>CM053588.1:20487576-20505611 GCA_028646515.1 Pseudochirops corinnae
ACACACACACACACACACACACACACAGAGAATATATATATATATACACACACACACACACACAGAATATATATATATATATATACACACACACACACACACACACACAGAGAACCATACATACACACACACACACACAGTAATAATTATAATTTCTTCCCTCCTTTGAGATAAAGTAAACTAACAGATCCACATCTTACTTCCCCAGGCTAAGAGAAAATTCTTTACAGTTCAATGGACAGAATCAATCATTTTAAAATGCCAAGTTTATATCTGCAGGATAACTTGATTTACAAAGATCTTCAGAGACAATCACACTGGTCCTGGAGTCAGGAGGACCTCAATTCAAATGTAGCCTCAGAGACTTAACACTTACTAGCTGTGTGACCTTCAGAAAGTCAATGAGCCTCAACTGCCCTGCCTTCCCCCTCCAAAAAAGCAAAACAAAACAAAACAAAAAACCAGAATCCATCACATTGGATCCTCACAAACACCAATGACAACAGCCGGCCCATCATTCTCATTATATTCACAAGTGAGGCCATGAGCGCAGAATGGCTGAGTGACCTGACCAACATCTGAGTAGCTGAGACTACAACTACAACTCTGCCAGTGGGCATGCTCTGTCCACGGTACTAGAGCCCCTTTCTCCATCAAACATTCTTTTCTTTGTTTTTAAGAAAATTGATTTTATTATTGCATGTTGACTTCTTCCCCTCTTCTCTTAGGGTCTTCCTATTCCCTGACACACAATGGTATCGAAAAGAGTCCAATTAATAATCCCATGATGGTCTCTAAGTGTTCGAGTGAAAAGAACCATCAATCAATGTGGGAAGCTTCACCATCACTTTATTTTAAGAAATTGCCACAGTCATCCCCAACCTTGAGAAACCACCAGGTTGATCAGTCAGCAGCCATCAATTCTAGGCAAGAGCTTCCACAAAGAAAAAGATTATGGCTCCAGGAAGGCTCAGATGATGGTTAGATTTTTGTAGCAATAAAGCATGTTTGAATTAAGGCATGTACATTGATACACACAATAGTATTGTATATATAATAGACAAGACAGTGGTGTAAACAGAACCTTTATATGCACTGGGAAACAAAAAAAAATTCATGTCACTTGCTTTTTTACTCTCTTAATTTAGCTGAGTGCTCTGGAACCAAACCCACAATGTCTCTGAAGTGCGTCTGTGTTCTTATCCTTCTTATTATAATTTTGTCTCTTTCCTCCCTAATTCTCCTCTCCTTCTTTCTTAAACCATTATTAGCCTCATTGCTTGAGTTCCCATATATCCCATTGAACTAGATTTCCTCCTATTCCCAAACACCCTCTTTTCTGTGAATTAGCTAAGACCAATGTTCCCAATCTGTTGCTTCTTCTCAAATCATCTCCATGTTGGTATTCCAGATTGGGAGCTCCTTGACAGCAGGGATGGACTTTACCCTTCCAAACTGAGTAGAGTGCCCCGAAAGCTGGAGTTGCTTAATCCATGCATATTGACTCACTGGGCCCAGGGCAGACTCCAGTCCTGAGCCTCTACCACAGTCCCAGTATTCTAGTCTCTTAGATGGCAAACACATGTTCTGGCCCTAATTCAGTTCCTGGCTCTATCCTACAGTGAGTGACCTCTGTCAGCTACAAATCCTGCTGGGATCTGTTCAGACCTGGAGTGAAGATCAGAGACTTCTTTCTAGATCCTGAAACATCACATTATATGGGACACTTGGGGTTTTTTACCCCCCATTTCCCTAAACTAAGAGTGGCTGTCACCTCAAAGAATCTGGTCAATGATTCTCCAGGAATGGGCCAAAGATGGAGCCTCAGACATCAGAGGAGGGGCCCAGGTTCGTGATTTATGTAAAGCCTGGTCTTGGATTAATTCTAAGTAAGAAAGCAACCTTTGCTACTAGTGAAATGCTGCTAAATAGAGAGAGAAGAAATCATAAAGCCAGGCTGTCTGGGTCCACAACACATTTGGGCTACATAATCTCATGGAAGCAAGGCTATCCTTTGACAGCTCACTGACTCCCTTTGGGCATCTAGGAAGTAGAGAGGATAGAGGACTGGTCAGGAAGGCTTGAGTTCAAATCCAGCCTCAGACACTTACTTACTCTGTGACCCTCATTAAGTCACTTAGGCTTGTTGGCCTCAGTTTCCTCATCTGCGAAATGATGCAGAAAAGGAAATGGAAAACCACTCCAGGATCTTTGCCCAAAAAAACCCAGATGGGATTGTGAAGAGCCAGAAGTGACTGAACAGCAACATGACTGACTCCCTAGCAAAAGGATCAAATGTAAATCCTCTCTAGGGCTGTTGATCATGTACCACTTCATCATCTGCCCTCCTCCTACTCTTCTAATTTTCATTCACCTTGTTATCCCACCAAATAGGCTCTACTTCAATGGTGCAGGCCTACCTTCTGTCCTGTGAACAGGACACTCCACCTCCCAACTCTGTGGGCATTCCGTGCCATCCTCATGCCTAGAACGCTTGTGCTGGCTTCCCTGAGGACCCAGCTAGAGCCCACCTCCCACAATATGCCTTTCTAGTCCTCCTTAGTCTTAGGGCCTTTCTTCTCTCAGTGAGCTCAAATTCATCCAGTCCAAAACAGGTTTCAACACTGTTGTTAGCATGTTGTCTGCTCCCCTAGTCTGTGAGCTCCAGGAGAGCAGGGGATGTTCTCTCTATTTCTTTATATCCCTGGTGCTTATCAGAAGGTCTGGCACAGAGGAGGGACTTAATAAATTCTCATTCACTTGAAGAAGGTCTAAGAAAGAGCCCATATTGGAAAGCCTAACCCCTTTGGCTCTTTCAGGAGAGTTCCTACCCTCAAATTCCAAACAATGACTTTTTATAAGATCACAGATTTATCACTGGAAGGACATCACAAGGCCATGATTTCCAAGTCCCTCATTATACAGATGGGGAAACTGAGGCTCAGTGGTTCAGTGACTTCTCCAGGATCCCACTACTAAAAAGTGTCTCAAAAATATTTCCAAATCAGGTCTTCTTGCCCCCAAATCTAGTACTTGCTTCACCCCCACATCTAGAAGCCTCTTGTCATAACAGCTTTCATATACCTGTTTTCACCTGACTCACCTGGCTGGCAGCTCCTCAGGTCTTCTTGCTCCAGCATCCATGGGGCTTCCCTTGGCTCAAAATGAGAGATCAGCTCTTTCCTGGGAACTGGCAGCCCTGGGCATGGGGAACCAGGGATGAGGATGGAAAAAAAACTTATAATTTAGGTATCTTTAGGGAAAAGAGTGTGCATGTAAAGCTACTCCATTTTGAGAATCACTCCATCATGTTAGCACAGATCTGGCTTATTCTCCCATTAAGGCTTCTCAAAGCAGTAACCCAAACTAGGATGGGCCAGATCAGCCTTTAGCTCCTGAAAATCAGACACTGCTGAACCTGCTTTGACCCTGTCACCTACTCTGCTCCTCACTCCCTCACCTATAAACATCTTGGGATTCTACAGGGAGCCTTTGCCTCTTCTAGTGAGATTCTCCTGCTGGGGAACTCAATGAAATCTGGCACTTGTGTCACCATAACCCCTAGAAACCTCTTGTAATCCCAGCTCTCACATACCTGCTTTCCCCTCACTCACCTGGAGGGCATCTCCTTCGACTTTCTTGCTCCAGCAGCCATGGGGCTTCCCTTTGCTCAAAATAAGAAAACAAATCTTCTCTGGGAATTGGCAGCCCTGGGCATGGGGAAATCAGGGATGAAAATGGACAAAATCTTCTAATTCAGTTCTTTTTGGGGAAAACTGTGCATTCAAAGCCACTCCATTTTGAGAATCACTCACTCCATCACGTTCACACAGATTTAACCTTTTCTCTCATTAAAGCTTGTAATGTAGGTAACCCAAAATAGCATCAGTCATGAGCTCCTGAAAATCAGAACCTGATGAATCAGTTTGGGGCCTTGCCCTTCCCCTCCTTTCTACTCCCTAAAACCTATAAAAAATCTTGGGACTCTTCCTTCAGTGGGTCTTTGCTACTTCTGATGACATTCCTCTGCTGGCAATCTCAAGGAATCTCAGTCCAAATTCTGACTCAGGGCCAGTCTGTCATTCCTGTGACAGGGGCTTGCAAGCAAGGAGCATAGGATGGCTCCTAAAATCCTGAAGCAAGGTTTCCATAGCATTTAGTTTGGGAACTTTGGGGAGAGATTGGAAGAAGACCATGGAGCCAAAATGGGATAAAAAGAAAAATCGGTTGTGGTGCATCTTCTTCATAGGACAAGGGACTCATTGCATAGATTCCACTATTGAGAAATTAGAGGCATCTGGTAGTGCAGAGGAGAGAGCCCTGGTCCAGCAGCCAGGAATGCCAGGGTTTAAATCCAGACTCAAAGAGTTACTAGCTGTGTGTTCCTGAACAACTCAGTTTGCTTCAGTTTTCTCAAATATCAAACAGGGATAATAATATCACCTAATGCCATTACATTTTAAGGAAAGCACTTAGCACAAGAGCTTGTGAACAGCAGTTGAACAGAAATGGTTTTTCCCTTCCTTCCTTTCCCACCATCTGGCCTGGAATTTGGGACAATGTAAAGGAAGAATAAGGACAAATATGCCCTACCACATGTAGCTGGGAGCCACAAACTGAGGCTTCTCCCAGAGAAGAATGTCCTAAATACTTGGCCCATCTCAAAGAGGAAGGGGTGCAGGGAAAAGCTTCCTGAGCAGCTTTCAGAGATTTGGCAGACAAAATTCATGTCCAGGAGCAGACTGGACTACATCAAGTGGGATGACTTCCCCACCTGAGATACTTCAACACTGATCTGATCTGGGAACTCAAGCTACCTAGAATTAGCAAGAGACAGCTTCAGGAGCAACCAGGCAACCTCCGGGTCTCTTCACACAATGTACTGATCTTTTACAGGAAAACCAGGCAACAGGAAGTCCTTGTTTCTGGTACACAGGAGACCAGCTCTTTACCCTTTCTGGTCACTGATAAATGCCCAAAAACCAGCACACTCGTGAATGAAGATATTCATTCAAACAGCAGATTTAGAGTGAACAGAGGAAATGTCCTTACCCAGGGAGAGCAGGTTCTGGGCATTCTCCAGCATGACCTCCTTGTACAACTCCTTCTGAGGAGGGTTCAAGAGGCCCCATTCCTCTGGGGTGAAGTCCACAGCCACATCCTTGAACGTCACCAAATCCTGCATCACCAAAATTCACAAGATTTAGACTTGAAGGAGACTCCAGAATTCTTGTAGTCTAACCTTCCTCAAGTGAGAGAAGACTGAAGCCCAGAAAAAGGGGATTTTCTCAGTGGTTGTAGCTTTCCATAGTGTCATAGTCAACACCTGAAACCATAGTCAACGAGAGGCCAATGGAATGTTGAGAAAAGCATCTGACATGGTAAGCTGGAATAAAGTTTAAAAGGTCTTACCATTGGATGTGCCTCCCTGTGGAATGTGTGTGAAAGTATGTATTGGAAGTGTGGGGCAGGAGGATGTGGGGAGATGAAAGAGAGAAGATGATGGGAATTCCTTCTGGACCAGATTCTGTGGGGAGTGTGTGAGAAGCTCACATGTACAGGGTATTGTGGGAAGGGGCAGGAATGTCTGTGTGATGACAAAAAAGAGAGGAAAGAGAAAGAAAGGATATACTTGATTTCCTGAGAAGCTGGAACCAAGTCTTCTCTAGACCTAACAAGGAAAGGATCCATCAGACACAATAATGACCATCAGGACTGAACTGAGGGATATGAGACTTTCCAGCCAAGTGAAGCAGAATTAGCTATTGCCCCCTTGAGGATTTGAGGCTGTGCTGGTGTGATGGGCCATGGCCAAACATCTAATGCCTTTGCTTTATGATGATTTTAATTCAGCAATAGCATGTAATTCTTTATTACATTATTTGGTTACCATGGTTGGTCATTTTTGCTCCTCTTTGTGCTTGAAGAGGACCAAATGACATGCCTATGTCAGGGTCAAGGTGTGTCTGACCAGCGATGATCAGCCTAACCGCGCACAAAAAGCTCTACCAGATGCTGAGCACAAAACATCCCCAGGAACATCTGGGGTGGAGATGGCTCTAAATATGCACATCTTCACATTCCTTTCAGTTACTGAATTCTGGTTTGCTCACATGGCACAGCACATTCTTTGAGGTGGGTTTGCCATGCAGGGTTGTCCTTTGACAGCGTCTCCTGTGCCTCACATTTGATTACAGAGTTCTTCAGAGAGACTTTGGAAATTTTCTTTAATCACTTCTTCTAACCACCACGTGAGAGCCTTCCTTGCATGCTTTCTCCATAAATAGTCTTTATGCCAACATCATTTTGGCATCTCAAGAACATGGTCAGCTCAACTGAAGTTGTGCTCTACCAGAAAGAGAAGTAGAAAGGGGGAAATTATCTCACATAAAAGAGGCAGAGAAGAGCAGTTACACTCAAGGGGAAGATGGGGGAGAAGGTAAGGGAGGTCTGGATCCTCACTCTTATCCAAATGGTTCAAAGAGGGAATAACAGACATGCTCAACTGTATATAGAATTCTATTTCATTCTATTCAGAAATTAAAAGGGAGGGGATGGGGTGTGGGGACTGATAGAAGGAATGGCAGGTTGGTGGTGGTATTGGTCAGAAATAAATCACTGGTGAAGAAGGACCACGTGAAAAGTGAGACAGAGAGGATAAACAAGGGGAAAATGTGATGGAGGGAAATATACACTTATTTATCGTAAGTATAAAAAAAAATTTAATGGACTTACCCAGAAAGGGAAGTGGATAGCAGAATGAATTAAAAACCAGAATCCTACCATATGTTGTTTACCAGAAATATATTTGAAGCAGAGATATACACAGAGTAAAAGGTAAGGGGCTGGAGCAGATTTATATAGGCACCAAATGGTATAGCATCTCAGTTTGAAAAGGCAACGTAAATGAGTTACAAAAATGAGTTATATATAAGTTATATATATTGTTTATGTATGTATATATATGTATATATGTATGTACGTATTGTGTATATATATACAGTTATATATATATATATATATATATAATTATATGTAGTTATATATAGTTATGAAATGAGTCATAGAAAGAAATAGACAATAAATGATACTAGTGGGGACCTCAAGTTCCCCCTCTCAGAATCAGATAAATCTAACTCAAAAATAAACAAGGAAGAAGTTAAGGGCATTAATGAATTTTAGAAAACTTTGATCATTGGTCCTTTGGAGAACCGAATAGATTATTTTTCTCAGCAGTACATGGCATTCACACAACATCTGCTCTTGGATTAGAGTATCAAAACCTCACAATCAAATGCAGAGGAGCAGAAATATAAAATGCATCCCATTCAGATCATAATACAATAAAAATTACATTCAATAAAGGGCAGTGGAAAGATTGATTAAAAATGTATCTAATTCAAAACAAGAAAGGCATCAAAGAAGAAATCAAGGAAATAATAATTCCTTTAAAGCAATGACAACAAGACACCATAGTAACATTTATGGGATGCAGTGAAAGCAGTCCTTGGGGGAAAAGTTCTACATCCAAACAGTTACATATTGGGGAGGGGTGCTAGGCCTCGATACAGGGAGCAAAGAGAAGACCCCCATGGGCAAGTGGGGGTCCTTCTGGCTCAAGGGTCATGAGGGGAACCTTAATAAAAGCACACAGTAAGGCACCAATTGGGATGGTTAGAGCTTGTGATGCCAAAATGGCTCAAATCAATTCAAAACCCAGAAGGAGAGAGCAGGGCAGTGTTGTTACTACTGTTTTCAATTTCCTGACTATTTTTGTACAGAAACAATCCCTAGGTCGGGCATTGCTGTCCTCACAGACAATCCTCCAGGTCAGTGGAATTGCCCTCTCCAGCTGATGTTGGCCCAGTCTCAGGACCGAGGGCACTCACCTGGGCTGGGGGTCTTCGGCTCCCAGGGGCCATTCCCTCTGGTTCCAGGCTCCCTGCTGGGGCCAAGCCTTGGTCCTCTGCAGGGTGAGCTGGAGAGGGAGAAGGATCCCAAAGCAGCAGAGTCTTACCCTTTTCTTCAAGGTCAGAAGAGAGGCCTATAAAGGGATTAACAAAATGTCAGGCCCTGCCCTGGGGGCCTTCTCCCCTAGAGAACCAAGAGGGAGAAGGGGCTTGGGATCTTAGGGGGGATGAGACCAGTCAGAGTCTCAATGGCTCCTAACTCAGAGATCTCTCCCAAGGTGGTACTCTGCCCTTCTTCCATCTAACACACACATATACACACACACACGCACACATAATCTACACAATGGACTGACTGCTTGATGGAGGGAAGAGGGAAGCTTAGGAAGGTTGGGGATGGGGAGGGCTCTGGGATGGAGCCACAGGGAATGACCAGGGGACCCTGAGGCTGGGAGACCAAATCCAGTCTGGGATTCAGCCCCCTGGCAGGGGCCTGAGGTCTCTCAAAGAAGAGGGGGCAGGGGAGCAGGAGAACTGGGGAAGGGGAGCACAGATGGGGGCTGGGAGGAAGACATTCTAACCCAGCTCCTGGCAGGGAGCTCACGGACACTGCAGGGACAATAGGGCTCCAGAGGGACGCTGAGCCTGGGAAAGCAGGAGGACTGTGTCCTGGGGTCTAACTAGGAGCTGGGAAGGACTCCTGGGACCCTCTGGGGGAGCTTAGGCCTTAAATCCCTCAAGGAAGACCAGACACAGGGAGCCAGTGCCTGGGATCTGACAGGGAAGCAGCCCAGGAGCTGCAGGTCCAGGTGAGAGGGTGTGGGCAGGAGGTATGGTTCTTGCATCCAAAGTGGGGTACTCAGGGTAGGCAGAATCTTTGGGTCCTTACAAGGGTGTGGTGTGAAGGCAGAACACCTGAGTCTCCAACCAAAAGCTGGAGGTAAGGAGGCAGGATTCCTGGGTCCTGATGGGAAGAGAGAAAGCAGGATTCCTTGGGCCCTAGCGAGCTTGTCCAGAGATCAGGTCTGGGAAGGAGGATCACTCCAGGTGAATCTGGAAGGCACTCACCAGGTGGTCAGAGAACGAGAAAGAGACCCAAAGTCAGGGACAGCCAGCAGAGGCCAGCAGGTCTCTGAGGGACTGGCTCAGACCTACCTGGGACCTGCAGGCACAGAGCTGGCGTCCAGAAGGCAGAGATCCCAGGTATAGGGGAAGGCGGAAAGATCTCTGCTCTGGGGGAAGAAGGCACAGAGATCCCAGCTGCAAGTGAAGGCAGAGATAGTTCAGCCGCAGAAGAAGGCAGCCCAATCTCAGTCCAAGTTCTGGTTTTCTGCCCCTCAAGGAGGGTCCTCCCAGACTCTGCCCAGCCCCTGAGGCCCAAGGATGGGCCCTTTTCTTCAATCACCCACAGGATAGGAGCTCAGGACTCAGCCTCCCTCTCCTCCCCAAGCCCTGCCCTCCCTCACCTGGAATGCCTTGGCCACTGGGATGAGGCCTCTCCTGCCCTAGACCCTTTCCAGAACTCTAAACTGCACCCCAGGGCTCTGAATATACCTGGGCCACCACCTACCAAAGACCTCAGAGACCTCCTCTATCCCCATGCCTCCACTACCTGATTTCTTATTGGAGGAAAGATGTGGCATTGTCCCATTACTGAGGGCTAGAACTTGAAAGAGACAACCTTGAGATTCGAGATTCCCAATAGATTTACAACAAAATGGAGCTTAATTTCAAAATAGAGCTTGTTCAAAAAAAATGTAGCCAGTTTGGTCATCACATTTCTCCTAATCTAAATCAGAGAGTGGGCTCCTTTAAAGTCAGGTGTGCTCTCCCAGGAGGATACTTGAGATGTTTGACATTTCTGTCATAGATCTGCCCTTAATACAAAATATACTTAAAGTTGGACATTTAAGGTGATGTGTTTAGGAGCTGTGAGAACAAAAATTAAGTGTGACCAGATCCTCCCACATCTCACAATCGATTACAAAGTTCTTGAGAGAGTCCTTGGTAACGTCCTCATGTTACTTCTTTTGACCACCTTGTGAGCACCTTCCTTAATGAGTTCTCTATAAAATAGTCTTTGAGGCAAACATTCTTTTGGCATTTGAACAACCTGGCCAGTCTACCATAGCTGTGTACGAGAACCTGGGAGCAGTCTGCCCCTGAATCCAGGTGACTGTTTGACAGACTCAAGTAGGAACTGGGAGCATGGAAGGGGATCCAGGGAACCTGAGAGACCACCCCGAGTCAAGATGAAGAAGAGGCCTCTCCTTGGATATAGAATGCCTGATGAAACTGAAGTTTGCTGGACACCGAGGGGTGGAGGGTTTGTGTAATTTTCCAACGATTGTATTTAGTTACTGATTGCTAGACAAGTGACTAAGTTATTCTATAACTGCCCCATGAGTGGAAGATCGATTATTGTATTGTGAGATGGACTGAATGATTAAGTAAGGAGGGTTTCCCCCTTAGGAAAACCAGATGATTATTCTTTTGTTCTTTGTTCCAAATATTGTGGCCACTTTGGTGAAAACTGTGTGGCCATTCTAATGTTAAGGTGTTGTGAACACTATATTGTGATTTCTTGTGATAAGATGTAATGTTGTGAATATTATATTATGATTTGTTGTGAATGTTTGCCTTGATTTATTATGGAATAAATGGAGTGTTCCCTATACTGTGTAATCTGAACCTTAAAAGTTGTTCACAGTAGCATTCTTTTGGGAAGCTGCTCGTGCATGGTGTTACAGCTCCATAAATTAAAAATTCAATTATTTTAAAATAATAAAATTAATAACAACTTACTCTTCAAGGAAAATCCAAAGGACCTTGTAAATTCTCATGATTGTTAAAAAGACAATTCTTAGTTCAGGCTTTTACCTGAATTAAGGAGGCAAAATTTAGGACAAAGAGAATTAAAAGAACTTTCTGATAACATGTCTAGGTGGCAATATATTGAGGATCTTATCCCTGCAGATTAGCAAGGGATTCAAGTTGGAATGACCTTTGATTGATAACTTTTGTAATGAGAAGAAAGGCCATTTGGATAGACCCATGTCAGCAAAAGGGGAGTTGCCTCTCAGTCCCTTCCTAATCAGTGACCCATGAGGGCTACCAGGTGACATGATATGACAACTCAAAAAGACAAGTTCTAAGGACCCCTTAACCTTCTTCTACATTTGCAGTGTGACAAATAACAGACAGAGCCAGAGCAGCAGACTGGGTGATGCTTTCCCCAGCACTGCCTGCCTTGTGGAGTGGAAAAGGTGCATTTTATAGGTTTGTTTTCTGCATTCCTGTGAGATTTCTATGCCCTAATACAAGGCCAGGTTTTGTGAAGGTGACAGGCACAGCTGGGTAATAGGGATACTCCATCCTATTCTCATTCAGATTTCTCCAGGAGTCTATAATAGCTAGTTTTTTCTAAAATTCCTTTCTTTTCTTTCATTCTAGATTCATCTGGCCCTCAGAGATCTAAATGGAAGACTCCTAAATTTGCTAAAACAATTAGGAAATGTAGATATACATGTTTACATGTGTATGTATTGTGTATACATGTCACTAAATCCACTACAGTGGCACCTAAAGGCCCATAAGAGTTTGGGCGACCTCTAATAGTCAGAGGTCAATAGGCCAGACAGCCTATGAAGGGTCAGGGATTCAAAGACAAAAGTGGAAGGACAGTCCTTGCCCTCTGATAGAAAGACACAGTACAGGAAATGGAGCTGCCAAGGGAGGAAGGGTGAGAGGATTCCCCCAGATACTGGAGGGGAGAGTGGTCAGACAGGAGTCCCAAAGTCCTGGAGGCAAGTGAGAGATGAGAGGAGGATCAGTCAGAGGCCATGACCCCCCATGGTGTTGGGCATGGATGGGGGAGGACTGAGAGGGAAAGGGGGTGGAAAAGCTCCATCAGGACTGAGTTAGAGACCCAGCTGCCCCTCAATGCAAGGCCAGCCTTGGAGTCAGATCCCACAGCGCGAACACAGGGGCTAAAACGCAGAAATGTGACTAGGGCAGAGGGTGATGAGGACATTCAGGTCACTACTCCATCACCTTGTGAACCAAAGCCAGGTGCCTTCGGTCTCAGAGGGGTGTGGCTCCCCCACTCAGAGAGGGTCCACACCATTAAGGGAGGGCCCCAGGGCAGGGGGAGGGAAGGGGGTAACAAGATCCCCGCTTCGGGGGCTCCAGGCTCCTGACCTTGTGGCTGCAGAACAGATGGGGGGGGCAGGATCACGAGCTAGGAGGACCCTAGGACCCCGGGCTGCGATCTGAGAGGGAAGCAGCCCGAGGGCTGGGGGGAGGGGGCCGGGCAGGGGTCCCGGGGGCGGGACGAGCCTCCCAGGGGCCAGGTCCATGTCACCTGGAGCCGGGCTTCCACAGACAGAGAGCACTTGGGCCTGGAGGGGAGGGTGGGGGCGGGGTGCTGGGGCTCGAGGCCAGTGGCGCGGGGAGGGAAGGGGGGGAGAGGAGCCTATCCAGGGCCCACTGCTAAAGCCTGGCTGGCCAGGCTCCCCGGCGCTTCCCGGGGCCTCGCCCTACTCCCAGCCTCGCTCCACCAGCCTCCCGGGCCTCGCCCCACCCCCAGCCTCGTTCCACCAGCCTCCCGGGCCTCGCCCCTCCCCCAGCCCCGGACCTGCGCTCACCCGGAGCAGGGACAGACGCCCACCCGCACGCCCCGCCCCCAGAGCTCACCTAACCCAAGCCCCCAGCTCCAGGGCCCACGGGATCGAAGAGGAAACTGCGCGATCTCCAGCAGGCACGAGACCGGAAGTGGCTCCTTGGAGTCAACCCCCGGACTGGCACAAGGCCGAAGGGCGGGGCCGTTCTGTGGGTTACCAGGGAGGGACGCTTCCGGTTGCGACGACTTACCTTCTGGGAAATGTGGTCCCCGTTGGAAGTGGCCGGTGTTCCCGGTGGATGGGCGGGGCGAAGCCAAAGTGGTGTACACCTCTGATTACAATTGGCAGGATGAAAGGCAGGGTCAGGGCTTTGATGCTGAGAGGCCTGAATTACCATCACCAGGGAACGAGAGGGCGGGGCCAAGGCTGACTGGAAGCGGGGAGGTAGAGTGGGCGGGGATTGGGCGTTACCTAGTGGGCAAGCCTATGGAAGAGAATGACTGAGCAAGAGGTGAAACTGACAGCAGTGATAGAAAGAAACATGTGCCGAGGTTGTGAGCAGCGGGCACGCTCTGGGTCGTCTGTGGGCTAGGGGCTTCACGCATGATCGTAGAAAAGAGAGGAGAGAACAAGGGCCTCGCTTATTTCTTAAGGAGCGGAGAAGGGTCCCTAGGGGCGGCTGGGGACGATGCAAACCGGAGGGAGGCGCTGGAGGCCTCCCCGTTGCCCCATGCGGGGCGTGTCCGGGGCCTGCCACGCTTACGCCCCCTGCATGCGGGCAGAGGCAGCGTGACGTCATCAGGGCGCCGCGGGTGCCGGCCAGGCCCGAGTACCTGCGGAAGGGGAGTGAGAGCGAGGGAGGGGCAGCGCAGCTGGAGCTCAGAGAGAGCCCCTGGGTGGCGGGGCGGAAGTCAACAGATCCGGGCCCTGGGCCCTTGGAGACTTGCTATCTGAGAAAGCGGGGATCACAAAGGAGCAGGGAGAGCCCTGGCAGGAGCGTAGGCTCCCATTCCTGGCTGCGGCTCTTTTTGTCCATGCGGCTCAGGCAGGGCTGGCCCTTGCAATCCCAGCCGCCATTGGCTTGGTAGGGGATGATCAGGCGGCTGCGGGGCCCAGGGAGCGGAGCACGGCCCTGGAGTCAGGAGGACCCGAACTCAAATCCGGCCAAACTAGCCTTGTGACCTTGGGCAAGTGCCCTACCCCCAAGTGCCCTGCCTTCCCCCCTGCAAAAGGAAAGAAAGAAAGAAGTTATCAAGGAAAACAGCCCTGATATCTGGGGGTAGAGGATAAAACAGAAATTGGAAGAATCTGAAGAGGTCAGGAGGGGCTGGGTGTTTGCGGAATCTCATAGGAATCCCTAGAGGGCTCTTGTCTGGAAAGAATTTCACAGGACTCAGCTGTCTTTTGGCAGAGTTACAAAGTTTATTGTTACTCTGACTTTGCAGTGGGCAGGAGAAGGTTAAGTGTAGCCTGCAAAGTGCCGGAGATAGAGATGCAGTTTTTATAATAATAAAGCTGTCAGTCATAGGTTAATTATGCTAACTAGGTGGGCAAGGGTGCAGTTAGGGAGGAGTTTGGGAGTGGTCAGTGCTTAAAGGGTCATGCACTTTTTATATCAACTGCACAGGAGTATTACCCATAATTCACTGGGACATGGGGGGGGGGGCTACCAGGAGGTGTGGTTTTTGCCTGCACATATCACTAGGTTACTCTTGGTGAATGCTGAATGAGATATGTACTCAAATCTGACAATATGGCTGTTGGGAGGATAGGTTTGATTGTTTCAGGAGGTGCCAAGTTTGGAAGCTAGACTGATTAGGGATTCAGGAAGTACCATATTGGGAGGGAGTTATCTCTCTGATTATGTTGTTTAAGACTTTTGGATGCAGTTGGCCACTTGGAACAAAGGAGGTGTCTAAACTAAGGGTTTAATGATTAAATGCTTGGGTAATATACACAGGTAACTATATAGGCAGACTGCTAGCTCAGCGAAAAGAATTTTAGGCTGGGGGCAGAGGAGAGGCAGAGTTAATGCCTTTATGGCTGGGGGAAAGTGTGACTTTAACAACTTAATTGCACAGGCTTATTACAATCTGATGTTACATACATAGGTACCAGAACACAAGTGAGATTTTACAAACTGAGGTTACAGATAAAAGTATCCCAGACGCTATCAAATCCACCAATCACCTCCTGAAAAAGATCCCAAAATGAAGACTCCCAGGAATAGTGCAACCAAGTTCCGGAGCTCCCAGGTCAAGGAAAAGAGAAAGAAGTAATTCAAACATCATGGAGACAGGCTAAAACAAGACTGAGTAGTGTTAACATTAAAAAAAGCAGAGGGTACAGAATATGATATTCGGGAAGACAAAGGAACTAGGATTAGAACCAAGGGTCATATATCCAGAAAAATGAGTATAATCATTTAGGGGGAAACTGGACTTTCAATAAATGGAAGATAAGCATTCCTAACAAAAAGACCAAGGCTGAACAACAACAAAAATTCATCTTTAAATCTAAGACCCAAGAGAAGCATCAGAAAATAAACAAGATATAGAAAACAGAAGAGCTTCAATAAGGTACCGCTGTTTATATTCCTACATGGGAAGATGATACCGGAAATTCTTAAGACCTTTTGGACAATTAAGGCAATTAGAAGTATACACTGACAGTATCTGTTGACTGTGATGGAATGATTGTAAAGAAAACACAATTAAGGGGTGGGAAAGAGAACTGCATTCAAAAAAGATGGAAGAGAAAGGTAGAAGGGGGTGAATTATCTCATATAAAACAGGCAGAGAAGAGCTATAACAGGGAAGGGAAAGATGGGGGACCTGGGAAGAGAGGATTTGAAACTCACTTAAATCAAAATTGGCTCAAAGCGAGAATAATATAATGTGCGCAATTCTGTATAGAAACCTATCCTGCCCTGTAGAGAAGTAGAAAGGGAGGACAGGGACAGGGATGGGGGCAGGACTGATAGAAGGAAGGGCAGATTGAGGGAGGCATTTGTCAAAAGCAAAATACTGGTGAGGAAAGACAGGGTGAAAGGTGAGAGAGAGAGAGAGAAGAATAAACAGGAGAAAATAGGATGAATGGAAATACACAGCTATCATACCTGTAAATATGAATGGAATAATTTCATCCAGAAATCAAAGTGGATAGTAGAAAGAATTATATACCAGAATCCTACAATATGCTGTTTTCAAGAAAAACATTTGAAGCAGACATACACACAGAGTAAAGGTAGGGGGCTACAGCTGAATTTATTATACTACAGCTGAAGCAAAAAAAATGGTGTGGGTAGCAGTGGTGATCTCTGAGAAAGCCAAAGCAAAAATAGACTGAATTAAAAGAGATAAGAAAAGAAACTATATCTTGTTAAAAGGTACTGAAACAATGAAGTAATATCAATACTAAACATATATGCACCAAATGGTATAGCATGTAAGTTCTGAAAGGACAACTTAAATGAGTTACCTGAAGAAATAGACAATGAAACCATACTAGTGATGGACCTCAACCTTCCCCTATCAGAACTAGATAAACTTAACTAAAAAGTAAACAAGAAAGAAGTTAAGGAAGTAAATAAATTTTAGAAAGTTAGATTGCTAGACTGTATTAAAAGCCGAATGAGAATAGAAAGGAATATACATTTGGAAAGTAATGTAATCACTACAGCTTTATTATACAACAGGTGAAGCATTTATGAATGGTTTTTTTTTTTAATTTTCTTTCCTTCTCCCCTTTCCTTATGCTTTTTTCACCGCTTTATTTTTATTCAATGCCCCCTTCTCCTCCCCCCCATCATTGCATAGGAACCTACGACTTTTCCCCTGGATTTTTTTCAACATCACCAGGGGCAGTATTGCCCACATTGGGAACTTATGGATTAGAGCAAAAAAAGTCACAGTCAAATGCAGGAAAGTAGAAATATAAAATGCATCCTACTCAGGTCTTATGCAATAAAAATTACATTCAATAAAGGACAATGAAAAATTAATTAGAAACTTATTCATTGAATCCTGAAGAATAAATACATTAAAGAACAAATCATAGAAATAATCAATAAATTTGTTAAAGAGAATGATAACAATGAAAGAACATAACATTTATGGGATGCAGCGAAAGCAGTACTTGGGGGAAATTCTGTGTATCTAAACACTTCCAACAGTTGAACAGAAAAAGAGGAGATCAGTGAATTGAGCATGCAACTATAGAAAACCCCAATTAAACATCAAATTGGAAGTTCTGAAAATCAAAAGAGATTATTAAAATTAAAAGAAAACCACTAAACTAATAAAACTAGCAGCTGATTTTTTTGGAAAATATGCGAATAAAATAGATAAATCATTGGTTAATTAGATTTTGAAAAAGAGAAAACCAAATTCCCAGTACTGAAAGTTAAAGGAATGAAGAGAAAGTTAAAACAATTATTAGGATCTATGTTGTCCAAATATATGCCAAAAAATCTGACAACCTAAGTGAAGTGGATGAATATTTATAAAAATACAAATTGCCTGAATTTCATAAAATACTTGAAAAACCCAATCTCAGAATAGGAAATTGAACAAGCCAGCAATGAATTCCCTAAGAAAAAGCCTCTAGCATCAGGTGGATTCACAAGTGAATTTTACCAAACATTTAAAGAACAACTAATTCCAATACTATTTGGAAAAAAATAGACTAAGAGAGATTCTTTTTATCATGCAAATATGTTGCTAAAACTTAAACCAGGAAGAATGAAAACAGAAAGAAAATACAGAACTTCATGAATATTGATAGAAAATTTTAAAATAAAATGCAAGCAAGGAGATTACAGGAATAAATACCATAGGGGTCCTACACTGTGACCAACTGGGATATATACCAGGAATGGAGGGCTCATACACCATCAGGAAAATTATCAGTATAATTAACCACAGCAATAACAAAATGAAAAATAAACACATGATTATCTCAATAGATGCAGAAAAAGCCTTTGATAAAATACAAAATCCATTCCTCTTAAAAATACCAGAAGCAAAGGGAAAAATGGAACTTTTTATAAAACAATAGGTAATTCCTACCTAAAACTGTCAACAAGGATTATCTATAATAGGGACAAACTAGAAGCCTTACCAATATGATCAGGGGTGCAGCAAGGTTGCCGAATATCAGCCCAGTATCACCATTATTATTGCCTATTATCCTAGAAATGCTAGCTATAGCAATAAGAGAAGAAAAAGAAATGGAAGGAATTAGAGTAAGCAATGAGAAAACAATCCTCTTTTTTTTTTTTGCCTTACCATTTCAGTTTTATTTTATTTTATTTTATTTTATTTTAATTTTATTTTAGTTTGCATCATTCATTTCCACAAGATTTTGAGTTACATATTCTCTGCCCCACTTTCCCCCACTCACCGCCCCAAAACAGCCATCCCAATGCGTCCCCCCTCCCCCACTCTATTCTCTCCTATGTCACTTTTCAGTAGGGCAGGATGGATGTCCCAACCACAGTGCC
>CM053588.1:20506111-20542833 GCA_028646515.1 Pseudochirops corinnae
ATCCTTCTTCAGATCACCTCTAGCTTTAAGGCATTCTTCATGTTTATTGGAAGCCCCTGGTGGGGGCGCTCTGGCTGCACTCTCCTCCTCCCTCTCTCTCCCATGATCTTTCTTTTCCCCCAAGAAGGAATCTAGGGTTTGGGAGCTGTTCTTACTTTGCTTCTTATCCTTATTCTTACTCATGGTTGTTCAGTCTGTGATTTTTTTATTAAATCTCTGTGAGGCTCTGCATGCAGAAGGGAAAGCTCTGTCCCAAATCGCTGTGGTCCTCCCGGCTGCCGTAGCTCTCAGGAAGGTGCTGAGACCGTTCCTTCTTACTTCTGGCTTTTTGGATACTGAAGACTCCAAGACCGAGGCCCAAGACAGCAATCCAGATCCAGGCTGCTCAATGCGACAGCAGTGGCCTCAGAACAATCGCTGAGTCCCCCTGCTGTCTGCAGGCCGTGGGAGGGAAGCGGCAACGTGGAGGTGGGTGCAAAACCTCTGCCTTTTGCTTTTCTGCTCTGGAGGCCTTTCGGCCCGAAGCTTTTTTCCCGATTGCAAGTCCCACTCACCTAGTTCTGAAGCTGCTTGCAGCTGCCGCTAATCCTGCTCACCGCTCCTCTCCTCCAGCCGCCCCTGGGGCACAGCTGCGGCTTCAGGCCAGGCTGGTTTTGGTTCGCAGTGCTGATATGGTTCCTCGTAGTCGAGCTGACTTTAGTGGGAAGTATCTTTGTGTGCGTTTTGGAGTTCTAGGATTGATTTAGAGTCCTATTTTATGGGTCTTTTGGGGTGGCTATGTGACAACTGCGATATGTTGCTGCTCCTACGCCGCCATCTTGGCTCCGCCCCCGGGAATTGCAAATCTTGAGGTTCCCTCTGCCTTGTTCTAGCCCTCAGTACTAGAAAAGTGCCACATCTTTCCTCCAATAAGGAATCAGGTGGCAATCTTGGGGAGGCGGAGCTGTCAGAGCCGGCCAGCCTGGTGGGAGGTGGCCCAGGTGCAACCAGAGCCATGGGGTGGAGTTTCGGGGCCTGGGAGGGGTCTAGGGCAGGAGAGGGCTCATCCCAGTGGCCAAAGCCTTCCAGGCATGGGAGGGCAGGGCTTGGGGAGGAGAGATAGGCAGGGTCCTGATCTCCTGCCCTGGGGGTGATTGGAGGAAAAGGCCCATCCTGGGACCTCAGGGGCCGGGCAGAGATTCCCTTCCAGAGGGGGCTGGCTGAAAATTGGAACATGGCCTGGGATTGCTCTGCTTTCCCTTGCAAAGGAGAGTTTCTTGCCTTTGCTGCACCTTAGAAGCTGATTTCTCTCTGCCTTCCTTGGAGCTGAGATCTCTCTCTTCCTTCCCTGGGTCACAGATCTCTCTACCTTCCCTGGAGCTGAGATCCCTCTGCCTTCTGGAAGCAGCTGTGGGTGCAGGTCCCAGGCAGATCTGAGCCAGTCCTGCATCCACACCCATAGCTCCAGACTTCTGCTACCCTGCCCACTGGGTCTCATCCTCCTCATCTGACCACGTGGTGAGTGTCCTCTGGCTTTAGCTGGGACCACGCTACTCTCCCAGGCCTGGCTGTAGGATGAGCTTCTGGCACTGGCTCTTTGCAGATTCCCAATGACTTTCCAGACTTCCAGGGACACCCTCCTTGGGTATATCACTGGATCACTCTTTCCCAAAATTCAGACCTTAGCCACTGGGACCCCGCAGTTTTGGCTCCCTGCCCCCACGTTTGGTTAGAGATTCAGTTGTTCTTCCTTCAGACCAAGCCCCTTGTAAGGACCCAAAAGTCTCACCTACCCTGAGGACCCCACTTTGGATGCAGGAACCAAACTACCTGCCCATCCCCCTTCACCTGGACCTATAGCCCCTGAGCTGCTTCCCCATCAGATCCAAGGCACTGGCTCCCTGAGTCTGTTCTCCCTTGAGGGATTTCAGGTGCAAGCTCTACCAGAGGGTCCCAGTAGTCCTCCCCACTTCCTAGTTAGACCCCAGGACACAGTCCTCCTGCTTTCCCAGGCTTGTCCCCCTGGAGCCCTTCTGTCACTGCAGTGTCACTGAGCTCCCTGCCAGGAGCTGGTTAGAATGTCTTCCTCCCAACCTCCACCTATGCTCCCCTTATCCCGGTCTCCTGCTCCCCTGCCCCCTCTTCTTTCAGAGCCCTCAGGCCCCCTGCCAGGGGGCTGAATCCCAGACTGGATTTGGTCTCCCAGCCTCAGGCTTCCCTTGGTCATTTCCTGGTGGCTCCATCCCAAAGCCCTCCCCATCCCCAACCTTCTTAAATTTCCCTCCTCCCTGGATCCAGCAGTCAGTTTATTGTCTAGATAATATGTGTGTGTGTGTGTGTGTGTGTGTCTGTGAAGGAGAATGGAGGATCGGAAGGGGACAGAAGGAAAGGAGCAGGAAAAGGTGGGACCATCTTTTTTTCCAAGCCTTACCCTACCTGTAAGCTGCAGTCTCTGCTCTGGGAGCAGGGACTAACCCTTGGTAAATACCTATAGCCCAGCCTCCTGCTCTGGAAGAAAAAGGAAAGACTGTACCTCTCTGGGGTCCTCCCTCCCCAGCTCAGCCTGCAGAAGACCAAGGCCTGGCCCACTCAGGGACCCTGGAGCCAGAGGTAATGGCCCCTGGTAGCCGCAGACCCCCAGCCCAGGTGAGTGCCCTCTGTCCTCAGACTGGGCCAATATCAGTCAGAGAGGCCACTTCCACTGACCTAGAGGATACTCTGTGAGGCTGGCAATGCCCGGCCTAAGGACTGTTTCTTTACAAAAATAGGGAGGAAATTGAAAACAATAGTAACACTGCCCTATTCTCTCCTTTTGTGTTTGGAATTGATTTGAGCCACTTTGGCCTCATCCCCATCCCCATTGCTGCCCTACTGTGTGCTTTTATTAAGGCTCCCCTCATGACCCCTGAGGCACAAGGACGCCCACTTCACTCATTCCTCTGTCCTGTTGGGGTCTTCTCTTTGCTCCCTATAACCATGCCTAGCACCCCTCCCCCACATCCATAGAACTGCTCCCCCTCCCCTTTACCCATTTGCCCAAGCCCTCCCTGCCAGACCTTGAAGGCAGGATGCTCTGCTGGTCCTCCAGGGTGCGAGCTGCACAAACACTTTATCTGTCTGGTGCACACTGAGCCCTCCTGTCTTGTAGCTGGTTTGACTCTCAAGGGCACACTGAGAGGGCAGTCAGGGTGGAAAGGAGCAAATGCTCTGAGCTGGGGTGGGTGCAGGGTCCCGGCCTCCTGCATCCTCTGGTCCAGTGTTTTTGGAAAATAGGGCAACTGAAGAAAACAGGTGAAGTTGGCTTCTGGGTCACACTCACAGGCTCACTGGCCCTTAGCAGAGCTGTTTGGACCAGGCCAAAGAAAAGAGTGCCATTCCAGCTGTCAGTGTATTAGCATTTGTGATGGGCCTCCCCTTTTTAGAGAGGACATAGAGAAAGGGCTGAGTTTGGGGAACTGCTCAAAGTCCTGCTTTTACTCTTCCCTCTTGGTTCCACCTGCTAATTTCTTAAATATATAAAGTACTGAGTCCAATTTATAAAAATAGAAGTCACTAAACAGGCCGTTTTCAGACAAAGAAATCAAAACTATCTATAGACATATTAAAATAATCCAAACCATTGTTATAAAGAAATGCAAATTAAAACAACTCTGAGGTGCCACCTCATACCTATCTGATGGCCTATGATGCTAGAAAAGCAAAATGATGGATGTTGGAGGGGAAGTGGGAAAACTGTGATAGTAATGCATTGTTGGTGGAGTTGTGAACTGATCCAGCCATTCTGGAGAGGAAGTGGAACTATGCCTAAACAGGTATAGAACTCTGCATACCCTTTGCATACCATATCAAGCAATGCCACTGATAGATCTGTATCCCAAAGAGAGCACAATATGAACATGTTTGTGTGTGCATGGGTGCAGGGACAGGGGTGAGGGATAACATCTATTTGTAAAAAAAAAATTCATACCAGCTGAGAATCAGAAATCGAAGGGATGCCCATTAACTTAGGAATGGCTGAACAATCTGTGCTATATGATTGCAATGAAATACTATTGTGCTATAAAACATGACAAGCAGGAGGATTTCAGGAAAAAAACAATAGACCTACATGAAGTGATGCAAAATGAAGTGAAGAGAACCAGGAGAAGATCATATGCAGCCATGGCCATATTGTTCCTTCAGGATCTGTGAATGATTTAGTTATTCTCAGCAATACACCGATCCCAAAAAATCTCCAAGTACTAATGAAGCATATACCTTCAGAGAAAGAACTGATACAGATTGAATACACATTGAAGCATGCCGGGTTTCTTTCCCTTTCTTTGTTTCAATCGTTCTCTTTTTTTCAGTTCTCCTATACCAAATGAGTCATATGGAACTGTCGGACAAGACTGCACACATGTAACCTATATCTGATTGTTTGCTATCTCAGGGTGGGGGGAGGGAAGGAAGGGAATGAGGGAGTAAATTTGGCCCTAAAAACAAACAAACAAAAAAAACCAACGTTAAAAAATTTTGAGATGTAATGGGGGAAATAAGATATATTTTTTAAAATGTAAAAAATGATAGAGTTTCTCCATTATTCATCATGGTACCATCTCTTAGTTACAGCAAATGGAGAAATTTTTAACCTTTGAATAAGTTCACTTACCTTGACAGAATACCTTCTGACACATACACATGAGTGATGATGTTGTGAAAAGAAATAACCTTTAAATCGGTTCCTATTTAATTGCTTTGATTCATTTTTAGTTCGATAGTAGGATTTAAGTTCCTTTCTTTGGGAAAAGCTAGCCCTCATAGCAAAACCGGAATAACAGTGATATTCTCTTATGTCTAGGTTATGTATAGATTTAGTGAAAACATAGATTGATGAAATTTTATCATTTAGTAGAAGATTATGGAGAGTAAGACACATATCTGTGTAGGAGTAAAATAATCATTGGATGATAAGGCCCTTTTCAAAGGCTAAATTCCTCCTTGTGGCTGCTGGAGAGAGGGGGTTGACAGAAGGCTAACTTCTTTCCAGTCTTACTGGATCAGCTCCTTTTCTTTTTTCCTTCATCTGGAGGTTAACTCTAAGTTGAGTAGTGTCATCTTCTGAGGTTGGATTTCCCTTTCTGGCACCTGGAGTATTGGTTGTGATTGCTAAGTAAAAACCACAAGCTTGTCTTTTCCAGTTTTTCTTCAAACTATAGGCTCCTTTAATGTAAGATTTTGGTTGGAAAGCTCATCGCCTGTGGAGCAAGGATTTCCGGGGTAACCTCACTTTCACTGATAGACACAGGACCAATCTGAGTCAAGCAAACCCAGGTGCAGTAAGTAGGCAGTTGACCTGCCTTGTCCAGCTGCATTTTGTTCAAAACATGTTTCCTAAGATTGTTGTAATTAGTTTCTTCTCTTCTGTTAACACAGTAAGCTCTGGAAATAACACCTTTGTCACAAATTACTGGTGAGTGACAGCCTTCCTTAAAGATAACCTGTCAAGTGATACAGTTAAATCACTATTTACTAGCAAATGTTGTGCCTCAGATTATTTTCTATTTCAGATAACTGCTTTTAGTATTTGATGTCTGCTCTGCTGGCCATAGGTCAGCCCTCGAGGGGCTTCCAAGGAAAGCATGAGAGAGAAGTGGTATTAGACTGGTTGCCAAACGGAAGGTCTTCAGAGTTATTGTGCTGTGAAAGCTCAAAACTCTACCTGTGCCATGCCTGGAAACAGAATCACTTCCATTTCATTTGTCTTAGGAAGATTCTAAAGATCACTTGGTAGGATAAGGTACCGGGCACTGAGGTCCTTCCTCAAGTTAGACTGCCAAGCATCCACACTCTACTGCAGAGAACACAACTCTGATGGGCTGGACATGTTCAAAGGCCAAAAGTCCATTTTCCTCAAAGAGTATTTCATGGAGAAAGCATGCAAGGAAGGCAATTACAGGATGGTTAGAAGTGATCAAAGGACACTTCCAAGGTATCTCTGAAGAATTTCACAGTCAATTGTGAGATATGGGAGAAACTGGCAAAGGACCACCCTTTATGCGAATCTGGAAATAATGTGCTGTGTTAGCAAAGCAGAATTGCAGTACTTCAAAAGAATGGTGAGATTCACACAGAGCAATCTCCACCCCAAATGTTCACAGCGACTATTTCTGCCCAACCTGTGTAGAGCCTGCTGGGTTCTATTAATCTGATCAGCTGTTATAAAATGAAGGCATCAGATGCTTTGGCCATGGCACATCATACCCAGGGTAGCCTCCAGCTGTAATTGTAAGAAAAGATAAATCTCCTGCTCTGGCTGGAAAAACTCATGTCTCTCAGTTCAGTACAGATTGTAACTAGTATGTCTTATGAAACCTTTTCATGTTTTATTTGGATAAAAGTTTGCTTCATTTTTTCAGGAAGGAACTAGATCTTTTCTTTTTCTTTCCTCTCTTTTCCATAATCAGGCAAACGTTCCTGCCCGTCCCCAGAAGGCACATAATCGTCAATTTCTCACACAACCGTAACAGAATTTGTTTATAACAAATGCTTTTCCCAACATTCCATTGGACTCAAAGACTGTGGTTCAAAGGTTTACTCTGACACTCTTGAAAGGTACAAGCGCTGAGTGAATCCCCTTTCTGTGCTTCAGTTTCCTCCTCCCACTTGATGAAGGTTAGACTATAAGAATTCTGGAGGCTCTTTCACTTCTCAGTCTTCTGATTTTTTCATGCTTTAGGAGTGGGTGACATTCCAGGATGTGGCTGTGGACTTCACCCCAGAGTAGTGGAGCCTCTTGGAACTTCCTGAGAAGGAATTATACCAGGAGGTCATGCTGGAGAATGCCCAGAACCTTCTCTCCCTGGGTAAGGACACTTCCTCTGTTCACTTTGAGTCTGCAATAAAAGGGAATATCTTCATTCCTGAGCGTGCTGGCTTTGGAGCATTTATACATTATTAGAAAGGGAAAAGTGCTAGTCTCCTGTGTCTCAGAGACCGGCTTCTCCTGATGCCTGGTTTTCCCGTAAAAGGTCAGTCCATTGGTTGAAGAGAACCTGTAGGTTGCCTGGTTGCTCCTGAAGCTATCTCCTGCCAATTCTAGGTAGCTTGAGGTCCCAGATCAGATCAGACTTGTAGCATCTCAGGTGTGGATATAATTCCACATGACATGTTCCAGCCTCTCCCTGGCCATCAATCTTGTCTGCCAAATCTCTGAGAGCTGCTCAGGCAGCATTTCCCTGCTCTTTGGGACAGGACAGGTTTTTAGGACATTCTTCTCTGGGAGAAGCCTCAGTTTTTAGCTCCCAGCTCCCAGCTGTGCCTGGTAGGGCACGCTTGTCCTTCCAAGTGCCTAATTCTAATCCAGATCGTGGGAAAGGAAGGAAGGGAATAAGTTTTCTGTTGAGCTGCTGTTCTTGAGCTGTTGTTGTAAGTGCTTTCTTTACAATATGATGTCATTACGTGATATTATTATCCCCATTTGACTTTTGAGAAAACTGAAGCAAACAGAGGTTAAGTGACTTGTCCAAGAGCACACAGCTAGTAACTGTCTGAAGCTGGATTTAAACCCTGGCATTCCTGGCTTCAGCTCCAGGGCTCCCTCCACTGCACTACCAGCTGCCTCTAATTTCTAGGTAATGGAAACTATGCAATGAATGAGTCCCTCCTCCTATGAAGAAGGTACTCCAAGATCAGATTTTCTGATTTCAAATTAGCTCCACGATCTTCTCCCCATCCCTCCCCAAAACTCCCAAAATAAGTGCTATGGAAACCTGGCTTCAGGACTTCTGGGAACTCTCCTGTTCTCCTTGCTGGCAAGCCCCTGTCTCTGGCAGGAATAACAGACTGACCAAGAATCAAAATTTGGGCTAACAGCTTCATTGATTTCCCTAGCAGGAAAATCTCACTAGAACAGGCAAAGACTCCCTGAAGGAAGAGTTCCAAGGTTTTTATAGGTTTCAGAGAGTGGGGAGCAGGGGAGGGGAAAGGACTAAAGGTCCCTTTCGCTGCAGTTGAAGGCTGATCTTCCCATTCTTTTGTGGGTTACTTGCTTAATAAGCATTAATGGGAGAATACGCTGGATTTGGGTGAACATGATGGAGTGATTATAAAAATGGAGTAGCTTTCCATGCACACTCTTTTCCCTAAAGAGAGCTAAATTCAAAGGTTTTCTTCATCCTCATGCCTGATTCCCTATGCCCAGGGCTGCCAGTTCCCAGAGAAGATGTGATGTCTTATTGTGAGGGAAGAGAAACCTCATGCCTGCTGGAGCCAGAAGGCCTGAGATGCTGCCATCCAGGTGAGTGAGGGGAAAGCAGGGACGTGAGAACTGGGATGACAAAAGGCTTCTAGGTAGGCATGAAGCAAGTGCCAGATTTGGAGACAGGAAGACCCAATTTGAAATTTTTTTCCAGTTTTTACCAGTGGTATCCTGGACAAGTCACGGAACCACTGAGCCTCAGTTTCCTCATCTGTAAAATGAGGGAGTTGGACACCATGGCAATTAAGCTCCCACTGATAAATCTCTTTTTGCTGTTGGGAGTTTGGGGGCTGGAGGTACCCTGAAATTGCAAAACAGACTTAGGCTTTCTGATATGTGCTTTTTCTTAGACCTTCTTTAAGTCAATGAGCATTTTATCAAGTGCCTCCTATATGTCAGACCCTTTGCTAAGCACCAGGGATATAAAGAGACACAGGGAACATCCCCTGGTCTCCTACAGCTCATAGACTAGGGGGGCAGACAATACAACAATAACAATCTAGACAGGACAAATTGGAGCTCATTGAGAGAGGGAAGGGACAACAGAGAAGGAGGACCAGTAAACCTTATTATGGAAGGTAAGATCTAGTTGGGGATTTGCGGAAGTCAGGGCAAGCATTCGAGGTATGGGGCTGGTGAGGAATGCCCACAGAGTCAGGAAGTAGAGTGTCCTGTTCACAGAATAGAAGGGACTCCCTTAGCACTGAGTTATAGCATGTTCATGGGGCACATAAGGTGAAAGAAGATGAGAAGAATAGGAGAAGGGTAGATGATGAAGGGGTAGGTGATTAACAACCCCAGAGAGGATTTTATGTTTAATCCTTTTGCCAGGGTGCCCCAAGAGACTGTTGAGTACATGGGGACCCAGTCCAGAACTTTAGGAAGATGAACTTTGACAAGTGGGTAGAGGAATGACTGGAGGGAGGGGAGACTTGAGACAGTTGGAGCAACCAGCAGGTTCTTTGGATACCTCAGGTATGATGTGACTGGGGTCTCAACCAAGACAGTGGCAGTGTTGGGAGAGAAGGGGATATATAGGAGAGATGTTACTAAGATGGAGTCAAAGGCAGCTGACAGCAGCTTGGATATGGGGATCAGGAGTGTGAATGTGTGAGTCAATGAGGTGTGCATAACACTTCATTTGTGATCCTATGGTATTGGAAGGAGAGATGGAAGATGGGAGGGTTGGGGGAGAGCAATTGAGTTTAGTTTGGTGTACCAGGGGAGGAGTGTAGGGTATGCTCAGGGAGGACTGGTACTTCTGGTATGATGGCTGCTGAACCCTTTTTGGGTCTGCTTTCCTCCTCTGGTGTCTACCTGTTCCACCCAACTCTCACCTGTGGTTCCAAGAAGCTGTAGCATGTACAAAGGGCCACATCCCAGTAAATCTTTGCAGCAGATGGACTAA
This sequence comes from Pseudochirops corinnae, assembly GCA_028646515.1. Lineage (NCBI taxonomy): Eukaryota > Metazoa > Chordata > Mammalia > Diprotodontia > Pseudocheiridae > Pseudochirops > Pseudochirops corinnae. Next base: position 20,515,738 of record CM053588.1, read on the forward strand.
CCAAAGTTGAGGGTTACTGAGGGGTCTCAAAATCATAGGCTCACCTCAGAGATGATGTGGATTTGGATCCAGAGCTATGAATAAAGTCAATTTAGAAATATATCAAGTCATATGAACTTTTTTTGTTTCCCAGTGCATATAAAGGTTATGTTTACACTACATTAGTAGTGTAGGCCTTGCTATATTGTCTAAAATATCAATGTTCATGCCTTATTTGGAAAATACTTTATTGCTACAAAAATCTAATGATCATAAGAGTTTTCATGGAGTAACAATCTTGGTGGGGGGCGGGGAAGCTCTTGCCCAATGTTGATGGCTGCTGACTGATCCATCTGGTAGTTGTTCAAGGTTGGAGGTGACTGTCAATTTCTTAAAATAAGATGATGGTGAAATTTTCCATATGGATTGATGCTTCTTTTCACTTGAACACTTAGAGTCCATCATGGGATTATTAATTGATCTAATTTCAACATCATTGTGTCTTAGGGAATAGGAAGAACCAAAGAGAGGGAGAAAATGAATCAACATGCAATAATAAAGTAAATTTCTTTAATAACAAAACAAAAGGAAGTTCAGTGCAGAAAGGCCATCTAGTACCGTGGACAGAGCATGCCCACTTACAGGGTTGGATGTCTAGTCTCAACTGAAGAGATGTTGGGCGAGTCACTCAGGCATTCTGAGCTCATGGAATGACTTGTGAATGTAAATAGAATGTTGCTCCTGCCATTTCACAGGCATTTGTGAGGATACAATGTGATTGTGTGTGAAACTCTTTGTAAGTCTAGTTATCCTGCAGATGTGAGCTAATGGCATTTTTAAATGAATGATTCTGTCCATTTAACTTCGAAAACTTTTCATAGCCTGGGTTAAGAAGATATGGATCACTTAGTTTACTTTATCCCAATGGAGAGAAGGGAGAATAATTATTTATGTGTGTACATGTGTCTCTGTATATGTTTTATTGTTTGTTTTTTGCAGAAGGAGAGATTAGACCAGAAATGCAAGAGACTACTTCAGAGCTAAGCATTTCTGTGGAAGAAACTCGCAAACAAAGTTTCATGAGTGATGGTCCCTACTGGGAGGCAAATCTATGTTGTAATTCACAGAATCCACAGGAAAAAGAAACCTTATCATTGTAATTATTGTGGGAAAGACCCAAATCAAGAGTCATCCATTGTTTCCCATCATAAACTTCAGACTGGAGAGAAACCACTTGATTGTCATGATTGTGTTGAATCTTTGAGTCATCACTTATCCTTCCTTATATATCACAGACTCCATAGTGGAAAGAAGCCTTATCAATGTGATCATTGTGGAAAGGCTTTCACACAGAACTCCAATCTTGCTATACATTAGAGAATCCACCCTGAAGAGAAACTTTATAAATGTGATAAATGTGGAAAGGCTTTCAGTTACCACTCCAGTCTTGCCACACATCAGAGAATCCATACTGGAGAGAAACCTTATAAATGTGATCAATGTGGAAAGGCTTTCAGCCTGAATTCTAAACTTACTGAACATTATAGAATCCACACTGGAGAGAAACTTAGTGAATGTGATCAGTGTGGAAAGACTTTCACATGGAACTCCCATCTTGCTGAACATCAGAGAATCCACACTGGAGAGAAACCTTATGAATGTTATCAATGTAGAAAGACTTTCACATATAAGTCCAATCTTACTGCACATCAGAGAATCCACACTGGAGGGAAACCTTGTGAATGTAATCAATGTGGAAAGACTTTCACACGGAACTCCCATCTTGCTGTACATCGGAGAATCCACACTGGAGAAAAACCTTTTGAATGTGATCAATGTGGAAAGATCTTCAGTTACAACTCCAGTCTTGCTGAACATCAGAGAATCGACACTGAAAAGAAACTTTACAAATGTAATCAATGTGGAAAGACGTTTAGTTACCACTCCAATCTTGTTACACATCAGAGAATCCACACTGGAGAGAAGCCTTATGAATGTGATTAGTGTGGAAAGACTTTCACACGGAACTCCAGTCTTGCTGAACATCACAGAATCCACACGGGAGAGAAACCTTATAAATGTGATCAGTGTGGAAAGGCTTTCACACAGAAGTCCAATCTTGCTGCACATCAGAGAATTCACACCGGAGTGAAATCTTATGAGCCTCTAGAATGTGCAAAAGCTTTTAATGCATTCACTTCCTTTACTAAACACCAGAGAATGCATTAATAAAGCATAAAACTAATAATGTGTTCGACTTGGAGAATTATTCAGGCTACAATCATTCCCTCTATCATCAGAGATTTCTTATCTCTCTTCTATCACAGAAGATAGAACTCTTATGCTTGTGTTGATTGTCAAAGACTGTACAAATGGAGTTCAGAGCTTGGTAGACATCAAAAAATTCATCTTGGAGCACAAGTATAATACGGGCTCAATGTGGGAGGGCCTTCACCAGAGACTTCTTCCTTTTCTTTAAGGATTCTTTGTGCAGAGAAGATTAATGAATGTGATCAATGAGGTCCTGCCACTTCCTAGAAGATAGCAGTCCCTAGACATCATACCTGGCTTCCTAGTGGGACTCATCTTTTTCTTGTACTAACATTCATGGATCTTCCATCCTTGAGACTGTCTATTGCAGACAATGTAGCATGGGAAGGGACCTCAGTAAGCCCTGGTCCTCCACATCCCCAAAGTGAATTTCCACTAATCGCCAGACAGGGTCACCTAGCCCTCCAGAACTCCCTGCACATCTTGAAGCAGTGCACTCCACCTGGGGATAGCTCTCCCTGTCAGGAAGTGTTTAGTTGGGCTTTGAATGAGACTTTTTGTTAATTAAGCTTAAATTGGTTTCTCTATAAAATCTTTAATTGGTTTTCCTCTCCATATACCATGCAAATGATTTTAAGTATGAGCCCTTCTTCACATGATTGCCCTAGAATTTCTGATAACTGACTGTACAGTTTCCTACTTTTAGTATCATCTTCTCATTCCTGTTCTTGCTTCCATCATCTCTACATTTTGTTTTCTGAACTAAATTTGGTGGTGAGCTCCTTCTGACTCCATATTGGTCTCAGGGGCCAATAGTTTTATCTTATCAAAATTATCTTGCTTTGTGTCTTCAGGATTAGCTAGTTGAATGTCGTTTTTGTTCTTGGACTAACTTACCCTATAGAATATGAGTCCCTGGAGTCTCTCTGTACTTCCCCTGAGGCCCTTACAACTTGCTTTTTCCAAGTCTCTGGTGCCTGTCAGCATGTTCCCAGATCTCTCCTCATTCTGTGCCACATTCTAGAAGGGCTGGCTATTTCTCTTCAGAGTCCCATCATTTCCAAGTCAACAAAAACTTTCTTTATTTTGGTGAGAATCTGATATAGAATGGTATTTCCACTTGTAGGTTCCCATACCTTTTGAAAGATTATTTTATTTTGAAAACCAGTTGATCTGTTTTTAACTTCTGCTATTGAGAGAAATAGGAGAAAAGATGGAGAGAGGGAGAAATAAGAGGAGAGGGGGAGGAGAAAGAGACCCAGCAGAGTTTTCCCAGCACCACTGTGTCCTGTTCCTTTTCCAGGTTTTGTTTCTTGTCCTTGCAGGACCAGCAGGTGCTTCCTACTGGGATGGTTTTGGTGTCCTATTCCATAAATTGTTTTATCTTTTCCATCAACTAATGCCAAAAACCCAGCAAGAAGCACAGAAAGAGGTTTTATTCTACCCAGAATGTGCCAAAACCCTGGTGACCTTACGGAAAGGTGGGGCATTCACAATTCAACTTGCTGTGTTTATACAATACTGGAGACAAAGGAAACATGGTGCCTATTCAATATTGTGAAGCTGGTTATACCAATTCCAAAGAGTGTGCTTGTTAAAACCCTTGTGTACCTTCAATTAAGGTGGGTAAAGGAGGGATGGCTCCTGGTTAGTATAGCTAGTTACCATACATACAAAGGAACTATTTTTCATGGCAGATAATGGGCAAAGGGCATTCTAGGGAATGTTGGTTGTCTTTTTTTTTAAACCATTTTGAAAACTGTAGAACTTGAACTAAAAAGGTTGTCACAGCTGTTCCTGGGGTTCATGCAGGGGTCATATAAAAGAAAAGATAGGCTATGGAACAAAATGGAATGTAATGAGAATGGGAATTTGAAGATCTTCCCTGCCCTTTAATAGACCTAGGGGGTAGTTAGAAGACCTCTCCTGCTTTGTAAGTAAACTCTGCCCCTGAATAGACTAAATGTAGTCACATGGTGGGAGGAGTTTGCTGAAGGGAAGTAGAGCCCAGAGGTTAGCTGAGAGTCAGAGCTAGGGAGATGGTGGGGGAGAGAGGATGCTCAGGCCAGGATTCAGATAGGCTCATGAGTAGATACTGATCTTGTATTGGTTTGTGGGAAGGCTGAAGGATGCTGTAGCACTCAGTGTTATTGTACCTTCGAAATATCTTTGATACTATGATAGAAGTTGGCTTACTGGTTTTGGGATTTGGTTTTCTGGTGCCTAAATAAATGCTTCAATTCTATCCTCTATCTGGAGAGTTTGGTATATTTTGTCATCGAATGTCACACGATGCTTATAGTCATGGTATTTATCATGATCATGGGCATCATAAATATGGCATTGACTCTACATGGAGTCAGTCATGTTCTCCCAGAAATTTCCTTTCAACACTCCAGATTTTTGCTCATGCCAGGTCGAACCAGCTGGAGAGGGCTGGTTGTTAAAGATTTCATGTGAACATCTAATTCAAGCAAATCAGCAAAAGCTACAAGTCAGGTCTTGATAGTTTTGTTAATTTTCTATACATTCGAAAGTGATGAACTCAATGAACAGAAAATGGTAAAACATGTTTTTTTCTTCCAGTTACCAGTTTTGCCATTGCCTGGCTCTCTTTTCAGTTTCTTTGCTATAAGGAACCCAACAAACTCCCTTCCTCGATCATGGGAAGGCATCAGGAAATCCAGTAATCCCTTTTGCTGGGTTCAAGAGAAAATGGGACACAGTGAGGAGAAGCAATGGGGGTTGGGTTCTGGTACCCCAGCAACTAAAATAAATGGGGAAAGAGTCAAACATAAGGCTGGTAGCAAGAGAGTGATTAGAAATACATCTAGGCCTAGAGGCCAAAGCGGTCAGCTTATGAGAATAATACCAAATAAAAAACAGCTCTAAGAGGAAGACCCAATGAATCCACTAGTGTTTCTGAAAAGCCGCCTATGCTCCATGCCCCCTACTTGGTCTGAAGAACAAGGATCTAAAGAATCAAATAAACTTGACTCAGATGAGTTTGTATACTAATGGAAGAGAAAACAATTGCTTCAAGAACTACATAAAACTAGAAATAATAACAGTTTATCTGAATTAGCTAAAATAATACAAAGGGACAAAATACAGGGTGGGTTAGGGATGAGTACGCCAGCAGGTGGAAACAGAGGGCATAACCCCAAGGAAAAGATAGCCCATGACCTGTGTCTTCTGGGATGAGAGGGATTCCAAGGTGGAGGGAAGGATAAAGTTTAAGGCAAGGGGGTTAGGTCATGCCCAGAATCAGAATCCTCTGTATGAGAAACAGAAGGAGCAGGTAACTGGATCTCAAAAAACAGGGGTGAAGACTGTCTCATGTGATTGGAAAAAGACACTGGGGCCAGGTTGGGTAGGGTTTCAGAGCTTTAAGAGAAGGCTTGGTATTTGATCCTGGAGGTAAGAAGGAGCCACTGGGATGAGTCCATTACAGTGCTCACATGGCCAAATCTGTACTTGAGGAAAATGAATTTGGCAGGAATATGGAGGATGGATTATGAGGGTAAAGACCTGAGGCTTGGCAACCAATTAAGAAGGTGGAGTGGTAAGTGAAGAGAATAAGAATATATATAGGACACACCGTGTGCCTGGCCCTGTGCTCTGTGCTTTGCAAACAAAATTTCATTTGATCTTCCCAACAACTGTTATCCCCGTTTTCCAGGTTAGAAAACTCAGGAAGTAGAGTTTAGTACTTACAGAGGCTGATACAGCTAGTTAATTTCTGAGCATGGATTTGAACTCAGAACTTCTTCACTTCAGCTCCAGACTGGCCCTATCCTCTTTGCCACCTATCTGCCTCTTATTTTAATACGTCATACCAGAAATTTTAGATTTTTCCCCAAAAATGTATTGGGACCATCCTCTGGTTGTCTTAGGGGTCTGAAAGTTCAGGCTATGAATTTCTGTTTCTCATGAGTATCAATAGCCACAGTGGGCTCCATATGTGCCCAGATGCTTAAGTGAAGGGATGGAGCCCAATGAGAGCTTACGGAGATGAATGATTGCTCAGTGTCTTTTTTGTTGATTCTTGTAGAATATTTTTCTCATCTGCTGGCTCTGCACACCTGCCCTTAAATGTTGAATGACTTCGGCTGGTTTCATGCTCACTGTAGAAGCTAAACTCCCTGGGAACATCTTGAGTTAGGGTCATCCCAGACCAGAGGCTTTTGTACCTACCTAGCAGAAGTGGTGAAGTCTGATAAGGTGGTTGTTTTAAGAATGGAGAGCATGGCTCAGATTTGAGAGATGGAGTGAAGGTAGCAAAGGTGAGATTTGACTCCTGAGTAGAAATGTGCTCTGAAAGAGACAATTGCAGGACAAGGATAGCCCTATCAAGGTGGGAGGCTGGATGATGCTGTTGCCTTCAACACAAAGAAAGAAGTAAGAGAGGGGGGGTGCAGGGGGAAAAATTGATGTTCAGCTTTGAACCTGTTGAGGTTAAGTAGTCTTTGAAACAGTAAATTGGAAATTTCCAAAAGGGAAGTGTAGATGTGACTGAAGCACAGGGGAGGATTTCTAGATCACACAGTCATTTGTATAGTGATAATAATTAAGGCAATTCAAGAGAGAGAATAGCATGGGGAACATGCACTCTTTGAGTTGTATGTGGACCACGGGCTGTCAAAGAAGAAAGAAAAAGTGTGGTCAGACAGGCAGGAGGTAGAGCAGTAGTGAAAACCTCAGAGGTCAAAGTGATCAACAATGTCCAGTACAGAGAAGAGGCCAGCAGACTGGGCCATTTAGAGTTCATTGATGACTTCAGAGAGAGCAATTTTATTGGAGAGAGGGAGGGAGGAGTGAGTTCAGAATGATTTATCAAGTAGTTTTGCTAATCAAAGGTGAGACAGAGTGGTAGTTCAAGGGCTGGAGAGGGTCTGGTAAAGGGTCACTTATGGATAGAAAAGGCAAGTGCTCTTGAAGGCAGCAGGAAAGGAACCAGCTGGTAGAGCAAGGTTGAAAATTTGAGAGACTGGGGAGATGAGTCAAACTGTCCTTGTTCTCTTTTAATGGCTCAATATACTGCCATAACATCAGCATATTGACTACTTCCACCCATCCCAGTACTTTCTAAAGTCCACCTGGTACATAGGTTATAGGTCACTGCTTTCCACTGTCTTTTATGGTCCAAATAATTTGCTGTCCCATCAGTAAATCATGTGTGTTTCTTCTCTTCGGTTAATCCATCATATCTGTCATTCTATTTTACCAAGGATTGTACCAACTTTTGCTTTGCTTCAAGGGGTGCATCATTTCCCTCAGGATCGATGTTTGCTATAGATTCATGTAGCACAGAAACTCCACTTCTGCTTCTTTTACATCTGTTTTGAATATGCCATTCCATGTACTTATGCTAGACCCTTGTGCATGTCCAATTCTGTGAGAAGCTAGAATATACATTACCTAGGTCATAATTGGAATTCCAGGACTTAATATCACTTCATAGCCCAGAATCAGTCCTTCTGTCTCTACCAAATCCCAATATGCAATATTGCCTGCATCCTCTCTCCTCCCTCCATCTAACTGCTCTGACTCCTAGCTTTCTCTGGTCTCTGCTCCAGACGTTCAGCAAACACCTCCCACCACAGGCTCCACGTGATTATGTTCTGCCTATTAAGGGGCAGGGAAAATCTTCAAAACAGAAAAGGTCTTCAAATTACCATTACCATTACAGTCTCCTGACTCCATGTTTTCCCTGGCCACCCCTCTTTCTCATTCTGGCTTCCCTGAAGTCCCTCTTAAAAGATTTCACTCTACAGTAAGTCTTCTCCAGTCCTCCTTAGCCTTGGTGACTTCTCTCTCTTGCTTAGCTCCAATTTATGTTGGACATAGTGTGTTTCTAGATGGTCGTTGGCCTGTTGTCTTCCACACTAGACAGAAGTCCTTGAGAGCAGGGCTTGTCCCTTGCTTTTCATTTTTTTCATGGTTTAATTGATTTGTTTATTTACTTTTAATTTACAAGATTCAGTTCCACAATCCCTTGAGTTTCAAATTTTCTCCCCTCTCTCTCCCCCCTCCATGGTGGCATGCAATCGTGTATAGGATCTGCAAATACTTTCACATTGGACATCAGTCTTGTTGTATAGAAGGGTTGTAACCAATGGAGTGAACAATGGGAAAAAAGAAACAAAACCAAACATGGAAAAGAATGATAGCATGTAGATAACTTCAGTCTCCATTTAAACTCTGTTCTTTCTAGATCTTTCTCTGACTGTACATATCTCCATCCATCCTGACACTTGCAGAGTTGTCTCATAGCATTGCGTTGCTGAGTAGAGTCCAGTTTATCAAGGTTGGTCATCACACATATGATGTGTCTGTGATTGTGCACAAATTTTTCTTGGTTCTGCTCTTCTCACTTAGCATAAGTGCATAATCCTCTCCTGGTAAATATAAAGTCCCTCTCCTCCTCATTTCTTATAGCACAATAGTATTCCATTACGTTCATATACTATAATTTATTTAACCATTCCCCAAGTGATGGGCATCTCCTTTATTTTCAGTTTTTTGCTACCACAAAGAGAGCTGCAATAAATACTTTAGTACATATGGGTCTTCCTCCCACTTCTTTGATCTCTTTGGGGTACAACCCCAGAGGTGGTATTACTGGGTTAAAGGATATACACTTATTTATATCCCTTTGGGCATACTTCCAGATTTTGCTCTCCAGAACGGTTGTATCAGTTCACAGCTCCACTGACAATACATTACTGTTCCAATGTTCCCAAATCCTCTCTAGCATTTGTTATTTTCCTGTTTTGTCATCTTAGCCAATCTGGCTGGTGAGATGTGGCACCTCAGAGTTGTTTTGATTTGCATTTATCGAATCAAGAGTGATTTAGAGCATTTTTTCATATACTTATACATATCTTTAATTTCTACCTTTGAGTATTGCCTGTTCATATCCTTTGCCCATTTATCAATTGGGGAATGACTTGTATTCTTATAGATTTTACTTCATTTCCTGTATATTTTAGAAATGAGGTCTTTATCAGAGACGCTGGATGTAAAAATTCTTTCCCAATTTCCCACTTCCCTCTTAATCTTGGTTATGTTGGCTTGTTGGTACAGAAACTTTTCAATTTCCTGTAATCAAGATTATCCATTTTGCATTTTGTAATGCTCTCTAACTCTTCTTTGGTCATAAAGTTTTCCCTACTGCATAAATCTGGCAGGTTAACTATTCCTTGCTTCCCCATATTACTTATAGCATCAGCCTTTATACCTAGGTCATGCACCCTTTTAGACTTGATTTTGGTGTATGTCATTAGATGGTAGTCTATGCCCAGTTTCTGCCATACTATATTCCAGTTTTCCCAGCAGTTGTTGTCAAATAGTGAGTTTTTATCCCAAAAACTGGTTTCTTTGGGCTTATCAAACAATATATTACTATAATCATTGACTACTGAGTCTTTTGTACCCACCCTATTCCATCAATTCACTACTTTGTTCTTCAACCAGTACCAAGTAGTTTTGATAACTGCTGCTAACATGAAGATAATCTAGGAAAGTATTCCCATTGGAGACTCTTGGACCTTTAGGCATGATTTCAGGAGAGTTCTATGTCCCAAAGTTCCAAACCATGACTTCTTATAGGATCATGATTCATCACTGGAAGGAAGCTGAAAGTCTTGGAGTCAATCACCTCAGTTAACATATGGGAAAACTGAAGCTTGGAGATTCAGTGGCTTGCCAGATCACATTGCTAAAAATACCTGAAAAGGAATTCCTCCTCAGGTCTTTCTGTCTCTAAGCTGAACACTCCCTTCATTACAACACATAAATATATCATAACAACCTCATAAATTTGCTGTCATGTCTCTCACCTGGGCAATAGTGGCCTTTCCCCACCATACTCCATAGTGCTTCCCCTTCCTGAACACAGGTCAGACCCTTGGTACCTGGACGTCCTAGGCATGGGGAATATGGAAAGGAAGAGGATGGAAATTTAGAGTTTGGCCCTCCTTAGGGAAAGGGGATATGTAAGCATGGGCCACAGGATGGTTCCCTGGATTCTTCAGGGATGGTTTCCATGGTACTGATTGCTGGGATCTCTAGAGGGGGCATCATGGGGCCATGCAGCCACTCAGGAATCAGAAAATTCCATCTTTCATCACCTTTTTCATAGAAGGATGGGCATATTCCATAGCTTCCATTATTAAGAAATTAGAGGCATCCAATAGTTCCCTGGTAAGAGCTCTGTTAGTGGAGTCAGGAAGGCTTGATTCCAAATCTGGCCTCAGACACTTAGAAATTGAGTGCTCCTGGGTAAATGACTTCACTTGTTTTTGCCTCAGTAATAAAAACAGTGATATGAATAGTACTAAACTCACAGAGATGTTGTCAAGATCAGGTGAGAAAATATTTATAAAATTATGTATATGATTACATATGTATAAAAAATGCAGTGCCTGACAATAGGTGTATATAAATGATCCTTCCTTTCCCATCATCCCCCACCAATTGTGCTAGAACTTAGGGGAACAGTGCAGGAAGAAGGATAAACTTGCCATACCAGGTAAAATTAGGATAGATACAGTCTAAGACAACTCAAGGTCTAGTGATGGAAAATGCCATCCACATGCAGAGAAAGAAATGTGGAGTCTGAGTACAGACGGAAGTGAAGCGGTGCTGAATGGTCTTTGTAATCTATTTAGGGGTAATTTTATAATTTTATAACATTGTTGTAATTTCAGTTTTGTCTTAGGTTGTAAGAGCCACATTTCTTCTCCCCAACTGTAAAGCCTTCCCTCCCCCCCCAGCTGTACTATTCCTTCCCTGCCACCAGCCTAAAGGTATTTCCTCTGAAACCATTACCTCTCCATTGAAGGCACTACCTCCTTTTGTCATAGCAAACAAAACTCATCCATTTGCAAATCTGGATGGGTGCATCTCATTTAATTTGACCTCAAATCTGACTGCTGGCTGACTTCATGACTTTTCAAGGCAAAAACCACACCTCCAAGCCCTGGCATCCTGCTGTTTGTCCCAGTGAATTATGGGTAAAACACATGCACAGTTGATGTGAAGGGTGCATGTCCCTTTAAGTATTAGTCATGCCCTGGCTCCTCCCGGATCCCTCCCTAACTCCACCTTTCTATACCTCATTAGCTTAATGAACTTACAACCGACAGTTTTGTATGTTTAAAAATGCCTCTCTGGCCCTTAGAACTTTGCAGGTAGGTTTTTCTAGCAGGTAGGTTTTTTCTAGCAAACCTCTGCCCGCTGTAGAGCGTGACACTTTCAGGCTTTCCTTGACACCCCGCCCCCCCCCCCCTTGCACCTTGTGAGCCCTTGTGTAACAATAAACTTTTATAAATCTGCCAAAGGACAGCTAAGCCTGTAATTCTTTTCAGACGCGGAACCTAGAAAGGATTTCTCATTAGAAATCCCCCAAAACCTACACCTCACCAGAAGCATACAGTTTGCTCTCATGTTCTTTGGTTGTTTTGTTTCTTCTTTCTCAAGGTTCCTCCCATTAGTTCTAACTTCTTCACACCATGACTAAAGTGAAATATATTTAATATGAATGTATAAGTAGAGCCTATATCAGACTGCATACCATCTTGGGGAGGGGGAAGAAAAGGTGAGGAAGAAAATTCCAACATCAAAATCTCATGGAAGTGAATATTAAAAACTAAAAATAAATAATTTTAAGAAGAAAAAAAGAAGAATCGGCCCAATGGAAAAAAGAGGCAGAAAAATTCACTGAACAAAAGAACTCCTTAAAAAAAATTAGAAATTGTGGAGGATTCTGGGAAGATGCTGGAGTGGGTCAGAAAATTCCAAGCTCTCAAGCTTTTCTCCCACAGAGTTAAAATAGCACTTTAAAGTGAACAAAGTGAGGGTGGAGATCAATAAGAACAGGGCATAAGTGGGGTCCTTCGGAGACAATTTGAGAAGATTGGAAAGATAATCTCAAGAAGAGGAGTGGTCCCAGTGTAGAGTAAACCCCTCCAGGCTAGGTTCCATTTTAACTTCAGGCTGCAAGCCTCTTTAACAAGGGGCAAGCCCTGGGGTTAGTTGGTTTGAAAGGCTGGCTGAGCCTCAGCCCCAGCCCTCTGAACTTTTACCTCCAGGATAGTTAGGGGAGTTGGGTGTTTGAGTCCAGGAAGATTGAAGGAACCTGTCCTGACCAGGAACACCAGACCCAGGTGTGCTGCAAAGAGCAGCAGGGGTGAGAAGGAACCAACACACACCTGGTGAGTACAGAAGCAGTGGGGCAGAAAGCACCTGAGTGTGGGCACTTACAGGAGGCTGGAGATTTGGCTTTGGTTTTGGGCTAGAACTGAATATCTAGGGCAAGAGGCACCATTTGCCCTACCCCATGGCTAGAGGAGATGACAAATAATTAAGACATTACCATAAAAAAAAATGCACAGGGAAAGGATTACAAATATTTAAGTCATTACCATAAAAAATGCACAGGCAAAGGAGAAAGAATCCAACCATAGAAAATTATTTTGGGAATAGAGATGACTGGAATTCATCTTCAGAGGAGAATATAGAAGTAAAGAAGCCCCCAAAGAGTAATCTCAGATGGTCACCTGACCAAAAAGAATTCATAGAACTTCTTTAAAATGACTTCAAAAATTAAATGACAGAGAGTGTAAGGGTCGCCAAATAGGTGCCAGATTGCAAGTGGTGATGTTGAGATACAGGGAGGAGTGAAACCTGAGAATCAGTTGGGTAACGTGGAAGTCAGAGCATATTGCACCTGGCCAGGGGATGTTGCATTGCTCAAGACTTTCTTACATGGGATACCTGAGGTTCCCGACTGGTGTCTCCACACCCTGGGGTCTTCATGCCCTTGTAATTGAACCTCCCCTCTCACAATTCCACTCAGCTGGGCTGTGTCACAAGTGGTGTGTGGATCTGGGGTAGATAAAAGGACCCAAGCCTTCAAGGGATGAGGGCCGGCCTTAGAGTCCTGCTGTAAGGCTTACCAGGTGTGACATCAATAAACCCTTTAACATATGCCCTCCAGCGTGACTTTTCTTTTCAAGAGAAAACACCAGCTTCTTCTCCTTTGTAAATGCAAGTAGCCCACTGCCCCTTCGGGTAGGGCAGGAGAACCCTGACAAGAGATGAGGGAAAATCTAAAAAATAAAATAAAAATAATCCAAGAAAAACAAGAAGGGTATGAAAGGAAACTCAACCAATTACAAAAGGAGATCCAGAATCTTAAGGAAGAAAATGACACCTTGAAAATGAGAACTGGGCAAAGTGAAGCCAGAGAAATCATGAGATCAAGAAATGATTAAGCAAACTATGAATAATGCTATTGTGCTATAAGAAATGAGGAGCAGACAGACTTCATAATAACCTGGAGAGACTTGTATGAACTGATGCTGAGTGAGGATAGCAGAACCAGGAGAAATTTGTATACAATTACAGACACAATGTATGTGTGACGACCAACTTTGATAAACTGGACTCTTCTCAGCAATGCAAGGTTATAAGACAACTCCAAAAGACTCATGATGGAGAAAGATGTCTACATTCAGAGAAAGATCTAGAAAGAACTACAGAGGCTGAATGCAGATTGAAAAAAACTACCTGCTCTCTTTCTTTTTCTTGTTTGGTTTTGTTTCCTCTTTCCCATTGTTCATCCCATCCATCACAATCCTTCTTTATAACTTGACTAATGTCTAATGTAAAAGTATTTGTAGATCCTATATTTGATTACATGCCATTATAGGGGGTGGAGGTGGGGGGAGGGACAAAAGAGAGGGGGAGAAAATTTGAAACACAAGGGATTGTGGAATTGAATCTTGTAAACTAAAAGTAAACAAACAAATTAATAAAGACAAAAAAATATGAATAATGAAAAATAGAATAGAAAGTGAAGTATCTTATAAGAAAAACAACAGATTTGGAGAATAGATCTAGAAGAAAAAATTTATAAATAGTTGGATTAACTGAAAGTTCCAAGAAAAAAAGAATATTGATACAATAATCCATCAAATAACGAAGAAAATTGTCCTGAAGCATTAGGACAAGGTGGAGAAAGTGGAAATAAAAAAAATTCATTGATCAACACTTAAAAGAGATCCTACGAGGAAAACTCATAAGAATATCAGAATCAAATTCTGAAAACCCCAGCTCAAAAAAAATATTAAAAGCCTCAAGATTAAAACAATTTAAATATGATGTTGTCACAATTAGAATTACACAAGATCTAGTAGCAGTCAGACTTTAAAGAACCGCAGGTCTTGGAACTCAACATATTACAGGGCAAAAGAACTGGGGCTTCAAACATGCACCCTGCAAAGTTAAATATTATCCTGAATGAAAAAAAATAGCCATTTGTAAACTCTCAAACTTTCAAGACTTTGTTTTAAAAAATCCTGAACTTAATAGAAGATTCAACATATAAGAACCAAGTCTTACAAAGACTGATGTGACCCAGAAGGACTGACTCTTAATTTTTATATATGTAAAATGTATGTCTAAGATTGTTATCAATAATTGGGTCATTTATAAGATAGATTGAAGTAAGCCTGAGAATGATAGGCATTTTAAAAAGTAAAACCATTTAGGAATAGCTTAAAGGAGTAATTATTCCAAGTATCTAGAGACAACAACAGACTAGAATAGAAATGCCTAGATAAATCAGCTGAGAGAAAAAGCTAATTTGTGATATTGAGGTGCTATGAGGAAGAGGGGAAGCTACCTACAGAACAGAATTGATGTAACACGTGCAGTCTATGTGACTTCAACTTATAATGTAAGGTATTGCATTCTTATGGCAGCTAGGTGATGCAATGGATAAGCTCTTGTCCTGGAGTCAAGAAGGGTTCAAATCCATACTCACACACTAGCTGTATGACCCTGGGCAAGGCACTTAACCCTGTTTGCCTCAGTTTCTCATCTGTAAAATTAACTGGTGAAGGAAAAGGCAAACCACTGCAGTATCTTTTCCAAGAAAACCCCAAATGGGGCCATAGAGAGTTGGACAGAAGTGCACAATAATTGTATTCTTACTATTATACTTCTTTGCTATATAAGTTCATTGTTATATGTGTTGTTTTACTAAGGCTGTACATTCATGAGACCCTGGTATGTGATTATATATATTATATATTGTATTAAACTTGTATCCCCAGGTTGTTCTTAAAAAAAAAAAGGGAGTAATTATTTGAGGTGCAAAAGGAAGAATTGGTACAGAGGAATTAGATGGGAGAGGGTGGGTGGTAGTTCTGGTAACATACTTTCATAAGGAATAAGTTTAAGAGGGCACAAAACATATATATTTAAGAATGTTAAAGTCTTCTAAGTCCAGAAGAAATAAGATGGTAAGGACATAGGGAGGGGAGAGAGGACAAGGGAGGGATCTTTAGAGGGAATGGTGAGGGAATAGGTAAAATAGGGGTAGAGAAAGGTGTTTAGATTTATGGGAATTGGGAGGATTGGGGAGGGATCCTTGAAGGGGGGTAGACATGTTATAGGAGAGCAAGGTAGTGGGTAGAAGTAAAGTAGAGGGGACAGGAGGGATAGGAAAGAAGAAATATAATCATACATTAAAAAAAAGATCAGGAGTAGAATAGGTTTGGAAATGTATGTCTATATATTTCTATATATATGTATATGTGTATGTATATATCTATAGCTATAGAGAAACATATCTAAACTTTATTGTAGCCTTTGGTGGGAGGGAAGAAAAAGGAACAAAGAAAGAGGGCACAGCAGAGAACAAAGGAAAACTCACAAGGAAGCAAAGATGGATTATTCTCTACACAAGTATTTTTTATCATATAGGCTTTCTTGAAATGAAAATCTATTGTTACATATTTTGAATATTCTCTTATGTTCTGCATTGCAACTGACATGCTTTTTTTCTCCCTTTCTAACTTTGTATTTAAGTTCCAATATTTAAGTTTATAATATGTTTTTGTTTCTTTTTTGTATTTGTGTTCTAATAAAAAATATTTTTAAAAAAATTATAAATGGCCTGCAAGGGCTATAAAATTGTGCATACTCTTTGACCTAGTAATACCATGTCTAGGGCTGTATTTCAAAGAGATCCATAAAAATGGGAAAAAGATCTATGTGCATAAAAATATTTATAGCAGCTCTTTCTGTAGTGGCCAAGAACTGGAAATTGAGGAGATTCCCATCCATTGAGGAATAACTGAACGTGTTGTAGTATATGAATGTAATGAGATACTATTGTGGTATAAGAAATGATGAACAGGTGGACTTGAGAAAAACCTGAGAAGAATTATATGAACTGATGCTG
Source organism: Pseudochirops corinnae (assembly GCA_028646515.1). Lineage (NCBI taxonomy): Eukaryota > Metazoa > Chordata > Mammalia > Diprotodontia > Pseudocheiridae > Pseudochirops > Pseudochirops corinnae. The sequence goes on from CM053588.1 coordinate 20,532,248, forward strand.
AGTGAAGTGAGCAGAACTAGGAGAACACTGTATACAGTAACAGTCACACTGTGTGGTCACTGACTTTGATAGATTTAGCTCTTCACAGCAATGCAAAGACCTAAAACAATTCCAAAAGACTCATGATGAAAAATGCTATCCACATTCACAGAAAGAAGATGGAGCCTGCATGCACATTGGAGCAGAATATTTTTCATTTTGTTTTATTTTTATTTCCCATGGTTCCTCACGTTTGTTCTAATTCTTTTATACAACATGACTAGTGTGAAAATATGTTTAACAGAAATGTTTATGTAGAGTATATACTGGATTGCATGCCCCCTTCAGAGGGGAGAGGGGGAGAAAATTTAAAACTTATGAAAATGAATGTTGAAAACTAAAAATAAATAAATTATTATTAAATATTTGCATTTATTTAATTGGCCAAATGGAAAAGAACATATAAAATCTCGCTGAAGAAAATAATTCTTTAAAAATTAGAATTAAACAAGTGGAAGCTAATGATTCTATGAGACATCAAGAAACAATCAGAGTAACCTCAAAGAATGAAAAAATAGGGGGAAAAACAACCAGCATGAAAAATCTTATTAGGAAAACACTTGACCCCGAAAATAGATCTAGGAGAAGTAATTTATAAATTATTAAACATCCTGAAATTCATGATGAAAAAAAGAGCCTAGAAATCATCTTTAAAAAAACTTTGAAGGGAAACTGCCCTGACAAATTATAACTGTAGAATAATTCCTTCAATTTTTCACATACTGATAAAAGTTTCATAAGTTACAAATACCATTTTCCTCATAGGAATGTGAATTGTTCAATTTTAATAAGTTTCTTATGATTTCTCTTTCCTATTGACCTTCTAACCATAAAACAAAATAAAGAATAAAGGAAAAGAAGGGAATTTTAGAAAAATTAGGTATGATAGACTACTGGAGAAATTTGAATGAGTATAAGATGGAGTATAGCTATTACTCAGCTGTATCAGGTACCTTCACAAAAACTTACCATGCATTAGGACATAGAAATCTCACAAGAAATGCAGAAAAACAGACATATAAAATGCACCTTTTCTAATCCATAAGGCAATCAGTGTTGGGGAAGGCATCACCCAGTCCCCTGCTTTGGTACTATCTCCTATTCATCACATTGCAAATGCTGAGGAAGCTTAAGGGGTCCTTTGACCCCTTAAGTCTTTTTGATTTGCCATATCAGATTACCCTCATTTGTTTGTACCTGTTAGCCCTCATATAATGGTAATTGTAAAGGTGCTGAGAGGCAATGTCCCTTTTACTGACATGGGCTTATTCAAATGGTCTTTTGTCTCCTTACAAAAGTTATGGAACCAAAAGCTGGGTCCATCTTGAAACCCTTGCTAATCTGCACAGTAGTCCTCTATCACAATTGTATTCCACAATTTTTTGAATCATTACTCAATTGATGGCCATCCCTGTAATTTCCAATTCTTTGCCACCACAAAGAAAACAGCTGTAAATATTTGAGAAGATGGTGGTACTTTCCCCCTTTTCCTCATTATCTTTGGAAATAGACAAAGTAGAGGCAGTGCTGACTTAAAACATATAGATAGATCAATAACCCTTTGGGCATGATTTCAGATTGCTCTCCAAAATGGCTGCATCATTTTACAATTCTATCAACAACGTGTTTGTGTCCCAATTTTTCCACATCCTGTCCAACATTTGTCACTTTCCTCTTTTATCATTTTGGCCAACTGTTACAATCTGCCTTTCTCTAATCAACAATGAATTAGGGTATTTTTTATCTGACTATGAATTATTTGAATTTTTTCACTGGAAAACTGCTATTCATATCCTTTGACTTTGTCAATTTGGGAATATCTTATAGTCTTATAGATTTGACAAAGTTCTTTGCATATTTTAGGATGTTTGAGAATGAGAATTATCTGATAAACTGTCCACAATTTTTTCCCCAATTTTCTGCTTTTTTCTGATCTTGGCTACATTTGTTTCCTTTGTAGAAAATCCTTGTAATTTAATGTTATTGAAATTATCCATTGTACACCTAATATTCCTCTATTATTTGTTCATAAATTGTTCACCTTTCCAAAAGTCCAAGTGATAAACCCATAAGTCATAAGTGATAAATGCTCTTCTAATTTTCTTGTCAAAATCTCTCTTTTTATCTAGCTAGGTCATGTATCCATGGTAAATGGTGTGAGATATGGAATAAACACAATTACCTTGTATCTGACAGGTGTAAAGACTTAAGGTTTTGGGACAAGTATTCATTATGTGGTAAAATTATCATTCATTTTAAAGCAAAACATGCCCAATTAAATATGTAATAGTTTTTAAAGGGTGTAACTACATTTTAAAGCTTAATTCCTAATTTTGATGTATTCAGAAGAAAAGAAGAGGGCATTTTCTAAGGGAACAATTATAACAGCATTCCTTGTAAAACAGACTATTTTCCCGAAAATCTGAAAAGGAGAAAAATTAGAAGCATAATAACCACATACCAGTACAGTATTAAAACATGAAACAAAGTTGCCAAGGGCCATTAATTCAGTTAATTATTTTATAGGATAGATGTTCTAGGTCACCTCCATTCAGAGGGTGGAATGGGGCAGTTCTGACCCAGTCACGCTGAATTCTCATTCTCACACCTCCTAAACACATCACCATTTCAGCCAAATTTAAAGCACGTTTTGCATTAAGGGCTGATCTCCCCTCAGAGGGTCAAACATCCCCCTCCTGTTAAAGACTTTAGCCCACACAGGCCATGATCTCCCACTGCAACTGGCCCATCCCCAGGCGTCCTGATGCGTATCTCACCACTGGGTTCAGGTGGCTCCTGAGGACAAAGGGAGGCTGGTGACTTTGCTCCCCTCCCTCACTTAAAACCCATTCACTTGTGTATCCTGGCATCACCTTCCTGATATCAGGGTCCTCTTGGAAAAGGAAAGACAGACAGCAATCTGGGAGAACGCATCTGATCTGAAGTGATCCCCATTCTGATTTAAGTCAGGAGAAACGTGCTATCCAATCTGAAGACATTCTGTGAACAACCTCCATTCTGAAGCTAGGCTCGGTTTCACTGTGAATCACTTGTTTTCCTGGAAATCTCCAGGTTGCCTCTTCCTTGCTCTCCCCCTCCCACCTCCTAATGTCCCCAATCTTTCCTCCAATAAGGAATCAGGTGGTGGAGGCATGGGGGGGAGGAGCTCTCAGAGCTGGCCATCCTGGTGAGGGGTGGCCCAGGTGCAATCAGAACCCTGGGGTGGAGTTTGGCGGCCTGGGAGGGGTCTAGGGCAGGAGAGGGCTCATCCTAGTGGTCAAGGCATTTCATGTGGGGAGGGCTGGGCTTGGGGAGCAGTGGCAGGCTGGACCTAAGCCCCTGGTCTTGGGGGTGATTGGAGGAAAGGACCCAGGGGCCTCAGGGACTGGGCAGAGGCTGGGAGGACCCACCCAGAAGGGGCTGGCTGAAAACGGGAACTTAGGCTGAGATTGGGCTGCCTTCTTCTGCAGCTGAATGCTCTGTGTCTTCTCTGGAATCTCTCTGCCTTTTCTGGAGTTCTGATCGTGCTGCCTCCTTCCCTTGGAGCTAAGATCTCTCTGCCTTCTGGACTTCGGCTCTGTGGCTGCAGGTCCAAGGTTGATCTGAGCCAGCCCCTCCCGCCCCACCCTCTCCTGGCTTCTGCTGGCTACTTCCACCTTTGGGTCTCATCCTCCTCCTCTGACCACGTGGTGAGCATCCTCCTAGTCTACCTGGAATAATCCTCCCCCCTCGGGCTGCCCTCTGGACAAGCTTCCTGCCCCAAGCTCTCTGCAGACTCCCAATCCCTTCCCAAGAACTGTGGTCACCCTCCCTAGCCTGCAGAGCTCCTTTCCGCCCCTCTCCCCTGGACCCACAATCTGGGGTCTGCTTCCCTATAAGATCCCAGATACTGGCTCCCTTGAGGAATTCCAAGCCTAAGCTCCCCCAGAGGGTCCCAAGAGTCCTGCCCAGCTCCTAGTTAGACCCCAGGACACAGTCCTCCTGCTCTCCCAGGCTCTGTGTCCCCCTGGAGCCCTTCTGTCCCTGCAGTGTTCCTGAGCTCCCTGCCAGCAGCTGGGTTAGAATGTCTTCCTCCCAGGCCCCACCTGTGCTCCCCTGCCCCAGGCCTCCTGCTCCCCTATCCCCTCTTCTTTGAAAGCCCTCAGAACCCCTGCCAGGGGGCTGAATCCCAGCCTGGATTGGTCTCCTAGCCTCAGGCTTCCCCTGGTCATTCCCTGGTGGCTCCATCCCAGACCCCTCCCATCCCCAATCTTCCTAAGCTTCACTCCTCCTGATTCAGGCAGCCAGTCTGTTATCTAGATAGATAGATAGAGAGAGAGAGAGAGAGAGAGAGAGAGAGAGAGAGAGAGAGTGTGTGTGTGTGTGTGTGTGTGTGTGTGTGTGTGTGTGTTTGTGTTAGTTGGGAAGAGGGGAGGCAGGGAGGACAGAGGACCAGCTGGGGGAAGAGCTTTGGGTCTGGAGCCATTGAGGTTCTGCCTGCTTTCATCCCCCCTGGGATCCCAAGCCCCTTCTGCCTCTTGGTTCTCTGGGGGAGAATGGGGAATGGGAAGGAGACAGAGGAGAAGGAGTAGGAGCAAGAGGGAAGGAGTCTTCCTGTTTAGACCAGCTTCTTTTCCACACTCACCCTGCCTGCTTTCTCCCTTCCTCTGTATGTTGGGGTCTCTGCCCTCAGGTCAGAACCAAAGCCTTTGTAACTCCTATGGGACCTCTCTATCTGTAAATCCCCCCTTAGGCCAGCCTCCTGCCCAGGATAAGAAAGGAAGGGCCTCTGCCCCTCTGGGATCCTTCAGCCTCCCCAGCTCAGCCTGCTGAGTACCAAGGTCTGGCCCCAGAAGGATGCCTGGAGCCAGACGGAGTGGCCCCTGGGAGCTGCAGATCCCCAGCCCAGGTGAGTGCCCCTTGTCCTCAGACTGGGCCAGATTTAGCTAGAGAGGCCATTTCCACAGACCTAAAGGATCGCCTGTGAGGCCGGCAATGCCCTGCCTAAGGCCTGTTTCTGTACAAAAATAGGCAGATAATTGAAAAAAGTAGTAACAACACTGCCTTGTTCCCTCCTTTGGTATTTGGAATTGATTTGAGCCCCTTTGGTCTCATTCAACCATCCCCATTGTTGCCCTAGTATGTGCTTTTATTAAGGTTCCCCTCATGACCCCTGAGGCACAAGGACTCCCACTTCACTGATTCTTCTGCCCTGTGGGGGTCTTTCCTTTGCTTCCTGTATCCATGTCTACCACCCCTCCCCCACATCCATGGAACAGCTCCCCCCTGCCCTTTGCCTCTTTGGCCAAGCCGTCCATGGTGGACCTTGAAGGCAGGATGCTCTGCTGGTCCTCCAGGGTCTAAGGTGCACCCACAGTTCATCTCTCTGGTGCAAACTGATCCCTTCTGTCTTGTTGCTGGTTTGACTTTCATGGGCACACTGAGAGGGCAGTGAGGGTCAAAAGGGGCAAATACTATGAGGTGAGGTGTGGGTAGGGTCCTGGGCTCCCGCATCCTCTGGTCCAACATTTCTGGAAAATAGGGCAACTGAAGAAACAGATGATTTGGCTTCTGTGTCACTCTCACAGGTTCACTGGCCCTCAGAAGAGCTGTATGGACCAGGCCAAAGAAAAGAGTGCCTACTTCAGCTGTCAGTGTATTAGCATTTGTGAAGGGCCTCCCCTTGTTAGAGGATATAGGTAAAGGGCTGAGTTTGGGGAACTGTTAAAAGTTCTGGGGGTTTTCTTTTCCAGTAGAGGAAATGGGGGGTACAGAAGGAGACACTCAGTTCTTGTCAAGGAGAAATCAGGCTCAAAAGCAAAGACAGAATGGTGTGACTTATTTTCTCCCCAAAAGCCACTTCTGACCATCTTCATAGCAGCCCTGTATGGGAGGAGTTCTTATCATCTTTATTTCACAGTTCAGGAAACTTAGGCAAACAGAGGTTCCCTGACTTGCCAGGGTCACAGGGCTAATAAGTGTCTGAGGCAGGATTTGAACTCAGACCTTCATGATCTACCATTTCCTAGTTCCCCCAGCATTGTCTTGGTTCTCTGTGCATCTTCCCACAGCCCCTTCAACACTGACTGCTGACATTTTTTGTCATTTTTCATAGTTTTGCAGAGTATGAGATGAAGCCTCAGTGTTGTTTTGATTTGCTTGTGTTACTGGTTGGGAGCATTTTTTCCTGTGGTTCGGAAAACTTGGCAGCTCTTTTGAGAATTCTTTGTTCATATCCTTTGATAATTTAACTTTTGGGGGACAGCAATTTGTTGTTGTTGAGTTATTTCAGTCAGGTCTGACTCTTTGTGATATCCACTGAGGTTTGCTTGGCACAGACACTGGAGTGATTTGCTATTTCTTTCCCCAGGAACCAAAGCAAACAGGCTTAAGTGACTTGCCTGGGGTCACACTGCTAATAACTGTCAGAGGTGGAAGAAAACTCCGGTTCTCCTCACTCTTGACTTGGTGATATATCTATGGGCAACCTAGATATCATTGGCTATTAGGTTTTTAAAAAAATAATTGTTCATTTTTCCTCAGTGACACATAAAACCTTCATCTTTCCCCCCTAAATTTTGAATTCCAGGTTCTCAACCTGCATCTTTCCTCTTGCCCCTCACATAGTGGGAAACCAATCAGAAATAGGTTACACATCTGCAGACATGTAAAATATTTCTGTATTATTTATTTTGTGAAGAAAAAAACTTGAACCAAAAAGAAACAATATGAACAATAGCATATATTTTTTTGCTTTTTGGAGGGAGAATACAGAGCCATTGGGGTTAAGTGATTTGCCCAAGGTCGCAGGGCTAGTAAGTGTTAAGTGTCTGAGGTCAAATTTGAACTCAGGTCCAAATGGGTGCTCTATTCAGGGTGTCACCTATCTGCCGCCCAAAATAATATTCTTTAGGTCTGTCTTGAGAATCATTGAGTTCTTTCTCTTGAGGGGGATGGTATTTTTCAACATGAGTCCTTTGAGATAGTCTCAGATCATGGTACTATGAGGATAGCTAAGTTATTCACTGTTATTCAAATTATCATGTTACTGTTACTGTGTACAATGTTCTCCTGGTTCTGCTCACTTCACTCTGCATTAGTTCATGTAAGTCTTTCTTGGTGTGTCTGAAGTCATCCTGTTTGTCATTTCTTATACCACAATCTTATTCCATTGCAGTAATATACCACAATGTGTAAAGAGTTCTCCGTTAGTGGACATCTCCTCAATTTCCAGTTCTTTGCACCACAAAAAGAGCTATTCTGATCACCCTTTTATAAATTGGATTTTTTCCCTTTTAAAAAAAATGTCTTTGGGATATGTACTTAGTTGTGTCATTATTAGGTAAGAGAGTATGGGCAGTTTTATGGCCTTTTAAGTATAGTTCTAAAGTACTTTCCAGAATTGTTAGATCAGTTCACAACTCCACCAATAGTGTATTAGTGTCTTGGTTTTCCTACTTCCCTCCAATTTTCATCTTTTCCTTATCTGATTTATTAGCTAATTTATTAGGTGTGAGGTGGTACCTCAGCATTGTTTTAATTTGTATTTCTCCAATCAGTATGGATTTACAGCATTTTTATAGCACTATAAATAGCTTTGATTTCTTCACTGAGAACCTACCTGTTCCTATTGTTGATCATTTATCCATTGGGTCCAGACTTGTATTCTTATACCTTTGACTCAGTTCCCTATATCATTAAGAAAGGAGGACTTTATCAGAGATACTTGCTGTAAATTTTTTCAGTTGTATGCTTTCCCTCTAATGTTGCTTGCATTGATTTTGTTCCTGCAAAAACCCTGTTAAATTTAATATAATGCAATCAAAATGATCTATTTTATATCTAGTAATGCATTCTGTCTCTTCTTTGGTAATTTCTTCCCTTATCCATAGACCTGACATGTAAACTTTCACATACTCGCTCAATTTGCTTATGGTATCATCCGTTATGTTTAAATTATGTACCCACTTTGATGTCATCTTAGCAGATGAGATGTGGTTCTATGCCTAGTTTCTGCCATATTGTTTTCTAGGTTTCCTAACTGTTTTTGTTGGGGATTTTTGTAGCACTGAAACCATAGATAATTTAGGAAGAATTGTCATTTTATTTTCTTGGTTCAGCCTACCCACGAGCAGTTCATAACTTTCTACTTGTGTAGATATGACTTGACTTGTGTGAAAATGTTTTGTAATCCAGCTCTTACTATAGTTCCTGGGTTTTTCTTGGAAGGCAGACTCCCAGGGGTTTTGGAGGGTCAGACATGAGGGAAGTAGCTGAGTAACAACAATAACATATTGAATGTCCTGTAGAGTATAGTGTAAAATATTGCCCTAATCCTGATTTTCTTCCCGAGTATTTTCCAGTTTTCTCAGCAGTTTTTTAAAAACAAAATAAGGACTTGTACCCAAAGTATCTGTTTTTCACTTTATCAAAGACTTTATCAAATGCAAGTTCTAAGTATTCGGAATCTCCTTTGTTTAATCTGTTCCATTAAATCATCTTTCTCTTTTTTTTGTATTTTAGCAATACCAGATGGTTTTGCCGACCACTGATTTATACTCCATTTTGCAGTGCAGAAGCACTGTCCCCCCTCTATAATAACTTCTGTTCACCATACCCCTTGAGATTTAGGCCTTTTGCTTTAACAAGTGAATTTTATTTTCTTCAGTCCTCCAAAATATTGCCTCCATAATCATTTTGTTATTGTTGTCGATATGTTGATCAGTCATGTACAACACTTTGTCACCCCATTTGGGATCTTCTTGGCAAAGATATTGGAGTGGTTTTCTTTTTGTTTCTGCATCTCATTTTAGAGATGAGGAAAATGAGGCAGAGTTAAGTGACTTACCCAGGATTGCTCGGAGAGTAAAAGTCTGAGGTCACATTTGAACTCAGATTTTTCCAAGTTGAGGCCCAACATTCTATCTACTCTGCCACCTAGGTGCACTCCTAATTTTATTAGTATAATATTAAAAGTGAAAATATCATTGTTCAGTCTCCATTTGGGTTTGAATCTTTTGCAGTCTCTGAACCAATTTCCATTCTTATTTTATTATGGAAGGAAAAGACATATTGATCATTTCTGCTTGGTTTGTTTTTTTTTGCAGTAACTTTTTGCCCTAGTCCATGGTTAATTTTTGTAAAAGCTAAATGGGGTGCAAGGAAACAAATCTCTTCAGTTACGATTTTCTTTTTCAAACTGTATCAGTGTCTCTTCTTTATCATTGGACTTCCACTCTTTGCCCCACATTACTAAGCTCCCATTTGCAGCATAGGTTTCCCTGGGCTACATACTGAGCACCACTGATCTCTGAAATACTTTCTTCCATTCTCTCCTCATTTCTAGTAGATTTTGAAGTCTTGCATATTTCAGTGTCCTTTCTATAAGGACACTTCAGAGGAAGGCAACACCCAAAAAATCATCAAAACAGTTTGGAGAGAGGAGAAGGTAATCTAGTTCAGGGACACAATGGAGCCAATAGTCAGAGAAGTACCAAAGATTTTGAACCAGGTGAGAAATGAGATGTCTGAAATGAGCTCACTATTTACATGGATGTTTAGAGTTCATAACCCCATCTCATGATGGTGAGAGATAGACGTGGGAGATTTGCAAAGGAAAGAGATTTGGAATCCCTTTTGTTGAGTGTGAGTTAGGTAATCAGAGATCAGTTATCATTGCATAATAGGACTTCCTTTTTACAATGAAAGTCCACATGATGAGTACCATGCAATGAAGGCTAGGGATTCAAGAGACCACACTGGGAAACAACAATGTATGATAAATTCTTGGGAATCTCATAAAGTGTAAAGGATCAATAAATACCTTAATTGTTCCAAAGTAAAATAATAGAATAATGGAAGTAAAAGGCGATATGTGGGTTAAAAACAGGCTATGAATCAGGTGTTTTAAGGAAGAAATGAAAATGATAAAAAAAAGTAAATGACAGTTTCATAGATATGATGGAGAATTGTTCCCAAATATCAAAATCTCTGATAAAGTGAATGATATCCTAATGATGAAAATGGAAGACCATCATATACCTTGTGTATTGACCATACACACATTATGCATATAGCAGTTTGCAAATATAGATGACTGCTTTCCAATATTACGGTATTTTCAGATTTTGCCAACCTCTGCTGTATATGGTCCATCAATAGGCTTCTTAACTCATTCTCTTGGCTTTGGTTCTCCCATGTTTCCAGAACTGTAGAGGTATTGTCCAGGCCAGCCAGACCCAGGGATTTCTGGGGCCCCAAAGTACCTACCGTAGCCCCGCAGTTGTGCACGGCCACCCCCACAGCCCTGCAGGTGCTCTCAGTCGCCCCGACCACCCTTTGGAGTAACTCCGGATATGGACAGAATAGTCAGACACACCTCAGTGGAATGGAGAAGTGTCTTTATTGTCTTACAGATCTCCTCTTGCTGCTGCCCCCTCAGCCTTATTCGCCTGCCCCTTTTATTCCCTTTCCGTCTGCCCTTTGGTCAGGTGTCCCAACAACAGGGTGCTGATAGGCGGGGAGTGCTTCTCCATTGATGGTGCATACTCAATGCCCCCGTGTTTGAC
>CM053588.1:20543333-20560427 GCA_028646515.1 Pseudochirops corinnae
TGTATGTATATGTATATATACATTTGTATTCCCTTCACCTATCCTTATACTGAGAAAAGCTTGATCAGTTACAATTGTCACTTTTCCATGTTGGCATGTAAATAGTTCAACTTTGATAAGTTCCTTATGATTTCTATTCCATGTTTATCTTTTCATTCTTCTTGTGTTAGAATGTCAAACTTTCTTTTCAGTTCTGGTTTTTCAGCAAAAATGTTTGAAAGTCCTCCACCTCACTGAATGACCATATTTTCCCCTGGAACACTATACTCAATTTTGCTGGGTAGGTGATTCTTGGTTTTAATACTAGCTCTCTTGATCTCCGGAATATCATATTCCAGGCCCTTCAATCCCTTAATGTAGCAGCTGCTAGATCCTGGGTTATCCTAATTGAATATCCTAATATTCAAATTGTTTCTTCTTGGCAGCTTGTAATATTTTCTCCTTGATCTGGGGACTCTGGAACCTGGCTGTAATATTTCTAGGAGTTTTCTTTTGGGAATCTTTTTCTTTTTCTTTTTTTTTTTTTGTATCAAATTTGTTTTATTCTTTACAATTCCTCATTCGTCTTGATTCAGTCATTAGTGCTGCTTCCGTCGGAAGGAACATCCTTCTGTAAGTCTTGCCTTGCCTCCAGTAGGCTGACAGAGTACAGTGGAGCATCCGACACAGAGAACCACTGTTTGTGCGTGGCTGAAGACAGTGGTGATTTTATAGCACCCTGGGCACTTCACGTCCATAAAATACAAGTTCGGACTCTGCACCAGGCACTTCTTTTTGTGTTTCCGCTTCTCCTCCTCGGGAGAGCGGTGCAGGAGGTCTTTCACGAGAGGCATGTTGGCGCGGGGATGTCTTCACCGCTGGAAAAGCTGGGAATCTTTTTGAAGAGGTGATTGGTGAATTCTTTCAAGTTTTATTTTGCCCTCTGGTTCTAAAATATCTGGGCAATTTTCCTTGAGAATTTCTTAAAGGATGCTTTCTAAGTTCTTTTTTTGATCATGGCTTTCAGGTAGTCCAATAATTTTTAAATTGTCTCTCCTGGATCTGTCTTCCAGGTCAGTGGTTTTTCAAGGAGATATTTCACATTTCCTTCTATTTTTTCATTTGTTTGGATCTGTTTGATAGTATCTTGATTTCTAACAAAGTCATTTGCTTCCATTTGCTCCACTCTAATTCTGAAGGAATTATTCTCTTCAGAAAGCTTTTGAGATTCTTTTTCCATCTGGCAAAGTCGACTTTTTGAGACACTCTTCTCCTCATTGGCTCTATGGGCCTCTTTTGCCATTTGAGTTAATTTATTTTTTATGGTGTTAATTTCTTCAGTAAGGGTGTTGACTCTCTTTTCATGATTTTCTTGCATCATTCTTATTTCTCTTCCCAATTTTTCCTCCACTTCTCTCATTTGGTTTTCAAAATCCTTCTTAAGCTGATCTCTAGCTTTTAGGCAATCTTCACGTTTCTTGGAAGCTTTTGGTGCGGAAATTCTGACTGTGTTGTCTTCCTCCCGTTCCCGGCTTTTATCCTTCTTTTCCCCAAAGAAGGAATGTAGAGTTTGGTTGCTGTTCTTACTTTGCTTCCTTTGACTGCTCATGGTTGGCCAGTCAATGATTTTTTAGCTCTGTGGAACTCTGCTTCCAGAGGGGAAAGCTCTGTCCCAAATTGCTGGTGTTTTCCCAGCTGCCGGAGCTTTTAGGAGGCTGCTGCAGCCCCCACCAGCTTTGGCTCACTTAAAACACACCCCAGGACCACCACCCAAGACCATGATCCGGATCCAGGCCGCTCAACACGACAGCACTTGGCCTCTGAACGATCACTTGGCCCCCCTGCAGTCTGCAGGCCAGGAGCTCTGAAGCAGCAACATGGAGGTGGCTGCAGGGCCTCCACTTCTGCCACTTCCTTGCCCTGGTGGCAGTTTGGCCGGACCTGCTTTTCTCCCCCAATTTTAGCCAAGTTCCACTGACCTTTCACTCAGTCCTTTTTTTCTCATGGCTTGATAATTCTGGAAACTGCCACAGCTGCCCCAGATCCGCTCTCCTGAAGCTCCAGCTGTGGCTCGGCTTGGCTCGTCAGGCCACCCCCCAGGGCCAAGCGGCTGTTTCAGGCTGGGCTGGTTTTAGCTCCCAGTGCTAAGATGGTCCCTCCTAGCCGAGCTGCCTTCAGAGGGAAGTATATTTGTGTGTGTTTTAGAGCTCTAGAATTTGTTTAGAGTTATATTTTATGGGTATTTTGAGGTGGCTGCGTGGGAGCTGCCGTACCTTGCTGCTCCTATGCCACCATCTTGCCTCCACCCCCCACTTCTATGATTTTCAAGACTGAAGGTCTTTATGAAATCCTGTCCATATTTATCACATACAAAAAGTTTCTCTCCACTGTGTATTCTCTGATGTGTAGCAAGACTGGAGCTACATCTGAAAGCCGTTTCACATTGATTACATTGATAAGGTTTCTCTCCAGTGTGGATTCTCTGATGTACAACAAGACTGGCCCTCTGTGAGAAAGCCTTTCCACATTGATCACATCCATAAGGTTTCTCTCCAGTGTGGATTCTCTGATGTAGAGCAAAATGGGTCCTCTGTTTGAAAGCCTTTCCACATTGATCACATTCATAAGGTTTCTCTCCAGTGTGGATTCTCTGGTGTCTAGCAAAATGGGCCCACTGTTTGAAAGCCTTTCCGCACTGATCACATTCATAAGGTTTCTCTCCAGTGTGGCTTCTCAGATGAACAGCAAGACTGAAGCTGCATCTGAAAGCCTTTTCACATTGATTACATTCATAAGGTTTCTCTCCAGTGTGGCTTCTCAGATGTACAGCAAGACTGAAGCTGCATCTGAAAGCCTTTTCACATTCATTACATTCATAAGGTTTTTCTCCAGTGTGGATTCTCAGATGTGTAGCAAGACTGGAGCTCTGTGTGAAAGTCTTTCCACATTGATCACATTCATAAGGTTTCTCTCCAGTGTGGATTCTCAGATGTAGAGCAAGATGGCTTTTATATCTGAAAGCCTTTCCACAGTGAATACATTCATAAGGTTTTTCTCCAGTGTGGATTCTCTGATGTTCAGCAAGGTTGGATCTCTGTGTGAAAGCCTTTCCACACTGATCACATTCATAAGGTTTCTCTCCAGTGTGGACTCTCTGATGTTTACCAAGATGGCTTTTATATCTGAAAGCTTTTCCACACTGATTACATTCATAAGGTTTCTTATGAGTGTGAATTGTCTGATGTAAAAGCAAGGATGAGTGTTCCCTAAAAGCTTTACCACATTCATGGCACTCATGTGGTTCCTCGGCAGTAGGAGCTTTGTGATGGTAAATAAGGCACGACTGCTGGCTGAAGTCTTTCCGACAATGATGACAACTATAAGATTTCTCCATAAGGATTCTATGAAATACAGCACAGATTTGTCTCCTAGCGTGGCTGCAGGGACAATCACTCATGAAGCTTGCCTTTTGAGTTTCTTTCACAGAAATGCTTAATTTTGCAGTAGGTACTTTCATTTCACGAGTAACCTCTCCTACAAAAAACAAATAATAAAACATATATAGAGAGCCACATGTACACCAATATATAATTTTATACCAGGGACAGAAAATAACTGATTTGTATCCTTTTCCCCATAATGAACAGAAAAGTCTTCAAGTTTAATGGACAGAATCAATCATTCAAAAATGCCATTAGCTCCCATCTGCTGGATGATGTGATTGAAAGAGAGCCTCAATCACAGCGGATCATCACAATACACCTATGAGACTGGCAGGCTCATCATACTCATTCTCACAACTCAGGCCATGAGCTCAGAATGGTTGAGTGACCTGACCAACACCCCTCAAGGTGAGACTAGAATTCCAGCCCTGTGACTGGCCATGCTCTGTCCATGGTACTAGATAATTTGTCCGCCTTGCACTTTCTTTCTTCTTTTTTTAGACAAAAAAATTATATTCCATGTTGATGTGTTCCCTCCCTCTCTTTGAGTCATCCTATTCCCTAAGACGCAATGTTATGGAAATTAGGCCAATTAGTAACCGTGCAATGGGGCTTTCAGTTCAAGGGGAAAGAAGATTTAATCAATGGGACAAAGTTCACTGTTGCCTTATAAGTTTAAGAAATTGTCACTGTCACCATCAACCTTGAGCAACCACCACCCTGAGCAGTCAGCAGCCACCAACACTGGGCCAGAGCCTCCATCAGCAACAAGATTACAACTCACTTAAGGCTCAGCTGATACATCACTTTCATAGCAATAACATATTTTAAAACTAAAGAATATAGATTTTTTTTTTTAGCATAGTGGTATTGCACATGTAATGGACAGTGGTGTAGTATAGATATAACTTTTATACCTACTAGGAAGCCAAAAAATTCATGTGACCCATTTTATTGCAGTATTCACTTTACTGAGTTGCTCTGGAATAAAACCCACATTATCTCTGAGGTATTCTTGCAATTTTATCAATTTTCATTTGGTTTTGACTCTTTGCTCCCTAATTCTGCTCTCCTTAAACAGCTTTTAGCCTTATTCCTTGTATTCCCTTATTTCCCATTGCATTAATGGTAATTCTATTCCCAAAAATATCCTATTTTCTCTGGATCAGCTAAGACTAATGTTCCCAATCTGTTGCTTCTTCTCAAACCACCTTCATGTCTGTATGCCAGATTGGGAGCTCCTCCACAGCAGGGACTGGCTTATCCCTTCCTATGTACCCCCAAGACTTGGCACAGCACCTAGAAAAGTAGAGGTGTTTAATCCAAGTTTGTTGACTGAGTGACTAGGCCCAGGGCTGACAGCAGGCCCCAGGCTCTACCTCAGTCCTTCTATTCTGGTCTCTGTCTTCGCTGGCAAAGGCTGGTTCTTGCCTTACCCTTGCTTGTGTCCCTTTCTTACACATTATCCTCTATATCTGTCTGGTTCTAACACTGATGGGACCTGACCAGACCCATGGTGAACATCACAAATACTTCATTCTAGGCTCTTGAAGCATCTCATACTATGGGCACCTGGGAGTTTCTACCTCCACTTTCTCAAACTGAGAGTGGCTGTCACCTCAATGAATCTGGTCAATGATTTTACCAAGAATGGGCCAAAGATTGATCCTTACAGATGAGGGGAGGGACAGAGACTCATGATTTACATAAAGCATAACCTTGGATTAATTCTAAGTAAGGCCCCAACCTTTGCTACTACTTGGATGCTGCTGAATGGAACAGAGAAAATCATAAATCCAGGCTGCCTGGGTCCACTACACATTTAGGCTACATGATCTCACTGTGACCCTCACTATGGCAAGGCTATCCTTTGACATTTCCCTAAGTAAAACCCTTGGGGCAGCTAGGTGGTACAGTAGATAGAATACTGGTCAGGGACACTCAAGTTCAAATCCAGCCTCACTTACTGTGTGACCGTGGGCAAGTCACTTAGGCATGTTGGCCTAAGTTTCTTCACTTATAAAATGAGCTGGAAAAGGAAATGGCAAACCACTCCAGTATCTTTGTCAAGAAAACCCCCAATGGGATCATGAAGAGTCAGAAAAGACTGAAACTACCGAACAACAACATCAATGACTCACTATCTCATTCACCAGAGCAGCTTTTCCAAATCATTTCATTCCTACCCCACCCTCCATTATTGCTTGCTCCCTTTGTCCACCCCCGTCACCTTCTCAGCAAAGGAATTTGTTTTATATTTCATTGAAAAAATTGGATCTTGATCAAGAGCTATCTTTTCCTTCTGACTTCTCATAAAACAGGTGCCTTGTTTTCCTTTTTAACTCTGGTATCAGATGAAATGGTCTTCCCCCTGCTAGCTAAAGCAAACTCCTTTACCTGTGTAAATACTTGCAATTCCAGATCGTCATCTTCCTCAGCATACGGACTATCTGGTATTCCTCCCACCCTTTTGTCTTTCTTTTCTTCTTTTTCTTTTTTACTACTTTTCAGTCTCTCCTACACTAGTGACTCCTTCCCTATTGCCAGAAATCAAACCAATTCTCTCTAATCCTTGAAACAAAGTCCCTTGATCCATTCAGTTCTCAGACATATTTTCCAACATCTTTCTTCCATGTCTTGGCTAGACAACTGGTGTCTCCAACTCTTTCCTTGTCTTTCTCTGAAATTCTCTGCAGTCTAGGCCCCAGTTTCATTGTTCAATGGAAACTCCTCTCTCCAAAATGACCAAAAATCTCAAAGCTGCTATATCCCAGGCTTTATATTCATCCTCATCTTTCTTGAATTCTCTGCAGGCTGTGGCACAGTCACTCACCCTTCTCTCTCTCTCTCTCTCTCTGTCTCTCTCTCTCCTTCTCTTTCTGGGTTTTAGTGATACTCCTCTTCTGTTTCTCCAAATTAAACTCATTATCTTTCCCCTAGCCCTCCCCTCATACTACTTTCCTAATGATCTCCAAGGCAGCCTTCCAATATTATAGACTCACTAACTCTCACACATTCATACTCTTGACCCCCATATTAAATCTGCTATAAAGTTCTGTGATTCTTCCTTGGAATATCTCTCCTATATACCACCTTCCCTCCCAACACTGCCACTGTCTTGGTTTAGGCCCTGATCACTTCACACATGAGGTACTGAAAGAAACTGCTGGTTGGTCCAGGAACCTCAAGTCTCCCCTCACTCCATTCATTCCTCCACCCATTTATCAAAGTTCATCTTCCTAAAATTCTTGACTAACCATGTCACAGTGTATTCAACAACCTCCTGTAGCTCCCTAGCAAAAGGATCAAATATAAAATCCTCTCCAGGACAGGTAAACCACCCACCCCTCTCCTACTCTTCCAGTCTTCTTTCACCTTATTTGCCCTCCACATATGCTACCATTCAGTGGCATGGACACTCAATCTCCTGACTCTGTGGGCATTCCTCACCATCCCTGTTTCTAGAATACTCTCCTTGGCTGACCTGAAGCTTCACCCAGAGCCACCTTCCACAATAAGGTCTTCCAGTCCTCCTTAGTCTTAGGGCCTGCCCTCTCTCAGTGAGCTCCCATTCCTGCTGTCCATAACAGGTTTCTCTGCATTGCTCTTGGCCTGTTGTCTCCTCCTCCCACCCCCCAGGCTGTGAGTGCCAGGAGAACAAGGGATGTTCCTTGTACTTTTCATGCCCCTGGTTCCTGCCACATAGTCTGGCACAGAGCTGGCTCTTGAAAAATGTTCATTGTTTTGAGAAGGGTCTAAGAAAGAGCCCACATTGGAAAGCCTAAACCCATTGTGCACTTTGAGGGCAGTTCCTGGCCCAGATTCCAAACAATGACTTTTTACAGGATCATAGATTTATTTTGGGGGGCAAGTTTCAAGGTAAAGGCATCCAACTCCCTCATTTTACAGATAAGGAAACTGAGGCTTAGTGGTTCAGTGATTTGCCCAGGATCCCACTGCTAAAAAGTGTCTGTAAAAAGAATTCCAAGTTAGGACTTCATGCCCCCAAATCTAGCACTTGCTTCACCCCCATACCTAGAAGCCTCTTATAATCCCAGCTCTCACACACCTGCTTTCCCCTCACTCACCTGGATGGCAGCTTCTCAGGTCTACTGGCTCCAGCAGCCATGGGGCTTCCCTTTCCTCACAATAAGAGATCAGATCCTCTCTGGGAACTGGCAGCCCTAGGCATGGGGGATCAGGATGAGGATGGAGAAAACCTTGTCATTTAGGTCTCTTTAGGGAAAAGAGAATCCCTGCATCATATTCACACAGATGTGGCTTATTCTGCCATTAATGCTTATAATGCAAGTAACCGAAACTAGGATGAGCCAGATCATCCCTCAGGTCTGGAAAATCATGCCCTGATGAATCAGCTTTGGCCCTGTCACCTCCCCTGCTCTCAACTCCCTGAAACCTATGAGAAGCTTAAAACTCTTCATTCAGGGAGTCATGGCCTCTTCTGGTGAGATTCTCTTGCTGGGGAACTCAATGAACAGCAGTTAGTACAAGTTCTGATTCCTGGTCAGTCTGTTATTCCTGTCAGTGACAAGGACTGGCAAACAAGGAGCGCAGGATGGTTCCTGGAAGTCTTGAAGCCAGGTTTCCATAGCATTCAGTTTGGGAGCTTTGGAGAGAAATGGAGATCATGGAGCGAAATTGGAATCAGAAAATTTGGACTTGGTGCCCCTTCTCCATAGGAGGCTGCACTCATTGCACAGTTTCCATTATCTAGGAATTAGAGGCAGCTGGGAGTGCAGTGGAGCGAGCCCTGGGGCCGGAGCCAGGAATACCAGGGTTTAAATCCAGCCTCAGACACTTACTAGATGTGTCCTCCTGGACAAGTCACTTGAGCTCTGTTTACCTCAATTTTCTCAAATGTCAAATGGAGATAATAATATCACCTAATGACATGATATTGTAAAGAAAGCACTTAGCACAACAGCTCATGAACAGCAGTTGAACAGAAATGCTTATTCCCTTCCTTCCTTTCCCACCATCTAGGCTGGTATTTGGGGCAATGTCAAGGAAGATGAAGGACAAATGTGCCATACCAGACACAGCTGGGAGCTGAGAGCTACAAACCAAGGATTCTCCCAGTGAAGAATCTCCTAAATACTTGGCCCATGACAAAGAGGAAGGGCTGCAGGGAAAAGCTGCCTGAGCAGCTCACAGAGATTTGACAAAGTTCATGTCCAGTCCAGGAAGAGACTGGGCTACATGATGTGGGATTACTTTCACACCTCAGATGCTACAACTCTGATCTGATCTTGGAGCTCAAGCTCCCTAAAATTGGCAAGAGACAGCTTTAGGAGCAACCAGGAAACCTGCAGGTTCTCTTCACACAATGGACTGACATTTTATAGGAAAACAGCAAGCAGGAGGACCCTGTTTGTGAGACACAGGAGACCAGCACTTTTCCCTTTCTAGTAACTGATAAATGCTCCAAAACCAGCAGACTCATGAATGAAGATATTCCCCTTGATTTCTGAGTCAGAGTGGTCAGGGGAAGTGTCCTTACCCAGGGAGAGCAGGTTCTCAGCATTCTCCAGCATGACCTCCTTGTACAAGTCCTTCTGAAGATGGTCCAAGAGGCCCCACTCGTCTGGGGTGAAGTCCACAGCCACATCCTGGAATGTTACCAACTCCTAAACCATCAAAGTCATAGGATTTAGAGCTGAAAGAGCCTCCAGAATGCTTGTAGTCTAATCCTCCTCAGGTGAAAGTTGTAAACCAAAGAAGAGCAAGGGGATTTACCCAAGGGTCTTACCCTTGATGAGTGTCAGAGTCAACATTTAAAGCCAAAGTCATTCAGAGCCAAATGGAATATCGAGAAAAGCATCTCATATGGTCAGTGGAATAAAGCTGAGAAATATTATAGAAAATGTCTTTGTATGGATTCTGGGACAAATTGTGTATTTTATCTGGGAGATAGGATGTTCTGTGGGAGGGAGAAGATAATGCGAAATTTCTTCCTTCTCAGAACTGATAGAAGTGATATGTTATTAAAGTAAATTGTGTGAAGAATTTGTGAGAAGCTGGCAAGGACAGTGTATTCTGGGGGGCAGGGAGGAGGATTCACATTTGATTACAGAAAAGAGAGGAACAAAAACAGATCACTTCTTGTTTATTTACTGAGAGGGTTAAATAAATTCTTATCCAGATAAATCAGAGATAATTCCAAAGAGATATTAATTACAATCTGTACTGAACTGAGTGACATGAGCCTTTCCAGCCCAGTGAAAGTGAGTAATCACTTGTTATGTTGAGGACTTGAGGCTCCTTTGGCTTCAATGTCTTATGACCAAAGTATCTTGCACTTTTTCTTTATGGTTGCTTTTGTTTCACAATAGCATATATTCCTTAAGTATAATATTTAGTTACATAGAAATGGGAATACTTGTCATGGAGAAAGGAAGGTTCCTTAATTTGTTTCAAAAAAAGCAGTACTTAGTGGTTTTGTTTGAGCCCATGAAACAGTCATTACCAGGTTCCCGAAGACAAAAGATCTAAAGACACTGCTAGAATTCTGGAAACTTAGGAGAAGAAAAGTCAAGACAATGAGTTAAGAGGCTGATGGATCGACCATACACAGGGGAGGTTGGGCCAATCTGAAAATACCCTGATGCTCAGGAGAGATCATCTATACTTCCAGTCTGCTACAAGCACACTGTATGTTTGGCCAATGTGCTTGGAATGGGATGGGCTTCCATTTCCATCATTAGCATGTGATTCACTTCATCAGAGATACTGATGTTTGGAACAATTCTCCATCATACATATAAAACTGTCTTTTAACTTATCATTGTGATTTCTTCTTTAAACACCTGACTTATGGCCTATTTTTAATCCATATTTTACTCTTCCCTGTCTTTGTTCTATTATTTTGCCTTCGAACAATTGGGGTATTTACTGAACTTTTTGTGACTCCCCAAAATGTAGAAATAAAGTTTCTCTTTCACTGGGGTCTCTTGACCCTCTTCATTGCATAGTATTAATTGTGTGGGCTCTCACTATAGGAAGGCATTCCCTTTATTGATAGATAACAGATCTCTAATTCATTCCCTAATTTATACTCAACAGAAGCTATTCCAAATCTGTTTCCTTTTCAAGCCTCCTACAACCTTCCTTCATCACAATGGGTTGGAGTTAGGACTTCCAAACCACTGTTCAAGCAGACAGCTTCTCTGAGACATCTAAATTCTCACATGGTTCTACTTCTTTGAGACTTCTCTGACTGACTTCTCCACAATGCTCCTGAATCAGATACCTTCTCCTCTCCTGGACCCCTCTTCATCATTCTTTTGTGTGGTGTCTTCCTCTGTTAGACTGTCAGTTCCTTGAGGCTAAGGGAGGTCTACAAGCCGCGAGGAGAAAGACTTTCAGATAGAATGGAAAGGACACTAAAATATGCAAGAATATTCCAAAATAACTAGAAATGAGAAGGGAATGGGAAGAATGTGTTCCAGAGAGTACTTGAGTTCAGGATGCAGCCCATGTGATCTATCCTGCAAATATGAGCTTAGCAATGTGGGGAAAAAGGGATATTCAATAAGAAAGAAGAGTCTGAAATATTTCTAGAAAGAAAACCAGGGGATACCACATTTAACACAAAATATTTGGGAGCACATCTGCCAAAACAAACACAGGAATTATATGAACAAAATTATATTTAAAATTTATACAACTATAATCAGACAAATAATTGGAGAAATATTAAATATACATGAGTAGGAAATGCCAATGGAAGAAAAAGGACAATTTTACCCAAATTAATTTATATATTCGATTCCATCACAATTAAAGTGCCAAAAAATTATTTTATGGAATTAGGTAAAAACAACAAAATTCATTTGTAAGAACAGTAAGTCAGGAATATCAAAGGAAATAATGAAAAAAAATGTAAAGGAAGGAGGTTTGGCAGTGCCAGGTCCTAAACTATATTATAAGACTGTAATTATCAAAACTATCTGGTGAGAGGCAATAGAAAGGTAGATCAGTGGAACAGAGTAGATGTACAATTACAGCAGCAAATAAATATACTAAATTTATATTTGGCAAGTGTAAAGACTGAAGTTTTTGGGATAAGAATCCATTATTTGGTAAAAATTATTTGGAAAACAAGAAAATTGTCTGACAGAAATTGGAGGTAGACCAATATCTTGCACCATTTAACAATGTAATGTCAAAATTCATATATGACCAGATATTAAGGGAGATATTAAAAGAAAATGTGAAGAACATGTAAGATATAACCTATCAGATTTATGGATAGGTGAATAATTAATGAATGGACAAGAGAGTACTGTGAGCGGTAAAATGGGTAATTTTGATTACATTAAATCGTAAAGTATAGCCAAGATCAGAAGGAAAGCAGAAAATCTGGGGGAAAACCATACAGAGTTTCTCTTATAATAGTCTCATATCTCAAATATATAAAGAACTTTGTCAAATCTTTAAGAATATGAATCATTCCCTAATGGATAGTCAATGGATATGAACAGGCATTCTTCTGATGAAGAAATGAAAACAATTTATAGCCACATGAAAAAATGCTCCTAATCATTATTGATTATAGAAATGCAAATTAAAACAACCTTAAGATTTTATTTTACACCTATCAGATTGACTAAAATGATTGAAGGGGAAAGCAACACTTGTTCAAGGAGATGTGGAGAAACTGGGAAACTAAGTCATTGTGGATGGAATTGTGAACTGATCCAACCATTTTGGAGAGCAATCTGGAATTAGGACCAAAGAGTTATTGACCTGCCTAAACCCTTGGATCAAACAATGATCCAGCAATATCACTACTGAGTCTGCTTCCAGAGCACTGGCCCTGGAATCCCGAGGACTTGAATTCGAATCAGGCTTCAGACACTTACTAACTGTGTGACTCTATGTGTCACTGAGCACAGATTGCCTCCAGAAAAGAAAGCCAGAATTAAAGAAAGTATTTGCTTCTCAAATATCAAGAACAGCAGAAATGCAGGAGGAGCAAATAATTACAAGCAATAAAGGTGACAGAATGACAACAGAAAGAAAGACCAGTAAGAAATTTTCCCTAAAAGTAAAGGAGGAGCCAGGGAGGAAGGAGGAAGTCTGCTAAATGTCACAGTGAAGAGGAGGACAGAATGGTGTGGCACCCTGCCTACAGCAGAAGGCTTGTTTGTGAGGCCCCATTACACCAGGGGAAGACACCTGAAAGGGGCAGCAGAAGAGGAGGCGAGAGAGGAGGAGAGGCCAAAGCCTGATCAAGAACTAGAGATTTTCCATTCAGTTCCACATATATTTATTAAGCACCGATTATATGCCTGGCACTGTGCTAAACACTGGGGATAAGTAAAGAGGCAAAAGACAGTCCTTGTCCTCAAGGAGTTTAGTCTAATGGGGGAGACAAAATGCAGAGAAATAAAAACAAGGCAGATTATGTACAGAAAAAATAGGAAATGAAAGAGGCAAGGCAAGAAAATTAGGAGGGAATAAGACAGGCTTCCTGTCAAAGGGGGTATTTCAGTAGGGACTTAAGGGAAGCCAGGAATGTCAGCGTTTCAACTGGGGAAGGACAGTAGTCCAGGCATGGGGGGAGCCACTGAAAATGCCCAGAGGTGAGAGAGGCCAGGAGGCCAGAGTCACTGGATCAAATAATAGATATTGGGGGTAAGGTGTGAGAAGACTGAAAAGGGAGGAGGGGGTTAGATTATAATGGGCTTTGTTTTATTTTAATTTTTAATTACGTATTTTATTTTTAGTTTTCAATATTCACTTTCATAAGTTTTTGAATTTTCAATTTCCTTCTCCTCCCTCCCCAGGATGGTGGGCAATCTGATGTAGGTTCTACTTATAGATTCATATTGAACATATTTCCACATTACTCATGTTGTAAGGAAGAATTAGAAGCAAAGGGAAAAACCACAAGAACAAAGAAAGAAACAAACAAAAAAGAGCAAATACTGTGCTTCGATCTATGTCTAGACTCCAGAGTTCTTTTCCTGATGAGAATAGTGTTTTCCATCAGGAGCCTTTCGGAGTTGTCTCACATTGCTGAGAAGAGCTGAGTCTATGAAAGTCAGCCAACACACAATGTGGCTGTTACTGTGTACAATGTTCTCCTGGTTCTGCTCACTTCACTCAGCATCAGTTCATGTAAGTCTTTCCAGGTTTTTCTGAAGTCCACCTGCTCAGCATTTTTTATATATAGCATAATGGTATTCCATTACAATCATATACCACAACTTGTTCAGCCATTCCCCAATTGATGGACATCCCCTCAATTTCCAATTGTTCACAACCACAGAAAGAGCTGCTATTAAAACTTTTGTATATGTGGGTCCTGTTCCCTTTTTTATGATCTCTTTGGGAAACAGCCTAGAAATAGTATTGCTGGGTCAAAGGGTATGAACAATTTTATATCTCCTTGGTACAGTACAGTTATGATGGGCTTTTAAATGAGAAACAGAACACTTTGTATTTGATCCTGGAGACAAGTGGGAGCCACTGGAGTTTCTTGAGTACAGGGGTGACATGGTCAGAACTGCATTGTAGGAAAATCACTCTCATGGGTGAACGGAAAATGACTTGGAGTGGGCAGAGCCTTGAAGGAGGTAGACTCACCAGCAGGCTATCTTAACAGCTCAGGTGTGAGGTGATATGGCCTGTACCAGGCTATTGGCAGTGTCAAGACAGAAGGGCTATATTGTAGACGTGTGGTGAAGGTGAAATGGACAGACCTTGGCACCATATTGGAGATGTGGAGTCAGAGTTAGTAGGGAGTCCAGGACAAGTCCTACATGGTGACCCTGAGGGAGAATAGGGTAGCCCTCTACAATACAATGGAAAGGAGGGATTGGGGAGAGAAAACAAATTCTGCTTTGAATATACTGAGTTTCAGATATCTACTAGTCAACCAATTTGAGATATCTCTAAGGAAGCAGAGGTACAAGACTGGAAATGAGCATACAGATAGGGGCAGGAAAACCCCTATGAGCATGATCAACATAGAGATTATAATTCAATCCATGGGAGCTGATGAGACCACCAAGTAAAGTAGTATAGAGGAAGAAAAGGGGACCCAGGACAGAAGCCCCAAGGGACATCTATGTATGGTTAAAGGCCATTCTCAGGAGGAGGGTCCAAAGGTCAGAGAAGTAGAAGGAAAACTAGGAAAGTGGAATGTCCAAAATACCCAGAGAGAGAGTGATCAAAAGTGTCAAAGGCTGTAGCAAAATCAAGGAGAATGAGGATGGAGAAGGTGACCTCTATGGTCTAAGGAACAGAAGAGAATGGAGGGGCACAGGTGAGAAAGGGGAAAGATTGAAACGGTGGAGAAAAGACAGGGCAGGGAATTTCACTGATGAATGTTCCAATATATGAAAGGAGAGAAGGACCTAGCACTGAGGTCTGAGGGATTTAGTGCATGAAAAGTCAACTTGTGGAGGAGGGGGTGGGTGAGTGTTTGGAACCCTGGGGGCAACTGGCATTTGGAGGACTAGGGAGAGCAGGGATATTGGGATGAGATTTTCAAGCAAATGTAGAAGAAAAAGCAGGTCAACAAGGGAGGGTATTGGGCCATAGGATGAGTTGTTCCCTGTCATGGAGGGACACCTGAATATTCTGAAAGCAAGGCACCATGAAAAAGGGAAAGCCATGGGGCAAACCCTACAAGGCCATGCCAGAAAGCACCTGGAAGCCAGAGCTTAGAAGGGATACCTTGGAGGATTTGAATGCAGGAATTACATAGAGAAAAGAAAGAATTCAGATGATCACAGGGGTCCTATATCAGAGAATGAGAGTCCAGGTAAAACAGAAAGAAAAGATGGATAACAAAGAGAGGAGGAATATCCTTGGTGGAAGGGGGCACAAAACTTGATGATATTAAAAACCAATGAACAGGACTAGCTGAAAGAGAAGAGAGGAAGTGCAATCCACAGGACTGAGAGGAAAAGGGAGGGGAAGAAGTGATAGTATGAGGTAAAAGCAGGAGGGAAGAATACATTTCTGGAGAAACTAGGCGCAAAAGCCTCAGGGCAGCTTCTAAATGGGACAACAAAGGAGCATGCATATTTCTTTCTCCCCTGTGGACCTTTTAGCAAATCTAATGAGGGCACAGAGAACCTGTAAATAAATGTAAAAAGGCAGACATTATCAATTCATCCTTTCATTTCATAACGAAATAAGACTGGAAAAATAGTTCAGGTCACTGAACGTTGTTTGCCTCAGTGTCCTCATCTGTAAAATGAAGTGGAGAGAGAAATGGCCAACGCTTGTAATATCTCTTCCCAGAAAGCCCCAGATGGGCTCTCAATGAGCAGCACAAGATGGCACAACAAGAGAGTTAGGGAGGGAACATGTTACAAGGCTGAATAAAATCACTCGAAAATTCATTTGGAAAACAAAAGATCCACAAGAGCAAGGGAAGGGATGAAAAGAAGCAAGGAAAAAGACAGAACACCACTTCCCTGCTCAGATAATTTCATGAAGCAGCTGTCACCAAAGCCGCCTGACTCTGGTGAAATAACAGATAAATCAGCTGAAGAGACTAAAGCAGGGAGATGCAGAAGCAAGAGAACCCAGGAAGCCAGCATTTGATGAAGAGGAAAACAAGCCACCTTGGGGAAAACCAGCTACTGGGTTTAAAAAAAACTGCTGAGAAAACTAGGAAGACAGTCAGGGAGGAAATGAGGCTCAGACCGGCATCCTGTACCACACTCTACCATCCATTCACAGGGGTGGTACCTTCTGGTTCAGTTCTTCCAGTCAGGTCCTACTCTGTGTAACCCCATTTGGGCTTGTTCTGGCAAAGACACTGGAACACTTTGCAGTTTCCTTCTCCAGCTCATTGGACAGACGAGGAACTGAGGCAAACAGGGTTAAGTGACTTGCCCAGGGTCATACATCTAGTAAGTGTCTGAGGCCCGGTTTTGAACTCAGGTCTTCCTGACTCCAGACCTGGGCCTCTATGCACTTTACTCCATAGCTGCTGCTTCTACAGAGATGTGACCTTAATATTAAAGATTATAGTATAAAAAATTAGGAGAGAAGTAGATAACGTACCTTTTACAGGCACAGGTAGAAGATGTATTCTTGGCCAAATAAGGGACAGAAGCAATTATAAAAATAACAGATAACTCTGATTATCTGAAACTGAAAAGTTTCTTCTGCACAAACAACATAGTACATCCAAGATAAGAAAGAAAGTGGTCAATTAGGAAAAACCGAAAACCAAAAACCTTGGTACAAAATTTCTGTTTGGGGTCTAAGGGTTTGGTGTCCAAGATATATAAACAATCAAAAAACATAAGATAAACATCCATTCCCCAATACATAAATGGCCAAAGGATATGAACAAAAAATTCTCAAAAGAAGAAGTGCCAAGTATTCCCAACCACAGGAAAAATGCCCCAAACCACTAATAAGACAAAGGTGACCCATAAGAACAGTGAGGCTTCATCTCACACTCTGCAAACCTGACCAAAGTGACAAAGGCTGCCACCAGTCAGTGTTGGAGGGTTGTGGGAAGGTGGACACACTAAGCCAATGTTGGAGGCGCTAGGAAATGGTAGAAGATCCTGAAGATCTGAGTTCAAACCCAACCTCAGCCTCTTCCTAACTGTGTGATCCTCGTAAGTCACTGACCATGTTTGCCCGAGTTACCAGAACATAGCAAACACAT
>CM053588.1:20576683-20625005 GCA_028646515.1 Pseudochirops corinnae
CCCGATGACCGGAGTCCAGGCCCTCTGCCCTTCAACGTGGTGTCTGGTGATTGTGGGGGCCCTGACGGAGCCTCCTTGGGACTCGAGTCCTGTCTTTCCCGCTGTGGGCCCGAAGTTTTGTATTTCAGCTGCTGGTTCTGGGGGTTTCCATTTGGAGGTTTCTGTCAGGATGTGGCTGGTGGGTTCTTGCTGCTTCCCCCTTTGCCCCCTGGTTCTAGAGTCCTGGGCAGTCGTCTTTGAATGTCCAGACTCTCCTTTTGGTCGTGGCTTTCAGGTAGGCCAAGGGTTCTTACACTTTTTTCTCCTCGATCTGTTTCTAAATGGGTTTTTGTTAGGAGATACTTTGCATTTTCTTCTGTTTTTTTTTCCCCCTGCCAGTCTTTGATTTGGTTTTAATATTTCTTGTTGTCTGGTTGAGTCACTGGCTTCTATTTGGTGTATTCTAATTTTCAGAGAGTTTGTTGCTTGGGTAAGGTTTTGTATTTTTTGTTCCAGGTTTTTCATTCCCTTTGCAATTACTTTTACCCCATAGTTTTTATTTTCCAATTTCTTCCTCTGACATTCTCAATTCACTTATTTTAAAAAATGTAACATTTTTGAAAACTTGGATCTGTGCCCTGGGCCGTAGTGGGTAATAAGGCTGTCTGTTGGGTCTGTCCCTTTGCCCGGCCTGGAGTGCGCCACCCCACCTCCCTCTGTTTTCCTGAGCCCCTGTGGTCTGCAAAAACGGCTCCCTGTGACTTGTTTTTGGATTTCTCCCCAGGCCAGGGATCCATCTGGGGCATGTTCTAGATCTGGAGGACTCGGGGGCAGGGGAGGCAGGGCAATTTGCTGTTCTGGTGTTGCTGCTCCTCCATCCTGTCTCTCCCTTCAGTCCATGGAGATGTTCGACTCAGCACCTCCAGACTGAACTCAGCCCTCCCCCCAAACCCTCTTCTCTTCCAGACTTCCCTTTCATTACTGAGGACACAGCCATCCTCCAGGTCACGAAGGCTTGCAGCCTAGGGGTCTCCTCACTGCTCATCTCTAGTCTCTTGCCATGTCCCGTCCTGTAGACTCCCCATGTACCATCCATTGAAGCTCCCCCTTCTCCTCTCTGCCACGGTCGCAGTCCCCATCACTTCCCACCTGGACTCGTTCAGAAGTTTGCTGTTTGCTTCTACAGCCCCTCCTAGCCTGGCCCCTTCCTTCTCTCAGCCCTTAGGCCCTCCGTCCAGGGCTCTGACCTCCTTGCTCTTCCTGCCCATCTCCGGTATCCTCACATGTGCTGTCCCCATCAGACTGTGAGCTCCCTGAGGGCGGGATCTGGCTTTGGAACCTTTCTTAGTATTCCCAGCACTAAGCATGGGCTGGGGCACACACTAGATGCTTATTGCATGTTTGTTACAATGACTTGATGACTTTTTTTATGGCAAGAACCATTTCCCTTTTTTCTGTATCCTTCATGCTTGCCACACTGTTTGGCCCATAGTCAGCAAGCATTTATTAAACATTGGTTATATGTCAAACTGTGGCAAAAACAGCCTCTGCCTTCACCTCATTGCACATTTGAGTGGCAGCAACATGTAAGGAGCTCAGTACCTTCCAGATAGCTATGTCTGTATGTGTGTACACACACACACACACACACACACACACACACACAATGGAAGAGCTGAGAAGCTGAAAGGGCTGAGGGAGGTAAGAGGTGCCACATGGCAATGAGGACATCCTGGACAGGAAATCCTAGACAGAGTCGTGGAAAATCTTGAGCGTTGTATACAAGGAAACAGCTGGATGGTAGAATTCAGGGCTGGGGAGTCAAAACAGAGGATGGAAAGGACCAGGTTGTACAAGCTTGGTGTGCCAGACAAGCATCAGAAATTTGATTTTGGAAGTTATAGTGAGAAGCTGGGCTTATCAAGTTTGGAGTATGATGGGGGAAATCACATTAGCTTCCAAGTGGAGAATGATGGGTGGGAAGGGGAGGGCTGTAAGACAAGAAGACCACTTTGGAGGCTATTGAACCAGTCTAGGCAGGGAGCGATGAGGGCTTCCACATGGCTGCTGACTGAGAGAATGGAGGGCATCCTCGTCTGGGAGATGGAGTGATTTGGGGGAAAGATGATGAGCTGTGTTTTGGCCATGCTGAGTGAGATGCCAGAGAGATGTCCAGAAGGGTGGAGATGAGGGCTGTGTCTAAAGATCCTAGATTCACCTAGAGATGGTAACCCAGAGCTGAGGAGGTCACCAACTAAGATTGGGCTGTGGGGGAAGAACCAGCAGGGGTGGCCAGAAAGGTCCCAAAACAGAAGGCCAGAAAGAAAGGCAGATCCAGGAGAGGCACCGACAGGCCTGAAGATGACTGTGACATCCAGCAGTAAAGAAATCCTTGGCTCCCTTTGGCAGGCAGTGAGGATAGGAGCTGACTGACAAAGCGTGGCAAGAAGTGAATGAGAGGAAAGGCAGTGGAGTCTGGAGGACAGCAGGCTCAGGTGCCCTGGGCATGGCTACAGGCGGCAGGGAAGGAAGCAGCCAGGAAGACAGTGAAGATGAAAGAAATGGGGTGGGGAGGGGGATGTGCTCTAGCAAGGGGGACTCCACTTTCTTCTGAGGCCAAGGCTGGAGTGGGGAAAGAGAGGAGGGAGCCATGCCAAGGGCTTTAGAGCTGGAGAAGAGAGCGCTCAGGAGGATAGGGGCATGGGGGCTGCCAAGGAAGGGGGAATAGAGGAGAGGACTTGGGGTAGGGGGCTGCGATGGAGAAGGCCTCAGTCCAGTGGGTCTGGAGGGGCGGCGTGCAGTGATGGGGCATCTACAGAACCCTTGCCAAATGTCATTTGATCCTCACAGCAACCCTGGGAACTTGAAGGTGCTGTCATTAGCCCCATTTTACAGCAGCGACTTGCCCAGGGTGCCATATCCCCTGAGCCACATTTCAAGCTGCCCTTAAGCAGGGAAGGGAACTTCTGTGTTGGGACAGGTGTGTCTGAGGATGGAGCAGATCATACAGGGCTGGTTGGGACTGAGGGGTGTCTCTGAGTGAGGATGGGGGACCAGGAGCTCCCCAGGAGAGGGGGCTCCTTCAGCTTGAGGAGCACACTGGTGCGCTATGTGTTGTCTCTGCCTGATGGGGCTTGTGGAGGGTGCTGAGGTGAGGGCCCAGTAGGTTTGGGAAGATGGAAGGGTGGAGAGAATTCCTCATGCCCAGGACAGGGCCATGTGCATGATAGATTAAGGCTGTACTTCTTGGGCCTGGCCTCCAGCTTTGGCTTGTGTGGTCAGTGAACACATATTAAGTGCCTGCTGTTTGCTGGTAACTCTGCCAAGCAGTAAGGGTGTACGTGTGAGAACACAGTTGGGCTTGCAGGTCTTGCCAGGCAGGGAGAACCAGGCGATAGACTCATCCTGGAAGGAACTCAGTATCAGAGTGGGCAGAGGAGGAGGGTGGGGAGCCCGCTGCTTAGTGGGAACGGCCACCCCATGCAGAAGCAAGACCAGTGGGATTGGGCCAGGTCCCTCAAGGGTGAGGCTCCTCCTTACACCTTCCCCCTCCCAGATGGTACATCTCCTGATTACCCGCTCTTTGGGCCTGTTAAGTTAGCATCAGTGAGCTTAGTTGAGCGGGTGCAGTAGTGAGGACACTGGTGAAGGGGCGTGAACCGCTTGGCTGGTCCCAACCTTTCTAATGCCCCTGCACCAGGCTGGCCATCGCCTCTGCAAAATAAGATAAACCTGCCTCCCGCACAGCCTGGGCATCTCATGCATCAGCTCCCAAGAACATCTGTTCTGTCATAATGACCCCTCTTACATACAGAAAGGTGAAAGACAGGCCCTCCCCTCAAGGATCACCCCCTCTGATGGGAACGCAACCTGCAAAGACCCGTGTAGACAGATAACACCATAGGAGCTGAGGCAGCCAAGGCAGGCCCAAGGGTGAGGCTGGGCCTGCGGAGGTGAACTGCACAGGGATAGCCCTGAGAGCTGTTCCGTGGCAGGGCCAGGGATGAGTGTGTTTGCAGGTGTGTGTGTATGTGTGTGAGTGTGTCTGTCTGTCTGTCTCTGTGTTTGTGTGTATGTGTCTGTGTGTGTGTCTCTGTCTCTCTTTGTCTGTGTATGTGTGTGTGTGTGTCTGTCTGTGTCTGTGTGAGTGTCTGTCTTTGTGAGAAGGCCCTGCCCAGAGTCTTTGGGAATCTCATGAGTGGCCTCTAGGATTGTGTATGGGGAGGGGGGGGCATTGAGGGGCTTGGGCCTGGGGGGGTGCTCTGTCGATTTGGGGGAGGGCCTTCTCTGGGCAGGGGATGGGGAAGTTATCTCTGCAGGGCTAGGCGGGACTGAGGTTGATATATGTGTTTTTGTTTTTGGGTTCTAGGGAGTGGCTGTGTGTGTGTGTCTGTGTGTGTGTGTGTGTGCGCGCACGCGCATGCCCCCACTCATGTTCCTGAGTGACGTGGTGAGTGTGGGCTTCTGTAGAGCCGGGGAGCAGGGTCTGTGCATTGGGGGACGGGGCAGTGTGGCCTTGTCTGAGGATGATGTATGTTCATTTGTGTCTGGGTTTGGGGGAGGGGCTCTCCTGAGCTGGGGATAAGGGAGTTGTCTCAGCAGGGATGGGGAAGGGAGGAGGGGGACAGGGTCTGCTGTGGGTAAGTAAGGGGGAGGCAAAGGATCATTGCTGGGTTGGGGGGGCCTCTATGGCTAGCGCCCTGGGGTGGGGGAAGGGAAGGTTCTGAGGGGCTGGCCAGAGGGATTTGTGAGCCCGGGAGGAAATGGATTGGTGGCTCCTGGGCCTTGTGTATCCTAGGGCTGAAGTTTGGGGTGAAGGGGAAGATCGGCAGCTCTGTCTGTGGAGCCCAGGGGCTTAGCGTGCCCAAGGGGCCACAGAGGATCCAGGGCCTGGAGGAGGAACTCACCAGAATCCTGACAGGGCATTTTGTGGGTGGGAATGAGGGGGAGGCTGGGGGAGGGGCCGGGCTCAGGCAGGGCACGGGCAGCTCTCTAGGGCCAAGGAGAGGGAGCTGGCCAGCACTTGGGAAGCGATCCCTGCGCCAGGGCCTGGCTCCCAGCTGGCTTAGGGGGCACAAAGGAAGGCCACAGAACCGTGTGAGAGGAGATGGTGGAGAGGTGGGAGGGGGCTTGGGCAAGGATGATGGAAGTCGCCTCTTTCCTGGGGGCTGATGCCAGCACCCAGTGTCAATGCAGGAGCTCTGCCATGGCTCCGCCTGGCCCCTGATGGCTCCTGCCTTTGTGCCCCTGGGCACACGTTAATTGGGGAAAGGATGTTTTTATAGGCCGGGAACCACAGTCTGGGAGAGGGCTGCCCATGCCTTTGTTGGGGGGGGGTGACCCCACCTGCTTCTTCAGACTTGGTGGCTCTGACCCCTCCCCCCTCCCTTGACTTGGTGGCTCTGACCCCTCCCCCCTCCTCTGACTTGGTGGCTCTGACCCCTCCCCTCCTCTGACTTGGTGGCTCTTACCCCTCCCCTGACTTGGTGGCTCTGACCCCTCCCCCCTTCTTTGATTGTTGAACCCTTCTCTTCCAGAGGTTGGTGGAGCTCCTGGGCATTGTGGTCCTGCAGCCATGTTGGTCCTGAGATGTAGGTAGGTAGGTGTGCATGGATGTATGTGAGATGAGGCCAAGCTTAGCATGCTCCTGGGGTA
The DNA here is from genome assembly GCA_028646515.1 of Pseudochirops corinnae. Lineage (NCBI taxonomy): Eukaryota > Metazoa > Chordata > Mammalia > Diprotodontia > Pseudocheiridae > Pseudochirops > Pseudochirops corinnae. The sequence continues at coordinate 20,582,318 of CM053588.1, forward strand.
CAGCTCTGTTTGTTGGGGAGACATGTACCCCTATGTGTGTGTGGGGGGGGTGCAGGCGTGTGTTTACCTGCATTCGAACCCTTTCCCTTTGACTCCAGTGTCATAGTGCCTGATGCAGCTAGTCTCTTAATGAAGAAAATACTTTTGTCATATTCCAAGAATATGACTTTTTGAAGACCCATGTTCTGTTATCTCTCCTGGGGTTTCTTTTTGGAAGCAGAAGGTAGAAAAATGAGAGTGACTGTGGGTCCCTGGCCCTAAGGGAAGCTCTGGCATCAGGTGGATGTGCTTGGCAGAAAGGAAGAATCACATCAGGAGGCCAAGGAGAGAGAATCAGCCAAGGAGGCCCGGCCTTGAGGTCTGGGGGATCCCTGAGGAGGCCCGTGGGACCTTGGGGTCCGGGGGCATCAGTCTGTGGGAAGGGTTACTGTTTTTCATTCAGGTCCTTGTTACTGAGCTCAGCCATTTGTATATTTGTGTGTGTGTGTCTCATTGTATCAGTATGTTTACGCACAGCTCTAATAGAATAACTGTATATCACCTTTTATATATTTGTATATGTTACTTATTTTGATACTTAGGAAAGTGTTCAGAGTGTCCTACCAGCGCACAGCCCTAAGTGGTCACCATAAACTTTGTTTCCCTTGGGCCCCAGGCTTCTGGAACAAGCCCCTGGAGCTTTTGTGCTGCTGGTCCTCAGGTGACCGACATCCAGCCCTTTCTCAGCGTGGTCCCAGAGTTGGGATCTGCTCCCTCATTGGGGCCGTGGGCAGTGCTGGGCTTTGCACACTGGGCGGAGGCTCTGTGGGTTCTCCAAAGCTGGATGGCTTATATTGAGCAGCCTCTGCGAGTGGCCTCCTAACTGGACCACCAGGGCTGCAACACTTCAGGCATCAATGCTTGAGAGAGCCTTTAGTCAACATTTGTCCTGCTCCATACATGTTGGGCATGCAGGTTGTCAGGGAGCCCACTTGGTCACAGAAGGAGACGGCCCACAGATCCGGGAGGAGTGGCCGACGACCCTTCACGTGGTCACATGGGCCCCTCCGTGCCGGGAGAGCTTTCTGGTGGCCTCCCCTGGCACCACCCTGGTAGCCCAGGATCCCCCAGGGCCAGGCTTGCTGGAGGCATGAGATGATCTGTGTGTCCCCAGTGTCTCTGTATGGTAGGGAGAGAGGGAATGAGCATTTAGTAAGCACCTTCTGTGTGCTGGGAGCTGGACTAAGGGCTGCTTTACAAAGCTCTCATTTGGTCCTCACGACAGTCCTGTTTTGTAGGTGAGGGAGAAACTGAGGCAGACAAGTTGAAGTGACTTGCCCAGGGTCACACAGCTAGTAAGTGTCTGGGGCCAGACTGAACTCACTTCTTGCTGACTCCAGGCCCAGGGCTCTATTCACTGCAACACCTACTACCTCCTGTGCCGTTTTCCTACCTCCATGCCTTTGCTCACACAGTCCCCATTGCCTATCTTATTCTCCCTCCTCTGTCTTTTCACATCCTCCTCATGCTTTATAATCACATTACAAGTCTTGAATTACTTACTGTGAGCCAGGCATTGCCCACTCCTTTGGAAAGCCTTGTGTGACTGCCCGTCAGTAACAGCCTTCCGCTTGGACTTCTTGCTGCAGTTCCCTGAGGCCTTTTCCAAGAGCTTTAAGGCAGTGATGGATGTGGAGGGTGAAATCCTGTGACTGGTGGCCCTGCTTGGTTTGACAGGACGTTGGGAAAAGCCTTGGCCCCCATGCGGGAAGAAGGAGGTGAGTGACAAATGGCCCTACCTGACTTTCTCCCTTGGTGGATCCCCAGCCTCAGCCTGCTTCCCTCCCCTGGATCACAGGTGCTGCTGAGGATCAGCTTGGCCCATCCCCTGGGCCATCCCAAAACTGGGGGCACCCCATCCTCACCCTCGGCCCACCCCTGCTAAGATGAGGTCACAATTTTCCAAAAGAAAATGTTATTGTGCAGCTAAGAAAACGGAAGGCCCCCCCCAAACCTAGAAGTGCTGTGGCATCCCTTTGGGCAACAGTTGGATCAGGCCTTCAGTGCCGTGCACAAACCTGCATAGAACCAGTGCTGGACTTTGAGAAGGGGCGGCGTGACAAGGGCAGCCTAGAGCCTTGGGATTATGTTTTGGGCAGCTGTGGCAAGAACGGCCTGGAGAGGGACATGAGGAGACATTTATGAAGCGCTTATTGCATGCCAAGCACTAGGCTAAGCACCTAGGGTAGCAATAGAAAGGGAGACGATCCCTACACCCAGGGAAGGTCCCACCTGTGGTTCTTGGGGGGCAGCAGCAAAGCCAGTGGTCAGGCCTCTTCTTTTGTGCTCTTGCTCATCCTATGATCCGATCCCATCCATTTCTGATGTTGAACCACCTGATAGGGCCTTGGACATGGCTACCCAGAACTCTCCTTTCTGTGTCCCCAGGCTGAAGGTGCTGGGTTGGAAGCCGGGCTCTTCTCCAGGCTCTTGGGCTCGAGGTCCTGGGCTGTCTCCATCAGGGTCTGAGGGGAGATGGGGGCCAAGGTGGTGGTAGCAGGGTTTCATTTGCCTGGTTCTCACTGCCCTCAAGGTCTCCCTTGGAGTGCCCAGCGCAGGGGTGCAGGGGGTGTGTGGGAGATCCTTCTCGGGAGGCTGGCTGTGGGAGCCAGACTGGAAGCTGTCCCTCCCGGGGCCATTGCCTTGTCTGCCCATTGGCAGGTGACAGGTGGTGGTGTGGAGGATGGTGGGCTCCTTCTCCACAATGATTTCTTCCCTTCATGATGGCTGCAGGGGCCAGACTGGAAGCTGTCCCTCTCTCATGATCTCTCAGCAAGCCTTCTCCTTTTCAGCTCCTCTGGTGGATTCTAGAAGCCTCTCCAGAGAGCTGGTGACATCTGCCATCAAGTCACTGAGATCATGTTTGTGAGGCCTCCTCCTTACCCCAGCCCCTGCCCCAGTTCAGGGAGGATTTCAGGAAGGTTAACCCTCTAAGGGGCAAAGCATTCATTAGCCAGCTGCCCAGTGTGCGCCATTCCCTGGGAGCAGCCCTGAGAGGGAGGCCTCGATTTTACAGGTGAGGAAGAGTCCGAGGCAGGCAGGTCTGAGTGCCGTACCCAGGCTTGCAGCCATTCCGTCCTACCAATTGATGGCAGCTGTGGAGGACAATGGTAGTGCACCAGGTCTGGAATCAGAAAGACCCAAGTTCAAAGCTGGCCTCAGATACATACTAGCTGTGTGACCCTGAGCAAGTCACTTCTCCCTGTTTGCCTCAGTTCAGCATCTATAAAAATGAGCTAGAGAAGGAAATGGCACAGCTCTCCAGTATCTCTGCCAAGAAAACCCCAGATGGGTCACGAACAGTCGGCCTGGGCTGAAGAACACCAAATGGATAGTAGCAGCACCTGTTGTCTCAGGGTCGTGGCAGAGACCAAGGGAGCTGACGTATGTGAAGCCCTTAGCCTGGTGCTTGGCCTTCCAGAAGTGCTCGTTCCCTTCCTTTCCCCAGCCCCAGGCTCATGGCATGAAGGGAGGGGAGAGAGTACCTGTCCCTCATCGAAGCCAGGCCTCCCACCTTGAGGGAAGGAGGGTGTCACTGCTTTCTCTTCTTGCTTCTTCACCTGAGCTGCCCCATGCTCTCCGAGGACTCCATCCTTAGACTGTAACACACTTGAGACTGAAAATCCTGCCAGAATGTTCACTCAGCGCTTAGCAGACCCCTCCCTAGTGCTGTGCTCCCCATCCCAGTTATTCTGAAATCCTCGCCGCTCAATTCCTTTCCCTAGACACTCTGCCACCCCAAAGCCACCCAACTTTCCACTGTGCCCATAGATAACAAAATTCCTTTCGTCTGAAGTCCTTTCTGTCTGCTAGCTCCTCAGATGCCCCAGCCCCAGCTGCCCCTTCCTCGCTCTACTTGGCTCACTGGTGGGGAGTGGGGTAGGAATCCCCCGTGCTCCTCCTCATTATTTCTAGGTTCTCCCTCCTTCTCCGTCCTTCAGTAACCTCTCTCCCTTGGAGGTTCTGCTGCTCACATCGACCACGCAGTCAGAATCTACAGACCCACCAGGACACACTCCTTCCTCCTCCGTGAACTTCTCCCTTCCCACTCTGTATACTGAGGGACTTTGGCATGTGTATTGATGCCCCAATCTCCCAGTTCCTCAGTCCCATCACATGGCATGACCCACGTCAGCCACACACAAAGAGACCTTGGATTTTGCCGTCATCCACCAAAGTACCACCATGATGTTCACAGACTCTGAGATTCTCTTCTCTGATCACAAACTGATTTCATTCTGTCTCCGCCTCACAGCCCCAAAACCTGTTCTAGGGGGCACTGGGCCTCGAGGCAGGAAGACTGACCTATCAGAACAACTGAAGATGAAGAGTTGTGGCTTCGAATGCTTATTAGCTGTGTGGCCCTGGAGAAGTCACTTGACCCTATTTGCCTCAGTTTCCTCATCTGTAAAATGGGCTGGAGAAGGAAATGGCTGAGCCCTCCAGTGTCTTTGCCAGGAACACCCCAAAGTGTGTCCCAAGGCATCAGACACTGCTGGCCCAATCAAAGGGCCATAGCAGGGGTGAGATGACTGCAATCTTGTGCAGCATCCTGGAGGGAATCCCTTCCCAGCTTGGACTCTCTCCAGAGAGCCATCTGTTTCCATCCCATTGTTTCTGCAGTAATTTGTTCGTATAGGACTAGATGAATTTGTCTCTGCACACACTATATTTTTTTCTCACTTTTATTCTTCTAGCTCTGTACTAATTTTGATCTTTGTTCTGACAGGTCAGTGGTCTGACCATACATAGATAGCTGACTCACGAATGCCCCCCACGTCAATGATGAGTGTCCTGTTGGATAAAATAAGCATTTTTATTTCTTGGGCAATGTTGTGTGGAGCTGTTCACATCCAATGTCCTCTGACTGTTTTCTTGAAGAAAGTGTTAAAGCTGTGTAAGAGCGTAGCTTTCTTTTTAGTCCAGAAGTCTGTGGCCTTTCTCAATCCTTATTCGTGATCTGTATTTTTCAGTAAATTTCTAAACTTTCTCACCTTGTCTTATCTTTGCCTTGAAGTTAGCCAGCATCATAACATTGCAGACTTCATTTTGATACTCTGAAATCATTCACAGCACTGAGAAAGCCAACCTAGGACCTGAAGCCGCAAGTCATAGTTCTGCTCTGCTCTGATCCCAGCCCTGGCCTTGAGATGCCCCCCAGGAGCCCCTTGTTTTCTAGTGATCGTTGTCTGGGGACTTTGGGGGACCTTTGAGGTGAGATTGGAGGGTTCCTTTGTGACACTGCTTTCCTTCTCCAGCTGGACAGCCTTGGCACTCCATCCATCCGCAAGAGAGGAGCATGGAGGGTGAGGAGGGAGGGACCTCAGGCTCCCGAGCAGCCAGATCCCAGGTGAGTTGGGGTTTGCCCTTCATTCGGGGCCTTCCCATGTTGCTCTTCCTAATGGCATCCGGGGGGCATCGTGGTGGATAGAGCACCAGCTTGGAGTTAGGAAGACCTGAGTTCAAATCCAGCCTCTAGCTGGGTGACCCTGGGCAAGTCTCTTCACAGCTCCTCCCCTCAGTTTCCTTCTCTGTAATGCAGGGACAGGAATAACATGTCCCTCCCAGGCCTGTTGTGAGGATGAAAGGGAATAATACAGATAATGCACTTTGCAGATCATGACAGCTCTATCAGTGCAGCTGTCACTGTGAGCTGGGCTGAGTAGGGACCTGAAGAACTCTGCCAGCGTCTCCCTCGGCCGTTTTTAGCGTTCTCCCGATTTCCACTGTCTTGTTTCTGTGTCAGCAAAATCAATGAGGGCATCCTTTAGAAACCTTTTTATTGCATCTTTTGCTTTTTGCATTACCTTCTTTCTCAGTATAGCCCTCCTGTGGTTCCAGCTGGAGAGCCATCCTGAGTAAAGAAGGAGGAAGAACAGAAGAAAGTACAAGTTATAGAAGCCTGCCCAGGATCCTGGTGAATCCCGGTGCCGGCCTCTCTCCATGCTCACCCAGTTTTGCAAAGAAGGCAGTGAGAGCCGCGCCCACCTTCTTCCGGTTCATCTTGTTTGCGGCAGTCAGCCACTCTGAATTCCCTTTGGTGTTTCAGTAGTAGAACCATCTGCGTGCCCTTCCTCTTTGCATCCGTTCATAGAGATCTTTCCAGGCTTCCCTGTATCCTGAAGCTGGTTTTTATTGGTGCCTTCTATTTTTACACTGCATAAAGTTCCCTTCCAGCCTCTCAAGGAGCTCAGTGGCCTAGTGAGTAGAACATAGGACTTGTAGGGCAGGAAGAGCTGAGTTCAGATCCTGCCTCAGACATTTTTTAGCTGTGTGACCCTACGCAGATCACTCAACCCGCTCTGTGCTGCAGCTCAGTTTTCCTGTGCTTCCTGGGGGTGTGCGCTTTGTGTGGTCAGGGCCTCGTGGCCTGTTCTCTGGGCAGGCTCGCTGGCTCCTCTTTCCTGCTTTCTTCTCCACTTGCTGCCGGCACACCTCCTTTAATGAGATGCTTTCCCATATTTTGCCAGGATTCTTTAAAGAGTCTCTCCTTTTCTCCTCTTCCCTCTTTTGTTCATTAGGACATTTGACCTTTGTAGCCTACTGTGCTTTTCCGTTCTCCAGAGTCCTTCCCAGACCCCTGACAGTGGGTCAGCAGTCACATCTGCCCCTTTTCTCAGTGGTCGGCAGCGTAGTTCATTGGCTCCTGGTGACTTGAATTCATTGAGAAGAGCTTGTTGTTGCCTATCTTCTCACTGACTGTGAATTTCTATTCCTTGCTCCCCATTTTTGCTGTGTCCTCCCAAGGGTTTGGGGCTAAATTGTTGGAAGATCATTTTTCTTCAGAGAGAAAACAAAATTAAAGTAAAACTTGACTCCTTCAGCCTCCTTGCTGTGGCCCATTTTCAGAGGTTTCTCTGTCCCCGCCTGGCCTGTCCCTTCTCTGAGCTGATCTCTGGCACTCTTCCCCATCCTAGATCACAGATCTCAGTCTGCGCTTCTCCATCCACAGTGACTGGCCCTTGCTGCCAGCGTTTCCCTTTTACATCTTATTTCAGCGGTTCTCAACCTGTGGGTAGCGACCTCTTTGGGGGTCGAACAACCCTTTCACAGGGGTCATGGGCTCACACATATTTCCAGTGGTCTCAGGAGCCTCCTCTCTCCGTCTCCAGGCGGGTCCGCCCACAGGCAGACACACCCACATATTAAAGGGTTGGGGTGTTAGAGAGGTTGAGAACTGCTGCCTTATTTCTACCACTGCATCTAATGTGTAGTCCCTTTTGGCAGTTCCTTGTTTGTCCCTCTCCTTGGAATCAGCTGTGTTCTGTCTTCAGAACTGACTTATTGAGGAGTTTCTCATCCGTCTTGGGCCAGCTTCCCCTGCTCATCCAGCAGAAGGAGAACTCTTTCCTGATCTTCTTGGAAATCTGCCCTCCTCCAATCAAAGTGAGTCTCAGGGGGCACTTGGATTTCCTCTCGACCAGGCCCAGAAGAGCTCCTCACTTAGGGTTTCCTCCACCTGAGTTACCAGGATAGCAGTTCCTTGGCAGTGCCAGCAGAGAATACAAAGAGAGGGAATCTTCCCTCTTGAGAGTCTACAGAATTATTCTGCAATTCCAGGTCAGTGATATTTCCCACGGTGCTCCTTTAATTCTTCCTTTTGTCCAGCATATCAGTCAGTCAACTGCAAAAAAACAGAACACAGCAGGAGCCTGTCCCTGCTCTCAGCAAGTCAGTAACATGCACGTGGGTAAATGTATCCAGGGCAGAATAAGGCAGTGGAACATAAAATTGCTGGTGAGGACGGGCACACATTGAGGGGAGCAGGAAGGACCCCACGTAAAAGGTGGTGCTTGAGCCATGCCTGTCCAGAAGGAAGAGAGTGTGAACTGCAGGACTGGGATGTGGCAGGCACAGGCCCACAGGCAGGAGATGGGGTGCTTTGTATGAGGAAGTGAGAAGCCCTTCTTGACTGAAGGGGAGAGTTTAGCCAGGAGAGAGAAGTGAATGCTGAGGCTACAAAGATAGCTCGGGGACACGTCATGGAGAACTGGAACAACTGAAGGAGGGCTTGTTTACCTTCGGGATCATTGGACCCAGTGAGAAGCAGTATGGCCAGATTTCAGCCTTAGCAAAATCACTTTGGTTTAAAAAAATTTAGTTTTCAATTAACATTGAACTCTTTTCTCTTCCTCTTCTGCTCTTAAACTTCCCTTCCATCCACTCCAGTGAAAAAAAGAAGAAAAGCTTCCATAACAAATGTGTAGAGCCAAGCAAAGCACATTCTCAGTTGACCATGTAAAAATCATGTGCTTTCTCCTGCACTTGGAGTTTGAAGCCTCTTGGTGACCTGGGGGCTTCTCTGTAGTCATGTGTGATCTGGGACTGCACTGACCGGAGGCCTCAGCTCTTGCAAAGCTGTTTTTTTGCGCTAATGTTGTTATTGTTGCATAACTTGTTCACCTTGTTCTAATCCTTTCGTTCTTCATCAGTTTATATAGGTCCTCCCAGGTTTCTCTGAAACTGTTCCCTTCATCATTTCTTTTTAAAATTTCTTTTCAACTTACATTTTGTTTTGCATTTTAAAATGTTTTTATTGATGTCTTTTTTAATGTCATCATGCCTTTCCCCAATGTCCCTTCCTCTCCTCCTCCCAGAACACCATTCCATAATAACAAAAAAAATTTTTTAAAGACAAAAGAAAAAAAGAAAACAAGAGGAAAAAAATCAGTGAAACTGCTCAATACGGTGAAAAAGTCTGAAAGCACAGGCAGCGGTCAGCACGTGTGGACCTCCCCACTGTGTGAAAAGGTAGGTGGGAGTCTGGTTCAAAGAGTATGAACTTGATTTGCATGATTCCAAATTGTTTTCCGTAATGGTGGTACCATTTCCCAGCTCCACCAGCAATATACTAGTGTGCCTCTCTTCCCACAGCCCCTCCAACATTGACTGATGCTGGTTTTTGTTGTTTCTGCCAGTTTGTGGCGTGTGAATGGCAGCCTCAGTGCTGGTTTGTTTTGCATTTCTCTGACTTGTCAGTTGGAACATTTTTTCTTATGCTTGTGAGTACTCTGAAGTTCCTCTTTTGAGAACTGTTTGCTCCTATCCTTTGACCATTTATCTTTTGAGGAATGGCTTAGTCTTATGTTTATTCATTGTTTATATATCTTGGATGCCAAACCCTTCTCAGATAAATTTGATGCATTTTTTTCCCATTCAACCCCTTCTTTCACCAGGTACTTTGATGTTGTGTCTGCATAAACTTCAATTTCATGTAATGAAAGTTATACTCTAACCATTGTAGCTTTGACAATTATCTCTAGGTTTTGTTTATTTAAGAATACATGTCCTGTTTATAGCTATGGGTGGTATATGTTCTACTTTTCTTCAGTTTTTTTGTAGTGTGAACTTAATATTAAGATCACATATCAATTTAGAATGTACTGTGGAGTGTGGTGTAACCTGTTGGTCTAATTTCTGCCCAACTGCTTTATAGTTTTCTCAGCAATTTTGAACAAATAAGGAGTTTTTTCCCCAGGTAATTTATCTTTTCCATTTTATCAGACATTGGATTATCTAGTCCCATTGTTTCCATACGTGCCTTGCCTGGGCTGTTCCATTGATCTATTCTTTACTAACCAATACCAGCAGGTCTTGATGACTACTGCTTTATAATATGATTTGAGGCCTAGAAATGATATCCCCTCTTTGTCCCTAACTCTTTTTATCAATTTCCCTTGGTAGTCTAACTCAGGGGTGGGAAATCTGTGCCCTTAAGGCCAGTGAATCTTTGGATTCAGTCAGAAGGCTGCTCCTAAGGATTTAGAAGGCCACAGGTTCCCCACTTCTGGTCTAAATCTTTTGTTTTTCCAAATGAATTTTATTACTATTTTATCAAGTTCTATAAAGTTTAGGGTGGCACAGTGGATAGAGCTCCAGGCCGGAAGTCAGGAAGACCTGAATTCGAATCCAGCCTCAGACACTTACTAGCTGTGGGGCCCTGGGCAAGTCACTTCCCCTGTTTGCCTCAGTTTCATCGACTATCAAATGGAGATTGTAGGCGTGTGTGCCTTCCAAGGGTGTCCTCAGGAGAGTGGCTGACACATAGCGAGTTCTGTCGCACTCATTATTGTGGTTGACAGCGACATGTAAAGATGTGGTTGAGTTTGGAGGGCTGATTTTGTAGCCTAAGTTTACTAAGGCTCCAGATTGTCTGAATTAGTGTCTTTGCTGATTTCTTTGGGTTTTCCAGGTAAACCGTCATATCATCTGTAAACAGGGATACTTAGCTCTGTTCTTTGCCTGTCTTTGATAATACAATGGCCAGAACTTAAATAACACTGACTATGGCTCTGTGTTAATCATTTTGTGAATGTTCCCTCCTTTGATTGGCCCAGCAACCTCAGGAGAAAGGCAAGACGATTCTCTTTTCAGAGATGAGGAAACTGAGGCAAACGGGAAGTGACTTGCCCAGGGTCCCACAGCTGGGACGTGTCTGAGGCTGGATTCGAACTCAGGTCTTCCTGACTCTAGGCCTGGCACTGTGCCACTGCCTGCGAGCCTATCATTTCATTCTCTACCCCTTTCTTTCTCTTTCTTGTCTTATTGCTAGCATTTTCGGGACTGTATTAATAAGAGTAGGGAGAGTGGGTATCCCTGCTTTCCCCCATATTTCTCGTCAGCTGTTCTGCTATATTCCCAAGGCATCCGATGCTTGCTTTTGGCTTTACATAGATGCTGTTTATTATCTTTTACAAAGGATCCTCTGTATTGTATTTTGTCAAAGGTATTTTCTGCATCTGTTGAAATCATAGCTTTGGTGTAGTTTAGCCACAAAAGGGTTAGCACTCTTAAGGATAAACGGATCAAGGGAGGGGTTTTTAAGGATGAGGGAGATGCGGGCATATTTGTAGGTAGACAGGGAGAGGCTAAAGATGACTGAGAGAGGGAGGATGAGACTAGGAGAGAGCTGCCAGAAGAGACAGGGTGGAACAGGAGTTGTGTTCATGTGGAGGGATTTGCTTTGACAAGAAGGGTCATGTCTTCATGAGACATGGGGTAGTAGGCACCTGGGCGACATGTAATGAGGAAGAGGGGAGATGTACAAGGCAGGGTCTTAGCTGAGAAAATGAGGGCCAGGCCTTTTTCCCCTTGGGGGGCTTGAGAAAAGGGATGACAAGGTCAGGGGTAGAGCTAGTGAATCAGGGAGGCCTAGAAGGGTTGCCTGGCAGCAGTGAGGGCCGAGAAGGGGCCGTCTAACATAAATTGGTAGTGGACCCTGAGAGGAATGTGCCGCTGGGTTCTAGGGAGTCCTGCCAAGGGATTGGAGTATAGAAGAGAGTGCTTATTTGAACTGGTTCACCAACAGGTCAGGATAGGGAAGGGAGGAGAAAGTGACCAGTACGGTGACCTGGCCTGAGAAAGGGCTGAAGGCTTGAGGGATTGAGGGCCATGATGAGGTTGAAGAATAGGATTGGGAGGCATAATGTGATGGGAAAGATGGAATGACACAATATTATGATCACATGAAGGCGCTTCACAGTTCACAGACATGGACGGGGATGGCCCTCTGTGTGTGTGTGGCTGAGGTGGGCTGGGGGCAGAGGTCATGGGAAATGAGTATACTGGGGAGCTGGGAAGTCGGGTCCAGAGGCACAGCGAACCTCCTCTCCCACCCCCCGTAGAAGAGCTGGGATTGGGAAGCTGAGAAAGGCCTTGAGCCACTGCTGAGCTCTCTGAGGAAGGAGAGAGAGTGCCAGGCTTCCTTGGATGATGTGTGAACCTCAGAGGAGATGGGATTAGGTCTGGAGGGTCTGCAGGAGCTAGAAGCATCCTGGCTCCTCCTGTCATGACCAGTGGTGGTGACCCCAATGCAGATCCAGCCCAGGAGACTGAGGGGGAGATTTCCAGTGCTTCAGACAGTCGTGTGGAGGCAGGACAGGGAGTTGGGAACACTTGAGCTCCAGTCCTGTCTCAAACACTTACATGCTGGCTGGGGAACCCTGGTCAAGTCATTTCACCTTCTGCCTTATTTTCCCCAACTGTAAAATAGAGATCATCCTAGCACCTGCCTTGCAGGTTGATCTAATGCTTGGAGTCCTTTTCACCTGAATGATGGTGCAAAAGATAAAACATGGCTACAGAGCTTAGCCTATCTGGCACGCAGCTCTTACAAAATTAATGACCCAGCCCATCATCGGCCGGTGCCAAGATAAACATCTACAATTTTCAGGCCGAAGGAGGAAGTATGATTATGCAACAAAAAGTTTGGTAACATGCAGTGAGAACAGGACTGAATACCTTTTGACGTTCTGTAATTTCTTATTAGAAAGTGAACTAATATTGCATCAAGCTGGAGACATCAGTGATCAGGTGAAGTTTTTAGAATGGCTTGCAATGAATGTTCTCCTGAAATTTCTAATACATTAAATTGGATTTATAATCCACTTGATATGTCTTGTGTTTCTCTGATTGATGTATTGGAAATAGATGAAAAAGAAAATTTAATTACCTTGAATTTTGGACTACAAATGTCATTCAGAAATGAAACCCTTAGACATTTGTTGCTAAAAATAAAAGAAGGAATTTTTATCTGTGAAAAAAAAAAGACTTGTAAAATTCTCCTGCCGTTTTCTACCATGTATTTGTGTATTTTCAGTTTATCCTTGTTTTAAATATGAACCCTGAGAGTTCACAATATATTTTGTTGTTGTTAAAATGAGTTTGAGAAGCAAACAATGTTGTGAGCCACTGAAGTACAGTATGTAATTGATCAAAATATTAAACAGCCTGGGGCCAAACCTGGATCTTTGCTTTTTCATTTCTAAATCTGATTATTTGAATCTTTATTCTTTTTTAAAATTAAATTTACTAACTTGTGATAAATTTTGTTGGTCGTTTCACAAACCCACTTTTAATTGATTTGAAGTTTAATACCATCATTTGTTTTATATCATCTTCATTTCTTAATGTCTCTCCATTATCCCCTATTTTTAGCAATCCAGCCATTGTTTTATTTGTTTGTTTGTTTTTTTAATTTTACTATATTTTTTGTGAGGCAGTTGGAGTTAAGTGACTTGACCCAGGGTCCCAAAGCTAGTAAGTGTCTGTAACAATGGCTTAACTCGGTAGCCAAAGGGCCAGCCTTAGGCTGTATTCTCAGGAGGGCCTGAAAAGACCAGAGGCAAGAGAAGCCTGCAGCAGCTGTCCTTTATTGCATAATGGCATTCTCCTCTTATACCCTATGGTCAACATGATTAGAGCATGATTCCCTCGTGAACTGGGGTTATGGACCAATGGAGGATGGCCGAGCCAGTCCTCTCAGCTGCTGCTCATCAGGCAAGGGGTCTCGTGAGAGACTGTCCGGTGAGCTTAGCAACTGGACTGTGACCCTCAGCACTGCAGGTGCTTTTGGACTCTCATTGACCTCTACAAGTGTCAAATGTGGATTCTAGTCATCCTGACCCGAATTGGGTGCTCTGTCCACTGCTCAACCTACATGCCCTTTTTTCGTTTTTTAAAAAAAAGGGGCGGCTAGGTGGTGTGGTGAATAGAGCACTGACCCTGGAGTCAGGAGGACCTGAGTTCAATTCTGGCCTCAGATACTTAACACAAAACTAGCTGTATGACCTTGGGCAAGTCACTTAATCCCAATTGTCCTGCCCTCCCCTCTCCAAAAAAAAAAAAGCCAAAAAAAAAAAATGAAGGAAGGAAAGAAAAAAAAAAATAAGATAGTCCAGCTAAGTAGACATAGTAATTGGGTTTGCAAAGTTTCACCCCAGCAAGGCCACCCACCTCTGAACATCAGGGGAAACAGGTCCATGCTTTATTCCTTATATAAATTGTTTTCTTATTCTAACAGCCCCCCCACACCCACACATTTAATCCTCCTCTTTTTCTTTGTTCTCTTTCCTGTTGGTGTATTATTTTGCATGTCCTGAATGGAAAGTTCTCACCTCCTCCTTCTCTTGGTGCTTTATGTGAGATACATGAGATGTGTGTGCCTGGGAGGTAACCCGGCAAGGCACGGAGTTTGTAATTGCCTCTTAGTCTCAGGTATTGATTATTTGATCATTTATAGTCTAAATTTGAGCCCAACCAAGCAGTGAGGGTGTTTGCTCATGAGCTGGAGGTCAGGATGAGCTGTGGCTCTCTGGACAGCTCGATATCCCTGTCAGGTCTCAGAGTGGAGGCTTGGAAAATCAAGCCTGTCTATCATTTAAAAAGCATTTACTAAGCACCCATTATGTGTGAGGCACTATGACAAAGAAAGGCAGAAGGCAGCCCCTGCTGTCAAGAAGCTCCCGGTCTGCAGGGGAAGGCACTAGGATCTGAAACAACCTAGGGCTGGAGCTGAGCCTTGAAGGAAGCTGGGAAGTGAAGATAAGGGAGAAGAGAATTCCAGGTGTGGAGGACCCAGCTGGTAGAAAATGCAAGGAAAGAACCTGGCAGACAGAGCATCTTATTGGTGGAACAGCCAAGAGGCCCAGACTGCTAGATGGATGAGGATGACAGAAGACTGGAAAGGGAGGAGGGGACAGGTTTCAAAGGGCTCTGAGTGCCAGACATAGCTTTTTGTGTGTGCCCCTGGAGGTCATTTGTTGATTGGGGGAGGGGGGTGACGCGATCAGATCTATGTTTGGTGACTGAGTGGAGGATGGATCACAGTGGGGAGAGACTGGAGGTAAGCAGACCTCACAGCAGCTGTTGCTGTGGTCCAGGTGTGAGGTGAGGAGGGTAGTAACAGAACAGAGAGGGAGGCATATTTAAGAGGCAGTGAGAGTGTGAGCCTGAGGGACCAGAAGGATAGTGTTGCCCTAGGTGGTAATAGAGGAGTTAAGAGCAGAAGAGGAGTTAGGGGGAAAGACGAGCTCTACTTTGGACATGTTGAGTTTAAGGTGTCTACTGGATATCCAGTTTGAGATTGGAGTTTAGGGCTTGATAGATTCGAGAATGAACTGTGTAGAAATGATGATTGAATCCATGATAGCTGACAAGATTACCAAGTGAGGAGTGTAAAGGATCCAGGACAGAGCCCTGCTCAGTCAGTGGGTAGGACGTGAATGAAGCTCTAGCAAAGGTCTCTAAGAAGGAGTTGTCAGGCAGGAGGAGAAACAGGAGAGGGCAATGTGCAGGAAACCTAATGGGAAGAGCGTGTCCAATAGAGGGGGGTTTCAGAGAGAAGCTGGTCAGGAAGATCTGTGAAAAGGTTAAGTGTTCTGTCTGAGGAGCAGCGAAGAGGCCGTTGTGGCCGGCATGTAGAGTTCACCAAGATGAGGATGGTAGAAGATGGGAAAGGCAGGCTGTAGAGGGCTTTAAGACCCTGGGGATAGGGGGGAATTTCTGGAGGGAGCAGGGGACAAGGTCAGGCCTGCACTTAAAGAAGGTCACTTTGGTCACGGTTTTGTTTGTGCAAAAGTCTTTTTAATTATGTACTCAGTTGTCATCTCTGATGTTCCCTCCTCCTCATTTGCTCATGAACTGTTCCTGTATCCATAGATAAGAAATCCATTACTTTTAATTGTATCATCCTAGTATTTCTCAGTCATGGATCCATCTGGATCTTCCCTTGATATTCGGTGCAGAGTAATTGGCCTGTACGTGATTTCTGCTTTACTGCTTTTTTTGCTGTCCCAGAAGTTTTTCATCTCATAACATCTTAGCTTACTAGCTGAGACCTTTGAGTTTGTGGAACGTTAGGCTCCTAAGTTTGCTTCTATACCTTGTACACCCAAGCTCTTCCATCGGCTGACCTCCGTTTTCTAACTAGCACCACATCATTTTGGTGATTCCGGCTTCGTTGGATGGCTTGCGCTTTGGCACTGCTGTGCAGTGGTGGGAGCAGCGGCGAGGTCAGCCCTGCTTCTCACGTGATCTCATTGGAAAGGCCATCGGCTCTTCTCTGTTAGTTATGGCATTTGTTCTTAGAGTCCATTCATTCCTGGGCTTTCTAGTGGAAACAGTGTCAACTTGGTCTTTGAGTCGGGAATTAGTTGCTTTTCTGATTATTTTATTTGTATGCCAAATTAATTGATTTGTTCTTTTTTCCCTTTTATTGATGAAAGTGTCTGGAGGCAGAAGGCAGCACCAGATGAGTAAAGATAGAGCGCCACTAATCACTACTTTAGGGATAGCCCACAGGCTTTGCTGCGTTGTCTCCTGTAATACAGTTTTCTGTTATTTGTTCTGGACCCACTCATGCTTTAAGATTAAGTTATTGAGTTTCCAATAATTCCTCTTTCAAAGACCCTTTACTTTAAGATAGTGTTTATTGCATTATAGTCAATTGAATGTGTGTACTTTCCTATATTTTTCTTGTCTTCTCCATTTCCATTTCAAAGTATCTACTAATTCCTGGCCTTTTCATCAAGAATATTTAGAAATCTGTTCCACTAAAAGTCCTTTTTTATGTTCAGTTCTGCCGTATAGGTTATTCTTGGTTGAAAGCCTGTATCTTGTGCTTTTTAGAATTCATATTCTAAGCTCTCCTCTTCCTTATGGTGATAGCCTCCAAGTCTTACGTGATCTTGACTGTGGCTTCTTGTAACTGAGCTTTCTTTTTGGCTGATCGTAGACTTTTTTCTTTGACCTAGTAATCCTGGTTTGGATTTTGGCTTTCCTGGAAGTTTCCATTTGGGGATTTCTATAGATGACTGGTGGATTCTTTTTATTTTTACTTTGTACTCTGGTTCTAAGATAGAGGTGTCAGACTTGTGGCCTGTGGAACTTCTCAAGTGCAGCCCGAATCAAACCAAAATGTCGCTGAGAAATGTCTAAATACTGTATGACATAGAAAATGTGAATGTATAGTTTTATGAGTCAATATATGGCCCTCGGGATGTTTCTATTTGGATTTGACACCCCCGTTGTAAGTGATGTAGGCAGTCTTCATTTATGATTTCTCACACTATGGTGTCCAAGATATTTGGGGGGGGGGGGGTTCATGATTTTCAGGTAGTCTGATTCTGACATTATCCCTCCTTGATCTGTTCTTAATACTATATGCCTGATATCACTGTCTTGATTTTGTTTTAATATTGTTGCTTTTTTGTTTTGTTTTTGTCTCTGGTAGTCTTTCTCTTTGGCTTCTTCCAGTTTTCAGTGAGTTCAGTTCTTGAGTGAGGTTTCCTGCCCCTCCATTTGAGGGTGGGAACTCTCCCTACTTTTTTTTCTTCTCTTACTGCCTTATTTTCTCTTTCTTACGTCATGGTCCTCATGTCTGTCCAAAATGTTTCTCTGGGGTGGTCCTTGGACTCATGGATTTACTGTGAGTAGTCAACAGACACTGTGTGCCAGCTCCTTGAGGGCAGAGCCTGCTTGCTAGGTAACAGAGTAGGCAGGAGTCGGGAAGACACGCGTTGGAATCCTGCCTGAGCCACTGGCTGGCCACATGACCTGTGGTGAGTCCTTGACAGAGTCCTGAGGATTGGATGAGGTCATATGTGCAATGCTATAGAAATGCTGGCTCATGCTGCTCTCACATCGGCCTTTGTATCCCACTTAGCGCCGTGCCTGATACACCGTAGGTGCTGAGCAAGCATTTACATTGCGTGCATGGCACAGGGGCAGGCCCTAAATGATGTGCAGTGTGTTCCATGGTACAGGCTGCAGTAACATTCAAAGATGTGGCTGTGGACTTCACCCAGGAGGAGTGGAGGCAACTGGACCCTTCTCAGAGGAACCTCTATCGGGATGTGATGCTAGAGAACTACAAGAACCTTGTCTCCCTGGGTAAGCACAGTTGGTCCTCTCAGGGGTCTTTGCGTCTTGACTTACTCAATGCTAGGGGATTCCTGAAGTGGCGGTCTTGGCATTTTGGCGTACTGTAATGGTATTCAAGAACTGACTGGTCTTAAGTCCTTCATGACCCAGAGACAGTGTGTTTCTGGTTACTTCCCAGGCGAATAGGCTTTTGTTTGATGTGATTTGAAATCACCAGTGTCATTAGCATGGTCTAGGAGCTCCCTCTCCTTGCCTGCCTCCCCCTTCTTTTGTTCTGTCCTTTCAGAGAAGTAACTCAGAGATCTTTCTCTGAAGATATCACTGCCCTTTTAGTCACTGGTTGGTTAAATAAACTACAGTTAATTTTGTCTGAATGCAAATCACCATGTGACTGGAAGGTAGTTTTGTACTGAAGAAAGAGTGCTTGATTGGCATCAGAATCCCTTCCTTCAGATCCTGTCTCATGCACTTATTACCTGTGGGACTCTGGGAAAGATAGGTTATTTCCCTGGGCCTCAGTTTCCTCATCTGCAAAATGAGGCAGTTGGAGCAGGTGACTTCTGGGGGGCTCCTTCCAGCTCTAAAGCTGTTGCTCTTTGATCTTTCCGGGAGCACCATCTATCTCCTCCTCCAGAAGCTTTTGTTGCCTCCCTTGAAGTGCATATCCTTTTTTGCCTGAAGAGTAGGGGGTTAGGATTAAATTCTTTGTTGTCATCTTTTGAATTTCTTTCTCCACCACTAGGGCTTCCAGTATCCAAACCTGATGTGATCTCCCAGTTGGAGAGAGGGAAAGGACCTTGGATGCAAGATGGAGGATTCCTAAAAGACATTTGTCCTGGTGAGTGAAAAATAAACCAGCTAGAAGGGGCTTGTGATAAGCAGCAGCTCAGCTGGTCAGTCAGCAAGCATTTGTGAAAGACCTAGTGTGCGCTGGCCACTGTGCTGTGTGCTGGGGGTGCAAAACCAAAAATGGACCAGTCCTTATTCTCAGGGAGTTTCCAGTCTCTCGGGGGAGCCGGACGTGGGCAAACATCCAGACAGATGGCAGTAGGTTAGGTGCAAAAGGGAGTAGGCAAATGAAAAAAAGCTTCGTGAAGTGAGTTTCAAAGTAAATGTGTGCTTCTCTGAGGCAGAGGTCAGGAAGGAAGCCACATGTAAAGGTGGGAAATGGAAGGCATGTTCACCTGGGCAAGAAGAGGTCAGTTTGGCTGAACCCTAGAGTAGAGGAAGGGGAGTTATCGATATCGGTGTCTGGAGAGGTGAGTTGTGATCAGGCTGCAGAGGGCTTTCAGAAGCCAGATAAAAGAGTTTCACTGTGGCCTAAGAATAATAGGGTAGAGGGTGGCTAGGTGGTGCAGTGAATAGAGCACCAGCCCTGGAGTCAGGAGGACCCCGGTTCAAATCTGGCCTGAGACACTTAACACAAAACCTAGCTGTGTGACCTTGAACAAGTCGCTTAACCCCCAATTGCCCTCCAAAAAGAAAAAAAAATAATAATAGGGTGCCCCTGTATAGTTGATTCTGAAGAGGTATAAGTTTGGGGGATTTCTAATGAGAAATCCTTTCTAGGTTTAGCGTCTGAAATGAATTACCAGGCTTAAGCAGTCTTGGCAGTTTTATTACGCTTATCAGCGGGCAGGAGAGAGTTAAGGAAAATCTTGCAGAAAGTAGGAGATAGAGATACAGAATGTAAAGAGACAAGACTGTCAGTCATAGATTCATTAGGCTAATGAGGTGTACATAGGTGGAGTTAGGGAGGAGCCAGGGAGTGGCTTAATACTTAAAGAAGCGCACAGCCTTCACATCAACTGCGCATGCGTTTTGCCCATAATTCACTGGGAGAAACAGCAGGGTGCTTTGAGGTGGAGGTGTGGTTTTTGCCTTAAAACGTCATAAAGTCAACCAGCTGTCAGATTTGAGGTCAAATTTAAATGAGGAGTACCCCTCCAGTCTGCAAATGGATGAGTCTTGTTTACTAGAACAAAAGGAGGTAGTGCCTTGAAAAGATTCTTGTTATCATAGCTATAGAGTAAACAGTTTCAGAGGAAATACCTCTAGGCTGGGGGCAGGGGAGAGACAGAGTTAATGCTTTACAGCTATGGGGAGAAGAAATGTGGCTTTTACAACTTAACACAAGACTGAAATTACAACAATGTTTCCAAATTATAAAAATCACCCCCCAAAATATTACAAAGGCCACTCAGCACCGCTTCAGTTCTATGGACAAAGTGGGGGCATGGTCACTGTGACAGCTGAGGAAGATTCCTTTGACATCCGTGTGGTGGCTTGGAAAGGGGAGCCTAGGAAGAAAAGCAAGCATTGCCAAGAGTGGCTCCAGCTCACAGCTCTCTCCCAAAGAGAACACCCACAGCTGTCGGACGTGAGCAGCTCCTAAAAGGACGAGATGCCCATTTTACACTTCGGCAAATCCCTTTGCTCATGTTTCAGTTATTCTTTTTTTTAATACTTGCTCTGATCAGCCAACGTCTGCCTTCTCACCCTTCCCACCCCAACTGAGAATATAAGAGAAATCCAACCTGTTCCCAGTGTGCATGGTCACTGCCCATGTCCAGAAGCCTGTCTGACTCGTTCTGTCCTCCCAGGCCTCGACGTTTTGGAGGCGGGCACACTGTCTCATCTTCAGTCTTCTGGAGTCGTGCTTGGTCATTGTGCTGACAGAAGTATTCCATTGTATTGATACACATATCTTGTTCATCCAACCCCCAATTTAGGGCACCCCTCAAATATTTTTGTATATCCTTTAATCTACCCTCTCTCTAACTCCCCCTCTGCCCTTCTCCCCTTTCCCTCCTATTTCCCTGTCGAATGAAATGTGTTTCTGTAGCCAGCTGTGTGTGTGTGTGTGTGTTCCCTTTGTTGGCCAGTTCACATGAAAGTGAGGATCAAGGGTCAATTATTCCCCCCCCACCCCCACCAACACATACACCCCTTATTTGTATAGATCTTTTTTATACACCCTGATCATGGGAGAAAATTTCCCCCAGCTTTCCTTTCCCCCCCAAGTGTGTTCTCCTTCTCTTCTCTTTGTGTTTTTTCTCTTGAGAACATCAAGCCCTTACAGAACCATCCCCCAACTTCATCTATTAAGATTCCCTTTGTGAACTCTGACAGTGACAGGATTCAGAGGTGATACATGGATCATCCACACACTATATTTGACTGTGGTATTTTATCATTATTCATTGATTTTGACCTTTTCATGTTTCTCTTCACTCCTGGATTTGAACTTCATAGTTTCTCTGCACCTTTGGTGTTTTCATCTTTCTTGCCAGGAAGTCCTCTATTTCATTAAAAATCCATTTTTTCTCCATAGTGGTAGACTCTGGTTTGCTGTGTAAGTTACTCCCGGCTATAAGCCTGTACATCTTTTGTCCTCTGTCATATCATATTCTGGCTTCTCTGCCCCTTTATAGTTGTGGTTGCTAAATCCTTTATGATCCAGCCTCTGGCTCATCAGTACCGGAATTGGTTCTTTCCGTCATGATGTCGTATTTTTTCTTTGGCCTGGAAGCTCTGGATTTAGACTGTGACGTTCCCGGCAGTTTTCATTTGGGGGTTTCTTTCAGGAAGTGAACAGTGGATTCCTTCTATTTCCATTTTGGCCTTTGGTTTGAAGAGCTCTGGGCAGTTTTCTTCTAAGATCTTTTGAAATATGATGTCTAGGCTCTTTTTGGTCATAGTGTTCAAGTAGACCAATGATTCTAAAGTGTTTTCCACTGGATCTGTTTTCCAGGTAAGTTGTTTTTGCTATGAGATAACCTTACATCATCTTCTATTTTTTTCAGTCTTTTGACTCCATTTTAATTGTTCATGTTCTCTTATGTAATCATTAGCTTCCTTAAATTCTTGCTTCATTTCTTGCAAGCATTCCAGTTGAGTTTCTTCCCTAGCTGCGTTTTTCTCTGAGGCTTCTCTTGTAGATGTTTCTTCTGGGTTTTTGCCCTTACTACCATAATACCTCATTGTGAAGAGTTTCTCTTTTTTGCTTGCCCATTCTTCCAGCCTTCTCTCTGACGTCACACTTGACATTAGTTAGGGGTAGGTTTTGTGGCACTTTTTGAGGGAATGTCTGGGCTGCTCCTGTTGCTGCTGTCTTGGGGTGCTGGGTGTTGTGTTGTTCCAGGATCTGAAGGACAGCTCAGCCTGGAGACCTGTAAGCTTTCATTGCTCCTAAGGGGATCTGATCCAGGAAAAAGGCTTGATTTCTGCTCCCCTGGTCTGAGCTCTACATGTTCCTGACTTGGGTTTAGGTCTGAGCAATTGGATGCTGCTAGACTCCACCTCTGTCAGTCAGCTCCTGGTTCAGAGTGATGGAATTGTAAGGCTTCCCTTTGGTTTGGGCTTCCTGCTATTGTTATTTGTCTGCAGGCTGAGTTAGATGCTGAATAGGAGACCCTGCTCTGTATCTCAGCTTCTAGGCCACAGTGCTGCTGCTGCTAGCTTCTGGAATTCGTCTTTGTCTTGGCATCCTAACATTCTGCCCAACGTCTCCCTGTCCAGGGAGCACATTCCTGTGTGCAGAGACCCCCTTCTCAGCTGCCTTGGGTCTGTGACCCATAACTGGATAGTGGACCACAAGGCTGTATGTTTAACAATGTGGAAATGAAAATGTACATTTGTTTCTGTGTCCATTTGTCAAGTTTTTTGTGTTTTTCCAGATCATTTCTTTTTCTGGTTGTTGTCAATATTTGTGTTATTATTTTGATGATGCTTTTTTCACTTTGTATTAAGTCACTTCATACGACTCTTCTATGTCTTTGTGTTCTTCTCGTTACTTCTTTTTCGACTTATCTTAGCCCCATTGAGAAGGGAGAATAATAAACAATGAGTAGGTAGAGGAGAAGGCAGGGAGGCTGGGTCTGGGTTGTGATGGGTTTTAAATGAGAAGCTGAGAGCTGACGGTCCTTTTGGTAATTGGGAGCCACTGCAATTTATCGTCCAGAGAACTAATGTGGTTAGACCTGTGCTTTCAGAACATCACCTTAGGAGTTATGTGTAGGATAAATTAAAAAGGGAAAAGATTTGAGACAGGGAGGATAATTGGAAGGCTTTTGCAGTAGTTCAGGTGGAGACTTATCAAAGGCCATGGTGGCTCTATGAGTAAAGAGGAGGGGATGAATGAAATAGATTTATTGAGTCAAAATCAAGAGGACTTGCAAGCGATTAAATATGTGGGAGTGAGAACAAGGAATCAAGCACGAACCTGAGTGACTGGCATATATATGGTGGATATATATATCCTTTGGAATTGGAATGTTTAGAAGAGGGACTGGTTTGGGGTGGAAGATTAACTCTGTTTGAACGTGACTGGGTTTGAGAAGCCTATAGCATTATTAATGCATTCCCAGTTGTTGGCTCATAGAAATCGCTTGGTAAATCCTTTTTTCCTTATTTGTTGCATATTAGACATTTGGTGATATGGGACTGGAGCTAAGAATAGAAGCTAGAGATGAGTGTATGAATTTGGGAGTCATCTCCATGGAGAGGATAATTGAATGATTGATGAGGTGACCAAGCAAGAGATTGTAGAGAGAAAAGAGTAGAGGACCTAGGAGGGGAGAGTGAGGTGTACCTACACATATATAAAAATTGAGAAAAGCAGACTCAATTGGGAGGAGAACCATGAAATAGCAACTTCATAAAAACCCAGAGAGGAAAGTTTTCCAGGGGAGGGTGTGGCCAATAGTTTCAAATAGTGTAGAAAGGTCAAAATGATAATTATTGAAAAATGGTCATTAGATTTGGCAGCTAAGACATCATTGGTGATTTGGAGAGAGTGGTCTCAGTTGAGTGATGAGGTTTGAAGCCAGAATGCAGAAACTTTAGAAAAGAGGAGATGAAGTAGAGATACTTTCTGAAGAAATTGAGCAGAGAAGGAGAGTTAAAGGATGCCGTCTGTCAGTGATGGTAGGATATAGTGAAGTTCTTTGTTTTTTCAAAGAGTGGTGGGCATAGAGTGTGTGTGTGCGTGTGTGTAAGCAGCAAGAAAGGAACCATTAGATAAGGAAAGTTTGAGAATGGGGATGATAATGTGGGTAGTTTGTTGGAAAGGGTGGGGGGAGATGGAACAAAGGGTATATGTAGAGGGATTTATCAGCCTTGTTGAGCAGAATGGCCACTAGCTAAGTGTGGGGGGTGGTGTGTAATAGTAAGGGATGATGACCCCAGGGTATGAAATGAGGAAGGGAAAAAGAAAAATCTCCAAATGAATGAGCATTCTCATTTCTGTATTGTTCATCCTCCTCCTTTATGGAGGACATAGAGCCTAGAAGTTAGCATAGAACAGTTTCCTTTCTCTGAGCACTGAGAATAGTGTGTATTCATACTTTTTCTTTGCTTCTTTCAGATTCTTTTATTCAAGAGACTAGGTCTGAAATCACGGACTCTGCTCTGAAGCAGAGTATTTATATAAGAGTGCCATCCCAGAGAAGACACAAAAAGGATGATCCCAAGATGGAAAACATGTGGGAAGATGATGTCAAGTTAGAGAAGAAGAGCAGCCAGCAGAAACAGTCCAAACAAGTGACAGTCACTCCAAAAACCCTTGCTAAACAAAGGCATTTTCATGAAAGTGATACACATGGGAGAAAGTTTAGTTTAGGATCCATCTTGGTTCCAAAACAGAATATTCCATTAGGAAAAAGTCACCAGAATTATGATGCACAAGGAAATAGCACCAAACCAATTTCCGACTTAGTTAAAAATGGTAAAGTTTCTAAAGGGAAGACATTTTCTAAGTATAATTGTAGGAAGCCCCTCGGTTCTCACTCAGACTTTGTTCCATTTCATATGATGCAATCTGGAAACAAACCATGTCAATGGAACGAATGTGAGAAAGCCTTCAATAAGAACTCACGTCTTGCTACAAACCAGAGAATTCATCCTGGAAAGAAAAATGGATGTGAGAAAGAGTTAAGCCGTAGTGGAAGCCTGTCTCAAAATAAGAGGGCTAATATTGGAGAGAAACCCTTTAAATGTCATTATTGTGGCAAAGCTTTTAACAACAACTCAAGCCTCATTCTGCATCTAAGAATTCATACTGGTGAGAAACCCTTTGAGTGTAATGAATGTGGCAAAGCCTTCAGCCAGAGGGGAAACCTTAATGAACATAAGAAAATTCATACTGGAGAGAAACCATTCAAATGTAATGAATGTGGCAAAGCCTTCAGCAGCAATTCTAGCCTTACTCTGCATCAAAGAGTTCACACTGGAGAAAAACCTTTTAAATGTAATGACTGTGGCAAAGCCTTCAGTCAGAGGGGAAATCTCAATGAGCATAAGAGAACGCATACTGGAGAAAAACCTTTTGAATGTCATGAATGTGGAAAAGCATTCAGCCAAAGGGGGCACCTTACTGAACATCAGAGAATTCATTCTGGAGAGAAACATTTTGAATGCAGTGAATGTGGGAAAGCCTTCAACCACAGAGTATCCCTTATTGATCATCAGAGAATTCATACAGGAGAGAAACCCTTTGAGTGTAATGAATGTGGGAAAGCCTTCAACCAGAGAGGGCACCTTAACGAACATAAAAGAATCCATACTGGAGAGAAACCTTTTGAATGTAATGAATGTGGGAAAGCCTTCATCCATAAGGGAAGTCTTACTGAGCATCAGAGAATTCATGCTGGAGAGAAACCCCTTGAATGTAATGAATGTGGCAAAACCTTCAGCCATCGGACTTCCCTCTATTCTCATCTGAGAATTCACACTGGAGAGAAACCCTTTGAATGTAATGATTGTGGGAAAGCTTTCAGCCATAATGCATCTCTGATTTATCATCAGAGAATTCATACTGGAGAGAAACCTTTTGAATGTAATGAATGTGGGAAAACCTTCAGCCATAGGAGATCCCTTCTCCATCATCAGAGAGTTCACACTGGAGAGAAACCCTTTCAGTGTAATGAATGTGGGAAAGCCTTCAGCCAGAGAGGGAACCTTTTTTATCATCAGAGAATTCATACTGGAGAGAAACCCTTTGAATGTAATGAATGTGGAAAAGCCTTCAGTCATAGTACATCCCTTATTTATCATCATAGAGTTCATACTGGTGAGAAACCCTTTGAGTGTAATGAATGTGGGAAAGCATTCAGCCAGAGAGGGCAACTTAATAAGCATCAAAGAATTCATACTGGAGAGAAACCTTGTAAATGTAATGAATGTGGTAAAACTTTCAGTCAGACAGGACACCTGCTTAGACATCAGAGAGTTCATACTGGGGAGAAACCCTTTGCATGTAATAAATGTGGGAAGTCCTTCAGCCAGAGAGGAAGCCTTGTTCTACACCAGAGAATTCATACTAGAGAGAAACCCTTTCAGTGCACTGTGTGTTCAAAAGCCTTCAGTCATAGGACGTCCCTTATTTGTCATCAGAGAATTCACAATGGAAAATAAGCCAGTGAATATTATGAATTTGGAAACTTCTTCAGCTTTGGTCATCTTAGCCACAGGGGACACCTTACTAAATACCATAAAATTCATAATAAATGGGTAATCCATAAGTGTAATGGCTGTGAGAATGCCTTCAACACTAGCTGAACCCTTCAAGCACCAGAGCATTAGTATTGAAGAAAAACCTTATAAAAGCCTCAACTGATGAAACCTTTGATGTAGTTCATGCTTCATCAGGCACCAGAGACTTTAATGTTGGAGATTAATGATGGGGAAAGAATATTCTGGGGAAGCCTTCATGAAAAACTGCCATTTTTCGAATACTGTATAGTTAAGCGGGGAATTTTCACCAACTACATTGTCGTTGGGTTCAAGAAAGAAAAAGCATATCTCCCTTATCACCATTCCTGTAATATACATCAGCTACCTTCAGTAACAAGTTCTGCAATAAATATGCTCAAGCAGGATCTGAAAAGACATTTGTGGAACCAGGGTTACACAAAATGTTTAGTCAAACCACTGAAGTGTTATATTTATTTAGTTGCAAGGGATTCTGTTCTCCTCATACTTTAATTTTTCCTTTTAAAAATTCTAAACGTACTATTCAACAACAAAATCAAGTTGCACAAGCAAGAATAAAATATTGTATGTGAAACTCTAGACCCTATTCTTTGCAGTTTGTTAAAATGTCTGTGTTCACTTCAGCAGGTCAGTCAGCATTTGAATAGTGTGGGGGGTGGACTGTCTGCTATTTATTCCCTTTGTGACCTTTGGTAAGCCCTCTCTGTATAAAGAGTAACTTCCTCAGAGTTAAATACTACCAGCTCCTGCTGTTTCTGTTGAGGGTACCAAAAGCATCCTTCTAGTCACCTAGGTTTGCAACCTTGAGTTCATCTTTCCTTCTTCATCTTCTTAGCCTGTCTGCTACTGACTTGTATTTTCTACTTCTGTAGCCTCTTTTGAATTTGTCCTCTTTCCCCTCAGTTTCTACCTTAGTTCGGGCCCTTCTCACCTCTCACGTGGACTACTGTAGTAGCTTCCTCATTGCTCTCCCTGTCTCTTCTTAAAAAGGACAATTATATCCAAGTGGTGGCATCACAGAGCCAAATTGCAAGCATTTGAGGACTAGGATTGGAAGAAGTGGGGCCCCTAAGTGGAGATGACTTCCATCTTGAAGTAATGGAAAGATCAGTTAAAGAGGATTTAAAATATCTGTATGTGTATTTGTGCATACATACATATATGTGCATGTGTGCATATACATTATATACACACACACACGCACATATGCAAAGTGTAAAGTGAGGTCTTCTGAGTAGGATGACTTATTGTATAATGTAGGTGGCTTGATTAAACAACTGGAACAAATTCTGTAGGGAGTAATTTTTTTTAAGGCTCTTAGTATGTGAGAAATTGAACAAAAATCTATCCTTAGTTTTTTTTTTTCCTTAGCAATCAGTTATCTCCTTTAACATGCATATTTGTTGTGAGCTGTCATTGCTGCTAGGGCAAGAGAAATTCCCTCTCCCAACCCTTTACTGAAAATCCAATAGAGAGAAAGATTGAGAAAAGGAAGAAGGGTACAAAAAGGCCAAAGCAGTTTCCAGAGCTCACTCTTTTCGATCATAGAAGGGAAAGGTTCTTCTGATGGGTCCATATACCCTGATTCTTAGTTGGCAATCATGTTTGAGTCAGTCCCAGTCACTGGAGACCAATCAGTTTTTTGCATCCTCCCAGAAATGCTCCAAGGCATATGTCTAGTTTCTCCGAGATCTTATCAAATGGATGAATGATGAAATTTATCAAATTGAGTAAAGGTTCTTCTGATTACCTCTACTACCAAAAAAAGTATGTCTTGTGTTTAAAAAAAAAATTTCTATTCTTGTTTTTTTCTGTTCATTTTAAATCATCAAGGAATGCTATGTTTTGTCAGACTTTTCTCGAATATTTTCATATAGTGTGGAATTTTTTTGGTTTATATGCTGTTATATGTTGATAATATTGCTTATGTGTACCAACATTTCATTCCTGCAATAAATCCTGCTTAGTTAGTAGAATGGAAACTCCCAGAGGACATGGACTGTTTCTCCTTTTTATCCCCAACACATAGCACAATGTCTGTCACTTAGTGCTAATCGGTAGGTGATTAAAGAATGCTTGTTGAGTGATGATGAATAATTTTGTTCCCATATTTTATAAAGTAGTATTTAGTATATTTGTATGTATATTAAATAGAAAATAAGTCTATAATTTTCTTCTAGCATCATATTGCCGAAACTTGGTCATTTAATGCAATACCTATCAGAATTTTATTCTGATTATTCATATTATTATTATTCATGAAACTGAATAATTAGTGAGATTTACATGGAAAAAGATGGCCACTTGGGGGGGGGGTCCCCTTGTTTCCTCCACGAAGTTGAGTGGTGATCACTTGATCTCCATGGCAATCCTATATCTGAGATGTGGCCACCCTGTTTTTGTCTTTTGGGGAGGGGGGTGTGCCTCAAGAAATTACCCCTGCCAGTCTTCTCGAGCTCAGGAAACAGATGGGAAACAGCTGCAGGATACCTGTGCATGCTCTGAAGTAGAGACCCAAGCCAACAATTCGGCATGTCCAGAAACAGACTCACCCAGTTTTCTTGAGGAAGATTGCAGCAGACAGAACACTTATTCTTGTAAGAACAAGAATTGGTCAGCCCCACCCCCACCCCATTAGATTGTGAGCTCCCTGAGAGCAGGGATTCTTCTGCCTTTCCTCATATCCCTAGTGCTAAGCATAGTGCCTGACATATAGTAGATGCTTAATATTGATTGACTGACCCATTAGTAGGAATAAACTATCATGCCCGGTTCATGTTTTTACATTGAATACTTTTTACTTCCCTCATTTTAGAGAAATTTATACTTTCAAACCCTAACTTTTATTCTAATTAACCTCATCCCTGGGGTTGGACGTTAATAAACTATTAGTATGAGAATGGTGAACCTAACTGCTATTTAGAGATTCCCCAGAATGGAACTTGGTCCACAGACTGCATGTTTGGCAAGACTAGGAGTACTCTAGCCCCTGTGCTCACAACTGTGATTCTTATGGATTAGATAAATGAATACAAAATATATTCAAAACAAATTATTTCAAGAGGAAGACACTAGAGGAATCGCAAGAGGCCTCAGAAGTTCATCCATGGTTGTTCTTTGTTTTTGAAGAGGACCAAAATGGCGTCACTATGTTGGAGTCAATATACAGACTGTGGCTAATCAGACCAATATGAACTCTGAAAACTTTATCACAGGTCGGGCACAAATAGACCATATGAACATTTGGAGTGAAGATGTCTCTAAATTTGTGAATTTTACATTTCAGGTATTACAATTGTGCTTTTTTTATAGAGCACAGTGCCTTCTTTAATGTGGGTATGCCATACTGGATAGTCCTCTGTTAATGTCTCCCATGTCCCACAACTGATTCCATAGTTGTCATTGTTTTTTGAGGCAATCAGGGTTAAGTGACTCGCCATGGGTCACAGAGCTTGTGTTTGAGGCCATATTTGAACTTGGGTCATCCTGACTCCATGACTGGTGCACCATGCCTCCTAAGCTGCCCTCAATTCCATAGTACTTTTTTTTGTTTGTTTGTTTTGGAGGAAGAAGGTGGGCGTTTGGGGTTAAGTGACTTGCCCAAGTTCACATGGCTAGTGTGTGTGTGTGTGTGTGTGTGTGTGTGTGTGTGTGTGTGTGTGTGTGTGAAGTGTCTGAGGTTGGATTTGAACTCAGGTCCTCCTGACTCCAGGGCTGGTGCTCTACTCACAGCACCACCTAGCCACCTCAATTCCATAGTTCTTAAGAGAGACCCTGAGAGCGTCCTTCTATTGCTTCTTCTGACCTCCAGGTAAGTGCATGCCTTGTGTGAGTTCTCCATAAAATGGTCTTTTAGGCTGATCAATTTAATAACCTCAATAAGGACCAGGGCCTGAAATAACCAGAAGAAGAGTCTTGGACCTAACAGTTTGTTCTCTGAGTAAACTCAGAGAATACCCCTTGCTTTGTCAACAAAGCCAGATGGGGCTTACTTTATGGCCATTAAGGATGACACCCTTAACCCGAAGCATTAAGTTGAACAATGGAACTTTTTCTTATGTTAGTATTTTTTGGACATATACTATGTTATGGCATGTTAATGGTAAAGAAAACACATATCCTGAGTCATAATTTCAACTCTGATTTTATTGTATTTACCTACGACCTATTCAGTTATGAAAATTCCTTCCTCATATAATAATTAAACATCTATGGAGACCATAAGTCTGAGGGACACCCATGTCTTGGAATTGTTCTAAACATATCAAAACTTGGTTAATCTTGAATCAGGCAATTAGAGCTTAGGTTTTGGATCCTCGTATGTACAAGCTTGCTAGCTTCAGCCAGCTTTAAGGGAATAAACTATGAATTTACATATCATCAAACTCTCAGGTTGACAAGGCAGATGTGCGTTTGGTATTTGGACAACATAGTCGACCCATCAAAGCAGCACTGCTGTGGTAGAGTATGAATGCTTGGCAATGTAGTTCAAAGAAGGACTTTGGTGTCTGGTAACTTCTTAAGTGCACTGTTCTCAGGTTATTTGTTTTTCTTTTTGGAGGGCAGTTGGGGTTAAGTGACATGCTCAAGTCACGTGGCTAGTGTGTCAAGCCTCTGAGGCCGGATTTGAACTCAAGTCCTCCTGACTTCAGGGCTGGTGCTCTATTGACTGTGCCACTTAGCTGCCCCAAGTGCACCGTTCTAAGTGCTGGGAACCAAAAAATATGAGAGATGGAGGTGGTGAGGGAGAGTATTTCATGTGTAGGGGACAGCCTGTGTGGAGACATGAATTTAGTAAATGGGAAAAATACAGCAGGCCAGTTTGGCTGGCCTATAAAGATAGGAGTAGTGTAAAATCAGTCTACAAAGATAGATTGGAGTCTGACTGTGAAGGCCTTTACATGCCAACAAATGGAAGACTTCAGGGACAAAAGATACATGATTTATTCCTTAAAATAGAAAATGTCATTGATTGAAACCAGGAAAGCCTGGTTTCAGTAAATAGCACTACTCCAGATGAGAGGTAGTGAAGACCTGAACAATGGTGGAAGCCGTACAAGTAAATAGGTACAAAGACAGATAGTAAAAAGATATTGTAGAAGTCAGATTGACAGGGCTTGGCAATTTCTAGGATATAGGTTGGCGAGGGAGAGAAAAGTCAAGCACAATGTGAAATTGTGAACTTCAATGACTAATAGGGAGTAGTAAAGACCTCAACAAAGAGAATAGGTGGCATAGAAGGTTGCATTTGAAAGAAGTTTTGGAATAACTGTGTGGTGTGTAGTTGACATTTACCTAGAACTAAAGGATTGCTCTACAGATTAGTCATGAAAAGGGTAAACAATGAATGTTACTTAGGGCTGATGGCATGATCAGGATTTCAACCAAGGGGTGCAAGGATAGCTGACAATAATTCAACTGGCCAATCACAGTGTTAACAAGGGTTGATGGACTGAGGGAGCTGATCAGGTGTTTGGCAGATCATGGTAAGTACCAATTATAGGTTTAGGAGTAAAGCAGAGGGAGATTCTGAAGCACATAAGATTGTAGTCAATGAAAAGATTTTGAAAGTTTTGTATCATGGAGATGAGATGGAAGAGAGTTATGGTGAGATTAAGACTATGACCATCCCTTTGCATGGCTGAGAAAGACTGAAGATGAAAGTCTATCAGGGGGCCCGGGTGTTTGAAGGGAATAATTGTGTATTTTGATGTTCTTAAGTGTGAGAGTGGAGAGACTGAACTGGGTATCGGTTGAGAAAAGAGAATGACTAGGAAGCCTATAGTTGATTATCACAAGAAATTGGATTGTTCAAGATGGATGGAGTGAACCTAAGAGCGGAGATTACTGAATGTTGGTGGTAAACTTGCAGTCTGGAAGTAAGGATAAAGAATTGTCCTATGTCCTCCAGTATAGTAGGAATTAGATTATTTTTTCTAGTCTTCTAAAACTCTCCAAACTTCCCCCAAGAAATGAAGTAATTGCAGTGGCCTAATCAGGCCACGACACTAAAAAATCTAGTAAGGTAACAGTCTGATAAATTAATGCCCAAAAAAATCTAATCTCTAATCCATAATGTGCACCTTCAACTCCCCTACCATACCCAATATAGCCTGACCAATGGGTTTGTACTCTAGGATCTACTCAGCAATTTCCTTTTTTTCCAGCACACTTTCCTCTGCCTCAACCCAAACATTCTTTGACAACAAGCATTAGTATACAACTGTCTCTTCCCCTCCCCTCATGTTGATAAAGAAGATAATAAAGTGGAAATGTTCTTTGCCTGCATGCACCATTATATGAGCATTCACATAAAGACATAAACACCAGGAACCAAGGCAAGGTATTTGTGTGGGAATGTGAGGAGCAGGGAGGAGAAGCAGGTCTGCCCTGGGCCTGAAGGAAAAGAGCCTGGCATTCAGATGAACCCAATTCTATATCCCCAAAAGTCACATGAGGCAGAGACTGAGGCCCGCAAAAAAAAGTCCTGGCATAGGAAGAGGCTGAAGCAGCTTTGAGGTCCAGTCTTCTGGGGTCCACCATAAAAGTGAGAGGAATAAGGAAGTAAGCAATGGAGGAATATAAGGGGGAAAGGACAAATTAGCAGAGCTCTTAGGAGGAAGAAAGCTCAGTTTAAAAAACATTAAGTATAAGAGAATAAATCAGTAGGGAAGACATTCAAATGAATCAAAGTATCTCTGAGTAGATATTGCAAGATTTAAGAAATTGAAGTATTGCCTGATGAGACACAGGACCCTGTGGATTACTAAGACAGCACAGAACCACATCCAGATGTTCAAGAGAAAAATGAGAATCACAAGACCATTGATGTCAGTGGTAGAATGGACAATTTCGAATCCTTACTGGGGAATCTCTTCACAGGAAGAAAGGGAAAACAACGTATTAGGAATACACATAGACCTGAAAGGAAAACTAGAAGGAGACAAACAGAAGTAACATGGAAATTGACTTCGCCCTGGTGTATGATGTAAGATGTTGGCCGATGCCTAGTTTCTGCCATACTCTTTTCCAGTTTTCCCAGCAGTTTTTGTCAAATAATTAAATGTTGTTCCAAAAGCTTGGATCTTTGGTTTTCTCATGTACAAGAGCACCGTGGCCATTCCCTACACTGTTTGGTGTGCCTGATCTAGCCTACCGACCCACCACAGTGTTGCTTTATTGCTTGGCCTGGGCCAGACTGCTTTGATAATGACTGCTTTATAATACAGTTGGAAATCTGGTATGACTGCATTACTTTCCTTCACATTTTCCCCCCACTGGTTCCCATAATATTCTTAACCTTCTGTTCTTCCAGATGAAATTTGTTATTCTTTTTAGGTAGGATTCCCATTTTTATTATATTGGATTGGGCTACCCATGGACAATTAATATTTTTTTCAATTGTTTAAATCTGACTCTGTGTGTTCAAATATTTCCTCAGACACTTACTAGCTGTGTGACCCTCATCAAGTCACTTCATGTTTGCCTCGGTTTTCTCATCTGTAAAATGAGCTGGAGAAGGAAATGGCAAATCACTCCAGTATCTTTGCCAAAAAAATCTCAATTGGGGTCATGAAGAGTTGGACATGACTGAAAACAAAACAACAACAAGAACCTTCCCATTTGACTACCTTAGAAGTCAGAGAAATGAAGTATCATTAGGGAGACAAGCCAGTAGAATCAAGGTGAGGTAGCAGTTGTGGTTGTCATTGAGAGCATCTGACACCCACAAGGGTTTAGCTTTATAAGAAAGACTGGATTCCTTTTTTGTGGCCTTTAGCCCCCTATCCATTCACTAGAAATGTGTTTGCCTGTGTGTGTGTGTGTGTGTGTGTGTGTGTGTGTGAGTGTGTGTGAGATACTTGCCATATGTAGCAAGGGTTGGGGACCTGGGGTATAAGCGGTCAGGGGCTTGATTGATTTTAATTAGTCCTGGAGTTGATATTATTCCCTCCTGCTACTCCAACCCATAGAATAATTTCCAAGCTCCTTGACTAATCTGATTTTTCCTTTTAAAGTGGATTCTCTGAAATATGATGGTTTAGAGCAGTTGAAGAGGTGTGAATCATTCAGTTTTTAACCCTCATTAATAAGCAATTCCAAAAGGCAATAGATAGAGATGATAACTTTTGGAAGTCGTTTGACATTCCTTAACAGTACACAATCTTCCAATACTATTGACTTCTCTGCTGTTCACAGAACAAGAAATGCCATCTCCTAACTGGGCATTTTCACTATTTCCCGCCTGTGCCTGGAATGCTCTCCCTCCTCATTTCTACTTCCTATTCTCTTTTAAGTCCTGGTTAAAGTCTCACCTTCTACACTAAGCTTTTCCTGATGCCCTTCATTTCTAGAGCCTTCCCTCGGTGACTTTCTCCAGTATCCCCAATTTAGCCAGTATATATCTTGTTTGTACATAGCCTCATTCTCCATACATTGCATTCTCCTTTCTCCTCCCCCAACACAACATTAGACTGTGAGTTCCTGGAGAGAAAGTCCAAGTCCCCCACTGCATGCGGAGCCATCTCCAGTCGTCTTGCCTCTGTCTTGCCCTAGACTCTGATGATTCTGGAGGACACAGTGAGGCTGGTGACTTTGGTCAGCTCTGCCTCACCTAAATCCAATTCACTCGAAAGTCATTAGTCCTGTTGGAGGGGCCCCTGGAACTTGTTTTCTTAAGTTGCCCTATTTTCCAGAGATGAAGCCCCCTTAACTAATTTAATGGTGATCTTTTGCAAATGAACTCTACTAAACATTCAGTCCCCTTGAAGCCAAGCCTGGCTCCAGCCAGTCTGCCCAGACCAATAAACCATTTGTGCATGCAGCTGTTTTCTATTGTAGATAAGCAGACCATCACATTTTCATGGTCTAGCAGTTACCAAGGAAAAATAATGCTGCTTTTTCCATCTTACTTACTCAAGTTCCCCCTTCCTTTCTCTGCCTTTCCCCTCCTCTACTGCTTCCTTCCTCCTCCCATGACTGTCATTTGGGGGGCGCGGGAAGCACAGAGAGATAACCCTTCACTCTTTTCTGTAACTCATAAATACGTTTCTACCTGGATTTTGAGCTCTTTCCTTCTTGGTATAAGGAGTTCCACATGCATGTTCATTTCTCTTGTAATAAATCAAATGACTACCCCCATTTTATGGTGTTCTGATTTCCAGCTAACAGTCCTCTTTAAATGAAAGATTAACAAAACCAACCGATCCACATTGTTTCTTAACTAGCCCCAGATGTTTTTTATGATTACTGCTCTGTAATATGGTTTGGAGACTGGTGACACTGGTCCACCTTCCTTCGCATTTTAAAAAACTGATTCCCACGATGCTCTTGACCTTTTGTTCTTCCAGATGAATTTTTTTTTCCCCTAGCTCTATAAAATAATTCTCTGGTAGTTTGATTGGCAGGGCACTAAATTAATTTAGGTAGAATGGTCATTTTTATTGTATTGGTTTGGCCTACACATGAACAATGACTGTTTCTCCAATTGTTTAGATCTGTCTTAATTTTTTGTGAAAAAGATTTTGCAATTGTGTTCATATAATCACTCTG
The DNA here is from genome assembly GCA_028646515.1 of Pseudochirops corinnae. Classification (NCBI taxonomy): domain Eukaryota; kingdom Metazoa; phylum Chordata; class Mammalia; order Diprotodontia; family Pseudocheiridae; genus Pseudochirops; species Pseudochirops corinnae. Next base: position 20,618,063 of record CM053588.1, read on the forward strand.
GTTGTCTTGGTGATGGAACCCTAATAAAGCTGCCCTGAGACCCAATATTCTAATTTCTTTTTTTAATTATTTTTAAATTTATTTTATTTTTTGGGAGGGCAATTGGGGTTAAGTGACTTGCCCAAAGTCACAAGGCTAGCAACTGTGTCAAGTGTCTGAGGCTGGATTTGAACTCAGGTCCTACTGACTCAAGGGCCGGTGCTCTATTCACTGCGCCACCTAGCCACCCCTATTCTAATTTCTTTATGGGCCTCACTGCATGTCCTGATTTAAACACACAATCTGGCTTTAGCCACACCACTGCCCCCAGACTCAATCACAGGCCTCACTAAACAGCAGGCCCACTACTCTTACCTAGTCTCTACCTCACCCCTGACTCAATAGCCTAATTTCTTTATATATGATTCACTGCCCCACTAGAACAGCAGGCATGTGTATGAACTCATGCCCCATGAGAACAGCAGACATGTCTGTGTGATGGGATCCTGCCTCTAGCTAGCCCCCAGACCCATTCCTCATATTTCCCATAGAAACACTGGGTGTGTCCATGCACTCAATCATGACCACACCCATCTAATCTCAGATAGGACCACAATAACCAGCCAATCAGAAAGCAGCATTACCAGGATGCCTGAGCAAGATGTGGACCCCAAAACAACAGAAAAGACTTTCCCTAGGTAGGCACCTGCACAATAATAGCAAAAGCTGTCCTTTAGGTGAATTTATGACATAGAGACACTTATTATAATATCATTATCATACATAGCTGTCCCCCACCCCAACAGGTTTTTCTGTATGCATTGTGGGTAATCACATGTCACAGTTCTACTGAGTCTGGGACCTCTCCTCTATGACCTAATCCCTTGACAAACCCCTCCTGCCTCTTTAGTATTCGTAATTTCTGTCTTGTCTTACTGAAGGTGGCAGTTCCTCTTGGAACCCAGCCTGCTTGAGAGTAGGTGCCTTTGCTTGGACTGGAGATTCACTCTAGATGCCCCTGCACAGTATTTCATATTTTCTGGAGTTCTTTTAAATGGGATCTCCCCTTCCATCTCTTCCTGTCGTTGTTGGGCTTTTTTTGACAAGAAGTCATGCTGATGCTTTATATGAGTGTCCTTTCCGTCCTGTCATTTTTATGAGCTTGTTCATTGCTTTGACTGGTTTTTCAGTTGATTCTCTAGGAATCTTGAAGTATACCATATTTTTTTGCGAGGAATGATTGTTTCCTCATTGTTTATTTTTAACCCTCCAATCACTTCTTCTTGTCTCACTGCTATAGCTACCATTCTCAGGCCAACATTGAATAATAGTGGGGATAATGAGGTGCTTCAGCCAAGGTGCCCAGACTACATTTCCTGGAAGGCCATGGCCCCTCGTGGCCACCAGTTGCCCTGGGGCTGGCCTTGGGTATGTGTAAGGTCAACTCTGGGGGAGCTTGCAAATGTCACTGTGCTGTGCTTAGCGCTGTGCGAAGCAAAACTGATGGTCTCTGCTGTGCAGGAGCTCAAGTTCTAATGGAAAAAAGCCCACTCAGGTATGCTGCGGATGCCCAGGGAGGGCTTTGTGTCTAGGGGGTCACAGAAATGGAGCCTTTCCAGACGCCTTGCCGGGGTGTGAAAATGGGGGTGGGGTGGAGTGAAATAGCCAGGGTTAAGATGAAGCTGGGACAGCCTCTGACCCAGCCATGTGGCTCCTGGGGCTTTATCCCGAGGAGATCATACAGGGGGAGGAGGACCATATGTGCAGAGATGTCTGTGGTGGCAAGGAATGGAATGGAGGGAATGCCCATCCACTGGGCCTATGAATGCAATGGAATACTACTGTGGTATAAGAAATGAGGAGTGGACCTACTTCAGAAAAACCTGGAGAGACTTATATGAACTGATGCTGAGTGAGGGGACCAGAACCAGGAGAACATTGTATACAATTACAGACACACTATATCTGGGATGACTGACTGATAGACTGGGCTCCTCTCAGCAATGCAAGGCTACAAGACAACTCCAAAAGACTCAGGAGGGAAAGGAATATCCACATCCAGAGAAAGAGATGGGGAATCTGAATGCAGAGGGAAGCAAACTACTTGCTCTCTCTCTTTTTTGTTCTGTTTTGTCCCTTCTTTCTCATTGTTTGCTCCACTGGTCATAATTTTTCTTTACAACCTGACTAATGTTTAATGTGAACATATTTGTAGAACCTGTATCCAATTGCATGCTACCATGGTGGGGAGGGGGAGAAAATTTGGAACTCAAGGGATTGTGAAACTGAATGTTATAAACTAAAAGTAAATTAAAAAAAAAAAACCAAAACAAAAGAAGAAGCTGCAACGTCCCATGAAGTGCTGAGCTCAGGGGCTCAGTTCCTCCTGGGCATGGCTGTTTTCTTTACAATATGAATTCCAGTATGAAGCAATTTGCTCACTCTACTGTGAGGCCTTATCTCATTCATATTAAAGGTATTTCTGGTTGCTATGAATACTCAATGTCTAGCAAGTTGTATGCTCTGACAAAATGCCTTTGTCTACTGCCCATTCATTGTACTAAGGAAATTTTCCTCAGTGTGAATTTTCTGATGCTCAGTAATTTTTCTTTCCTTTTTGTGTGTGAGGTAATTGAGGTTGTGACTTTCCCAGGATCATACAGCTAGAAGGATCAAGTGTCTAAGGCCAGATTTGAACTCAGGTCCTCTGGACTCCAGAGTTGGTGCTCTATCCTGTAGCTGTCCCAATTTTCTAGCTGAAATCTTTCCTCCATTGATTACATTCACAAGTCATCACCAGTATCAACTGAAACCAAATTACCTTCTTTCTAGAATGTTGCACAAATATGTCACTCAGCTTGAGCCAAAACAATAGATCTGAGGGGAGTGGGTCCCCTGAGATGAGCTGATGAGGATAAGGCAAGAGCATTCTGCTATGAAAAAGGCAGATGTTTTATTAAAAGCTTTTCCTTGAAGAGCCTCTGACCTGCACAGCTAAAAGTCAAAGATTCCCTCTAAACCCAGAGAAGGAATTAAGAGGAACCAGGTACTAAAGTCTATGTTGTGATGATTGTTAAAAAAGTATGGGTGGGTGTTCTGAGGCAATGTCCTACTGGCCTCTCTCTTCCAAAGGAACTTGTGTTACATAATCTGACCTTTTAACATGCAGAGATAATATGGAATTACGTTAAATAGGAGAGAAATGTGATATGATGCAAGTGTAATTGGATTGGGCCATTGGGGGATGCACTGGATTAGTGCAGGTCACTGGGGACAGTTTTCCATACTGTGTTTTTCATCACAGACAGCAATAAGCAGGCAATTTTGCCACACTTTTGAAGGTGAGAAATACTAATATTTATGCTTATTGTTTCTGAATGTAAGGAATGCCAGAATTGGGGGGGGGGGGGCAGGGGAAAGACATACATAGAATATTTTATCCATTTGAAGTATTTGAACATGCACTGGTTATTGAATCAATAATTATGCTGTACTGTTTGTTTTTTTTTTAATAAGTACTTGGCTCTAATGAGGATTTTTCATTGCATCAGAGGGGCATTCACTAAGCACTATGTGCTAGGCATTGTATTAAATAAGCTGGGGATACAACAGTGTTTTTGGTGCCTAGAATATGTGTCACAACCATCATGAGTGGAATCCTCTTAGAAAACCAAATTAGTCTATTAAATGAAATAGTATTTCAGACTTTGGATGACTGATTTTATCTGACAAACCAGAGGTGAAGGTTTGCCTTAATTTTTTGATTTTCTATACGGAGACTTTTTTTTTTTCTTTTTGGAGGGCAGTTGGGGTTAAGTGACTTGCCCAAAGTCACAGAGCTAGTAAGTGTATCAAGTGTCTGAGGCCGGATTTGAACTCAGGTCCTCCTGACTTCAGGGCTGGTGATCTATTCACTGTACCACCTAGCCACCCCATACGGAGGCTTTTTCAGTCCAGAAAAAATATGAACGTAGGACAAAGTGAGGGAATTCACAACTGTGTTCAATGAAGAAGCAATGGGACTATGCTGGAAGCCATAGGAAGTATATACGAGTTTCAACATGTGCTGAGCTTGGAGAATGTTATTATCAGATATTGTGGTTTTGACAGAATTGTTTGAATTACAGGGTGCTATAAAGGTAGTTTCTTGGATTTGTTACCTTTTGGAGTTACTGATGTCTATATTAGGTTTGAACTCTAGCATTCTTGGGTAATCCCTTCAATTTTTGAAAAAATAGGAAATATGAGAAATCACACAGTCTTCTTACACAGTGAAATTTCAGTATAAGAAACCTAAATAAGGATTTGACATCAGTTTGACCTAAGCTGATACTAGTATGAGGAGATTCCCAAGGTTATAGTAACTCAAAAAGGAATTGAGAATGTGGTCATGTGTCTATAAAATTATTGTAGAGTTGTGACAAGTGGTGTGTGCCACTGAGAGCACATTTAGAGGGCTACTGATGTGGAGTTTTGACAGTTGGCAAAGGGATTCAGTGACTTCGTCTGGGGAAAAGTTGTGTATAAGTTCTCTGAAGATAAGTAAGAGATGAGTGTTGGATGAAGCATTTCCCACATTCATAACATTCATGAGGTTTTTCTACTGTATGAATTCGTTTATGCACAGTAAGATTTGCACTCTGCCTAAAAGTCTTCCCACATTTATTACATTTATAAGGCTTCTCTCCAGTATTAATTTTCTGATATCTAATAATATCTCTTCCTCAGCTGAAGGTCTTTCCACATTCATTACATTCATAAGATTTCTCTCCTGTATGAATGTGCTGATGTACTGTAAGGGATGATCTTCGAGTGAAGGTCTTCCTACATTCATCACACTTAAAAGGCTTTTCTCCAGTATGGGTATTCTGATGTCTAATGAGGTCTCTAATCCAGCTGAAGGTGAGCTTCCACTGATTACATTCACAAGATTTCTCTTCAGCAGGAGTTTGCTGATAGCAGATAAGCCCGGGCAGTGGTTCTCAACCTTCCTAATGCTGCGACCCTTTAATACAGTTCCTCATGTTGTGGTGACCCCCAACCATAAAATTATTTTCTTTGCTACTTCATAACTGTAATTTTGCTACTGTTATGAATGGTAATGTCTGATATGCAGGATGTATTTTCATACATACGTGATCCATAGGTTGAGACCCGCTGAGATAAGGGATGAATGTTCACTGAAGGCTCTGTTACACTCTTTATATTTGTGAGGGCTATCTCTAGTATGAAATTTTTTATGTACACCAAGGGAGGAGCTCTGGCTAAAAGCCTTACCACATTTATTACATTCAGAGTCTTTCTTGAAAATGTGAAATTGGGGCGGCTACGTGGCACAGTGAATAGAGCACCGGCCCTGGAGTCAGGAGGACCTGAGTTCAAATCCAGCCTCAGATACTTAACACTTACTAGCCATGTGACCTTGGGCAAGTCACTTAACCCCAAATGCCCTCAGAAAAAAAGCAAAAAAAAAAAATGAAATCTCTGATGGTAAGTAATAGATGAGGGATGTATAAAAAATTTCTTATATTCATAAGATTTGTCTTCAGTTTGAATAGGCTGGGAATAAATAAGCCCCAATTTCTGAGTGAAGGCCTTCTCATTCTCTTTACATTGATAAGTTTCTTTGGAGGAAGACATTCTTGCTGTCTAATTTATGTACTGGAGCTGAAGGCCTTTTCCCATTAATTACGTTCGGATGTTTTCTTTTCAGCATCTCTATTGTGACAGTCAGGAAGGTTGGTCCCTGATGCATTCTTCACTTTCACAGTATTTGAAATGTTGCTTTCCTGCAGAGGTTCTCTTATATTGAATAAGGTGGGAACACTGTTTGAAGCTCTTTTCACGTGGATGACATACAGTAACTCCACTGGAAAGAGAGAACTAAACTGGCTGAAGCAACTACTAATTTTAGTGCCTTTGTGGCCTCTCCCTTCACTGGGGGTTTTCCTGAGAACTGTTAACTGATGGGAAGGTCTCTCCTGGCTGCTCTTCTTCATGAATTTGATATCACATTTCCAGGTGTCCTTCAACTTGAAGGACCAGGGACTCTTTATGACTCTTTCCTGGGATGATTCTTGCAAGGAAATGCCCAGCTTTAGAGTGGATGCCTTGGTTTCTGGCCTAGTTTTCAAGTCTGAAAGACATAAAGAAATATAAAACCACATTCTTCCCTCTACCTGCAGAAAGAAAGTTGTTTTCCAATGCATGCTGTGCTGTCATAAGTTCCCACCTCCATCTTCATGCTCCTGCAGTAACTACCCCTGGCCTGGAACATGCTTCACCCTTGCCTCCCTTTCCTACAATCTGTTCTGTTTTGTTCAAAACTCTACATGACACTGAAATGATATGACTTGAGAAATCGTAACAAAGTGACCACAGAGTCTGAATTAAAAGTTTTAAGGAGCTTTAATTTACCAGCTGGGGATACTCCCTGACAATTAAAGGGGGAGCAGCCTCGAGTTCAGGGGTAGAGAACCTTTTATACATTTCATTAGGTTTACGTATCTAACTAACACAATTTGCTACTAAGCAGGTTGTCATATAGATACAAACAAGCTATTACTAAGGCGAGCGGAGGGGGTGAGCGGAGGGGTGTAACAGCAAGCACCCTAGCATACCTAGGGCGGCTACTAGCACAGGTTCTTAGATCTGCTTTTCTAGAGGAAAGCAACTCAAAATGGGTTAACAATCTTACTTTAATCAAACATATCATTTACCTAGTTCAAGGGGAAAAGTCAGCACCCTGAACTTCAGAGAATACAAACAGAAGTTACAAACAAACAGAAAAACAGATCAGCAGACGGCTTCCAGCGTCTGACCATTACATCAGTTACCTAGTCAGTTACCAGAGAGGGAAGCACCAACATCTGGGTTTTTCACAGCCGGGGGGGCTCAACGGCTGCCCAGAGTCTCTTCTGGCCAAATCACACAACTCTTCTCAAAGTGAGCCCCAAACCAAAAC
>CM053588.1:20625654-20637047 GCA_028646515.1 Pseudochirops corinnae
GTGACATAGGAGAGAATAGACTGGGGGAGGGGGGACATATTGGGATGGCTGTTTTGGGGCAGTGGGTGGGGGAAAGAGGGGAAGAAAATATGTAACTCAAAATCTTGTGGAAATGAATGATGCAAAGTATAATAAAATTTTAAAAATATACAATAAAAATAAATTTAAAAAATATAAACACACAAAATATTTTTATACAAAGTTTTATATAAATTAAAGCAATATTAATTGTGCATGAGTAGATAAAGCTAATATATTGTTTTAAATAAGTTTTACCTTAACAATCTATTTATGTAATATTGTCTCAAAATACAAAAAAATTATCTTATTTCGTCAGAAAAAAAAAACCAATTCATTTGGAAGAGCAGAGCTTCAGGAATTTGAAGGAATCCAGGGAAAAAGGTGTGAAGGAACTAGATTCAGCTGCATCAGACCTTACAATCATATTATAGGGCAAGGAGTAGAGCTGAAGTGTAAAATGGAGAATTTTGATTATTTTAACATAAAAATTTCCTGTATAAATAAAACCAATATAATGAAAAATGGAAATAATGCAGAAAAATTAGGGGGAAAAAAAACCCATAGCCAATCTTCTGGATAGAATGTGATTGGGTTGGAATATTGATATGGTGTAGAAATGATGAGCTGGTGAGTTTAGAAAAATATGAAAAAACTTAAGACATATAAAGGAAGGTGCTATCCACCTACAAAGAAACAGATCATAAGTGGAAATTAGCCTAATGTGGTCTTCAATATATGCATTTGTACGCATATGTGTACGTTTATGGATGTCTGTGTATTTGTAAGTGCATATGTATATACATATATACATGTATATATACAAATATATGAGTGCTTGTGTATGTGCACGTGCATGCCTAATTGGTAGCCCTGTGGTAGGGTGGGGACAGAGAAAGTCAGTGTACAGCAAAGAACAAAATATACAAGGAAGTGAAGAAAAGATGGACAGCTTTGAAAATAATGGGCAGTATTTATTACAGAGCTTTTCTTCAAATGGAAATTGATTGCATTGTATTGAATCCTCTCTTATGTTCTGCTGTGTATAATGCAGCTTTTTTTCTTTTCTTACTCTGTATTCAAATGTTAAATAAATTTAAATATAAGAGGAAAAATGAAATGACCTGAGAACATGAGTGGGAGAATCTGGAAAAGAAATGAGAAATGTGGAAGAAAGAATCAAAAAGAGTTATGAACTTGACCCAAGAGTTACAGAACTTGTTAAGGCAACAGATATACCGAAGAATATAATTGGCAAAGCAAACCCATATCTCCATTAGAAAATGAACCATACTGAAATGAAATCAAAAGAGAAGAAAATGTAAAGTTTCTCATAGATAAAAAACTAGAGACCTGGAAATCAGATTGAGGAGAGAGAATTTAAGAATCATTGGATTATCTCAAAATGATCTCGAGATGACTAAATATGGACCACACTACCTGTGTAATAGACCACACTACCCTGATAGAGACGAAGGATTCAGTCCAGGATGAAATAATTTTTTTCTTTGACAAGGACAATGAAGGAAGATCATTCCTCAGTATTAAGGTTTGGTAAATCTCTGCACTGTTTTTGATTTTTGTTTTCTTATCACCTTTAACAGTCTTGAAATCTTTCTAAGTGCTAGGGATTTGGTTCTGGATATGGAGCATTTTATTATATGATTGTTGATAACTTGGATTTCTTCTGATGAAAACTGTTCATAGTTGTTTTTTTTTTTAACCATATGTCTACTGGCAAATGTCTCGTGTGTGTGTCCACACATTGAGTATATGTATATATGTGCATATATATGTATACACACATATACATGATATATTATACACACTTGTATATATAAATGTACACATTATGTATTATACATATATACTCAGTATATGTACATACATACACACATATATACATTTTTTAAAAGCCCTGGATGTGATACTTCTATTAGAGAAATTTGGCACAAATCATTTCTACAGCTAATTGTTTCACTTTTACATTTGATATACATTTCTTTATGTGATAAAAATCCAACATTTTATTCTTTATGATCTCTTATATGACCTTCTTTGTCCCTTGTTTGGTGACACCCGTCAGTGTCCTTAACACAAGATTGCTATAATCATTTTCTTTTGTATATTAAAATGATGTGTCCAAGCTCTCTATTTTAGCACAAGAGAGTGACTACTACTTTTAGTTATCATCTCAGACTTGGTCCTGGTAGGCTTTCTTCCTGGAAAACTGGAATAGACTTTGGTAGGAGACACATGAACATAATTTTAGTCAGAAAACAGATGTAGAGTTGGGAGGGACCATGGAAGCCACTAATACCCAGATCCTCATTTTAGAGATGAGACACAAAGACCTTGTTCTTCACTCAGAGTGACAGAGCTAGAGAGCATTTGAGGCAGGATTGGAACTGAAGTCTTCCCAGCCTTAAAGTCTGTTCCCTATTCATTACAACATACTGATCTCACCTATACCCTTCTGAACATCAATCTGAATAAAAAGAAAAATGAGCAAACTATCCATATCTTTTAGTCTGCTGATATTGCCATGAGAGTTAGGAACCAAGGGCACAAAATAATAACAGCAGTAGTCACATTTACATAGAGATTTAATGTTTGCAAAACACTTGACAACTATTGTTTCCTATGATCCTTTCCTCAGCCCTGGGAAGGAGGTGCTGGTATTGCCATCCCCATTCTATAGATGGGGAAGCTCAGGCAGAAACAGGTTAAGTGACTCATCTAGGGTCACCCAGGTAGTAAACATCAGAGACTAAATTTGAACTTAGGTCTTTTCGACTCAGGGGCAGCCCTTTATTCATTGTGTCACCCAGAACCCTAAAAAAATCATTAAAAAATAATTGTCAAACTGATACCAAAATATTTATGCCAGGATTTTAATGCCAGCTAACATCATGAGACAAAGGGAGGACCAATCAACTGGGTAATGGCTGAAGAAGTTATGGCAAAACAATGCCATGGCATGTTAGAGGGGAATGATGATAACTTTGGGAATTCAGGGAAATATTAAATTCGTTTTTAGGGCTTTGTGCACAGTATGAACTTTGTGATGTCTAATGAGTTCTGTGCTGTAGGAAGAGGTCTTCCTTCAATAACTGGATATAAAATAGTGAGATTTTTACATTGTACACACAAATATGAGTTGTAGGTGAAGACCTTCCCACAAATTTAGCTTTCATAAGGCTTTTGGTGGTAGGAATATTGTGGGATCTAGGAGCTTCCATCTTCCAGGGAAAAGCAGATTTTTGTTAGGTACATTCACAAGTCTTCTCTCCACTATGAATTTTTGATATAAATGAAGAAGTGATCTTGGGCTGAAGACCTTCCCACATTGAATTCTTATAAGGCTTATTCCCAATATAAATTTTCTCATATCTAACAACCTCTGTATTCCATTCACATGACTTTCCACATTCGGTGCACGGATACAATTTCTATGTCCTGTGAATTCTCTGATAGGAAATAACAGATGACTAGCCTGAGTTGTTTTGCCATAATGATTATATCAAGGAACTGTCTCCTCTAGTATGGATTCTCTCATGTTAAGAAAGGGTAGAGCATATATAAAAAACGTTACCACATTCTAGACCCTCATAAGGTCTCCCTCCAGTGTGGCTTCTCTGATAAAGAGTAAGATGGAAGCTAAAAATGAAAACCTTTCCACACTGATTACGTTTATAAGCTTTCTCACCAGTACAGATTTTCTCATGAGAACTAAGACCAGTCTTTATGTGTAAAGAAAAAAAAGTCTTTCCACACTGATTACATTCATAAAGTTTTCCTACAGTGGGGATTTTCTGATGTTCAGCAAATTTGTTGCGCCACTGGAAATTCTTTTCACACAGACCACATTCACAAGGTTTCTCTCCAGTGTGGATGATCTGATGCTCAACGAGACTAGAGTTGCATGTAAAAATCCACACAGATCACTTTCATAAGGTTTCTCTCCACTGTGGATTTTTTCATGTAAAGCAAGGTGGGATTTCTGGGAGAAAAAGTTTTCCCACATTGATGACATTCATGAGGTTTCTCCCTAGTATGGGTTCTCTGATGTTTAGTAAGACTGGAGCTTCTTCTAAAAGCCTTCCCATGTTGATGACATGGATAAAGTTTCTCTCCAGTGTGACTTTTCTGATGTACAGCAAGAATAGAGCTGCATGTAAAAGTCTTTCCACATTCATTACATTTGTAAGTTTCTCTCCAGTGTGGATTCTCTCATGTGCTGCAAAACGTGAGCTACTTTTGAAACTCTTTTACATAGATTATGCTCATACTTCTCTCCACTGTGAACTCTCTGATGTTCCACAATTTTTATACTCACTAGGTTTCTCTCCAGTTTGAGTTCTCTGATGTAGAGCAAGAAATCATTGAAAGCCTTTCCACAATGATTACATGCACAAGGTTTCTCCTCAGTTTGAATTCTCATATTCAACAATATTGGAGTACTGTGTGAAAATCTCTCCTCATTCATTACTTTCTTATACTTTCTTTCGACTACGGATTCTCTGATGATTAGCCAGAGCGGAACTCTGAGTGAAAATCTTTCTATACTGATGACACTCATGAGGTTCCTCTCCATTGTGAATTCTTTCATGAAAAGTAAGATTGGATTTCTGTGAGAAAGCTTTTCCACACTGATGACATTCGTAAGGTTTTTCTCCAGTGTGGATTCTTTCATGTAAAGCAAGATTGGATTTCTGTGAGAAAGCTTTTCCACACTGGTGACATGCAAAAGGTTTCTCTCCAGTGTGGATTCTTTCATGTAAAGAAAGATTGCCTTTCTGTGAGAAAGTTTTTCCACATTGAAGACACTGATAAGGTTTCTCACCAGTGTGGGTTCTCTGATGTGTGGAAAAACTGGAGTTTCTTCTAAAAGTCTTTCCACATTGATGACATTGATAAGGCTTCTCTCCAGTGTGGATTCTTTTATGAACAGCCCATTTGCTTTGCTCTCGGAAATTCTTTCCACATTCAATACAATGATATGGTTTCTCTCCCGTGTGAATTCTATGATGTATAGCAAGACTAAAGCCATATCTGAAAGACTTTCCACATTCATGACATTTGTAAGGTTTCTCTCCACTGTGGATTCTCTGATGTGTAGCTAAAGCTGTGCTGCTTCTGTAACTCTTTCCACATTGCTTACACTCATAAGGTTTCTCTCCAGTGTGGATTCTCTGATGTGGAACAAGTTGGAATTTGGTTCTGAAAGTCTTTCCACATTCTTTACATTCATAAGGTTTCTCTCCAGTGTGGATTCTCTGATGTCGAGCAAGTTTGGATTTGGCTCTGAAAGTCTTTCCACATTCTTTACATTCATAAGGTTTCTCTCCACTGTGGATTCTCTGATGTTCATGAAGATGAGTTCTCTGTATGAAAGTCTTTCCACATTCATTACATTCATAAGGTTTATTGCCAGTGTGAATTTTCTGATGTTTAATGAAGGATGAGTATTCACTGAAAGCTTTTCCACATACATGACACTCATGTTGCTTCTTTCCAGTCTGAAATTTTTGATAGTTAATAAGTGATGAGTGTTGACTGAAGGTTTTCCCACAATGATGACAATCACTAAATTTCTCTCCTATGTGGATTCTGTGAAGTACAATGTAGATTTCTTTCCCAGTGAAGTCATGGGGACCATCATTCCTGATGCTCTGCTTGTGATTTTCTTCACCAAAAATGCTTAGCTTTGCAGTACCATCCTTTATTGCAGTTCCAATCTCTCCTTCTGCAAGAAACAAACAATATGTATTAATAGGCATGTACATGTCTCCATATTGGTATGCCAGATTGGGAGCTCCTTGACAGCAGGGATGGACTTTACCCTTCCAAAAGCTGAGCTGAGTTCCTAGAAAACCAGAGTTGTTTAATTCATGCATATTGAGTGACTGACTGGACCCAGGGCAGACACCAGGCCTCAGCCTCTATCACAGTCCCAGTATTTTAGTCTCTCAGTTGGCAAATGCATGTTCTAGTCCCAATTCTGTTTCTGGCCCTTACACTATAACCCCTGTAGTGAGTGACCTTTCTCAGGTTCAAATTCTGCTGGGACCTGACCAGACCCAGAATGAAGATCACAGAGATTTCTTTCTAGTTTCAGAAGCATCACGTGCTGTGGGACACCTGGGAGTTTTTACCTCCCATTTCCCCAAACTAAGAGTATCTGTCACCTGAAAGAATCTGGTCAATGATTCTCCAAGAACGGGCCAAAGACAGAGCCTCAGAGATTGGGGAGGGGCCAAGGTCTGTGATTTATGTCAAGCCTAGTCTTGGATTAATTCTAAATAAGGCAGTAACCTTTGCTGGTGCTGAGATGCTGCTGAATAGAGGGAAAATCATAGAGCCAGGCTTTCTGGGTCCACAGCACATTTGGGCTACATAGTCTCACTGAAGCAAGGCTATCCTTTGACACCTTGCTAACTGACTCCCTTTGGGCAGCCAAGAAGTAGAGAGGATAGAGTAATGGTCAGGAAGGCTTGAGTTCAAATCCAGCCTCAGACACTTACTTACTCTGTGATCCTCAGTAAGTCACTTAGGCTTGTTGGCCTCAGTTTCCTCATCAATGAAATGATGCAGAAAAGGAAATGGAAAACCACTCCAGGATCTTTGACAAAAAAAAAAAAAAAGCCCATATAGGATCATGAAGAGCCAGAAGTGACTGAACAACAACATAACTGACTCCCTAGCAAAAGGATCAAATGTAAATCCTCTCTAGGGCTGTTAATCATGTACCACTTCATCATCTGCCCTTCTCCTACTCTTCTAATTTTCATTCATCTTATTATCCCACCAAATAGGCTCTACTTCAGTGGTGCAGGCCTCCCTTCTGTCCTGTGAACAGGACACTCCATCTCCCAACTCTGTGGGCATTCTGTGCCATCCCTATGCCTAGAATGCTTGTGCTGGCTTCCTTGAGGACCCAGCTAGGGCCCACCTTCCACAATATGCCTTTCTAGTCCTCCTTAGTCTTAGGGCCTTCCCTCTCTCAGTGAGCTCCAATTTATCCAGTCTAAAATAGGTTTCGACACTGTTGTTAGCATGTTGCCTGCTCCCCCAGTCTGTGAGCTTCAGGAGAGCAAGGGAGGTTTCCTGTATCTCTTTTTTTTTTTTAATTTTATTTTAGTTTGCATCATTCATTTCCACAAGATTTTGAGTTACATATTTTCTCCCCTTCTTTCCCCTACCCACCGCCCCAAAACAGCCATCCCAGTGAGTCCCCACTCCCCCAGTCTATTCTCTCCTATGTCACTTTTTCCTGTATCTCTTTATATCCCTGGTGCTTATCAGAAGGTCTGGCACAGAGCAGGGACTTAATAAATTCTCACTCACTTTAAGAAGGTCTAAGAAAGAGCCCATATTGGAAAGCCTAACACTTTTGGCTCTTTTAGGAGAGTTCCTGCCCCCAAATTCCAAACAATGACTTTTTATATGATCACATATATATCACTGGAAGGGCATCAAAAGGTCCTGGTGGCCAAATCCCTCATTTTACAAATGGAGAAAATGAGGTTCAGCGGTCCAGTGACTTGTCCTGGATCCCACTGCTAAAAAGTGTCTCAAAAATATCTCCAAGTCAGGTGTTCTTGACCCCAAATCTAGCACTTGCTTCACCCACACATCTAGAAGCCTCTTGTCATCACAGCTTTCATAATCTTGTTTTTACCTGACTCACCTGGAATACAGCTCCTCAGGTCTTCTTGCTCCAGCAGCCATGGGGCTTCCCTTGGCTCAAAATGAGAGATGAGATCTTTTCTGGAAACTGCAAGCCCTGGGCATGGGGAATCAGGGATGAGGATGGAGAAAACCTTGTCATTTAGGTCTCTTTAGGGAAAAGAGTATGCATGTAAAGCTACTCCATTTTCAGAATCACTCCATCATGTTAGCACAGATCTGGCTTATTCTCCCATTAAGGCTTCTAAAAGCAATAACTCAACCTAGGATGGGCCAGATCAGCCTTGAGCTCCTGAAAATCAGACCCTGCTGAACCTTCTTTGGACCTGTCACCTCACCTACTCTTCACTCCCTCACCTATAAACACCTTGGAATTCTACAGGGAGCCTTTGGCTCTTCTTGTGATATTCTCCTGCTGGGGAACTCAATGAACCTCAGTTAGTCCAAATTCTGATTCAGGGCCAGTCTGTTATTCCTGTCACTGACAGGAGCTTCTATTCCAGGAGTACAGGATGGTTCCCAGAAGTCCTGAAGCAAGGTTTCCAGAGGATTAGTTTGGGAACTTTGGGGAGAGATGGGGAAAAGACCATAGAGCCAAATTGGGATAAAAAGAAAAATTGGTCTTCACAGGACGAGGGACTCATTGCATAGATTCCATAATCTAGAAATTAGAGGCTTCTGGTTGTGCAGAAGAGAGATCCCTGGTCCAGGAGCCAGGAATGCCAGGGTTTAAATCCAGACTCAGAGAGTTACTCACTGGGTGCTCCTGAACAACTCACTTTACTTCAGTTTTCTCAAATATCAAACCGGGATAATAATGTCACCTAATAACATTATAATTTAAAGAAAGCACTTAGCACAAGAGCTGGTGAACAGAAGTTGAACAGAAATGGTTATTCCATGCCTTCGTTTCCTACCATCTGGGCTGGAATTTGAGACAATGTAAGGGAAGAAGGACAAATACATCCTACCAACTATAGCTGGGAGCCACAAACTGAGGCTTCTCAAAGAAAAGAATCTCCTAAATACTTGGCCCATCCCAAAGAATAAAGTGTGCAGGAAAAAGCAGCCTGAGCAGCTTTCAGAGATTTGGCAGACAAAATTCATGTCCAGGGACTGGACATGGACTGGACTACATCATGTGGGATGACTTCCCCAGCTGAGATACTTCAACACTGATCTAATCTGGGACTTCAAGCTGCCTAGAATTGGCAAGAGACAGTTTCAGGAGCAACCAGGCAACCTCCTGGTTCTCTTCACACAGTGTACTGACCTTTTACAAGAAAACCAGGCAGCAGGAGGTACTTGTCTCTGGTACACAGAAGACCAGCACTTTTCCCTTTCTAGTCACTGATAAATGCTCCAAAATCAGCACACTCGTGAATGAAGATATTCATTCAAACAGCAGATTTAGAGTGAACAGAGGAAGTGTCCTTACCCAGGGAGAGCAGGTTCTGGGTATTCTCCAGCATGACCTCCTTGTACAACTCCTTCTGAGGAGGGTCCAAGAGGCCCCACTCCTCTGGGGTGAAGTCCACAGCCACATCCTTGAATGTCACCAACTCCTACATCCCCAAAAGTCACAAGTTTTAGACTTGAAGGAGACTCCAGAGTTCTTGCAGTCTAACCTGCCTCCAGTGAGAGGAGAAAACTGAAGTACAGAAATGGGATTCACTCAGTGCTTGTACCTTTCACAAGAATGTGTGTGAAAGTATGTGTTGGAAGAGTGGGGCAGGAGGATCTGGGGAGGAGAAAGAGGGAAGATGATGGTAATTCCTTCTGTACCAGATTCTGTGGGGAGTGTATGAGAAGCTCACATGTACAGCGTATTCTGGGAAGGGTCAGGAATGTCTGTGTGATGACAGAAAAGACAGGGAAGAGAAAGAAAAGATCTACTTGATTTCCTGAGAAGCTAGAACCAAGTCTTCTCTAGACCTAACAAGGAAAGGATCCATAAGACATAGTAATTTCCATCAGGACTGAACTGAGGGATGTGAGACTTTCCACCCAAGTGAAGCAGAATCAGCTGTTGTAACTTTGAGAGCTTGATCCTGCCCTGGTGTGATGGGCCATGGCCAAAACATCTCATGCCTTTGCTTTATGATGATTTTCATTCAGCAACAGCATGTATTTCTTTATTACATTATTAGGTTATCATGGTTCATCATTTTTGTTTCTCTTTGTGCTTGAATAGGAGCAAATGACATGCCTATGTCAGGGTGAAGGTGTGTCTGACCAGGGATGATCAGACTAACAGGGCACAAAAGGCTCAACTAGAAGCTGGGCACAAAACATCCATGTGAACATTTGGGGTGAGATGGCCCTAAATTTGCACATCTTCCAATTCTTTTGAGTTACGACAATTCTGCTTTGCTCACATGACACAGCCCATTCTGTGAGGTGAGCACACCAAGCGGGGTCGTCCTTTGACAGCATCTCCTATATCTCACATTTGATTACAGAGTTCTTCAGAGAGACTTTGGAAATTTCCTTTAATCACTTCTTCTAACCACCACATGAGAGCCTTCCTTGCATGCTTTCTCCATAAACAGTCTTTATGCCAACATCATTTTGGCATCTCAACAATATGGTCAGCCCAACTGAAGTGGTGCTCTATCAGGAAGAGAAGTAGAAAGGGGGAAATTATCTCACATAAAAGAGGCAGAGAAGAGCAGTTACACTGAAGTGGAAGATGGAGGAGAAGGTAAGGGAGTGCTTCATCCTCACTCTTATTCAAATGGGCTCAAAGAGGGAATAAAGGATATGCTCAGTTGGGTATAGAAATCTATCTCATCCTATACAGAAATTAAAAGGGACGGGGATGGGGTGTGAAGACTGATAGAAGGATGGGCAGGTTGGTAGTGGTATTGGTCAGAAATAAATCACTGTTGAAGAAGGACAACATGAAAAGTGAGACAGAAGATAAACAAGGGGGAAATGTGGTAGAGGGAAATATACAGTTATTTATCATAAGTATTAAAATAAATTTAATGACCTTAGCCATAAAGGTAAGTGGATAGCAGAATTAATTAAAAACCAGAATCCTACAATATGCTGTTCACCAGAAATATATTGGAAGCAGAGATATACACAGAGTAAAAGGTAAGGGGCTGGAGCCAAATTATATAGGCACCAAATGGTATAGTTAGAGAAGACAACTTAAATGAGTTATAAAAAGAAATAGGCAATAAATGATACTAGTGGGGTGCAAGGAGGCACCTTTATTTACGCCTCCTTGCTGCCAGGGTAAAATCTTACCTTAGCCCCTGCCCTCTACTTACCCATTCCGGGTCTTCGGTAGCTAACCAGCCTCCAGAGGAGGAATAACCCAACAGAACGCCCGAGGTTTTCAAGGAGTAGTTTATTCAGCAGCGACTACATCCCAAAGAGACCGATGCTTCTGCATTCAGGTCTTTTATCATTATCCCTCATCCCATCACAAGCTCGGATTACATTTATTACCTTATATGGCAAATCTTCACAGCAAGCTAGCTAAGCCACACCTAGACTACATAACTCTTTTACCCCCCCGCCCCCAACATCTCCCCCTTTTTGTTTAAAACAGGATAAGAATCTGGATAGCCTTAAGTGATGCAAAAGTAGCAAATTAGCGACAATCTATTTGGGGATGACCCACTGGTTCTAGGCGCGGAAGACTCTGTCTTAGGTCACCTCATCGATCC
>CM053588.1:20637547-20653373 GCA_028646515.1 Pseudochirops corinnae
AGCAGTGATATTGAGAGAAATGATACACCCCCTGAACCAAGGCAACAGTTGGTACAGTCCTTGGTAAAATAGAACTCCGGATATGATGGAATAGCTGAAGAAAAGAAGAAATGCGCATGGTATACAGGCAGCACAACAAAGTATTTGGGCCATAAAAGACGTTGGAAAGCAGCAGCCTACAGCCCATGTTTGAGGCAGACTTTGGAAAGTACTGGGACAGGTGGAAGGGATCAGTATGCTGAACTTATGGCAGCGCATCAAGCCATCAGAACAGAACAAAGAGGACAGTGTCATATGTTCACTGATTCATAGGCAGTAGCTAACGGGTTAGCTGCATCAATGCCCATGTGGAAAAATCAAAATTGGGAAATTCATAGTAAACAAGTCTTCTGGGGTGGCTAGGTGGCGCACTGAATACAGCACTGGCCCTGGAGTCAGGAGGACCTGAATTCAAATTAGGCCTCAGACACTTACCATTTAGTAGGCCTGTGACCTTTGGCAGGTCACTTAACCCCAATTGTCCTGCCCTCCCAAAAGCAAAAATAAATAAATAAATAAAAATAAAAAATAAAAACAAATCTTCTCACTCCAGGGGAAGTGGCTGGACCACACTCCCACTCCTCTTGTTCCCACAAAGTCCACACTGATCTTTTACTTTTTCTTTGGCATTTATGGGTTGATAACTCTGGAAACAGACATAGCTGCTTGGGATCCACTCCCCTAAAGTCTGCTCCATCTGCTGCTGATTGGGGGATGCCCTGGGGCTAATACCACAGGCTAATGTGGATCTATACTCACCTTCATACACACTTCAATGGACCTTTCCTGTCCACCTGCCCAGCTGCCTTCAGTGAGAGATTTATTCCTCTCTGTCACTTTGTGGGTTCTGTAGCCCTAAAGTTTGTTTAAAGTTGTATTTTATAGGTATTTGAGGTGGTTATGGGGGGAACTCACAAAGTTTTCCTGTTTCTATGTGCCATCTTGGCTCTATCCCATGAAATGTATTGTTAATGTATTCTTCCTATGTAAGGGACATGGAAGATCTTGGGGTTAAATGTAATGGTACTGGGAATTTAAAGATCTTCCCTGGCCCTTAATAAGTCTACAGGAATTAGAAGACCTTTCCTGTTTTGAAAATATACTCTGCCCCCTATTAGGGTGAATGGAATCACATGGAGCCTCTGGCAGGAGGAGTTTGCTGAAGGGTGGAGCAGAGCCCACAGGAAACTGGGAGTCAGAGTCTGCTAGACTGTTGGGAGGAGAGTTTGTGTCTGAGGGAGGCAGATAGGCTTGTGAGTAAATATTGGTCAAATATTGATTTGTGGGAAAGCTAAAGGATGATGTGGCTCTATGGTACTTTGGGGTGCATTAATTTCTATGTTGCTATGATGGATTTGGTTTCCTAGTGTTGGGATTTGGTTTTCTAGTGTCTAAATAAATGTTTTGGTTCTATGGAAAGTCTGTTATATTTGTGATTGAACACCATGCAGGTATATTTATCGTGAATGTGAGTACTGTAAAGTTTGCATTGGTGCTTCATTTAGGAGGGTCAGTAGCTAGTGAAGGCTGGGTGTGGGGAGGCCTCTGGGATAGGAATGATCAGGGGAAGCCTGCAATAAAATCTAGTCTGTAATTCAGCCCCCTGGCAGGGGCCCTGGAGAATCTGAAAGAAGAGGGGGCAGGAAGCAGGCACTTTAGTACGTGGGTCCAGAGTGGGAGTACAGGGGCAGTGCCTAGGGACAAAGAGGTCAAACTCCACAATCCTTCTAGGGCACATCAAAAGCTGTTGCCTTGTTAAAAACAGGAACTGGCTTGAGCTCCTGCTCCAACCACCTCCATTTCCTGAAAAAATGACTCTAAACAAATTTTAGAGCAACAGAACCCACTAAAGTAACAAACAGAAACAAATCTCCCACTGAAGGCAGCCTGGTAGGCCAACAGAAAGGGTCTACCACAAAGGGCTGAGAGTGGAGCACAATCCCACGTGAGCTTCACCAGCCAAAACCAGTGGCACAGATCAGCTACAGCAGACATCAAGAGAATGAATCACTGGCAGCTGTGGTGGTTTCCAGACTTCCCAACCCATAAATGCCTAAGATAAAGTAAAAGGTCAGTAGGGAAACTCTGTTGGAACTGGGTGAGAGAAGAGTGTGGTTTGGCCCCTGCCCCCAGGGTGGCACAGATGACTTCCCTCTTTAGCTGCTACTTCAGCCACTGCTTCTGGAGCTCCTGACCCACAAATCATGGGAGGACCACGTGGCTAACCAGAGGGCAATTCCTGGAATCTCTCTGCTGGCACTGAGGCAAGATTCTTTTGTATTGACCTGCTTGGATCTGGGTCGCAGTCTTGGGTGGAGGTCCTGGGGTGAGGGGCTTTAGCATAGCTGAGCTTGTTGAGACTGTGGACAGGCAGTCCTCCTCACAGATATGAGTCATTTACCTAGAAGAAGCTCTGACAACATTACACAAAACCCAAGAAATTTGGGACACAACACTCTTCACTCTGGAAGCAGAGTTCTACTGTGGCAAGGAGCTCCAAAGTCAAGAAATTGACTGTCAAGATGAGCAAGCAGAGGAAACACAATCAGAACCATAAAATCATTTTTTTTGGTGACAAAGACAATCAAAACATAGCACCAGAAGAAGACAACACAGTCAGAATTCCTGTACCAAAAGCCTCCAAGAAAAATACGAATTGGTCACAGGCCATGGTCGATCTCAAGAAGGATTTTGAAAATCAAGTAAGAGAAGTGGAGGGAAAACTGGGAAGAGAAATGAGAATGATACAAGAAAATAATGAAAAGCAAGTCAACAACCTGCTAAATGAGACCCAAAAAAATACTGAAGGAAATAACACCCTAAAAAATAGACTAACTCAAATGGCAAAAGAAGTTCAAAAAGACAATGAGGAGAAGAATGCCTTAAAAAGCTGAATTAGCCAGATGGAAAAGGAGTTTCAAAGACATACTGAAGAAAATAATTCCTTCAAAATTAGATTGGAGCAAATAGAAACTAATGAGTTTATGAGAAATCAAGATACTATAAAACAGATCCAAAAGAATGAAAAATAGAAGGCAAGGTGAAATATCTCTTTGGAAAAACCAATGGCCTGGAAAATACATCCAGGAGAGATAATCTAAAAATTCTTAAACTACCTGAAAGCCATGATAAAGAAAAGAGATTGAACATCACCCTTCAAGAAATTATCAAGGAAAACAATCCTGATATTCTAGAACAAAGGGGAAAATAGAAATTGACAGAATTCACTCATTGCCTCTTGAAAAACTTAAAAAAAAAAACTCTTAGGAATATCTTAGCCAAATTCCAGAGACACCAAGGCTAGTAAGCAGCCATGTGGGTCAAACCACTTGGAATTGTACGGAGAGGTGTAGATGGCACCATCCCCTCCTGACTTCCTGTGTCCAGAGGCCTCTGGGCTGGATTGATCAGGGTTAGGGCGCTCTAGCCTAAGCCCTGCTCCCCAACTGTTCCCCGCCTTACCCATACCATGCTCCCAAGGGGGCTCCCACTGCACCTCCCTCTGCTCTTCTGGCGGTGCCCAGAAGGAAATGTTGGTCAAAAAGGGGGGGCTGTTTCTACACTTGCCTAATTTGGTGGTATTCTTGACCTGTGGTTATGGAAATGAAAAAAAAGGGTCTGTGGGGACTCATTTGTCCTGAGTTCCAATGTGTTTTAGGCAATGATATGGTCTGAAGGACAAAAAAAATTTCTTCCCCCATCCCCTTCCTAGAAATGGTGTGGGGAAAAAAGCTGGGTGTGGTTGGGGGGTGGGTCCTCCAAAGCTAGACCCAAGTAGTGACCTATCTGGGATCTGCACATAGGTTAGGGAGATGGGGGAGAGGGGGAAGAACCACCGGAAGAAGAAAAAGCCCCAGCCACTGCTGGAGGTAGGATAGGGAGGGTCACTAGCCTCCACCCTCTTGCTAGGGTCTCAGCCCCCAGAGACTGCAGACAAGACTTCTGAATCTTACAGGGCCAATGGATTTTTTCTTTGTTACTACTTCTTTTTTGGGTCTCCTGATCTGTGTTTGTTAAGGGGAATGTCCCCTTTTGAAATGTCAATGAGTTCATCAACTTCTCCCCCTTATGCTTATTTAAAGGCCCTCTAGTGCCATGGACAGAGCATGCCCTCTTGCAGAGTTGCAATTGCAGTCTCAGCTACTCAGATGTTGGTCAGGTCACTCAAGTATTCTGAGCTCATGGCCTGACTTGTGAATATAATGAGAATTCTGGTCCTGCTGTTGTCACTAGTGTTTGTGAGGATCCAATGTGATTGTCTCAAGTTATCCTGCAGATGTAAACTAATAGCATTTTAAAATTATTGAGTCTGTGTATTGAATTTTTAAGAATTTTCTCTTAACCTGGGTAAGTAGGATCTAGATCAGTTAGTTTACTTTATCCCAAAGGAGGGGAGGGATTATACTTTCACATATGTGTATATGTTTCTCTGTATATATATTTTATTGTTTGTTTCTGACAGGAAGAGAAATTAGACCTAAAATGCAAGAGAATATGGAAAAGCCAATCATTTCTGTGAATGAAAATCATGAGGAAATTTTCATGAGTCATGGTCCCTGTGAGGACAGTATGAGAGAAATCTGTGCTTTATTTCTCAGAGTTCACATAGGAGAGAAACCGTATGAGTGTCATCATTATGGGAAGGACTAGAGTCAACAGTTATCCCTCATTAATGGTCAAAAATTCAGTCTGGAGAGAAAATAGGTGAGTATCATGAATGTGATGAAGTGTTTAGTGAACGCTCATCCTTCCTTATCCATCAGAGAATCCACACTGGAGAGAAACTTTATGAATGTAATCAATGAGGAAAGACTTTCAGAGGGCCCATTTAGCCACATATCAGAAAGTCCATACTGAAAAGACACCTTACGAATGTAATCAATGTGGAAAGGCTTTCAGAGTGAAGTGTACACTTGCTGAACATCAGAGAATCCACACTGGAGAGAAACCTTATGAATATAATCAGTGTGGAAAGGCTTTCAATTGGCACTCCAGTCTTGCTGTACATCTGAGAATTCACACTGGAGAGAAACTTTGTGAATGTAATCACTGTGGAAAATCGTTTGTACATAAAGCAAGTCTTACTTAAGATCAGAGAATCCACACTCTGTTTTCTTGAGTTTCCTCATTTGTAAAGTGAGCTGAAGAAGGAAATGGCAAACCACTCCAGTAATTTTCCCAAGGAAATCCCTGTCCCTGCTCCTGAGTGGACATCTCAGCCCATAGGAGATTTTGCCCTCCAGTTTCCAAGAGGCCTGAAAAAGATGATATCAGATGCAGAGAGCCTGATTATTGGAGCTTGTTATTTAAGATTTGATGGGACTATTAACTCATTATTTCTCTGAGTCTGACTCCTGATATGAATATTAAGAAAGGCTGTCCAAGCTATCGAAGCCACTGATCCATGATGCCAGATCCTGTGAAGTACAGGTATGTAATGAAGAGGGAAGGTCAGGAGAAGGACTGTTCCACATGTCCTGAGGTAAGATTCCTCTGACTTGATTTCCCCAGCTAGCACTTGGCAGACTTTAAGCTTGGCTCAATGGAGATCGCAGCTTGGTACACATTTTGTCTGAAATTGACCTTCTCAAGTTGGGGAAATATGGTTCCTTCATTACAGTTTTGTCCCTCTTCTTGGTGGCAAGTTTCAATAATCAAAAGTTTTTAAATAAACAACAAATCTATTAAATACTTGATTCTGGACCATCTTCAGTTACTATAAGATAAAGCTATTAGGCTTAGGGTTTAGTATAGGTATTCCTGTATAAGTCAGGGCCCTTTAGTTCTTTGTAATAATATGAGGACAAGTGGGTCAAGGGTTTGTGGGAATATTATTCTGTTATTACTTAGCATCACACTTGTCTCAACTTTGTTATAATTAGTCAATATTAAAAGGAGGATAGCTTCTGGACTACTTGGTAAATACTTTAATTGTTTTAATTGTGAGCTTAATGCAAATGCCTTAGTGAAATCCCATGCTCCTGGTGGAGGAATTAATAATGGATTAATGCAAAATATAAGAAACTGCTTTTTATGTGTGATCATGACAATTGACCAAGACTTCAATTTTAATTTTGTAAGATTCATGAGTGTTCTGGAATGGTCATTTAAATTGGTTCTAAGGTTCCATCTCCATTGCTGCCCTACTGTGTGCTGTTTTTAAGGTTTCCCTCATGACCCCTGAGGCATCAGGATGCCCACTTCACTCATTCCTCTGTCCTGTAGGGGTCTTCTCTTTGCTCCCTGTATCCATGCCTAGCACCCCTCCCTGACATCTGTAGAACTGCTCCCTCTCCCCTTTGCCTCTTTGGCCAAACTCTCCCTGCCAGACCTTGAAGGCAGGAGGCTGTGCTGGTCCTCCAGGGTCTGAGCTGCACAAACACTTTATATGTCTGGTGCACACTGACCCCTCCTGTCTTGTAGCTGGTGTGACTCTCAAGGGTACAGTGAGAGGCTTTACTCTCCCTTTTCAATTTTTAAATTAAATTTTTTTGAGAATTTTAAGTTCTGAATTCTCTCTTTGCTTCTTGCACTAGAGAAGGCTCCCGTGTCATACAGATTCGTGAATGTATGAAAAACCAAACTCTATGTTCTTCCATCTGTCAGCTCTTTCTCTAGAGCTAGATGGCATCTTCCTTAATGGTCCTTTCTAGTTGACTGGAGTGCTTATAGTACTCAGAATAACTTGACCATTCAGGATTATTCCATCCCAAGGTTTATCATGACTCCTCTAAAACATTCCATGACATTTCTATGCCATAACTCTGTCAACCATTCCTCACTTGATTGGTACTCACTATGTGTCATTATATTAACTGTCACAAAAAGTCCTTGTATACATATTTTGGAATCTGTTGGATATGTATTTTGGGAAGGATAATTTTAGATTGCTGGGTGGCACAATGTATAGAGGGCTTTCCCTAACTGTGCAAGACCTGAGTTTAAGTTTAGTCTCTGATACTTATTGACTGTGTGACCTTGGGCAAATAATTTAACCTCTTCCTATCTGAGTTTCCCCTTCTGGAAAATCCTTTTCAGATCACAAAACAATAAAAAATTATATTTAATAAGGAACCATGGAGCCATGGATCAAAAACTAATTGGACATTAAACAATCTAACCTTAAAGAATCCAATTAATGTAATTAAAGAGAATGAGGAGAATGAGTCAACTTATCTAAACCAATAGGATATGGTAAAAGCAGTGAACAGAAAAAAATTTATATCTCTAAATGCTTACATTAATAAAATAGGGAAAGAGCAGAACAATGAATTGGGCATGTAATTCAAAGAAAAACAAAACAAAAAGAGGAAACTAAAAATCCCCAGTTAAGCACTAAATTCAAAATCCTAAAAATTAAAGGTGAGATTAATAAAATTGATTGTAAAAAAAAGGCATTAAATTGATAAATAAAAATCAGAGTTGGTTTTATGGAAAAACCAATAAAATAGATAAATCATTGGTTAATTTAAATCAAAAAGAGAGAAGAAAACCAAATTACTATTATTAAAAATGAAATATGTGAATATTCCAATAATAAAGATGAAATTAAAGCAACTACAAGAAATTGTTTTACCCAAATTACATACCAATAAATTAAGGAATTTGGGTGAAATGGAAAAATATTTACTACAATATAAATTGCCTATGTAAGCAGAAGAAGAAATGGAATATCTAAATAGAACTATTTTAGAAAATAAAATTGAATAGGCCACAAATGTACTATGTAAGATAAAAGCACTAGGACCAGGTAGTTTTACAAGCAAATTCTATTAAACATTTAAAGATCCACTAAGTTCATTATTAAAGAAATTATCTGGAACAGTAGGAAAAGAAGAGATCTGAGCAAACTCCTTTTATGAAACAAATATGATAGTGATACTTCAACCAGGAAGAGTAAAAAGAGAGAAGCGAAATTAAAGACCAATTTCATGAATGACCATGGATGCAAAAAATCCTAAATCAAATAATAACTGAAAGATTACAACAATCTATTACAAAGATTATACATCTTGAGGAAGTGGGTTTTTTAGCAGGAATGAGGGGGTGGTTTAATGAGGAAATCTACTAACGTAATTGATTATATCAACAATAAAATTTTAAAAATCATATGATTATATCAATAGATGCAGTAAAAACTTTTGGTAAAGTACAACATTCATTTGTACTTAAAAACATTTGAAAGAATAGGTGTAAATTGATTTTCCTTAAATTGTTAAAAAAAAAAAAAAGGACTTATCTAAAGTCATCAGCAAGCATTATTATAGTGGGGATAAACTAGAAGCCTTCCCAGTGGGGTCAGCTGTGAAACAGGAAAGCTCTGTCCCCACTATTAGTCAATATTGTATTGCAAATCCTAGCAATAGTAATCACAGAAGAAAAAGAAATGAAATCAGAATAGGGATTAAGGTAATAAAACAAAGTCTTTTGCAGATGATGATACAATTGGCAAAGCTAGTTGAAACAATTAACCATTTTAGCAGAGTAACTGGATATAAAATAAATCCATAAAGTGATCAGCATTCCTATTGAATGGGATGCACTGTGTGAAGACTCCCCAGGAATAGGAAAGGAGAGGCCAAAACAGACTGGGGTCCCCAGAGGAAGTACAGAACTCGAGACCCCCCCTTTCTTCCCTTTTCCATATGTTATTTTAATCCCTTTTGAGTCTTTTTTTTCTGACTCTCCATTCACCTGTAGTTGTGCACCAATTTTTTATACCTATATCTATATCTACATCCATATCTATATCTATATCTATATCCTTTTCCCTTTTATAATGTGCACCCGATCCGTCAAACACACTAGGGCGAGGGACAGTCTAACCTGGAAGGATCTACCTTAGCTAATGGGACAAAGGATAGTGATGGTAAGGCAGGCTCCCAGACTCCTTTGTGTGAATTTGCACCTTAACAGGACTCTGCCTCTCAACTAATGGGAGCCTAGGACAATCCTAAGTCCCACCCATGGCCCTTTATCTCTTTCCCACGCTGAGCTATATACCTGTCCTCAACCAATGAGAGCCAGAGACAGCAAAGATATATCCCTCTAGGAAATCAGGGTATATAAGTCCACTCTGTGGGAGCTGGACCCCTCCTTCTACTGTCCCGCCTTGGGGAAAGATGCCCCATTCCCGGGAATAGGAAATAAATATATTCCTGCTCACTGCAAGTGTGCCTCTGTTTATTATTTTTGGGTAAGTGGTTCGATTTTTTTGACCCACACACTATGTATCACAAAACCCTGCAAGAAGAGATAGTAACTTATACACACTATTTAAAATAACTTTCAATAGTATAAAATAACTAGGAGTACACGTGCCAAAACAATCCCAGGAACTGTTTCAGTAAAATTATAAAAAATTATTTATGCAAATAAAATCAGATTTAAATAATCAGAAAAATATTTATTGTTCATGGGTAAGCAGAGCCAATATAATAAAGATGACAAGCTCACGTGAACTAATTTATACATTCAATGTCATCCCAATTAAATTACCAAAACCTTATTTTACTGAATTTGAATAAATAATACCAGAATTCACTAGGAACAACAGAAGGTGAATTTGAATAAATAATACCAGAATTCACTAGGAACAACAGAAGGTGAAGAATATCAAAGGAACTAGTGAAAAACAATGAAAAGAAAGGGGACTTAGCAGTACCAGATCTTAAAACTCTATCCTAAGACAGCAATTACAAAAGCTCTCTGATGCTGGCTAAGCAATAGAAAGGCAAATCAATAGAAGAGAATAGATGCAGTTAACAGCAGCCAATAAATATGGTCACTTTAAATTTCACAATGTAAAGACAAGATTTGGAATAAGAATTTAGTATTTGTTAAAAATTCTTGGGGAAACAAAAACAGCATGGCAGAAACTGGGCATGGACCAATATCCATTTACCAATTTACCTAGATAAGGTCATAACCTTAATATAAAGACCTTAAAAGAAAATTGGAAGAATATAGAACATATTACTTATCAGACTTATGGAAAGGTAAACAATTTGTGAATAAACATGAGAGAGAGTGGAGTGAGGTATAAAATGGATCATTTCAATTACATTAAGTTAAAAGGTTTTTGTACAAATAAAAGAAATATAACCAAGACTGGAAAGGCAACAGAAAATTGGGGGGGGGGGGGGCGGAATTTATAGACAGTTTATCAGATAAAGGTCTCATATCTCATATCTCAAATGTATAAAGAACATTGTGAAATCTATAAGAGTACAAGTAATTCCCCAATTTATACATGATCAAAGGATATGAGTAGGCAGTTTTCTCATGAAGAAATCAAAATAATTTATAGTCACAGAAAAAAAATGCTGTAAATCCTTGATTAGAGAAATGCAGATTAAAAGAAACTTAAGATATCAACTTATACCTATCAGATTGAGTAAAATATTAGAAAGGGAAAGCAACAAATGTTGGAGAGGATGTGGGAAAAACTGGGATGCTAATACCCTGTTGGTGGAATTGTGAACTGATTCGGCCATTTTGGAAAACAATCTGGAAAAATGCCCCAAAAGTTATTAAACTGCCTGTACCCTTTGACCCAGCAATACCACTACCAGGTCTATTATCAAAGATGATTAGGGAAAAAGGAAAAGAACCCTTATGTTCTAAAATATTTATAGCCTCTTTCTTTGCCAGTGGCAATGAGCTGGAAATTACAGGGATGGCCATCAGCTAAGGAATGGCAGCACAGATTGTAGTATGTGATTGTGCTGGAACACTACTGTGCTATAAGAAAAGATGGGCGTTCTCATGATCTTGGAAAACCATGGACAGACTTACATGAAATAATGAAGAGCACAATGAGCAGAGCCAGGAGGACATGGCACATAGTAACAGCAACATCATTGTAAGGACAGCTTTGAATAACTACGTCATTTTGACTATTATAAATAGCCAAATTAACGACAAAGGACATGTTAGAGAAGATACCGCCTGAATTCAGAGAATGGGCTGATGAACAGAAGCATGTACAAAATAAATAAATATGTATATATATGTTGTGGGCCACTTGAAAAGTTTTGGTTAAAGAGACAGACAAATAGCAATATAAAAATTACATTATTTATTCCTCATTATTCCCTTAAGACTAGCATTACGTGCTCAAGGAGTGCAGGACTAAAGTCCTGACTGATGAACAGAGAGAATCATAAGACTCTTTATACGTTTTTAGAACCATCCCAGTTCAGGATGACTCTGTCACAAACTTTATGACTTCCATTTGTTACCATCTATATGTGATGCAGAGTTCCTTGGTTGTAAATGCAAATTGACAAGGACCAGAGCAGGGTCTATTTACATTTTATGGTCTCAGGATGTCTGTTCTGCTCTCATATGGAGTAAGTCCCAAGATAAGGGGAATCTCACCTCTGGTCTTTGAAGCTGCAGACCCAGGGAAAAGCAGTTTGTTTGATTAAATCGGACTCTGGCTAAAATATGATATTAAATGATTATCATTTCCCCGCTTTTGGTCAAGAACAAATCTGTTAAGATTTAGTTCTAAGACCAAAGAAGGTATGAAAAAAAAATCTCTCTTCTCAGCTTTTCCAATATCCTCATCTAGGTGAATTCAGGTTTTTCCCAAGAAATTCCTGAAATAGGGGACACTAAGGATAATAGTTAAACAGTTGGATATCCCCAAATATATGTAAGTCAATTGCAATACAAGGGAGAGGAGCAGGCTACCAGGGGGATCAAGGTAGCACAATGAGAATACAGAACAATAAGCTAAAGCTGTAGCAGTTCCTGTGCAGACCTGGTCTGGACCCTCGGAGAAGCCATCTGCATCTGCTGTCATCCTCTTCAGGTCTCTTGGCTCAGATGTTCACTCAGGAGCAGGGGTATTCACAAGCTGGAGTGGTCAGGCAGGCATGACAGGGGCTCCCAGAAACATATGATTTGACACCAAAGGCACATAGAAAGAGTTCAGTTTCCCAGCCATGCAAGGCTAGGCTCACACAGTATCACAAATAGTTCAGTTTTCTGGCCACACAGGGCTAGGCTCAAACATTACAATAAAGTCTTCCTCACGGTTTACAAAATTGCATAATTACATTCAGTCAGGTACAGATTAAATTTCTTAGGTGGCTCATGATGTGCTAGTTTTGGGATAGGAGATTACATGTCATCAAGATAACCAAGAAAACTTACACATGAACCATACAAATTAACAAAGTCATTATCACCAGGGTTAATTAACATCAATTCCTTATATCCCAGTGACCAATATCCATTTAAACAACACTTTTTTTTTTTAAACTCCAGATGCCTCATGTAGTTATACAATTCAAAAAGGGAGTTCTGTTTTCCTGGTTCAGATCTAGAGGTTACCAGATAATTCTGACTTAATATAAATTAGTGCAATCACTATATGTGTGTGTGTGTGTGCGTGTACGTATGTATATATATATATATATATATATATATATATATATATGTATGTATGTATGTGTGTATGTATACACACATTCGAACATATGTGGTTGTCTGTCATGGAATCCATGTGGGGGTAGTAAAAAAAGGAAAAAGAATTACAAGGTAACTTTGTTACACGTTTAATAGGAATAGTAAGCTGGACACAATAGATTTGTAGTTTTACATGCAATTGTTTTTTTCTATCATATTATATTATGGAAATACTCGTTTTATTCCATAAACCAAAAATTAAAAGAAAAAAAGAAAGAAAAAGATATGATGGAGGGAATGGTTTTAAAAAAATTAACAAACCTGGGAGAGGATTCTAGGCAAATGGTGAGTAGGTCAGAAAATTTCAAGCTCTCTAAATTTTCCTCCACAAAAGATATAAAAGAGCACCTCAGGGAAAACATAAGAGTGGTGGAAATAACTAAGAGTAGGGGCAGAATGAGGTCATCCCAGGATAATTTAAGATTTGAAGAAAAATCTCAGGTTGATATCTCCTCCATGTGACAAGTAAACACCTCCAGGCTAGGTCCTAGGTCCACTTCAACAACAACACCTAGCCCTGAGGTTAGCTGGGTTGTGGACTCCAGCCACAGGAACCTTTATGCCCACCCCCACTCCCCACTCTCTCATCCCTACCTACCCCTGGGAAAGGCAGGGGACTTGGGCATCTGAGCTGTGGAAGATCTAGGGAACCTCTGCAGACAAGGAATGCCAGAACCATCTGTGCTGAAGAGAGTGGCAAGTCAGAAAGGAATCAGCACACGCCTGATGAGTGCAGAAGCAGTAGGACCAGAGACCCCTGTCTTTGGGCTCTTACAGGAGGCTGGAGGACTTGGTTTGAGTTCAAGTTCAGAGGAGAGAACTGAAGAGGATCTGATGTCAGAGGTACCATTTCCCATAACTCAGGACTAGAGGTGATTATAAAAACTAAAGTATTTACTAAAGTAAAAAAAAAAATACACAGGCAATGGAGAAATAATTCAACCCTAGACAGCCACTATGGTGGTGGTTCTCAACCTGTGGGTCGCGACCCCTTTGGGGGTCAAATGATCCTTTCACAGGGGTCATAGGGGTTGCCTAAGACCATGGGAAAACACATATTTCCGATGGTCTTAGGAACTGAGACACCACTCCTTTATCCATCTCCAGGTGGGTCTGCCCACATGCAGATAGTACCACATACAAGTATTAAAGGGTCACGGCATTAGTAAAGTTGAGAACCACTGTACTATGGGAAAAGAGAAGATGGGGTTTCCCCTTTAGGGGAGAATATTGAAGCAAAGAAACCATCTTCCATCCAAAGATTAATGACAAATGCTTACCTGGCCAAAAAGAATACACTGAAGAACTTAAAAAAGACTTTAAAAATCAAATGAGAGAAACTGAAGAAAAGCTAAGAAGAAAAATAAGAATAATACAAGAAAAACAAAAAGATTATGAAAAGAAAATCAACCAATTAGAAGAGGAGATCCTGAATGTTAAGGAAGAAAATGACTCCTTGAAAATCAGAATTGGGCAAGGGAAAGCCAATGAAGTGATAGGAAATCAAGAAATTAAAAAAGCAAAATATCAAGGATGAAAAAGTAGAAGAGAATGTGAAACATATCATAAGAAAAACAACTGATCTGGAGGACAGATCAGGAAGAGAAAATATAAGAATAGTTGGTCTACCTGAAAGCTATCATCAAAAAATGAATCATGATACAATAATACAAGAAATGATTAAAGAAAATTGTGCTGAAGCATTAGAACAAGAGAGGAAAATAGAAATAGAAAAAGTCCCCTGATCACCACCTAAAAGAGATTGCTTAAGGAAAACTCACAGGAATATTACAGTCAAATTATGAAATCCTTAGCTTAATGACAAAATATGATGAGCATCAAGGAAAAAACAATTTACGTAATGTGACACCGCAATCAGAGTCACATAAGATCTACCAGTGGCGACACTGAAATATCACAGGTCTTGAACACTATCTATCAAAGAGCAAAAGAACTGGAGTTCCAGCTGAAAATTTCACACACAGCAAAGTTAAGCACAATTCTGAATGAAAAAAAAATGAATATTTAATAAATTGTCAAATTTTCAGGGCTTTGGTAAAAATCTAAAAAACCTGAACATAATAGAAGATTCCACATGGAAGAGGCAAGAGAATCAATTACAAGGGACTCAATAGGCATAGACTGTTTAACTTTTATGTACATAAAATGTAGAACACATGTCTGAGAGTGTTATTACTAAATAGGTAACTGATAAGAAAGGTTGGGGTAGACTGGAATATAATATGACATCAAAAAGGAAAACCATTGAAGAACAGCTAAAAGAGTAATTATCTCATACAAGTGAGGTGCCAGAGGAAGAACCAACATAGAGGAATTAGATGGGGGAGGGGGACTGTTAGTTCTAGAAACCTACTTTCATCAGGAATGGGTTCAAGAGGGAATATATATATATATATATATATATATATATATATATATATATATATATATCCAGAAGAGTATAAAAGTCTTCCAAATTTAGAAAGAAATAAAACTGTAAGGGGATAGGGAAGAGGGTGAAGATAAGGGAGGGAACTGAAGGATTCTTGGGGGGATTTTGGTTTGTCCTTCATTCTCAAGGAGCACCCTGGCATCAGGAAGATGATGACATCACTTACAATTGACTTTGATTTGAGTGAGAGAGGTCTGTGAAAGGTCACCAGCCTCACTTTCTCCTCCAGAGCCAACTGGATCCAGTGGCCAGATATCAATCAGGACAACTGGAGATGGCCCAGGATGCAGTGAGAGACCTTGACCCTTTTCAGCTAAGGTCTTTTCAGGTTCTCATTGTGAGTGAGACAATGTCTATTCAGTGAATAGACCTCTTTAAGATGTGAATGAAGGGATTAAAGAGATGGAAAAAATTACACAAAAAAAGCCCACTGAGCATAAAAACCTCATAATCAAGTGTAGAGGAGCAGAAATATAAAATGCAT
Organism: Pseudochirops corinnae; assembly: GCA_028646515.1. Lineage (NCBI taxonomy): Eukaryota > Metazoa > Chordata > Mammalia > Diprotodontia > Pseudocheiridae > Pseudochirops > Pseudochirops corinnae. The sequence goes on from CM053588.1 coordinate 20,653,003, forward strand.
CCTATTCAGATTAAAATGCAATAAAAGTTACATTCAATAAGGGGCAGTGCAAAGAGATTAAAATGAATTGTAAACTTGTTCATCTAATCCCAAGGAATAAATTCATCAAAGTATAAATCATACAAATAAACAATAATTCCATTAAAGAGAATGACAACAATGAGGCAGCATAAAGACAGTTATTATGGCCTCCAGCCAAAGCAGTATTTGGGGGAAATTACATATCCAGACAATTGCATCAGACACAGAAAGAGCAAATCAATGACCTGGGCATGGCACTAAGGAGACTAGAGAAAGAACAAGAACGTGTTAGGATTTATGGGAAGGAGAGATAAGGCAGAGATTTTTATGGGGGGGGGGGGGCAGTGCTA
>CM053588.1:20660806-20674664 GCA_028646515.1 Pseudochirops corinnae
ACTCCAATTTTAATTTTGTAAGAATGAAAATGGTTCTGGAATTGTCATTTACATTGGTTCCAAGGTTCCTTTTGTAGGTAAATGAATGAAAGAAGGCAGAAGGAAGAGAAGCTGGGATGCAGGGCTGAAGATGGTTGACCCTACATGACCAGAAGACTTCCTCACATCTGGACAGCAGTGTGAAAAGAGACTTTTGGACTTTGAAAAGACAATTGTTATTGTTTCCTTTTGAATCTCTGTATCTGTACTCATAAAGGGGACTGCCCCCTTGTACATAGTCAATGTGACGAGGGCTGCAAGGGTAATTAGAATTAAGAAAATTGGGGAAACTTCAAAAGGTATAAAAAGAAAAGGTGGGGATTTGTGAGGGATAATTTATAGTGAAGTTTCCCCATTCTGAAAAATCAAATCTAGAATGGCTTCATTAGGCCTAAGGTCTAGTCATTAGGCCTAAGGTCAAGTCACCTGACCTTCAAGCATTAGAGCAATGGAGATCCTCCCCCAGAGCCAATACAGCAGAAGATATGCCAAATAAGGTTAAGACTGTTTTCACTAGACACTCACATTTCTGGGTCCTTTGTTTCAGAGAGATTGTCGCGCTTAGGTTGTGGGACAGCCCCCCCTACCAATAAGAGTGAAGGCCCATTGGGGGTTTGGGTTTCTGCATTGGAAGATTATATAACCATGGGCTGCCTTCTACCTTTCGCTCTCTCCCTGCAGACACCATGTTGGGTGACAGGTGGTAGTGTCCTTTCTCACGAGAAAGAAGAAAGACGTTTTCTGACCTTAGATTCAGACTCCGAATTTTCATCTCCCACAAGGAGCTAGGAATTAGTGTCTTCCATGGTCCCTCCCAACTCTAAATCTGTTTTCTGATTAAAATTATGTTCATGTGTCTCCCACCAAAGCCTCTTCCAGTATTTCAGGAAGGAGGCCAACCAGCACCAAGTCTGAGACCATAACTAAAAATGGTAGTCACTCTCTTGTGCTAAAATAGAGAGCTTGGACACATTGTTTTAATATATAAAAGAAAATGATTATAGCAATCTTGTTTTCAGGACACTGATGGGTGTCACCAAACAAGGGATAAAGGAGGTCATAGAAGAGATCAAAATGTTGGATTTTTATCACATAAAGAAATGTATCTCAAATGTAAAAGTGAAAAAATTAGCTGTAGAAATGATTTATGCCAAATTTCTCTAATAGAAGTCTCACATCCAAGGTCTTTTAAAAATGTATGTATGTATGTACGTATTTATGCATACAGGTATCATATATACTGTGTATGTATATTATATATAATATTTACATACTATATGTACAAGGTGTGCATAATATATAGTGTGTATATATATATATATATATATATATATATATATATATATATATATACACACATATACACACATATATACATATGCTCAACACATATCTCAGTGTGTGGATACACACACAAGACATTCCCCAGTAGACATATGGTTAAAAAAAAAAAACTATGAGTACACTGTTTTCATCAGAAGAAATCCAAGTTATCAACAATCATGTAATAAAATGCTCCATATCTAGAACCAAATCCCTAACACTTAGAAAGATTTCAAGACTGGTAAAGGTGCCAAGAAAACAAAAATCAAAAATAGTGTAGAGATTTACCAAACCTTAATATCGAGGAATGATCTTCCTTCATTGTCCTTGTCAAAGAAAAAAACGATTTCATCCTGGACTGAATCCTTTGTCTCTATCAGGGTAATATGGTCTATTACACAGGTAGTGTGGTCCATATTTAGTCATCTGGAGATCATTGAGATAATCCAACGATTCTTAAATTCTCTCTCCTTAGTCTGATTTCCAGGTCTATAGTTTTTTTTTTTATTATTATCTATGAGAAACTTTAATTTTCTTCTTTTTTGATTTCATTTCAATATGGTTCATTTTCTCATGGAGATACAGGTTTGCTTTGCCAATTATATTCTTCAGTATATCTGTTGCCTGAACAAGTTCTGTAACTCTTGGGTCAAGTTCATAATTCTCTTTTTGATTCTTTCTTCCACATTTCTCATTTCTTTTCCAGATTCTCCCACTCATGTTCTTAAGTCATTTCATTTTTCCCCTTATATTTAAACTTATTTAACATTTGAATACATTATATTAGTTTTATTTATACAGGAAATTTTTATGTCAAAATAATCAAAATTCTCCATTTTACACTTCAACTATACTCTCCTATAATATGGTTGTAAGGTCTGATGCTGCTGAATCTAGTTCCTTCACACCTTTTTGCCCTGGATTCCTTCACATTCCTGAAGCTCTGCTCTTCCAAATGAATTCTTTTATTTTTTTTCTGACTCAGTAAGATAAATTTTTTGTAATTTCAGATGATATTACATAAATAGATTGTTAAGGTAAAATTTAATTTAAAAATATATTAGCTTTATCTACTCATGCATAATAAATATTTCTTTGATTATTTATATCAAACTTTGTATAAAAATATTTTACGTGGTCGTATTCATCTACTTCCTGTGTCTGTTTTGTTGAGTATGCTCTCATATTTTTATACTACTTTATATGGTCTGAAACTATTGATTAATATGGCTGACACATAGTATAATTTCCTTATTTTTTTTTCATTAAATCTGACTTTAGATTCAATTTTGTCTAAGATCATGATTCCTATCCCTGCTATTTCACATGATGAATTCTGTTGTTGCCCTTCATTTTATTATTATGGCTATCTCTTATTTTATAGCATTTCCTAAAAGGAACATGATGTTAAATTCAAATTTTTCAATTATCACTTTCCATGTTTCCATGGGTAAATTCATCCCATTCAAATACTTGCTGCATATTTCCTTCCTATTTTCCTGACTATCCTCACCTATTCCTATCTCTTACTTACTCCTCTATTTTAATTCTACCCACTCCTTTACCCTCCCATTTGTTAACCTTCCTTCTTCCAGAATCCCTGCCTTGTTCTTTCCCTCTACCCTGTCCCCTTACCCTCTCATTTCTTTGTTAATTTTAAAGGATTTCATATACAAAATTAAATTAAATAAAAAAAGAATTTTATAACCACACACACACACACACACACACACACACACACACAGTAAATCATTTAAGGGCTGAGCCAAGGTGGCAGAATTAAGGCAGGGATTTACCTGACCTCTCCCATGGACTCCTTCAGAAACTTCTAAAAAGTGAATCTGAACAAATTTTAGGTGCAGCAGAATCCACAAGGAGACAGAATGTGGCAGATTTCCAGCTCAAGACAACCTCAAGGGGCAGCTAGGTGGCACAGTGAATAGAGCATCAGCCCTGGAGTCAGGAGGATCTGAGTTTAAATCTGGCCTCAGACACTTAACACTTACTAGCTGTGTGACCTTGGGCAAGTCACTTAGCCCTCATTACCCTTCCAAAAGGCAAAAAAAAGATAATCTCAAGTGTCAGCAGGAAGGATCTGCTGCACTGGGGTGGGAATGGAGCAGAGTCTAGCACACAGGCTGCACCAACACAGACGTGATCCTAACAAACCCAGAGCAGACCCAAGCAGACTGTATAGCTGGGCAGCAGTGGTGACACCCAGAACTCTTAGGGCAGGATGGGGCATTTTCAGAGCTGGGTGGTCTTGTGTAGGGCCTGATGCTGCAGCACTACCAGCCACTCCTGAGGCTATCAGCCCACTCACTGAATGATTGAAAGTCACCTATTTAAACTACCAGGAGCCAAGATGGCAGAGGAAACACTAAGTTGCTCTTACCTTCCCCTGACCTTGAAAAACCCAGAGAATATTGCCCCAACAAAAATCCTAGAATGGAAGAGCAAGCAGAAAGTCAGGGTATGGCAGTCTTTTACCTCTAGCTCAGGAGGCTAGGGGGCTAACAGGAAAACTCCCTCTTGCTCTGGCTGAAGGGGACCAGGACAGGACAGGAGGTGAATCAGTAGGCCAGCAGCGGGCTCCACCTCAGCAGACCAGCAGGAGATCTTGACCCCCAGGGTGGAGAAGCAGGCAAGTGCCAATACCAGGAAAAATACCAGAGCCCTACAGCATACAGCTGTGAGCACCTGAGGCCCCAGCACAGTATAGCAGTAATCAGGCCCCTGGTCCCCAGCACAAGTCTGGAACAGTGTGCCCTGGGCCCCAGAACCAGAGATCAAATTTAGAAACCCAAAAGAAATAATAATAGCCAACAATTTGAGCAAGAAGAATAAAAAATAATCATAACCATAGAAAATTATCTTGGTGACAGGAAATATCAAACACCAATTTAGGAGTGGACAACATGGTCAACATACCCACATCCAAAACCTGTAAGGGGAATATAAAATGCTCTAAAGACCAGAAAACCTTCTTGGAAGATGACAAGAACGGTTTTAAAATGCTACTGAGAGAGGCAGAAGACAAATTTTAAAATACAAGTGACAAAATGGAAAGAAAAAGGTACACTGAAGAACATAACTCTTTATAAAGTACAATTGTCTAAAATGGAAAAGGAGGTAGAAAAGATGAGAGAAGCAAACAATTTGTTAAAAATTAGAATTGGGCAACTGGGAGCTAATGACTCATCAAGAATCAGTCAAACAAAGTCGAAAGAATGAAAATAATCACAGAAAATGTAAAATACCTCATTTGAAAAATAACTGACCTGGAACATAGATCTAGGAGAGAGAATTAAAGAATTATTGGTCTAGCTGAGAACAATGATGAAAAAAGTCTGGACCGCATCTTTCAAGAAATCCTCAAGGCAAACTGCCCTGAAATCCTAGAACCAGTAGGTAAAATAGTCATCAAAAGAATCTATTGATCACCTCCTGAAAGAGATCCTAAACTGAAAACTCCAAGGAATATTGTAGCAAAATTCCAAAATTATCAGATTAAGGAGAAAATACTGCAAGCAGTCAGAAACAATTCAGGCAGAGCCAAGATGGTGGAGTAAAGCAGGAACTTGGGGTAAGCTCCAGCACCAAGCACCTCGAATTCCTGTAACACATGACTCTAACAAATTTTAGAGCTACAGAACCTACAAAGTGACAGAGCAAGGGTGGGGTGTAGAGGGACCATGGAGGGCTAGGCTAGAAACAGAGATTTGGGCCCAGCTATAATGAAAGGCTTATGGCCTCAGGCAAATGCCTCATGGGGGAAGATTCAAGGGAAGCTCAAGGGGGTTCCCAGAGCCTATACCTCATCATTAGCACCACTGAAGGAAAACAGGTCTCAGCTCCGGAGATTGGTGAGTAGCAAGAGAATACAGAGCAATCTGAGCATTAAGTCCCTGTTTTCAAGCCAGCCCACTCTCAGGTCTTCCTAGTCCCAAGAATCACCCTCTGCCTAGCCTCTGAGGCCCCAGGATGGGCCCTTAGCTCCAATCACTCCCAGAGCCAGGAGCTCAGGACTCTGCCTGCTTCTCCCTCAGTCCTGCCCTCCCTCACCTGGAATGCCTTGACCACTGAGATGAGCTCTCTCCTGCCCTAAACCTCCAATACTACTCCAGGGCTCTGATTCTACCAGGGCCACCTCCCGCCCCCTGGTCATTTCTGAGACCTTCCCCTCACTACCCCCTGATTCCTTATTGGATGAAAGAAGCTGGACATTAGGAGGTGGGAGGGGGAGAGCAAGGAAGAGCCATGTTTGAGATTTCCAGGATAGCAAGAAATTCACAGCAAAATGGAACTTGGTTTCAGAATGGTGGTTGTTCACCAAATGCAGTCAGATTGGTTAGTACATTTCTCTTAATCTGATTTAGAATGTAGGCTCATTTAAAGTCACATGTGTTCTTTCAGGAGGAAATTGGGAAGTCTGACCATCTATGAGTAAGTAGATCAGCCCTTAATGCAAAATGCACTAAAATGTTGCATTATAGACATATGTTTAGGAGTTGTAAGAATAAGAATTAAATGTAATTGGATCCTAATTGCCCCATTCTTCTCTCTGAATGAAATTATTCTAGAAAGTCCAAAGGATAGATGGATAAAGTGATTTTTTTTTTAACCTAAGATAATCAGCTGAATGGATGTCATTTAGCAATTTTATTTCCTGGTTTTGGTTTTTTGGAGGAGAACAAGGCAGTTGGGGTTAAGTGACTTATCCAAGGTCACACAGCCAGCAAGTGTCAATTGCCTGAGGCCAGATCTGAACTCAGGTTTCTTGACTCCAGGGCCAGTGCTGTCTCTATTCACTGCTCCACCTAGCCACCCCTTATTTTGTGTTATAAAACTAAACTTTTTTTTTTATTATATTATACTTCTAATTTTTTTTACACTTGGAATTTTGGGAAAACATTTCATAAAAAATGATGTTAATTTGAAAATCAATTTCTAGAGTGTTCTATAATTGCACCTTTAGAAAATGAGCTCTTCTTTTGATCTGGATAGTGTAAAATCATGAATTAAGCCACAAGAATGAGTTAGAATGTTTAAAAATTGTTACATAGTTCATTGGGTATGTTTGGCTTTCAAATGAATAATAATAACTTATTCTTTGAGGAAAGTACAAAGGAACTTCTACATTCTTGTTGTTAAAAGGACAATCCTTTGTCCAGGCTTTCACCACTATTAAGTAGGCAAAACTCAGGACCAGGGGGGAGCGAGCTAGGTGGCCCAGTGAATAAAGCACCTGCCCTGGAGTCAGGAGGACCTGAGTTCAAATTCAGACTCATATACCTTATTATGACATGTTAATGGTAAAGGAAACACAGATGTCCTGAATCGTAATTTCAATTGACACTTTGTCATCTCTTGTTTTATTGTATTTACTATTTATCCAATTAATAAATTCCTTGTCTCATACAATGTTTAAACCATTATGGGTATCATAAATTTGTGTAACTCAGCCACCCCTAATTGGGATGGTACTAAAATGTACTTAAGCTCTCTCCTTCTTTTGTTCGTCAGTCAGGACTTAGCTCTTGCCTCCTTACATGAGTACTGTTAGCTTAAGGGAATGAGGAATAAACTCTGTAACTGTGTATCACTATTGGCCTGTAAAGTAACTTTTTAAGTGTTAACACCTTTTGCATCATTGTAGTTATTAAGTATATAACATACATTGTATATGGTTCTCGTAGTTCTATTCATTTCTCTCTGAATCAGTTCATACAAGAAGAATGGGTGCACAGTAGAGAAGAAAAAAACAGAAGAAATTGGAAACAGTCACCCAGTATTTGGTAAATTCAAGAACATAAATAGGCAGGGGAAGAGTTCTCCATTTTGACAAGGACTGGGGAGAAAAACAGGAAGAAATTTAGCAAAAATCAGGCTTAAACTCCTACCCTCTGCTTCCTGCTACATTGAACTGAGAATGGATGCTTGACATGACTATAAAAGACATCAATTAAAAGCCATAAGAAAGAAGATGAAGGAGATGTGGTCAGAGTTTCACAACTCCTGCAAACAGATGGAGAACCTGAGCCAGCCTGAATCCTGAGTGGCAAATCTAAGAAACCACAGTGAAGCATTGTTCCTGACCAGGTGAGTGTAGAGAGAAGGGGGAGGGAAAGAGAAACAGAGGAGGAGGGGAGAGGGGTTAGGGTGTCTATGGACACTGAGGAAGGAGTCAAGTCAGAATGTTCATGGCAGAGCATTCCAGCTCAGGGAGAGACTGTTTGTCAGGCCAAGAAGGGATCTCAGATCCACTGTAAAGGAGCTTCAACTGCTAGAGAGTTCAAGAACACATGACAACTGGCAACCCTATCATTTTCTACTAATTCAGAGTAACATTCACAGCAGATCGAGGGGACCTGATCCTTTAGGTGGAAGTTGTAGAGTGAGGAACAGGTATTAGACCTGAGGCCAGGAATTCAGCATAGAACAAATTCTGAAGAAGGCAGCAGCTGTATGATTTTGATGCCAGAAAGGAGAGTGGAGTCTCAGGTCCAGCATACAGTCCAGAATGAAGCCTACAAATGAATAAACTGGGGAGGAATCTCAAATTAAAGAGGACCCTCAAATTGTAGTTTTTTCATTCTTTTTTTCTAGCAGGAAGAATTCAATTCTTTGACTTGGACTAACCAACCACTTTAACAATTTGACTTAAAAAGAAATGGGAATCACATCAATGCAGAACATGACATGTGGAATCAAGAAGAAACTGCTACAAACTTTTAAGAGCAGCCAATATCTAGGATGTAGCCCCCACCTCAGTTATTGCAATTTCCCACTCAGTGTGGGGAGTCCAGAATCTGAGTATGGGAAGATCGAAGGAGCCTCTGCTAACCAAGGTTGCCAAGCCCAGCTGTGCTGCCAAGACTTGATCTGGGGCAAGATGGAACTAGCATACACCTGATGACTGTAGAAACAGTGGGGATGAGGTGGTGCTGGCTGTAGGTATTTATAGGAGAGCTGAGTTCTTGGTCTGGGTTCCAGGCCACAGGTGAGACTTGAAGGTTATAGCCTCTGGAGGGTTCTTAGAGAGCCAGAGATTTCCAGCATAGTGTGTCAAACTGTGGCGTGGAGGTGAAGAGGGTGGAAGAGGGATGGATTTCTAGGAAATCCTTTGAGGGTTCATCCTCCGAAAACAATTACTGGACTCAGCTGTCTTTTGGCAGAATTATAAAAATTTATTGTTACACTGAGGCAAAAAGGGGTGGGGTAGGGAGACCTGCAAGCTGACAGGGATTTAAGGCAGAGTTACAAAGTTCTATGTTATGCTTTGCAGCGGGAAGGGGGAGATAGAAAAAGCCTGCAAAGTGCAGGGTTTAGTGTGATGCTCTGCAGTGGGCAGAGGGTGTCAGAGAGATAACCTGCAAAGTGCAGGTTTATGAAGTTTAGTGTTACACTTTGCAGCAGGCAGGGGGGGATAGAAAGAAAACCTGCAAAGTGTAGGAATTAGGGATACTGATTATATAGTACTAAAACCATAAATCTGATATCAATTATGCTAACTATGTGTACAAAGGTGGAGTTAGGGAGTGGTCAAATTTGAATGAGAAATACCCAGCCTGTTAGCCATCAAAATCCTTTTTGATAAGATGGATGTTGGGAAGCTGGGCTAATTGGGGTTTCAGGATGCGTCTTGTTTGTTAGGAGTTATCTTACTGATAATCAACTCAAGGATTCATAGTTTACAGCTGGCCACTAGAACAAGGGAGGTAAACATTTCTCTAACTAAGGAATGCTTTTAAAGGATTCATGGGTATGGCTTGTTATCATAGTTATTGAATTAATGGTTTCAGGGAAAAAGTTTTTAGGCTGGGGGCACGGGAGAGACAGAGTTAATGCTTTATGGCTGGGGGGAAGAGTGACTTTTACAACTTAACTGCACAGGCTGATGTTACAGATAGATGTTACATACCTAGATACCTGAACACAAATGAGATTTTTACAGACTGAAGACAAAGTCACCCCAAAATGTTACAAAGGCACCTCAGCACCACATCAGAGGTGGAAAGGAGTACAGAGTTTGGGCGCAGACCAAAGATCAAAAAATAACAGAGAATGACCTAGGCCAGAGGCACCATCTCCCATGCCCCAGGAGTAGAAGTGATTATAATAACAGACTGATAAAAAAAAATGAGCTGGAAAAGGAGAAAGAATCCTACTTTACATAGTAAGCTGTGAGAATAGAGCAGATGGGGATAAATCTTCAGAACAATCCAAGAAAAAGAAGATTATGAAAAGAAAGTCAAACAACTGAAATGTATATCTAGAAGGTTAAGGAAGAAAATGACTCTTTGAAAATTACAATTGGGCAAGGGGAAAGCCAGCAAATTTATAAGAGACCAAGAAATAATAAAAACAAAATATAGAGAATGAAAAAATAGGAAAAAATGTGAAACATCTCATAAGAAAAACAACTGATGTGAATAGAGCAAGAAAATATATTAATAATTGGACTACTTGAAAGCTGCAATCAAAACCAAATCTTGATACAATAATACAAGAAGTAATTCAAGAAAATTGTCTAAAGTGTTACAAAAAGAGGGAAAAGTGGAAATGAAAGAAATCCACCTATCACCACCTTAAAGAGTGTCTCAGAGGAAAACGCACACGAATATCAAAGCCAAATTCTCAGAATCCCAGGTTAAGGAGAAAGTATTACAAGCAGCAAGAACAACAATTCAGATATGGCAGAGTAACAGCTAGAATTACATTAAGATCTAGCAGCAGCTCCACCAAAAGACTACAGGGCTTGGGACGCTATATATAATGAAGAGTAAAAGAACTGGGGTTATGGCCAAAAATATACACAACCAAAGTTAAATATATTCGTGAATGGAAAAAAATGGAAATTCAATGAATGGACAGACAATCAGGATTTTATTGCAATAAAACCAGAGCTAAATAGAAAATTTGACATATAAGCTCCAAAAGAAAAGTAAGTTAAACATCAAAGACTAATTACACGGGACTTAATAAGGTCAAATTCTTGACTTTTTGACCATTGCCTCCCTCAATCTTACCTCCCTTCTCTTTTCTTCTTTCCCCTCCTACTGCCTGTAGGGCAAGTTAGATTTCTCTATTTATCTGAGTATGTTATGTTCTCCTTGAAGCGAATCCAATGAGAGTAAAGCTCATACAATGCTCATCTCCCTCCCTTCTTTCCCTCTACTATATGTTTCTGTGCCTCTTCATGTGATGTAATTTACCCTTTTCTGCCTCCTCCTTTCCCCTTCTCCCATCACAATTCCTTTGCACCCCCAATTTGGTTTTTTTTTAATCTTATCTGCCTTTTAAATGTCATAATAAAGATACAATTCTCAAAATTTACAAGTCTCAGCCTCCTATATCAGGATGTAAACAGCTTGCCCTAATTGAATAACAGTTTTCTTTTTCTTTTCTTTTTCTCCTGTCTACCTTTTTATGTCCCTTGTGAGTCCTGTATTTGAAGATAAAATTTTCCATTGAGCTCTGGCCTTTTCAGCAGGAAAGTCTGGAAGTCCCCTATTTCATTGAATGTCCATCTCCTCCCCTGAAAGAGCATGCTCAGTTTCACTGGGTACCTGATCCTTGGTTGTAAACCAAGCTTCTTTACCTTTCACAATATCATGTTCCAAGACCTTCAGTCTTTTAAGGTAGAAGCTCCAAGGTCCTGTGTGATCCTGACTGTGGTTCCATGATATTTGAATTGTTTCTTTCTGGCTGATTGCAGTATTTTCTCCATAATCTGATAATTCTGGAATTTTGCTACAATATTCCTTGGAGTTTTCAGCTTGGGATCTCTTTCAGGAGGTGATCAATAGATTCTTTTGATGACTATTTTACCTTATGGGTCTAGGACTTCAGGGCAATTTGCCTTGAGGATTTCTTGAAAATGCAGTGCAGACTCTTTTTTTCATCATGGTTCTCAGGTAGACAGATAACTCTTAAATTCTCTCTCCTCAATCTATATTCCAGGTGAGTTATTTTTCCAATGAGGTATTTTGTTTTCTGCCATTTTTTTTCTTGCTTTTGATTTTGTTTGATTCTTGATGTCTCATAGACTCATTAGCTCCCAGATGCCCAATTCTAATTTTTAACAAATTGTTTTCTTCTCTTAGCTTTTGTACCTCCTTTTCTATTTTAGCCAATTGTACTTTTTAAGGAGTTTTGTTCTTCAATGTACTTTTTAGTCTATTTTGTCAATTTTTTCTTCTGCCTCTCTTATTTGACTGTTAAAATCCTTCTGGAGGTCTTCCAAGGTTTTTTGGGCTGGAGAGCAGTTTATATTCCCTTTAGAGGTTTTGGATGTGGGTATATTGACCATGTTGTATTCTCCTGAATTTGTTTGAAATTCCCTGTCGCCAAAATAATTCTGTATCATCATTGATTATTTTTTATTCTTCTTGCTCAAGTTGTTGGCTATTATTATTATTTCTTTTGGGTTTCTAAATTTGATGTCTGGTTCTGGGGCCCAGGGGACACTGTTCCAGACTTGTGCTGGGGCCTCAGATGCTCGCAGCCGTATGCTGTAGGGCTCTGATATTTTACCTGGTGTTGGCACTTGCCTGCTCCTCCACCCTGGGGCTCAGGATCTCCTGCTGGTCTGCTGAGGTGGAGCCTGCTGCTGGCCTACTGAGACACCTTCTGTCCTGTCCTGGTGCCCTTCAGCCAGAGCAAGAGGGAGTTTTCCTGTTAGTCCCCTAGCTTCCTGAGCTAGAGGTAAAAGACTGCCACACCCTGACTTTATGCTTGCTCCTCCATTCTAGGATTTTTGTTGGGGCAATATTCTCTGGGTTTTTCAAGGTCAGGGGAGGGTGAGAGCAACTTAGTGTTTCCTCTGCCATCTTGGCTCCTGTAGTTTAAACAGGTGACTTTCAGTTATTCAATGAGTGGGCTGATAGTCTCAGGAGTGGCTGGTAGTGCTGCAGCATCAGGCCCCACACAAGACCACCCAGCTCTGAAAGTGCCCCATCCTGCCCCAAGGTCTGTGTGTTACCACTGCTGCCCAGCTATATAGTCTGCTTGGGTTTGTTATGATCAGATCTGTGTTGGTGCAGCCTGTGTGCTAGACTGTGCTCCCAGCCGAGTGCAGCAGATCCTTCCTGCTGACACTTGAGGTTGTCTTTTTTTGCTTTTTGGAAGGGTAATGGGGGCTAAGTGACTTGCCCAAGGTCACACAGCTAGTAAGTGTTAAGTGTCTGAGGCCGGATTTTAACGCAGATCCTCCTGATTTCAGGGCTGATGTGCTATTCACTGTGCCACCTAGCTGCCCCTTGAGGTTGTCTTGAGCTGGAAATCTGCCACATTCTGTCTCCTTGTAGATTCTGCTGCACCTAAAATTTGTTCAGATTCACTTTTTAGAAGTTTCTGAAGGAGTCTATGGGAGAGATCAAGTGAATCCCTGCCTTAATTCTGCCATCTTGGCTCTGCCCTGAAATGGTTTACTCTCTGTGTGAGTGTATTTGTATGTATATGGGTATAAAGTTCTTTTTAAATTTAATTTAATTTTGTATATGAAATCCTTTAAAATTAACAAAGAAATGAGAGGGTAAGGGGACAGGGTAGAGGGAAAGAACAACGCAGGGATTCTGGAAGAAGGAAGGTTAAGGAATGGGAGGGTAAAGGAGTGGGCAGAATTAAAATAGAGGAGTAAGAGATAGGAATAGGTGAGGATAGTCAGGAAAATAGGAAGGAAATATACAACATAGGATGAATTTGTTGATAACATGGAAAGTGAGAGGTTAAAAATTTGAATTTAACATTATGTTCCTTTTAGGAAATGCTATAAAATAAGAGAAAGCCATAATAATAAAATGAAGGGCAACAACAGAATTCATCATGTGAAATAGCAGGGATAGGAATCATGATCTTAGACAAAGTTAAAACTAAAGTGAGATTTAATGAAAAAAAATAAGGAAATTATACTATGTGTCAGCCATATTAACCAACAGTTTTAGACCATATAAACGTAGTATAAAAATATGAGGGCAAACTCAACAAAACAGACACAGGAAGTAGATGAATATAAACACACAGGGCGTAGCAGCAGCAACATATCGCAGCTCTCACATAGCCACCCCAAAATACCCATAAAATAGGACTCTAAACCAATCCTAGAACTCCAAAACACACATAAAGATACTTCCTACTAAAGTCAGCTCGGCTACGAGGAACCATATCAGCACTGCAAACTGAAACCAGCCTGGCCTGAAGCCGCGGCTGTGCCCCGGGGGTGGCTGAACAGGAGGAGCAGAGGAGTCTCTCTGGTGAGTGGATTAGCAGCAGCTGCGAGTGGGGATTTCGAAAGGGGGAGATAAGCAGTCCAGCCGAAAGGCCTCCAGAGTGGAAAAGTGAAAGGCAGAGGTTTTGCACCCGCCTCCGCAATGTAGTTTCCTGCCCGCGGCCTGCAGACAGCAGGGGGACTTAGCGATTGTTCTCAGGCCAGTGCTCTTGCGTTGAGCAGCCTGGATCGGGATCGCCATCTTGGGCCTCGGTCTTGGAGTCT
>CM053588.1:20674764-20712743 GCA_028646515.1 Pseudochirops corinnae
CCCTGGAGTCAGGAGGATCTGAGTTTAAATCTGGCCTCAGACACTTAACACTTACTAGCTGTGTGACCTTGGGCAAGTCACTTAGCCCTCATTACCCTTCCAAAAGGCAAAAAAAGATAATCTCAAGTGTCAGCAGGAAGGATCTGCTGCACTGGGGTGGGAATGGAGCACAGTCTAGCACACAGGCTGCACCAACACAGACGTGATCCTAACAAACCCAGAGCAGACCCAAGCAGACTGTATAGCTGGGCAGCAGTGGTGACACCCAGAACTCTTAGGGCAGGATGGGGCATTTTCATAGCTGGGTGGTCTTGTGTGGGGCCTGATGCTGCAGCACTACCAGCCACTCCTGAGGCTATCAGCCCACTCACTGAATGATTGAAAGTCACCTTTTTAAACTACCAGGAGCCAAGATGGCAGAGGAAACACTAAGTTGCTCTCACCTTCCCCTGACCTTGAAAAACCCAGAAAATATTGCCCCAACAAAAATCCTAGAATGGAAGAGCAAGCAGAAAGTCAGGGTATGGCAGTCTTTTACCTCTAGCTCAGGAGGCTAGGGGGCTAACAGGAAAACTCCCTCTTGCTCTGGCTGAAGGGGACCAGGACAGGACAGGAGGTGAATCAGTAGGCCAGCAGCAGGCTCCACCTCATCAGACCAGCAGGAGATCCTGACCCCCAGGGTGGAGAGGCAGGCAAGTGCCAACACCAGGAAAAATACCAGAGCCCCACAGCATACAGCTGTGAGCACCTGAGGCCCCAGCACAGTTCAGCAGTAATCAGGCCCCTGGACCCCAGCACAAGTCTGGAACAGTGTGCCCTGGGCCCCAGAACCAGAGATCAAATTTACAAACCCAAAAGAAATAATAATAATAGTCAACAACTTGAGCAAGAAGAATAAAAAATAATCATGACCATAGAAAATTATCTTGGCGACAGGGAATATCAAACACCAATTCAGGAGTGGACAACATGGTCAACATACCCACATCCAAAACCTGTAAGGGGAATATAAAATGCTCTAAAGACCAGAAAACCTTCTTGGAAGATGACAAGAACGGTTTTAAAATGCTACTGAGAGAGGCAGAAGACAAATTTTAAAATACAAGTGACAAAATGGAAAGAAAAAGGTACACTGAAGAAAATAACTCTTTATAAAGTACAATTGTCTAAAATGGAAAAGGAGGTAGAAAAGATGAGAGAAGCAAACAATTTGTTAAAAATTAGAATTGGGCAACTGGGAGCTAATGACTCATCAAGAATCAGTCAAACAAAATCGAAAGAATGAAAATAATGACAGAAAATGAATTTGGTAGGACTCCTTCCTCACAAATTTTCCCAAATAGTTTGTAGAGTATTGGGACCAATTGATCTTTAAATGTTTGATAGAATTTGATAGAATTCACTAGCAAATCTACCTTGTAATGCAGAAAAGAAGAGAAAGCCTCACACTCTCAGTGATGAGGTGCAGGCTCTGGACCCCCCTTGAGCTCTCCTGGAATCTTCTCACTGAAGGCATTTGCCTGAGGTCATGGGCCTAAAGTTGTGGCTCTGCCCAAGTCTCTAGTCTTCCTTTGTTCGAACAGTTTCCCACCCTTGATTCTCCTGTTCCCACTCTTAAAACTGGCCTGGCCCACCATTGTCTGTGGTCTCCAGGTAGCCTCCAGCAACTTCCCACCCTTAAGCAGTCATTCCTGGAGTCTGACCTCATCTTGACTCCTGAAGACCCTCCCCAAACTCATTACTGGAGTCTGACCTCATTTGACTCCTCCTGAAGACCCTCCACAAACTCCTCTTCTAGACCACCCCTAGATTCCTCCCACAACCTTTCTGTATCTAAGATCCCAACTTAACTCCATGTGGTGTGAGAGCTCCATAGAATGCCCTAGCACAGACTTTCTCTGTCACACTTGCTCTGGCCCATTTGTCCAATGCAAGGGCCACAGACACCTAGGCTCCTTAAAAGTCTACCCCATATGGCAAACTTTCAATAAACTCTGCTTTTCTTTGGCTGAGGGAAGACTTGAGTCGAATTCTTTTGGCAGGATCCAGAGCGCTGGTATTTTGGGGTCTTGAGCAACCCTAACCCTCTTTATGGGTCACCTCTTCATCTAGAGCTGGGAACCTGATCAGGTTATTCAAGAAGCGTTTATGCATCAGTCAATAAACATTTTGAGGCACCCACTATGTGCCTGCTGGTTTCCTAAGTGCTGAGGATGCAAAGAAAGATTAAACAGGCCTCCCACAAGCTTTTCTTCACAATTATCACTGTTAAACGTGTTCTTTGTTCTCCTGGTTCTGTTCCCTTCACTTTGCATCAGTTCTCATGGGTCCTCCCAGGTTTGTTGTTTTCTTTTAGACAAATATGAAAACTTAAATACATAATAAGAAAAGAAAAAGAAACACATTAGAAACTTAAATATGGCATGAGAGTAAACATGCCACGTGCACAGCAGAATGTGGGAGAGGATTCAGAACATGCAGCAATACCTTTCCACTTCAAGAAAGCCCACATATTAAACACTGCACATTAAGTTGAGAGCTGCCCACCTCTTCTTTGCTTCCTTCTGGCTTTTCCTGTGTTCTCTGCTGTGCACTTTTTACTTTGTTCAATTTCCCCATTTCTTCCTTCTCTCCCTCCAGGCTACAATTAATCATCCATTACATTTATGTGCAGATATTGATATATACTTGAAGCAGAGCTGAATGGCCTATGTAATATATTTTGGGGTAACTTTATGATTTTATAACATTGTTGTAATTTCAGTTTTGTGTTAAGTTGTAAAAGCCACATTTCTTCTCCCCCAGCTGTAAAGCATTAACTGTTTCTCCCCTTCCCCAGCTGTACTATGTCTTTCCCTGCCCCAGCCTAGAGCTATTTCCTCTCAAACCATTAATTCTTCATTCAAGGTACTACCTCCTTTTGTCCTAGCAAATCAAACCCATCCACTTGCAAATCAGGAGGGGAACATCTCATTTAATTTGACCTCAAATCTGAAGTTTCAGGGCTAAAACCACACCTCTAAGCCCTGGCCCCTGCTGTTTGTCCCAGTGTATTATGGGTAAAACACATGTGCAGTTGATGTCAAGTGTGCATGTCCCTTTAAGCATTGGCCACTCCCTGGTCCCTCCCTAACTCCACCTCTGTATACCTCATTAGCCTAATGAACTTATGATTGACAGTCTTAGGCCTTAAAAACTGTGTTTCACTTCCTGCTCTTAGCAGATGGCTTTTTCTAGCAAGTTGGCCTGTTCTAGCAGGTAGGCATTCTAACAGGCCATCTGCCCGCTGCAGAGCATCACACTTCCAAGCTTCTCTGACCCCCCCTTCGTTTGCACCTTGCCAGCTTTTCCTAGCCAGGTTTCCTCACCCTACCCCTTTTGTCCTGTGAATCAATAAACTTTTGTAAACCTGCCAAAGGACAGCTGAGCCTGTAATTCTTTTCAGACACGAACCTAGAAAGGATTTCTCCTTAGAAATCCCCCAAAACCTATCCCTCATCATTTTTGATGCTCTGCAGCAGGCAGATGGCCTGCTAGAATGCTTACCTGCTAGAACAGGCCAACACACGTACATGCAGACACACACACACACATGTACATGTATCGACATACACTTTCCCTAAAAGATTCTATTCCTCATCTTTGTTTATGTTTCTCGTACATCCTTTTTCCTGTCTCTCCCGAATCCTCTACTTTTACTTTTTACCTTCCCTCCTATGGCTTAAAGTGTAGCACTGCCCCCCCCCCCATAAAAATCTCGGCCTTATCCTCTCCTTCCCATAAATCCGAACTCCCTCTTGTTCTTTCTCTAGTGTCTTTAGTGCCATGCCCAGGTCATTGATTTGGTCTTTTTTCCATCTACATTTCATGGAAATCACATCCCTGTGTCCCTGCTCTGTGGGTTCCCCTAGTGCCAGTTGCCCCCATGGTTCCAGCTCTGTACTCCTTTCTAAGACTAGTAGACTTTTCAGACACTAAATCCACCAGCCCTCAGCATGAGGTCCTTGTCTCATTTTACCCATGAGAACATTCATCAGTGGAATCCCCTGCCCCCTCCAAAGTGAGGTCTCTCTTTCTCTACCTTTTCATTCTTTTTCTCCTCCTCACCTACCCTCCCTCTATCCTTTTCTCTTTCTGAGACTATAAAGGTCACCTTCCCAGTCTTCATTCTCCTTGATTTTTCTGCAGCCTTCAACACTTTTGATCCCTGGGGCAGCTAGTGGCGGTGCAGTGAATAGGGCACAGGCCCTGGGGTCAGGAGGACCTTTGTTCAAATTCAGCCTCAGACACTTAACACACTATGCTAGCTGTGTGACCTTCAGCAAGTCACTTAAAGGCAAGGGCCATTCATTCCTCCTCCAAAAAAAATTAAAAGAAAAAAATTAAAAACCACTTTTGATCCCCTCATTCTTGGTATGTTCTTCTCTCTAGGTTTGTGGGACACCCTTCTTTTCTGCTTCTCACCCTGCTTCTCTGACCCCATCTTTATCTCTTGCCGGGTCCTCCTTCTGAGTATATCCTTGAACCACACATAAGCTTTTGTCCTGGGTCCTCTTCCCTTCCCCCTCTATACTGCTTTAGTTGGTGATCTCAAAGGCTCCAGTTTGATTCTCAAATCTACCTTACCTGCCCCTGCCTCTGTACTGACCTGCAGTCTTCTGTCTTTAATTTCCTTAGAGACATCTCAGGTAGATATATTAAACTCCATATATCCCAAACAGAACTGGGTGTCTCTCCCCCAATCTCTCCTTCCTGTTGAATTGTCGAGTGCCCCCCTATTCTCCCTCAGGGTCACCATGTAGGATTCATCCTGGACTCCCCACTACCTCTGACTCCACATCTCCAATATGGTGCCAAGGTCTGTCCATTTCACCTACACCACATGTCTGCAATGTAGCCCTTCTCTCCTCTGACCCTGACTCCAGCCTGGTGCTGGCACAGGTCACCTCTCAGCTGGGCTGTGAAGATAGCTTGCTGGTGGTTCTGCCTCCTTCAAGGCTCTGTCCACCCCAAGCCATTCTCCAGCCCATCTGGCTGTGTCCTGTGCTATGTCTTATTCAGGCTGTCGCTAGCAAGGGCCCTGACAATTCTTGCAACAAGATGAAGAGATTATATTTGTCAGGCTTGTGGCACACAGAAGACACCCTGTGACCAGCCCCAAACCACTCCTTATGCCTTCCTCCCCTGCCCCTCCTCTCTGACCCAGGGACCCTGGGCTCCTGGCTGATCCTTGACCTTGTCTCTCATGCTTGGAATGTCCTGCCCTCTCACCGGGGCCTCCTGGCTCCCTTCCCATCTCACCTAAAATCTCACCTTCAGAAAACAAGCTTTTCCTGGTCCCCAAACTGCCTGAGCATTCCCTCTCGGGTGCCCCCATCCATATTGTACAGAGCTGGTCTGGCACAGCAGCTGACAGGTTGTCTCCCCCATTAGACCAGGAGCTCCCTAAGGGCAGAGAATGCTTTTTCCTTCCTCTCTGTGCACTGAAGTTCTGAACAGGGCCTGGCACAGGGGAGCCACTTTCTAAATGCTTGTGGACTCAACCTAAGGACTCAACCTAAGGTGAAGGGGAGGGATTCAGAGAGACCTGGGAAGGCCTCTGTGGCCTGAGGCAGGAGGACATGAGCAGCCCCAGGAGGGGAATTTCTGCTCTGCTGATAGCAGGGCAAAGGCCCAGAGCTGGGGGAGCCTTCAGGGCTCTGCTCCAGGCCTGGCCAGGCAAGATTCAGGGAAGGGGTTTCCTGGCTCTTCAGCTGGTACTAAGGAGAGCTCAGCCACAAGAGACAGAGGAGGGGAGAAGTGCCAAGGATGGGTGGGGAAGGGGTGTGGGACATGCATAAAGGGAGCAGAGACAGACCCCTACAGGACAGAGAGGAATGAGTGATGTGGCCATCTTTGTGACTCAGGAGTCATGAAGGGGAGCTTAAAAAATACACATGGGAGGGCAGAAATTGTGGGGGGGGGGAGGAGTTTGGGAGACAAGATGCCAAAGTTTCATGAATCAGAAGAGAGAGCAGGGCAGTGTTGTGGCTACTGTTTCCATTCCCTGCCTGTCTTTGTACAGAAACAATTCTTAGGCAGGGCATTGTCAGCCTCACAGAGGATCCTCTAGGTCAGTGGAAATGGCCTCCTTGGCTGATGTTGGCCCAATCTGAGGGCAGAGGGCACTCACCTGGGCTGGGGGTCTGCGGCTCCCAGGAGCCACTCCCTCTGGCTCCAGGCTCCCTGTTTGGGCCAGGCCTTGGTCCTCTGCAGGCTGAGCTGGGGAGGCTGAAGGATCCCAGAGGGGCAGAGGGCTTTCATTTTTATTCCCAAGCAGGAGGGTGGCCTATGGAGGATTAACAGAGGGTGAGGCCCCCCTCAGGGCAGAGACTCCAACCTAGAGGAAAGACAAGGCTTGGAAAAGATGGTCCCACCTTCTCTGGCTCCTTCTTTTCTGTCCCTTCCCCCTCCCCCATAGAATCAAGAGGCAGAAGGGGCCTGGGATCCCAGAGGGGATGAGATGAGGCAGAGCCTCAATGGCTCTGCACTCAGAGATCTGCCCCAAGCTGGTCCTCTGCCCTGAGTCCCCTCTCCCCAACTAACACACACACACACACACACACACACACACACACACACAATCTACACAAACAGACTGGCTGCTTGATCCAGGGAGGAGGGAAGTTTAAGAAGGCTGGGGATGGGTGGGCCCTGAGATTGGAGCCATAGGGAATGACCAGGGGACCCTAAGGCTGGGAGACTGTTGTACCCAACCCAAATCCCAGGATGCCACACACCATCTGATTTGTGGTCCACCATTAAGCTCCTTTTACATTTGTTTTTCTCTATTATAGCTTGAAACTGCTTAAGGCAAATCTGGGCCTATTGCTCAAGGTGGTCCCTGACTCTGTCTCCCCTAATCAGCATTTCATATTTTCTCCCTGAATCATTATAGTGTCCCAGGCTGAAGAATCTTATCTGGGTACCCTCCTGTCCTGCCCTGATGACCAAGCAGGGCCCCCACCCCCTTCACCCAGAACATGACTCCAGCCTGTTCTGGGGAATTCCAGGCCCTCCAAAGGTAAGTATTATCCTGAATTTTAAAAAGTGGACATTTGGTAAACTCTCCAATTTTCAATACTTTGTCAAAAAAGATTCTGAACTTAATGGAAGATATGCCCTAGAAGAACCAATGAAGGACTGAAACTGCTTCACACCAATTAGAAAGATCATGAGCTTGCCTCACCAGCCGATTGTGAGGTAGGACAGGTGTTAGAGGTAGAGTTAGGATCAGGACAAGAGAAGCCAGCAAGCTTCCACCTGTCGCTCTCTCCCTGGAAGATGCCGTTTGAGTGACAGGCAGGAGCAGTGCCCTTTCTCACGAGAAAGAATAAAGACCTTTTTTGATCTGGGACTCAGACTCCAAACTCTTTCATCTCACACAAGATCAAAATAGAATAAAAATTACATTCAAAAAGGGTCAGTGAAAAGATGGATTAAAAATGAATTATTAATTTGTTCATCTAATCTGAAAGAATAAACGCATCAAAGAACAAGTCATAGAAATGAACAATAATTCCATTAAAGAGAATGACAACAATGAGGGAACATAAAGACATTTATGGCATCCAGCCAAAGCAATATTTGGGGGAAATTAAATGTACAAAAAATTGCATCAGACAGAGAAAGAGCAAATCAATGACCTGGACATGTCACTAAAGAGGCTAGAGAAA
Organism: Pseudochirops corinnae; assembly: GCA_028646515.1. Lineage (NCBI taxonomy): Eukaryota > Metazoa > Chordata > Mammalia > Diprotodontia > Pseudocheiridae > Pseudochirops > Pseudochirops corinnae. The sequence goes on from CM053588.1 coordinate 20,682,480, forward strand.
GAACAAAAGGGTGTTCGGATTTATGGGAAGGAGAGGATAAGGCAGAGATTTTTATGGGGGGGGGGGGCAGGTTAAGTAATAGGAAGGAAGGTAAAAAGTAAAAGTAAAGAAGAGCATTTAGGAGACAGGGAAAAAGATACAAGAAACAAAAACAAAGATTAGGAGTAGAATCTTTTAGGCAAAGTATATGTTGATATATGCATGTATGTGTGTATGTGTATGTATGTACATGTGTGTGTATATATCAATATCTATACATAAATATAACTGATAATTAATTGTAGCCTGGAGGGGGAGGAGGAAGAAACGGGAAAAATGAACCACGTAAAAAGTGTACAGCAGAGAATAAAGGAAAAGCTAGAAGCTAGCAAAGAAGACATGGGCAGCTCTCAACTTAACGTGCAGTATTTAATATGTAGGCTTTCTTGAAATGGAAAGTATTGCTGCATGCTCTGAATCCTCTCCCACGTTCTGCTGTGCACGTGGCATGTTTTTTTTTACTCCCCTATTTTATATTCAAGTTTGTAATGTGTTTCTTTTTCTTTTCTTATTATGTATTTAAGTTTTCATATTTGTCTAAAAGAAAAAAACAAACCTGCGAGGACCCATGGGAACTGATGCAAAGTGAAGGGAACAGAACCAGGAGAACAATGAACACAGTAACAGTGATATTTAAAGAAAAACTTGTGGGAGGACTGTTTAATCTTTCTTTGCATCCTCAGCACTTAGGAAACCAGCAGGCACATAGTGGGTGCCTGAAAATGTTTATTGACTGATGCATAAATGCTTCTTGAATAACCCGATCAGGTTCCCAGCTCCAGATGAAGAAATGACTCATAAAGAGGGTTAGGGTTGCTTAAGACCCCAAAATACCAACACTCCAGGTCTTGTCGAAAGAATTTGACTCAAGTCTTCCCTCAGCCAAAGAAAAGCAAAATTTATTAAGAGTTTGCCATATGGAGTAGACTCTTAAGGAGCCTAGTTATCTGTGATGCTTGCATTGGGCAAGCCGGCCAGAGCAAGTCTGACACAGAGCAAGTCTGTGCTAGGACATTCTATGGAGCTCTCACACCACATGAAGGGAAGTTGGGACCTTATATACAGAAAGGTTGTGGGAGGAATCTAGGGGTGGTGTAGAGGAGGAGTTTGAGGAGGGTGTTCAGGAGTCAAGATGAGGTCACACTCTAGGAATGAGTGATTAATGGTGGGAAGTTGCTGGAGGCCTCCTGGAGACCACAGACAATGGTGGGGCCAGGCCAGCTCAAAGGTGGGAACAGGAACATCAAGGGTGGGAAACTGTTGGAACAAAAAAGGGCTAAAGACTTGGGCAGAGCCACAACTTAAGGCCCATGACCTCAGGCAAATGCCTTCAGTGGAAAGATTCAAGGAGAGCTCAAGGGGGCTCCCAGAGCCTGCACCTCATCCAGAGTGTGAGGCTTTCTCTTCTTTTCTGCATTCCACTCTCTGATTTAGATTAGGAGAAATGTGATGACCAAACTGGCTACATTTTTTTTATATAACCTCTATTTTGAAAGTAAGCTCCATTTTGCTGTAAATCTCTTGGGAAGCTCAAATCTCTTCCTCGTTCTAGCCCTAAGTACCAGGAAAGTGTCACATCTTTCCTCCAATAAGAAATCAGGTAGTGGAGGCATGGGGAAAGAGGAGCTTTCAGAGCTGTCCAGCCTGGTGGGTGGTGGCCCAGATGCAATCAGAGCCCTGGGGTGGAGTTTGGGGGCCTGGGAGGGGTCTAGGGTGGGAGAGGGCTCATCCAAGTGGTTAAGACGTTTCAGATGATGGAGTGCAGAGCTTGGGGAGGAGGGGGGGCTCCTGAGCTCCTACCCTGGGGTGATTGGAGGAAAAGGCCCATTGTGGGGACCTCAGGAGCTCAGCAGAGGCTGGGAGGACCCTCCCCAAATAGGCTGACTAAAAACTGGAACTTTGTGTTAAGGCCACTCTTCCTTCCTCCCTGACAGCTGAGATCATGCTGCCTTCTTCTGGACCTGAGATCCCTGCACTCTAGACCCTGGCTCTGTGGGTACAAGTTCCAGGGCCTCTCATAGACCCACTGGCTTCTCGTGGCTGTCCCTGTTGTGCAGAGAATAAGAGGGAGCCAAGACCTGGGTTTAAGGTAAATTTAGATGTGGATTTGTTGATTAAGCATGCGACTACCAGAGTGTTCACCACTCAAATTGGCCGTCCTCTTTTGGGGTACAGATCTTGGTTATAAAGGCTAAAAGCACAATAGGGAGGGGAGCTAGCAGAAGCCATGACATAACAGAAGCAAAGAACAGCCATTGGTTAGATCTATGACTCAGAGGAGTATGGTGCAAGGGTACAAGGACGCAATCTTCCTGTGAAGAGGGAGTTGTAATGCCAAGCAAAGGCAACTTCCAAGGTTCAGATTACCGACATAGCAAACCCCATTTATTCAGCAAACATTCACAGAACAGAGAAAGTCAAAGTACAGTGGAACTCATTCATTTAGCAAGTAAGTTCTCAATTCAATTGCAAAGTACCAAGGTCCAGGTATCCTATCCCTGGATCAGTAGTCAAAGTAGCCCACTCCTGGGCAGTACATTCACTTAATCTCTTCTCAAATGGAGAATAGTTTCCAATCATAAACGAAGTACCTTCATTTGGTCAATCACAGAGCACAAAAAGGCCAAAGGTTTCCGACCCTTGGACACTACTGAATTACAATACCATCTATTAACACCAGACATTTTCTCACAAGGGGCAGGAGAGCACAAAAGGCCATCCACCCTTAAGTTACAACAAGGTTAAGATATCATCTCAGCATTGAAAACCCAAGGAAAGGCCCTTCTCTCATCTTGACTGAAGGAAAACCCTCAGGAATCTCAGTTCCTGGGGAGACAAGGCTCAACAAAGCCATAGCCAGTGTCATCATCAAGTCACTCTCTGACTATGGAACAGTCCCAGAACCCCTGAAACATCAGCAAGGCCCTCTTCCCAGATTTCTGTGCAGGTACCACAAGAAAATCCTCCTTCAGGGCTTCTGAACCAACAACAAGGTTCCAGGACCTCTACAACAGCAGCACTGTCCTTCACCAGAAGGTGAATCTGGCAAAACAAAACAACGTCAAAACAGACAGACAAAACACCGGCTTCACAGCCATGCCTCCTCAGTTCTTGGCAGCTCCAGGTGGCAGTTTTCAAAAGTCCTGGGCAGCTCCAACTGGCCCTCATCCGTCTTTCTCTCAGCAACTCAGGCTGCACGATACTGGATACAGCTTTCCAAAAGTCCTTCCAAAAAGCCTTCTCTCAGCTTGGGCCTCTCTCCCAATTCATGGCTCCTCCCAGTTCTTCACATCAACAAGTCCATTCCACAAATGGGATTCACAAGCTCTGGGTTTTAACACTCAGCCCAAAAACCAAGCCAATACAGGGGCATCTCCAAATTCCATTGCCATTACAGGGGTCCTTCCTAGAACTGGGTGGAGGGCACAGGGTGGAGGGTCATGGGATGAGGGGGACTGGAATTCCCCAGATCAGGCCAGGGTCACGTTCTGGGCAAGGGAAGAAGCTTGCTTGGTCAGCGAGACAGGACAGAGTGGTCCCTAGATAAGATCCTTGCACCATAATGATTCAAGGAGAAAATATGAAATGCTGATTAGGGAAGGAGGGGTCAGAGAACTGTGTCTTGAGCAATATGCCCAGACATGCCTTGAGTAGTTTCAAGCTATAATAAGATGTAGGATAGAGACAAAAACAGAAATATAAAAGGGGTTTAATGGTGGGCCACAAATCAGGTGGTGTGCAGTGACCTGGGATTTGGATTTGGGTACAACATCCCTACCATTGGGTGTCATATTTGTTCTCTGACCATGTGGCAAGAGCCCTCCAGGTCTGCCTGGAGCAATCCTCCATCCCAGGGCTGGCTACGGGACAAGTTTCCCTCCCTAACTCTTTTCCAGACCTCCAAACACCTCCCAAATGTTCAGGATCTCTCTCCCCAGATTTAAGATTGGGTCACTTTCCCAAAATTAAAACCTTACCCACAGGGATGCAGGAATCCCATCTCCCTGTCCCAGGTGTTCTTCCTTCACACCAAGCCCTCTGTAAGGACCCAAACTTCTTCTCAACCTAAGGACCCCACTTTGGATGCAGGAACCAAAGTTCCTGCCTATCCCCCTCACCTGGATCCACAACCTGGGTGCTACTTCCCTTTCGGATTCCAGGCACTAACTTCTTGTGCTCAGTCTCCCTCCAATGCCAAGCCTAAGCTTTAGCCATGATCTCCCACTGCAACCGGCCTACCCCAGGCGTCCTGATCCATATCTCACCACTGGGCTCAGGTGGCTCCTGAGGACAAAGGGAGGCTGGTGACTTTGCTCCCCTCCCTCACTTCAAACCCATTCACTTGTGTATCCTGGCATTACCTTCCTGATGTCAGGGTCCTCTTGGAGAACGAAAGACAGACAGCAGCCTGGGAGAACGCATCTGACCTGAAGTGAGCCCCATTCTGATTTAAGTCAGGAGAAACGTACAAGCTAAACTGACGGCATTTTGTGAACAACCTCCACTCTGAAGCTCAGCTCAGTTTTGCTGTTAATCACTTGCTTTCCTGGAAATCTCCAGGTTCCCTCTTCCTTGCTCTGCCCCTCCCACCTCCTAAAGTCCCCAATCTTTCCTCCAATAAGGAATCAGGTGGTAGTGACGGGGAAGAGGACCTGTCAGAGCTGGGCAGCCTGGGGGGAGGTGGCCCAGGTGCAATCAGAGCTCTGGGGTGGAGTTTGGGGGCCTGGGAGGGGTCTAGGGTGGGAGAGGGCTCATCCCAGTGGCCAAGGCATTCCATGTGGGGAGGGCAGGGCTTGGGGAGGAGAGGCAGGCGGGATCCTGAGCTCCTGGCGCTGGGAGGGATTGGAGGAAAGGGTCCATCCCAGGGCCTCTGAGTCTGGGCAGAGGCTGGGAGGACCCTACCAGAGGGGGCTGGCTGCAGACCGGAACTTAGGGTGAGATTGGGCTGTCTTCTTCCCTTGCCGCTGTAGGATTCCTGTCTTCTTTCCTGGAGCTGAGATCCCTCTGCCTTCTGGAAGCAGTTGTGGGTGCAGATCCCTGGCAGATCTGAGCCAGTCCCGCATCCACACCCACAGCTCCGGACTTCTGCTACCCTGGCCATTGGGTCTCATCCTCCTCATCTGACCACATGGTGAGTGTCCTCTGGGTTTAGCTGGGACCACGCTGCCCTCCCAGTCCTGGCTATTGGATGAGCTTTTCCCCAGCAATTTTTTTCCAGATTCCCAATTATTTTCTAAATTTCTGGGCACACCCTCCCCAGGTTTATCATTCCATTGTTCTTTCCCAAAATTTGTACTTTAACCAAAGAGACCCCACAATCTTGTCTCCCTGCCTCCAGCTTTTGGCAAAATTTGATTTTTCTGCCTTTAGACCAAGCCCCCTGTAAGGACCCAAAGTTCTGCCTGCCCTGAGGACCTCACTTTGGATGTAGGAACCAGAGCTCCTGCCCGGCCCAGGCACAGCTCCTGGGCTGCTTCCCTATCAGATCCCAGGCACTGGCTCCTTGTGTCTGGTCTCCCTTCCGTGATTCCAGGCCTAAGCTCCCCCAGGGGGTCCCAGGAGTCCTCCCCAGCTCCCAGTTAGACCCCAGGACACAGTCTTCCTGCTTTCCCAGGATCAGTGTCCCCCTGGAGCCCTTCTGTCCCTGCAGTATCCCTGAGCTCCCTGCCAGCAGCTGGATTAGAATATCTTCCTCCCAGCCCCCACCTGTGCTCCCCTTCCCCCAGCCTCCTGCTCCCCTGCCCCTTCTTCTTTCAGAGCCCTCAGGCCCCCTGCCAGGGGCTGAATCCCAGCCTGGATTTGATGTCCCAGCTTCAGGCTTCCCTTGGTCATTCCCTGGTGGCTCCATCCCAGAGCCCTCCCATCCCCAACCTTCCTGAGCTTCCCTCCTCCCTAGATCATGCAGTCAGTCTGTGTAGAGTGTGTGTGTGTGTGTGTGTGTGTGTGTTAGATGGGGAGAGGGGAGGCAGGGAGGGCAGAGGACCATGTGGAGGGAGATCTCCGGGTCTGGAGCCATTGAGGCTCTGACTGGTCTCATTCCACCTGGGATCCCAGGCCCCTTCTGGCTCTTGGTTCTCTGGGAGAGAATGGGGGATGGGAAGGGGACAAAGGAGAAGGAGCCCGAGAGGGAGGGAAGGAGTCTTCCTGTTTAGACCAGCTTCATTTCCACACCGGATCCTACCTGCTGCTTCTTTCCATCTGTAAGTTGGAGTCTCTAACTTGAGAGTAAGGCCAGAGTCATAAGTCCTATAAGACCTCTCTCTCTCTGTAAATCCCTGTAGGCCAGCCTGCTGCCCAGGAAGAGAAAGGAAGGGCCTCTGCCTCTCTGGGATCCTTCAGCCTCCCCAGCTCAGCCTGCAGAGGACCAAGGGCTGGCCCCAGCAGGGAGCCTGGAGCCAGAGGGAATGGCCCCTGGGAGCCGCAGACCCCCAGCCCAGGTGAGTGCCCTCAGTCCTCAGACTGGGCCAATATCAGCCAGAGAGGCCATTTCCATAGAAAAAGAGAATTGTCTACCAGCCTGGAAATCCCCTACCTATGGATTATTTCTTTAGATAAATAGGAAATTGAAAATAGTAGTAACAACACTGCCCTGCTCTCTCCTTCTGTGTTTTGAACAGATTCTTGGCACTTTGGCATCACTAGCACTAAACATACCCACACTCCCCTATTGCTGCCCTACTGTGTGCTTTTTTAAGGTTTCCCTCATGACCCCTGAGGCACAAGGACTGGCCTCATTCCTCTGCCCTGTGGAGGTCTTCTCTTTGCTCCCTTTGTCCACGCCTAGCACCCCTCCCCACATCCATAGAACTGCACCCCCTCCCCTTTGCCCCTTTGGCCAAGCCCTCCCTGCCAGACCTTGAAGGCAGGATGCTCTGCTGGTCCTCCAGGGTGGGGGCTGCACAAACACTTTATCTGTCTGGTGCACGCTGACCCCTCCTGTCTTGTAGCTGGTGTGACTCTCAAGGGCACACTGAGAGGGCAGTGAGGATTGAAAGGAGGAAATGCTCTGAGCTGGGGTAGGGGCAGGGTTCCTGCCTCCTGCATCCTCTGGTCCAGCATTTCTGGAAAATAGGGCAACTGAAGAAAAGAGGTGAAGTTGGCTTCTGGGTCACACTCACAGGTTCACTGGCCCTCAGCAGAGCTGTTTGGACCAAGCCAAAGAAAAGAGTGCCTACTTCAGCTGATAGTGTATTAGCATTTGTGAAGGACCTCCCCTTGTTAGAGAGGTTATAGAGAAAGGGCTGAGTTTGGGGAACTGTTCTAAGTCCTGAGGGTTTTATTTTCCAATGAGGGAAAGGGGAGTACAGAAGGAAACACTCAGTTGTCCTCAGAGAGGCATCAGGCTCATAGGCAAGGAATTATGATAGACCCAATGGAATGACTTCCTTTCTCCCCAAAATCCACTTTTGACCACCTTCAGAACACCCTGATATGATGGGTATTATTATTTTTATTTCACAGTTCAAGAGACTGAGGTAAACAGAAGTTCTATGACATACCAACCAGTGTCACATAGCTAGTAAGTGTCTGAGATTGGATTTGAACTCAAATCTTCGTGATCTAACATTTCCTATCTCCACCAACATGGGAATTGTGTGTCCATCTTCCCACAACTTCTCCAACATTAACTGGCACCACTTCTGTCCATTTTGCAGAGTATGAGATGAAGCCGCAGGGCTCTCTTGGTTTACCTTTCTCTTATTAGTAGTTTGGAGCATTTTTTCCTGTGGTTTTTTGTACTTGGCAGTTCTTTTGAGAATTCTTTTGACCATTTATCCTTTGACCGTTTATCAATTGGGGAATGGCTCTTTGTTGTTTCTTAGTTGTTTGAGTCTTGTCTGACTCTTCATTCCACACTTTGGGGTTTTCTTGGCAGAGTTACTGGAGTGATTTGTGATTTCCTTCCTCAGCTCATTTTACAGATGAGGAACCGAGGCAAGCAGGCTTAAGTAACTTAGATAAGGTCACATTGCTACTAAGTATCTGAGGCTAAATTTGAACTCAGATCCTCCTGATACCAGACCTGGTACACTATTTACTGTGCCACCTAGGTGCTTTACACTGTTAATCTTTCTAAAAAATAATATTTTATTTTTCCCAATTACACATAAAATATATAAAACATTTTAATACTTTTTTAAAAAAATTTTGAGTCCCCTATTCTATGCCTCTTTCTGTCCCTCCCTCCCTCAACACTTCCCTTACATGTTAAGCAAACCGAGATAGGTTATCCATGTGCAACCATGGGAAAACATCTCTATACTGGTCATTTTGTGGAAGAAATCTTGAACTCAAAAAGAAAGGAAAGAAGGAGGGAAAGGAATGGAACAATAGTATCCTTTTGGTCTGTATTAAATTCCATGAGCTGTTTCTCTGGAGAGGGATAACATTTTCCATCTCAAGTCCTTTGGGATTGTTTTAGATCATTGCATTGCTGAGAATAGCCAAGTCATTCACCGTTCTTTTTCATACAATGCTGCTGTTACTGTGTACAATGTTCTCTTGGTTCTGGTCACTTCACTCTGCATCAGTTCATGTAAGTCTTTCCAGGTTTTTCTGAAATCATCCTGCTTGTCATTTCTTATAGCACAACAGTATTCCATTACAGTCATGTACCACAACATGTTCAGCCATTCCCCAGTTGATGGACATCCCCTCCAGTTCCAGAGAAAGAGCTGCTATAAATATGTTTTTGTGAATAGGTCTTTTCCCCCTTTTTTAAAAGTCTCTTTGGGGTACTGATCTAGTAATGGTAATGCTGGGTCAAAAGGAATGAACAGTTTTATAGCTTTTGGGGCGTAGTTGTTGATTGCTCTCTAGAGTGGTCGGATCAGTTCACAACTCTACCAGCAATGCGTTGGTGTTCCACTTTTCCCACATTCCCTCTAACATTTATAATTTTCCTTTTCTGTCACATTAGCCAATCTGATAGATGTGAGGTGGTGCCTAATAGTTGTTTTAATTTGAATTTCTTTAATCAGTAGCAATTTAAAGCATTTATTCATATGACAACAGATAGATTTGATTTCTCCATCTGAAAACTAACTGTTCATATCCTTTGACCATTTGTCAATTGGGCAATGACTTGTATTCTTATAAATTTGACTTAGTTCTCTATATGTTTGAGAAATGCAGCCTTTATCAGAGATATTTGATGTAAATTCCCCCTGCCCCCAGTTTTCTTCTTGCCTTCTAATTTTGGTTGCATTTTTTTCTGTTTCTTCATGAAATTTTTATCCAATACAATCAAAATTATAAATTGTACATATACTTTAGATATACATTAGATATTCATTATATATGTAGCAATGCTCTCTGTCTCTTGTTTGGTCCTATACTCTTCCCTTCTCTATAGATCTGACACACAAACTATTCCATCCTCCCCTAATTTGCTTGTGGTATCACCTTTTATCTCTCAGTCACATACCCACTTTGATGTTATCGTGGTATACAGTGTGAGATGCTGGTCTATGCCTAATTTCTGCTTTATTATTTTCCAGTTTTTCTAGCAGTTTTTGTTAAATATTGAGTTTTTGTCCCCAAAGCTTTGGGATTTGTGCCAGTGACTAAGCAGATTAATTTAGGTAGAGTTGTCTTTTTTATTATGTTGGCTCAGCCTATTCATGAGCTATTCTTATTTTTCCATCTGTTTACACCTGATTTCAATTGTGGGAAAAATGTTCTATAATTGTGCTCATATAGTTCCTGGTTTTGTTTTGGCAAGCAAACTCTCAGATATTTTATATCGTCTATATTTTCAATGGAATATTGATTGTTTCTATGGTTTGTTCTTTGAGTTACTTTTTTTTAAATTTTATTTATTTAGTCATTAATTTATGGAATAAAACAAGTATTTCCATTACACAGAATAATTTTCAAAAAACTATTGTACTTAAAAATGCAGATCTATTTCGTACAACTTGCTATTTCTTTTAAATACATCATAAAGTTATATAAATTTCTTTTTTCCCCTTTATTTTCAACCACACACACACACACACACACAAATTTATCATATACATACTTTTATTTTTCAACTCTTTCTGAAAAGTGTCTTTCTTCTTCTGTCCTTTATAGTCAATTTGGATAGCTATTCTAGTCAAAATGACTGAATCCTTCAATGTCATTCTTAGAACAATATTGCTCTTACTGTATCCAGTGTTCTCTTGATTCTGCTCATTTTGCTCTTCTTTATTTCTTGCAAATATTTACATAGCTTTCTCAGATTATTGAGCTCATCACTTTATATAGATATATATCACAGTAATATTCCATCATAGACATACCACAACTTGTTCAGCCATTCTGGAATTGACTGGCATTCCCACAATTTCCAATTCTTTCCCACCACAAAGCTGCTTTAAACATTTTAGAAGATACAGGTTCTTTTCTTTTTTCCCTCATCACCTTTAGAAATAGACCTAGTACTGGTATTGTTCAAAGGGTATGGGCAGTTTAATAACTCTTTGGACATAATTCGAGATTGCTCTCCCAAATGGTTGGAACTGTTTACAGTTCCTCCAGTAATGAATTTGTGTCCCGGTTTTTCTACATGCACTCTAAAATATGTAGCTTTCCCCTTAAATCATTTTAGTTAATCTGGTAGGTGTAAATGATATGTCAGGGTTGTCTGAATTTACATTTTTCTCATCAATAAGGATTTACAACATTTTTTTCATACATCTATAATTGTTTTGATTTCTTCATAAAAAAACTTCATGTTTATATCCTTTAACCATTTAGCCATTGAAGATTGACTCATATTCTTATAGATTTGACTCAGTTCTTCATATATTTTATATACAAGATCTTTTTCTGATGAACTGCTTATAAAAATTTTCCCCCAATTTTCTTCTTTCCTTCTGATCTTGGCCACATTTGTTTAATTTGTACAAAACCTTTTTAATTTCATATAATCACAATTAATCTGTTTTACACCTAACTTTGTTCACTATCTCTTGTTTGTTCATAAATTGTTTGATTATCCATAAGTCTAATAAGTAATGTTTTCCATATTTTCCTAATTTTCTTGTAAAATCTCTCATGATACATAAATCATGTACCTATTTTTATCTAATCTTGGTAAATTGTGTAAGAAATTGGTCTCTGGCCAGGTTCTGCCATACTGGTTTCCAGATTTCCCAACAATTTTTACCAGATATTCTTATCACAAAACTTTAGGTCTTTACAAGGTTCAAATGCAATATTTATTTGCTGCTGTAAATTGTATGTATACTCTGTTCCATTGATTTACCTTTTTATTTCTTAGCCAGTACCATATAGTTTTCATAATTACTGCCTTACAATATAGTTTAAGATCTGGCACAGCTAAACCTTCTTCCTTTACATTTTTTTTAATAGTTCCTTTGATATTCTTGACTTTTTGTTCTTCCAAATGAATTTCATTATTATTATTTTTTGTAATTCAGTAACGTAAGGTTTTGGCAATTTAATTAGTATATCGTTGAATATATAAATTAGTTTAGGCAAAATTGTCATTTTTATTATATTGACCCTGCCTTCTTATGAAAATTTAACAATTCTCCAATTACTTAAATCTGACTTTATTTTTATAAAAAAATTTTTAATAGAAATGAATGTGGTATTTTGTCAAAAGTTGCTTTTTTTTTTGCATCTATTGATATAATCACTTTGTTTTAAAACTTTTATTACTGATACAATCAATTATGTTAATAGTTTTCCTTGTATTAAACCATTTCTGCATTCCTGGTGTAAATTCTGCTTCATCATCATGTATAATCTTTGGAATATATTGTTGTAATCTTTTAGCCAATATTTTATTCAGGATTTTTGCATCCATATTCATTAATGAAATTGTTCCATAATTGTACTTCTCTGTTTTTACTCTTCCTGGCTTAAGTATCAGTGTCATATTTGGTTCATAAAAGGAGTTTGGTAGGATCCTTTCTTTGCCTAATATTCCAAATTAATTATTTAGTATTGGAATTAGTTGATCTTTAAATGTTTGATATTCACTTGTATTTACTTGTAAATCCATCGGGTCCCAGTGCTTTTTTCTTAGGAAGCTCATTTACGGCCTGTTGAATTTCTTTTTCTAAAATAAATCTATTTAGATATTTTCTTTTCTCTTCTGTTAAGTTAGACAATTTATATTTTTGTAAACATTCTTCCATTTTACTTAAATTACTTAATTTATTGGCCTGCCGTTAGGCAAAATAATTCCTTATAATTCCTTTAATTTTGTCTTTGTTCATGGTATGTTCACTGTTTTCATTTTTTATACTAGTGATTTGGTTTTCTTCTCTCTTTCCTTGAATCAAATCAGCCAATTGTTTTTTTTTTCCATAAAAATGAACTGCTAATTTTATTCATTAATCCAGTAGTTTTTTTTACACTAAATTTCATTAATCTCATCTTTAAATTTTAAGATATCTAATTTAGTGTTTAATTGGGCATTTTTAGTTTGATCTTTTTCTAGTTCTTTTTTTTTTAATGCATACACAATTCATTTTGCTCTTTGTTTTGTTTGTTTGTTTTTTTTCTTTTTGGACTGGGAAGGTAGGACAATTGGGATTAAGTGACTTGCCAAAGGTCACACGGCTAGTTTTGTGTTAAGTGTCTGAAGCTGAATTTGAATTCAGGTCCTCCTGACACCAGGGCTGGTGCTCTATTCATTGCACCTCCTGGCCACCCCCTTTCTTTGTTTTATTGATGTAAGCATTTAAAGTTATAAATTTTTCTCTGCTCACTGCTTTTGCTGTATCCCATAGGTTTTGATATGTTATCTCACCATTGTAATTCTCTTTAATGAAATTATTTCTATGATTTCATCTTTATCACTCTTATTCTTTAAGATTAGGTTGTTTAATCTCCAATTATTTTTCAATCTATATTTCCATGGCTCCTTATTTGTATACAATTTTTATTACATTTTGATCCGAAAAGGATACTTTTAATATTTCTGCTTTTCTAATCTTAACTATAAAATTTTTATATGATAATATACGGTCCATCTTTGTAAAAATACCATGAATTGCTTTTAAAAAATGTATTCCTCAATTTCCTTTCAGTTTTCTCCAAATATTTATCATATCTAGCTTATCTAGAATTCTATTCACTTTCTTGATTTTCTTTTATTTTTGGTTAGGTTTATCTAGTTCTGAAAGGAAAAGATTAAAGTCTCCTGCTATTAAAGTACTACCATCTATCTCTACTTGTAATTCACTTCTTTTAAAAGTTTAGATGTTATGGAGCAAGGCCACTCTCCTCTCCTTTCCTCTCTTCTCCATCCTTACCTGGGGGTGCTCTGCCCAGGGGATGGTACATTTCAATGGTGAAAAGCTGCCTTTTCTCATTTGGGTTTACTGGCTACATTTCTTGATGAAAGGCCAAGCCTTAAACCCAGTTTGCTCTGAAGCTCATAGATTGGACAACAGATCCCTACCCTCCCAGCACAGAGTGAATGTAAATACTAAATGGTAACTGTTTCTCTTTTGGTCAGGAAGCCTGAGGATCCTCCCTTCCCAGTTTGATTTTTTTTTTTTCCTTTCATGATTAAAGGGGCCACCCCCTTGATTAACTTCTTAAAGAGGCCTATTCATTGAATGGGCATTACCTCACTCAAAGTGAGAACCTGAAAAGACCTTAGCCTACAAGGGCCAGGGTCTCCCACTGCATCCTGGGCCATCTCCAGTCATCCTGAGGAATATCTTGCCACTGGACCCAGATGGCTCTGGAGATAAAAGTGAGGCTGGTGACCTTGCACAGCCCTGCCTTACTTAAATCCAAGTGACCTTCAAGTCATGTCATCATTTCCCTGATGTCATGGTCCTCTTCAAGAGTGAAGGACACACACAACCTGTGAGTAGCCTTTCCTCTCCTTTCCCCTTCTCTCCTCTCCTCAACAACAACCACCTGCTACAATATTTGCTGCATATAGGTTCATTATTGATATTGCTTCATTATCTATGGTACCTTTTTACCAAACTGTAGTTACCCTGTTTTTCTCCTTTAATTAGAGCTGTTTCCTCCCTAACTTTTTCAGAAATTGTAATTGCTCTCCCTGCTATTTTTGTGTCAGGTGAAGCATAATAAATTCTTCAACTCTCCATTTTTACTCTTTGTGTTTGTTTTATTCTTAAATGTTTTTCTTGTAAACAATGTAATGTTGAATTCTGATTTTTAATCCATTGTGCTATCCATTTCTGTTTTATGGGTGAGTTCATACCATTCACATTCAAAGTTATAATTACTATTTGAGAATTTCTCTCCATCTTATTTTTACCTACTACTTCCCTTCTCAGCCTCTTTTTTAAAATCCTATTCCTGTTACCTTATGTTCTCCCCTTACCCTCGTATTTCTTATTTTACTCGCCCCTCTAAAAGTCCCTCCCTTATCTATTATTATCTCATTCATTGACCCCACCATCTTAATCTTCATCTATATACCTCTCTAAAAATCCTGCATCCCAGTTTTCTCAACTCTCTATAAGTTGAGAAGACTTTTACACTCTTCCAGATGTTGTTTTCAACCCAAATGAGAGTAAGGTTTGAACATTACCAGTCCTTCACTCCCACCTGCTTCCCCTGTATTAGCTCTTCCTTTTACACCCCATTTTTTATAATAAAATTGCTCCCATTTACTCTTTTCTATGTTACTTTGTTTTTTAGAATCATTCCGTCATACTCAGCCCCAAGCTGACCAGAGTCACATAGCTTCTTCTTTCAAACTACCTTACTAATGATGGCTGTTTTAAGAAAACTGATATTATTTTCATAATAATAAGTAACATTTGACTTTATGAGTGCCTTCTAATTAGTCTTTAATGTTTACCTTATGTTTTTTCTGGATCTTTTATATCGAATTTTCCATTAAGTTCTGATCTTTTTCTTACAAATACCTGAAAGTCTTTCAGCATGACAAAGGTCCATTTTTTAAAAAATTCAGTATTATATTCAGTTTTCCTGGGTAAGGTATTCTTGGATACCACCCCAACTCTTTTGCTCTTTGAAATATAATGTTCTAAGACCCATGATCTTTTATGTAGACACTTGTCAAATACCACAAATATTTCTCCAATATTTAAATTGCCTTTTTCTTGTTGCTTGTAGTATTTTCTCCTCAACTTTGGGAGTTTTGAAACTTGGTTATGACTCTCCTATAAGTTTTCCTCTTGGGCTAAATGGTTGATGTTTTACTTTATCTTCTTGTTCTAGAACTTCAGGGCAATTTTCCTTAATAATTTCTTGTAATATTGTATCTAGATTTTTTTTTTATCCTAACTTTAATGTACCCTGATAATTCTCAAGTCATATCTCCTTGACCTGTTCTCCTAATCCATTGTTTTTCTGATGAGATGTTTCAGATTCTCTGCTGTTTTTCAAATTTTATTATTTCTTGCTGTCTTATCACTTCATTCAATTCCACTTGCCCAATTTTAGTTTTCAAGGAGTTATTTTCTTCCTTAAGATTTTGTACCCCCCCCTTCCAATTAATTGGTTAATTTTCTTTTCTTAATTTTTGTGAATTCCTTTTTTTCCTTAATTTTTCCTCATTCTCTATTTGATTTTTCATTTCCTTTTAAGTTCTTCCAAGGGCTCTTTGGAGACTGTGGCCATTTGCCATTACTTATTTATTTATTTTATTTTTTTAAATTTAAATTTAGCAGCTCATTATTATAATCAAGTTTTAATCCTGAGTTGTGGATAATGTTGCCCTAGGCCTCAGGTTCTCCTTAATACTATTTTCAGAATTCTGTCAAGGGGATTAATGTGAAGGACTCTTCTCCTCTCCTAAACCCAAGTGAGGGCCCCCAGCCAGAGTGTCCCAGAGTGTCAGTGTCTTTAGGCCTAGCTTCTGGAAACAGCACCGGGAAGAGGGGGTCCTTCAATATTCCCCCACTCACCCATCTATTCTTCCATAGATAAAAGTTTGTGATTTAAAGTTTGTTTCTTGAAACTCTGAGGAGTGAAAGTTGAGGTGAAACTTCTTGAAACCTAGTCTGTTTCCTGAAAGAGCTGCTCTAGGACCTGAAACTCAGTGATCCTGTGAAGTTGGCCTAGAAGTGTGTATCCTTCACTCAGGTCAAGCCTAGACCTTGAAGTCCTGTCTTTTCTGAGTTTCTCTCAAGTTTTCCTAGGAGGACACGGGATTTATCCCGTCATTTTTGCTGTTCTACGTTCATTTTGTGGTGATTTTCTATCTGTTTGTGGACAAAATCTGGAGAGCTTGGAAATTTCTGAATTACTCCTCCACATTCTCAGATAAGTAGCTTGAGGTCCAGACCTCATTAGTTTTTAAATGTCATCTATTTTTGTGCCTTTTCCAAGAAGTATTTCTCTTGCTCTTCATTAGCCATCTTTTCCTTCTGTTTTACCTAGACTCGCATTCTCTGCTACATGATCCCTATAATCATTGGGTCTCTCTCTTTTCTCTGTGTACTTCATTCATCCACATTCTCCAAGAGAACCATTCTAAGCTCCACCACTTGGTTTTGTCTGATACAGCCTTGTAGGACTTACCCTATGGTTTCTTCTTTTCCATTGGGTCTTGCTTTCAGGATAATGTGGATTATTGTAGGTGTCCCTCTGTGGCAGACAGTATTTCATCTATCTCTCTTGTTCACCCTTTCATTTCTTCTGCATTTGCCTGGAAATTTCATCTCTATGTCCATGATCTCCTAGTCCTCCAAGTGTCAGTTGCCCCCAAGGTCCCAACTCCTCCCTCCCTTCTTTCCATGACAAGTAGACTTTGCAGGCACTAAATCCCACCAAACCTCAGTGGGACATCCTTGTCTCCCTTCACCTATAAGACCATTCATCAGTGTAACCCCTTGCTCCTTCCAAAGTGAGGTCTCCTTCTTTTATCAATCTTTTCAATCTTTCCTCTCTTCTCACCTCCTCCCCTCTTTGCTCTTTTCTTCCTGAGCCTATAAAGCTCACCTCCTCAATCCCCATTCTCCTTGATTTTTTTGCAACTTTCGATACTGTGGAGCACTCTCTCCTCCTTGATACTTCTCTCTAGGCATTTGGGATACCCTCTCTTTCCTAGTTTTCATCCTGCTTCTCTGACTCCTTTGCTGGATCTTCCTCCTGAGTATGCCTTTTAAACATGGGTGTCTCTCAGGTTTCTGTCCTGGTTCCTTTTTTCTTCTTCTTCCTCTATGGTACTTTACTTGGTGATTTCATCAATTCCCATGGATTTAGTACCATCTCCATGTGGGTGATTCTCAAATCTACCTTACCTGCCCCTACCTCAGTGCTAACCTCTAACCTTTCCTTAGAGACACATCAAAATAGATGACTGGTAGATATTATAAACTTAATATGTCCAAAACAGAATTCATTATCCCTTCTCTAAACGGTGCCCCTCCTACCTTTCCTATTATTTTAGAGGGTAACACCTAGGATTCATCCTGGACTTCCCACTCTCTCTGACTCCACATATCCAGTATGGTGCCAAGGTCTGTGCATTTCACCTTCGCAACATCTCTACAGCATATCTGTCCTCTCTTCTGACCCTGCCCCCAGCCTGGTGCTGGCCCAGGTCACCTCACAACTGGGCTATGAAGATAGCCTGGTGGTGGATCTGCCTCCCTCCAGGCTCTGCCCACTCCAAGCCAATCTCCATTCAGTCACTTCATTGCAGTTCTAATCAGGTCACTCCTCTACTTAATAAACTCCAGCGGCTCCCAGTTGCCTACGAGACCAAATATAAAACACTCCATCATTTGAAGGCTATCCTAACCTAAACACCTCCTACCTCCCAGTCTTACGCTTTATTCCCCATCACATAGTCTCTAATGCCATGACACTGGCCTCACGGCCTCTCCTGGTTGCTGCCGTTTTCAGTGGCTGTCCTCCATTCTTGGAATAGCCTCCTCCTTAGTTTAGAGTACTGACATTCCTGGCTTCCCTTAACTTGCCACTACAATCCCCCTTCTCCAGGAAGCCTTCCCCAATTCCTCTTTATCCTCTTGTCTTCCCTCTTAATCATTTCCTATTTCTTCTGTCCATAGTTAGTTGGTGTGTATTTGTTTGCATACTGTCTCCCCCATTAGATTATAAACTACTTGAGGAAAGGGAGTGGCTTTTGCCTCTTTTTTTTTTATCACCAGTTCTTAGCATAGTGGTTTTTTTTTCACATAGTAGGTGCTAAATAAATGTATATGGGATTGAATGGAAAATTTATAATTTTTGATAAGACTTTAGCCTGTCACTCTCTTCTCCTACCCCTTTTCATGCATCTTCCCATGGTATAATGTAGTCCCACAAAAGAAGCATTCACCTCTAGGCAGGATGTCGCAAGATTCTGTCCATGGTACCCCCTGTCTTTGTGTTACCTTTCCCAGGTTTCCTCCACCACCCCTATCTCCTTGTGTATGTTAGAAAGAAGTTTCTTACTGGTCTTTCTATTGTCACTTAGTTGCCATTCTTATCTCCAGGTATTCACTATTCCTGCATTGTTTTGCTCAGGGTGTTCAAAAAACAAGTAATCTGTTTAGTTCTGAGGGTTTTTTTCCTAAAAATATTTCAGAGTCTTCTTTATTATTGAACATGCTCTTTTCTCCCACATTGCTAAGCTTGTATCAGCAGGATACATCTCCCTGGGCTACATCCTGAGCTCCAATGCTCTCTGGAACACATTCCTCCTCATTTCTAGTGAGTTTGCAATCATCTTGCTTATTTAAGTGTCCTTTCCATTGTATTTGAAAGTCTTTCTTCTGGTGGCTTGTAGAACTCAGTCTCAAAAAATTGACAGTCTAGCAAAGGAAGACAACACACAAAGGAATGATGAAAGGCATCAGGATGAGAAAGTACCCAATTCAGGGCCACAATGGAGAAGTCAGAAAGAAGTTGAACCAGGAGAGAAATGAAATGTCTGATATGAGCTTTCTCCTTAAATGCAGGTTTGGGGTTCATATCCCTATCCAACCCATGGAGGCGAAGGACAGATATGGGAGGCTTGAAAAGGAAAGAAGTTTGGAAGAGCTTCTGTGAGTCAGAGAATCAATTAGAGCTCAGTTATCAATCAATCAACAAAAGGAATGCCTTCCTATAGTGAGAACCCACACAGTGAATCCTCTGCAACAAACAATAGTGGCTCAAGAAACCCTAGTGAAAAATAAAGATGTTTAAGTTCTTGGGAATCTCAAAAAGTGTAAAAGATCAATAATGCCCTAATTGTTCCAAAGTAAAATACTTCAATAAAGGCAATGAAAGGTGAAATATGGGTTACAAATTACTGTGAGTTAGATGTTTTAAAGAAGAAATCAAAATGATAAAAATGTGAAAAGACTATTTTTTAATGCATGTGATGGAGAATTTTTCCCAAATACAATCAGAAAATCTAATAAAGTGAATAATATACTTCTGATGGAAATGGAAGACCAGCAAATTCTAAGTGCATGGACCAAACACACGTGTGCATATAGCACTGTGGGTAATATAGATGACCACTTCCAAGTATCAGTTTGTTTTCTGCTCTGTGTAAAGGAACTCTGCTTTCTCCATCACATTACTGTTATTTCTAGGTAACTAAATAACAAATTATAGATAATTTCTCTGCTGCCTGTGTTAATTTTGGCCTAACAATACCAAGAAAATAGAGGCTCTCCACCATCCGCCATGATCTGGCTTAAGCAATCAGGCATCTGTAGATGGAGGGTCCTAAGCCTGAAGGAAACAAATCTAGCAAACAAGTTTAACAGGCAAAAAGCCAAAAAAGAAACAAGGAAACAGTAACCAGAAGCAGGGTAGTTATAAGGTCAGCCTTGCTTCTAGAGTCCATGTACCCACTATCACACCCTCATTAACAGTAGAATATATGAGTTAAGGGTAGAATTTGGTAACCATCTTATCTTGAATAACAACAGTTACAGTATTATCTTTCCCATGTCCTATAATTTCTGTAGCCTTTGGAACACTGTCTGGCTTCTGCTTTACCCATGTTTTAGCTCCTAATTTTATTCTATTAGTGGAACCAAATCCTTCATTCCTCTGATAGTTATTTTGGAAGGAGGGTTAGTTTTCACAAGGGGTATTATTTCACAAGGAATAATGATCACTTGAACTATTCTATCATTTTTACAAAACTGTAGGGGTTCTTCACCCAAATTTTGGAATGTCATAATAATTTCTCCTTGATAATTTAGAATCTATTACTCTAGTCAATACATGTATTACTTGAGCTCCTAATCTTGATTTAGATAAAATCTATCAAAAAGGATTTTTAGAGATTCTCATACATATTACAATGGAGATTTTTCTTATTTCTTTTCTATCAAACCAAAAGTCCTCTAAACAATATAAATCATATCCTGCTGAAGCAGATGTTTCTAGATAGTGCACTGGGAAATCTTGCCTCATAATCCCATGCTCAATATTTGGGATCTTATGTGTTTGCTGCTTTTTAATTTGCAGATTTGAGGTCATCATTCTGGCTAGAGATATATTTCCTCCCAGTCCTGTGATGGTAATAGGAGTTTTATGTTTGAATTTTTATCAGGGTTGCCATATATGAGGAAGGCATATGTTTGTATTAATGCCCTAGTTATAGTATTTGATCCATTTTTACAACATATGGTCAAATTGATATAGGTTCTGTAATCCCGTCTGCGTATTTCTTTAATCTAAGCTGAGGCTTGGTCAATTTCCTATTCTCCCTAAAGGTGTGATGAACTTGGATACAAGGATTCAGGAGGATCTGTAGGGGCAATTCTTACTTTCCTATTCCACCTAACATTAAACCCCTTTTCTCGCTATATTTTATATAGTTCATTAGTTAGAATAGCACCTATTTTTCCAAAATCTACCCCTGCTCTCTATACAGAAGTAACATTTTTTTTCTTGCCTGAGTTTGTCTGACTTTGAATATGCTATTTACTCTTCTCTCCAGGAAATTTATCTTTTTCCCATTCTCCTACATCTCTTAACTATGAAATTTTATCCGGCATCTCTGAAAGAGGGTGCCCTATCTTTCTAATTAGTAGAATCAGAATCGGGTGCATATAAGTAGGAGGAGACATCTTCACTATGATATTTCTATGAGAAACTGCTAAGGGGATATCATGAATCATATTTGTATCTTCCACCATGATAGCAGTTTTCATTACCTCTTCCTTTAACTTTCTCATATAGTCCCTAAATGAATACTAGGGTCTTTCTTCACTGGAACACATAGAATCAGTGGAATACATTTATTGCATCAATCTACTGCCATAGCTAACAGATTGGGCATATTGTTACTGCCTAGTCTATGATGATCCCTAAAAGCTTACTGTGCAAAAATATTCTGACTAATACCTATATATTTCAAGCAGTTCATGCTAGCTACCCATACTCCTCTGGGCTCTTCATTACTGATTCTCATCATCCAAGACACTAATGATTCTCCCAACCTTTGGATGAATCAACTTAATATATCAGTAACTTCCTGCTGAGTGAAATCCTCAATTATCTCCCTGAGCTCTGTTTGGCCTCTGTGGTTCTCCTGCTTTCTTCTCAGTGTCGGGGCAAACTTCTTCCCTCATAAAAGCCTCCTTATCTGACTTTGTTTCATTTTCATCACATTCTTTTGGCAGTTGTCACTGCAGCAACTAGGCTCAGCCTATTCCAGAGTGGCATGCACCTTCCTGTTGTTAATTATTTACCTTCTTTTTCAGAATTAAACAGACAGCACTCTTCTTTTCTGTCATCTGAGATTCTCCAGTTTGTTCTTCTGAAGGAGAATCCAAATGCTGTAACAGTGCACTGAGGTTTCACTTCCAGCAGTTCATCTCTGTTTTTACATATAATACAGTAACCTTTTAGTAACATCCAGGCTCACCAATATAAAAAATTAAAAGGGTAAATTTACCTCCAATGAAGAGGAAATTAAAACAATAATGAGGAATTATTTTGCCCAATTATAAGCCCTTAAATTTGACAATCTTAGTGAAATGGATGAATATTTACAAAAATGTAAATTATCCAGATTAACAGAAGAGCAAGTAAAATACTTAATCCCGTCCCAGAAAAAGAAATTGAAAAAACCATCAATGAACTCCCTAGGAAAAAATCTCCAGGGCAGATAGATTTACAAACAAATTCTATCAAACATTTAAAGGAAAATTAATTCCAGTACTTTATAGACTATTTGGGAAAATTAGTGAAGAATGAGTCTTACCAAATTGTTTTTGTGATACAAATATGGTACTGATACTTAAATAGGGAAAAGCCAAAACAGAGAAAGAAAATTATAGACCAATTTCCCTAATGAATATAGATGAAAAAAAATTTTTAATGAAATATTAGCAAGAAGATTACAGCAATTTATCATGAAAATGATACACTTTGATCAGGTTCACTTTACTCCAGGAATGCAAGACTAGTTTAATATTAGGAAAACTATCAACATAATCAATTGTATCGACAACAAAACTAGTAGAAATCATGTGATTATCTCAATAGATGCAGAAAAAGCTTTTGACAAAATACAACACCCATTCCTATTAAAAACACTTAAAAGCATAGGAATAAATGGAGTCTTCCTTAAAGTAATAAGTAGTATCTACCTGACACTACCAGCAAGTATTATATGTAATGGGGATAAGCTAGAAGCATTTCCAATAAGACTGGGGATGAAAACAAGGATGTGCACCATCATCCCTGTTATTTAATTTGGTACTAGAAATGTTAGCCGTAGCAATAAAAGAAGAAAAAGAAACTGAAGTAATTAGAATAGACAAAGAAAAGAATAAGCTATCACTTATTGCAGATGATATAATGATATACTTAGAGCGGTGGTTCTCAACCTTCCTAATGCCACGACCTTTTAATATAGTCCCTAATGTTGTGGTAACCCTTATGGTTGGGGGTCACCACAACATGAGGAATTGTATTAAAGGGTTGCAGCATTAGGAAGGTTGAGAACCATTGAATCTTAGAGAATCCTAGAGAATCAAGTAAAAAAGTACTTGAAATATAAATAACTTTAGCAAAGTTGCAGGACATAAAATAAACCTACATTAATCCTCAGAATAACATCAGTTGGTCATGGTTAGGTGGACTTAATATAATAAAAATGACAATTTTACCTAAATTAATTTACTATTTAGTGTCATACCAATAAAAATACCAAAAAATTATTTTATAAAGCTAGAACAAATTAACAAAATACATTTCTAAGAACAAAAGGTCTAGAATATCAAGGGAATTAATGAAAAGAAATGCTAGCGATCACGATACCAGATTTTAAATTGGCATAAAGCATCAATTGTCAAAACCACTTGGTATAGGCTGAGAAATAGAGTGGTGAATAAATGGAATAGATTAGGTACACAAGACACAGTAGTCAGTGACTATAGTAACCTACTGTTTGATAAACCCAAAGACTCCAGCTTCTGGGATGAGAACTCACTATTTGACAAAAACTGCTGGGAAAATTGGAATATAGTATGGCAGAAACTGGGCATAGACTAATATCTTACACTGTATACCAAAATAAAGTCAAAATGCATTTACCACTTAGATATAAAAGCTGATGCTATAGGCAGTCAAGGAGAGCAAAGAATAGTTTACCTGTCATATTTATGGAGAAAGGAAGAATTTATGACCCAACAAGAGATAGCATTACGAAATGCAAAATGTATAATTTTGATTACATTAAATTGAAGTCTTTGTACAAACAAAGTCAATGTAACCAACATTAGGAGGGAAGCAGAAAATTAGGGAAGAATTTTTACAACTAGTGTCTCTGAAAAAGGCCTCATTTCTAAAATATACAGAGAGGGACGACTAGGTGGTGCAGCAAATAAAGCACTGGCCCTTGAGTCAGGAGGAGCTGAGTTCAAATCTGGCCTCACATACTTAACACTTACTAGCTGTGTGACCTTGGGCAAGTCACTTAACCCCAGTTGCCCCTCCAAAAAGCAAAAGAATTTAAATAAAATAAAATATACAGAGAACAGAATCAAATATATAAGAACACAAGTCATTTCCCAAATGATAAATTATTAAAGGCTATGAACAGGCAGTTTTCAGAGGACAAAATTAAAGATATCTATAAGCATATGAAAAACTGCTCCAAATCACTTTTGATTAGAGAAATGCAAATCAAACAACTCTCAGGTACCATATCTCACCTTTCACATTAGCTAACATGACAAAACAGATAAATGACAAATGTTAGAAAAGATGTCAGAAGACATTCAGGAGAACAATTTGGAACTATGCCCAAAGGGCTATAAAAATGTGCATACCCTTTGACCCAGCAATACCACTTCTAGGTCTTTATCCCAAAGAGAACATAAAAATGGGAAAAGGATCCATATATATACAAAAATATTTATTGCAACTCTCTTTGTGGTGGCAAAGAATTGGAAATCAAGGGGATGCCCTTCAACTGGGAAATGGCTAAACAAGTTGTGGTATATGAATCTAATGGAATACTATTGTGCTATGAGAAATGAAGAGCAGGTGGATTTCATAATAACCTGGAGAGGCATGTATAAACTGATGCTCAGTGAAGGGAGAAAAACCAGGAGAACAGTGTACACAATTACGGACACATCATGTCTGTGGTGACTAACTTTGATTGACTGGGCTCTTCTCAGCAATGCGAGGTTCTAGGACAACTACAAAAGACTCATGATGGAATGAGTCTGTCATATCTAGAGAAAGAATTATGGAGTCTGAATGCAGATTGAAGCAGACTATTTTCTCTCTTTTTCATTTTGTTTTGTTTTATTTCTTCTTTCTTGTTGTTCATTCCATTGGTTATAATTCTTCTTTACAACTTAACTAATGTTTAATGTGAAGGTATATGTAAAATCTATATCAGATTTCATGCCACCATGGAGGGGAGGGAGGAAGTGAGGGAGGGGGAGAAAATTTGGAACTCAAAAACTTGTGCAGTTGAATTTTATAAAATAAAAGTAAATAAATTTTTAAAAATTATACCAATAGGGGCGGCTAGGTGGTACAGTGAACAGAGCATTGGCCTGGAGTCAGGAGGACCTGAGTTCAAATCCGGCTCAGACACTTAACACAAAAACTAGCCGTGTGACCTTGGGCAATTCACTTAACCCCAGTTGCCCACCAAAAAAATAATTATATCAATAAATACAAAGAAAAACTAAATTCATAGGATCAACATTCATAAATTTGTAATAAAACAGATGTCTGATTTAAAAAAAAAATTCCTGGCCCACTAGGTCCTTAGTGTGGGAAACTGAAAATGTTCTGTTGAATAGAGGTACACTTATGAATGGCATAATAAATGATTTTCTTTTTTATTTAAAAGAAAACCCAGCCTCTTCTATACAGTCCCTCCAGTTCTTTCCTGGTTTTATTCATATTCCTTGCAAACAGTTTTCTAAATCTCTATGTTCTCCCTTCTGTAGCCTTGGTTCCCAGTTTTCACAGAGCCTTGAACTTTTAGCCCATTCCCTTCCTAGGGAGGAATAAGGTAAATCCTCCCATCCTGGGCTATCCATTTCTTCTAATGCCCTTCTGCCTCCAGATAGAGGTCTGATATTTCATGATCTCATCCTTGTCGCCAAAATGTAGCACCAATGCAATATTCACAGCAACTATGGCAATTATGAATATGCTGGCATAATTCTGAATTGTAAAATATAAAAGACTCTCCATATAGAAGATAGAAACAAAATATTTGTTCAGATACCAGAAAGCCAAATCCCAACACCAGAAAACTGAATCTATCATAGCAACAAAGAAATTAATACACCAGACGACATGGCTTGTGGAGATCTGGATGACTCACATGGTGGCAAGTTGATCCACCAACTCCAAGGGTCATTCCCAGGCCTATTACCACAGGACTGAGATCTGATGGAGCTGGGTAAGAGACAGTTGCAGGGACCACAGCAGTGGCAGCAGCTACTCATGGGACTATCAACCCACAGCCTGGACATTTAAAAAGCACCTACCTGAACTTCCAGGGACCAAAATGGAAGAGTGAACCCCAGCTGCTCCAATTCCCCCCTCTGACCCTGAAAACACAGAAATTATTGCCCCAGAGCAACATTTTAAAATAGTGAAGGCTTCGGAGTCCTAGAGGAAGGGCATGGCTAAGGTCCTGCCTCAAAATAGGTAAAAGACAGATTGCAAAGACAAGGACTCTAGAATCCTATTATTGGGAGCAAGAGGAACCAAATTCAGAAGGAGACAGCATTGACTCTACACCCACAGCTGAAGCCTCAACAGGGAATATGAATTGGTCTCAAGCCAAGAAAGTATTCTTAGAAGAGCTCAAGAAGGACTTTGAAAACCAAATTGGAGAGGTAGAAGATAAAATGACTAATTCTTTTAAAATCAAAATTGTAAAAATAGAAAAAAACATTTCAATGA
Organism: Pseudochirops corinnae; assembly: GCA_028646515.1. NCBI lineage: Eukaryota > Metazoa > Chordata > Mammalia > Diprotodontia > Pseudocheiridae > Pseudochirops > Pseudochirops corinnae. Next base: position 20,708,853 of record CM053588.1, read on the forward strand.
AGAAAACAGCTCCTTAAAAAGAAAAATGTGTAAACTAAAAATGAAATCTGAACATATGGAAAAGGAGTTTCAAAAACTGAGGAAAATAATTCACTAAAAATTAGAATCAAACAAATTGAAGCTAATGACTCTAGGCACCAAGAATCAGCCAAACAAAACATCAAGAGTGAAAAATTATAAAAAGAGGTAAAATATCTCAGTGGAAAAATAACTGACCTGGAAAACAGATCCAGCAGAGTCAATCTGAGAATCATTGGTCTACCAGAAAATCATGATTAAAAAAAATGAGTCTCGACAACATCTTCCAAGAGCTCATTAAGGAAAACTGCCCTGAGATCCTAGAACCAGAGGGTAAAATAGATATCAAAAGAATTCACTGGACACCTCCTGAAAGAGATCCCAAATTGAAAACTCCATGAAATTTTGTAGCCAAATTCCAGAACTATCAGGTTAAGGAGAAAATACTACAAGCAGCCAGAAAGAAACAATTCAAATATCGTGGAACTGCAGTGAGGATCACACAGGATATGGCAGCTTCTATATTGAAAGATCAAAAGGACTGGAATATGATATTTCACAAGGCAAAAGAGCTCAGGTTACAACCAAGGATCAGCTATTTAGTGGAACTGAGCATAATCCTTCAGGCAAGGAGATGGACATTCAGTGACATAACAGAATTCCAGACCTTCGTGATGGAAAAGCCAGAGCTCAATGGAAAATTCAATTACCAATTACAAGACTTGAGATAGACATAGAAAGGTAAATAGGGAAAAAAAAAAAACCACACATGCAAACAAGCACACACACACACACATATAACTTGTTATTTAATAAGAACAAACTGTTTACATCCCTATATGGGAAGATGATACCTGTTAATATTGAGAAGGCTATACTTATCATGACATTTAAAAGAGATATAGATAAATAGAATGTGGGAGTATAAATTAAACAAAATGATGATTTAAAAACATTATTAAGAGGTGCAAAGGGACTGCAGTGGATGAAGAGGGAAGAATGAAGCAGAAAAGGGTAAATTATGCCACACAAAAAGGCATAAAAACATTATAGTAGAGGGAAAGAAGGGAGGGAGATGAACATTCTATGAGCTTCGCCCTCAGTGGTTCTGGTATAAGGAGGGAATAACATAATCAGTTAAGTATAGGACTCTATCAAGAAAAGACATAAAACCTATCATAATAAAGGGACAGAGGGGAGGGAGAGAAGCATTGCATGAGATCTATTATCATCAATCTTAGTTTGAGGAAGAAATATACTACAAGAAACATATTACATTAAATATAAAAAATCTATCGTACCCTACAGGCAGTAGGAGGGGGGAAAGGTTAAGCAAAGGGGGAGAGATTAGAAGGGAGGGAAGAAGTAGTAAGGGGAAAGGGTAAGAAAAGGGAGGGGCTGATAAGGAGGGAATATTGAGGGAGGTGGTGGTCAAAAGGAAACTCTTTAAGGAGGGGAAGGGAGAAGGGGAAAAATAAAAGCATAAATGGGAGAGAATAGGAGGGAGGGAAAGACACAGATAGTAATCAGAACTGTGAATGTAAATGGGATGAATTCTCCCATAAAACAGAGGCAGATAGTAGAATGGGTTAAAAACCATAATCTTACAATATGCTGTTTACAAGAAACACATTTGAAACAGGGGGATACACAGAGGGTAAAGGTAAAAGGCTAGAGTAAAATATGTTATACCTCAGCTAAAGTAAAAAAATCAGGGGTAGCAATCCTTATTTCAGACAAAGCAAAAGCAAAAATAGATCTAATTAAAAGTGATAGGGAAGGAAACTATATCCTGCTAAAAGGCACCATCAAAAATGAAGCAATATCATTACTAAACATTTATGCACCAAGCAGTACAGCATCCAGATTCCTAGAGGAGAAGTTAAGGGAGTTAGAGGAAGAAACAGGTAGCAACACTATACTAGTGGGGAACCTCAATCTTCCCCTCTCTGAATGTGATAAATCTAACCTCAAAATAAACAATAAAGAAGTTAAGGAGGTAAGTAGAATCTTAGAGAAGATAGATATGGTAGACCTCTGGAGAAAACTGAATGGGGATAAAAAGGAATAAACCTTCTCAGTGGTACATGGCACATACACAAAAATTGACTGTGTACTAGGGCATGAAAACATCACAATTCAGTGCAGAAAGGCAGAAATATTCAATGCATCCCTTTCAGATTATGATGCAATAAAAATTATGTAATAAAGGGCCATGGAAAGATAGACTAGATCAGTTCGTGAACGAGGACATGTAACAAGTGGGTGATAACAAGACCAAAGATATTTCCATCTCTGTGTGCAGCTGAGGTGGAATGGAGGGGTAGCACACGAGCTGTAGGTAAAACTTGCCTACTGATCAGTTATACGACCAATGTCTTTCCCGGAGAATACATCCCTACTGTCTTTGACAACTATTCTGCCAATGTTATGGTAGATGGGAAACCTGTGAATTTGGGTTTATGGGATACAGCAGGCCAAGAAGACTATGAACGATTACGTCCCTTATCCTATCCTCAAACAGACGTATTCTAAATTTGCTTTTCCCTTGTGAGTTCTGCATCATTTGAAAATGTTCGTGCAAAGTGGTATCCTGAAGTGCGACACCACTGTCCTAACACTCCCATAATTCTAGTGGGCACCAAACTTGACCTTAGAGATGATAAAGACACAATTGAGAAACTAAAGGAGAAGAAGCTGACTCCAATTACCTACCCACAGGGCTTAGCCATGGCAAAGGAGATTGGTGCTGTAAAATATCTGGAATGTTCAGCATTCACACAGTGAGGCCTCAAGACAGTGTTTGATGAAGCTATTCGAGCAGTTCTTTGCCCACCCCCTGTCAAGAAGAGGAAGAGAAAATGTGTGCTGTTGTAAATGTTACAGCCCTACCCTACTCCCCTTTGAACCTTTGTAAGCTTTGCTTAAACAGTGGAGCATTCACTCAATGCCAAGTTTTTGTTATAAATTAGTTTCTTTCCATAAAACCTTCTGAATCAATCAATAATTTCATGGTTTTGTTTAAAGTGTTAGAGAATGACTTTTTTTCACATTCTATTACAACTAAATCCTAAAAAAGACGAACCTACTTAAAGCCTTATTTTTCAAAAGCCCTGTTCTTGCTCAGATTAAGTGTTGCCAAAATATCCACTGAACTAAGTTGCATTGTTGTGCTATGAACACTAAGCACTAAACTGTGTTTTAAAGACCTTTGTCTTTAAGAAGACTGTTTAATTTCTGATAGTAGGAAATGCAAAAACACTTTCTAACTAATTTTTCAGATATGTAAAACAGTACAGTATACTTAGTAAAAATGTTTAATGCATTGAATAATTTATCAACCCATGTTCATTATATAACATCGTACTGTATATCAGAATGGACCGTGTATAACAAAACTATAGTCTTTGGATCAATCTTTTGCTTTCACAGTAAAGATTCTTTGAAGAATCAAGCTCTTGCTGTGATTTCAAATAGAAGTCCTGTGTGTTTTGTTAATGGAGTGTTCTCCTCTTTAACAGCAATGTTTGGGGTTGGATTATTTGAAATATTTGGTTTCACCAAGGAATAAAAACAGTATTTTGACATACTCTGGAACCTACTATTTAATTTACACTACATTGTATACTGAAGAGTGGAAAACTGAATAAAATTTGTCATGGGTAAAAAGTTTAAAAAGCAGAATGGTTAACATCTGTCAAATGCAGTAGATAAGAAAGGTTGATGTTCTAGGTAAGTGTTTTTGTTTCTAAGCTTTTCTTTTTTCTTCTTTTTCCCTCCTCCCAAGTAGGGCATTCATTTAATACAACTTTGAACTGATCATTCCCACAGTTGTGAACTTAGTAAATGCTTTTTTCATCAAACCCTTTCTTA
>CM053588.1:20713243-20739110 GCA_028646515.1 Pseudochirops corinnae
GTCTCCAGGGCCTGCTTGTATCCACTGCAGCAGCAACCTCGCCACCCCAAGAGACCTACAGTACTTGTGGAAGAGGCATCTGGTGTAAAGGCAAAGACTTGTAACAGAGAAAATGGAATGAGTTTACCTTCTCCAAATTCCCTTTTGACAATCTTAACAAAAACCCTTTGATTCAGATGATGCTGTTGTCTTTTTTCACAGTTGAGGAAACTGAGGCAAGCGGTGGTCGAGGGACTTGCCGAGATCACCCACAGTAAGGGTCTGAGGTCAGACTGGCGCTCATCTCCTCAGGACGTCAGGTCTAGGATTGTCCTCTGAGTCCACAGATTCCTCTAACAAGGGCTAATTTTCCCTGACCAGAAAGAAAGCAAACGAACAGACCAAAGGGTAAGAGGGCTCTCCAAGCATTTTCCAATGGCCAGAAGGACTCCCGAAGTGGTGAAAGTGGCACCAACTTTGAAAACCCCCTAAACGTAATAACACTTCGTGATTCCACCAGGGTCAATGGCATTTCTCTTATATTTGGCTTAGGGAAATGCTTTCCCCTTTGGAGGCGTTCATTACGTTCAGAATCAATAAAAATGAAAGAATCCTTCAAGGTTTTGGTCACAAGGGACCTTTTCTAGGGAACCTTTCTGCTGCCCAAGCAGCCCGTGCCTTTCCCAGGAGCTGATCACCTTCCATCTGCTCTGTGTGGCCTGTAGGCATCCAGGGCGCCCAGGGCACAGAGCAAGACTGGAGTCAGAGCTGGGCTCAAAGGTCCCACAAGTGCTTAGCCCTGTCCAACACTAGCCAGCTCACTTGTTCTCTGTCTGCCTCAGTGACCTCTCAGAGAATGAGGCCGATAATCACAATAATAACCCCTCTGGGCCGTGGGGAGCCTACACCAATCAGTCACTAAACACACATAGAGGGCCTACTCTGTGCCAGGCTTTATACTAAGCCCCAGGGCTTAGCACCTACCTCTGGGGAGCTTGCAGTGTAATGGGGGAGTCACCTGAAGGTGACACACATACTGAAGCAGGCTGGGTAACTAGGAAATAATTAACAGAGAGAAAGCACCAGAATTAAGAGAGGTTGGGAAGGCTTCCTGTAGGAGGTGAGGTTTGAGTTGGGACTTCAGGGAAACTGGGGAGGTCAGTAGTCTGAGCTGGGGAGAGAGAAAGCATTCCCAGGCATGGGAGAAAGCCAGAGAAGATGCCAGCAGCCAGGGGCTGGAGGGTCCAGTTCATGGGGCATCCATGAGGCTTAGATCACTAGACTGTACAGTTCGTGACAAGAGTAAGATATAAGAAGGCTGGCAAGGTGCCTGGTGGGAGATTTGCTTATAAAGGCCTTAGGATTGCAAACTGCATTTTGTATTTAATCCCAGAGGCAAAAAGAAACCACTGGATTTTACTGAATAGGAGGAATGAAATGATGGGACCTACCCCTTGGGAAAATCACTGGAGTGGCAGAATGGAGGCTGAATTGGAGTGGGAAGAGGGCTGAGGCCCCAAGACCCACCAGGAAGGTATTGCTGTAAGACAGGTGGGGGTGATGGGGGCCTGCCCCAGAGTGGGGTCTATGTCACCTGTCAAAGGGATTTGCAACTCTTAAGGTTCCACAGAAATGCTAGATATTTTTAGAGGTAATAATATCCTTACCTACTGTCTCCCCGACTAAGACTTTCTCCCTTTGAAAGCTGAGTCAAGACTGGCCCAATATGTACTCAATCCAGGCTATTGACTTCCTGGAGGGAGTCATCCTTCTCCTGACACTTCCTGAGTGATCCATCCTTGAGACTGCCCATGGCACACAATGGAGCATGGGAAGGGACCTCAATGCCCCCTGGTCTTCTCCATCCCCAAAGGTAATCTCCACTGGGAGCCAGATGGGTCACCCAGCCCCTCCAAAGCTCCCTGCACCTTTCAAAGCAGCACCCCCACCTGTGGACAGCTCTCATTGTTAGGAGGGGTTTACCTGGGGTTTGCTGGAGTGTTTTTATAAAAGTTAAGGTGAAGTTGGTTTCTCTCTAACATCTATGCTTATTCCTTGGATTTCCTATCTGAAGACCAAACTAATAAGCTCAAGTATGAGCCCCCCTCCATAGGATTGCCCTGGAATTTCTGACAATTAACTGGACAGCTTGCTACTTTCAGCATCATTCCTGTTCTTGCTCCTATCATCTCCACATTTTGTTTTCTACGCTAAGTTTGGTTGTGAGCTCCCTCTGATCCCATGTTGGTCTCAGGGGACAATAGTTTTATCTTGTTACTGAAATTTTTTTTCCTTTGTGTCTTGTGCTAGAAAGTCATTTGTTGTTCCTGGACAAATTTCCCCTATAGAATATGAGGCTGTGGAGCCTAACTGTCCATCCTCTGAGCCCTTTGTAACCTTCTTTTGCCAAAATCTATGGTGCCCATCCCCCATCCTTAGATATCCCCTTGACTATGCCTTATTCTACAAAGGGTGCTCACTTCCCTCCAGGGTGCCATCATTTCCATGCCAACATGAAGTTCCTTCCTTTTGGTCACAATCTGATGTAGAATAGAATTTCCTCTGTGTAGGTCCCTGAACTTTTTGAAAAATTAATTTATCTTGAAGACAAATTGGTCAGTTATTGACTCTTCTGCTATTGAGAGAAATAGGAAGAAAGATGGGGACAGGGAGAAACAAGAGGAATGGGGAAGGAGAAGGAGACTTAATAGAGTTCTCCCAGCATTACCACCTCATGTATCTGTTCTAGGCTTTGTCCCTTTTCCTTTCAGGATCAAGATGGTTTTGGTGGATCTGGCTCCTCTTGCATCAATTGTTTTATCCTTTTCACCAGGTAATGCCAAAAACCTAGAAAGAATAAGAGAAAGAGGTCTTCTCCCACCCAGCATGTGGCAAAACCCACCTGGCCTTGAAGGGAAGGTGGGGCATTCAAAATTCATCTAGTAGTGTTTATACAATACTGGAGACCAGAGGGGGAAGGTGGCTATCCATTAAGGTGAAGCTGGTTATAGCAACACCAGAAGGTGTGCTTGTGAATCTTCAACTGCCAGTGGTAGAGGAGGGATGGGTCCTGGTTAGTATAATTACTTACCTGAAATCCAAAGGAACTCTTTGTCATGGGAGACAATGGAGAAAGGGCATTCCAGGGAACTTGGGGAGTCCTTGTTCTTTAACCAGTTTGAAGAAAGTAGACTTCGAAGTGAAACCAATTGTTGTTGCAGTTGCTCCTGAAGTTCATGCAGGAGTCATATAAAACACAAAATAGACTACAGAACAAAATGAGGTCAGTCAAGTTCTCCCAGAAATTTACCTTCAATACTCCAGATATATTCTGGAGCCAGCTTGAACCAGCTGGGGAGGGGGCTGGTTGATAAATGTTTCATATGAACATCTAATTCAAGGAAATCAACAAAAGCTGTAAGTCAGGTCTTGATGGTTTTGTTAATTTTCTACACATAAGAAAGTGATGAGAAACAACTCTAGGAGAAAGACCTAGTCAATCAACAAGTGTTTCTGAAGACTTCCTAGGCCCCAGGCTCTCTACATCAGTGGTTCTCAACCTTCCTAATGACACAACCCTTTAATACAGTTCCTCATGTTGTGGTAACCCCCAACCATAAAATTATTTTCATTGCTACTTCATAACTTCATATGTGTTTTCCGATGGTCTTACGTGACCCCTGCGAAAGGGTTGTTCAACCCCCAAAGGGGTTGTGACCCACAGGTTGAGAACTGCTGCTCTACATGGTATGAAGAACAAAGATCCAAAAAAATCAAATAAGTCCAACTCTGATGAGTTTCTATACGAATGGAGGAGAAAACCAGTGTTTAAATAAGTATATAAAACTAGAAATAACAACACTTTAACAGAATCAATTAAAATAATACAAAGGGACAAAATATAGGGTGGCTTAGGAAGGAGGGTGCCAGCAGGTATGACGCCAAAGAAAAGATAGCCCATGGACTGTGTCTCATGGGAGAAGAAGGATTCCAAGGTGGAGGGAAGGATGAAATTCCAGGGAAGGGGGTCAGGCAGTGCCCAGAATCCTCTATATGAGTAACAGAAGGACTGGGTGCCTGGATCTAAAAGAAGAGAGTGGTGAGATATGTCTCATGTGGCTGGAAAGAGACATTGAGGCCGGTATGGGTAGGGCTTTGGAGCTTGAAGAGAGGGGTTGGTGTTTGATTCTACAGTCAAGAAGGAGCCACTGGGATACATAGATTAGAGTGGTCATATTGTCAAATCTTTACCTGAGGAAAATAAATTTGGCAGGAGTGAAGCATGGATTATGTGGGGAAAGACCTGAGGCTGGGCAACCAATTTTGAAGGTAGAGTGAGAAGGGAAGAGAAGAGATTAAGAATTTATACAGTTTGTCTTGTGTTCCAAGCACTGTGCTCTGTGCTTTATAAACAAAATCTCATTCAATTCTCCCAACAACCCTGTTATTGTCCTCATTTTCTAGGCAAGAAAACTCAGGAAACAGTTTAGTGCCTTACAGAGGGTCATCCAGCTAATAAATCTCTGAGGCTGGATTTGAACTAAGACTTTCCTCACTGCAGCCCCAGACTAGCTTTATTCACATTGCCACCTAGCTGCCTCTATTTTAACCTCTCATACCAGAAATTGGAGAGTTTCCCCCTAAAAATGTGTTGGGACCATCCTCTGGTTGTCTCAGGGGTTTGAAAGCTTAGGTTATTAATTTCCTGCTGTCATGAGCACCAATAGCCCCATGCACCCAGATGCTTGGCTGAATGAATGGAGCCTGGTGGGAGTTGACTGAGCTGAATCAATGGGTTATGTCATCAGTGTTGACTATGTTAGAAGATTCTCCTGTGATAGCTGAGCACATATGCTCTTAATTGTTGAAATACTTGGGAGGCTTTGATGTTTTTCAATCGATCTCTAAACTCCCAGGTACAATCTTGAATCAGGCCCATTCCAGAGCAGAACCTGTTGCACCAACCTAGGAGAAGATGTGATAAAGTCCTGATAGAAGGTGGTTGTTGTGAGAGTGAGGAGAGGGCTCAGATTTGAGAGATGAAATGAGCATCCCACAAAACAGAGTGCTTGCTAGCTTCCCACAAACTCTTCATGGAATTTTCTTGACATATCACTTTTGACAGTATTGATTTCTCTTCCAGAAATCCTCATATCTCTGTGAGAACACATAATTTCCCTGTTTCCATAGGGTGTACCATTTCATAGTAAGACATATCTCAAGTTTATTTCCACTGAAAATATCAAATGCTTTTCTAAATATTCCTTTAACTTTGCATGACTATGGATCCAAGTGTTGACTCTGACTTTCACAAAGGGTGTGTCCTTTGGGTAAATTCATTTTCTATGCTTCAGTTTGCTTCTGTAAATTGACGGACATTGGACTGGATCAATTTTGCAGTATGTTTCAACTCTAAATCCTAAGGGACTTGATGTATTAGGAGTTGGTGACATTCAAGGATGTAGCTCTGGACTCCAGCCTGGAAGAGTGGGGTCTGTCAGACCATGCTTAGAAAGAGCTGTAGAAAACTATCACAAAGAAGAATGTCCAGAACCTTCTGTCATGGTTAAGGTACATTTCCTCTTGGAATTTTCCAGCCATATGAGACACGCCTGGCCTCCTTGTTGAGATTCAGCCACCTGGTCCTTTCATTTCTCACACAGAGGATTCTGGGCACTGCCTGGCTCCCTTGCCTGGAACTTCATCCTTCCCTCCACCTTGGAATCCCTCTCATCCTGTGGGACACAGGCCATGGACTATTTTTTTCCTCTTAATCCTACCATCTGACACCCTCTTTATTAAGCTTGTCCCTTTGTATCATTTCAATTAAATTTTTACTTCTACTTGTACATCCTTATTTAATCATTTTCTCCTCCATTAGTTTCTAAACTCATCTGAATAGGGTTAATTTTATTCTTTGTACCTTTATTCTTCATGCTTAGTAGAGGGCATAGAGCATAGGAGGCCCTTCAAAAATACTGTTGAGTGATAAGGAATTCCTTCTTTTTTTCCTTTTCATTTTATTTTAGACTCAAACACAAGAACATAAATGCAGAATAGAGAAAGGAGTCGGGGGGGAATATCGTAAAATTAAATATAAAAGAAAAAAAAGACCAGAACATAAATGCAGAATAGAGAAAGGAGGGGGGGGGGGAATATCATAAAATTAAGTATAAAAGGGAAAAAAGATGTGCATAGCAGAAGAGAATAGGATTCAACATACGTAGCAATGAATTTTCATTTCAGGAAAGCCTCTATGCCAAATACTACACATTGTGCTCAGAGTTGTCCATCTTTTTTTCCTTTCCTGTAAGTTTTCTTGATCTCTGCTCTGCCCCTCTTACTTGGTTCCTTTTCCCCCTTACTCACCACCTCCAAAAGTTTGTTTTGTGTGCATATATTTATATATAGATATACACATATTTATTCACATATACACAAAATTTACCTTCCTTTGGATAGGAAAGTTATAGGCACAAACACAGGCAGAGGCAGAGGCAGAGGCAGAGGACAAGTTGAGTTACCCAAATGGCTGGGTCCCAATTCAGGCAACTTAGATTACTCACAGGTTGTGTTTGACATCAGGGAGATGATAGGACTTGCAAATGACTTTTATTTGAGTGAGGAAGAGCTGTGGAAAGTGACCAGCCTCACTTCCTCCTCCAGAGCCATCTGGGTGCAGTGGTCAGATATCCATCAGGATGACTAGAGACAACCCAGGATGCAATGGGAGACCTTAGCCTGTTTAGGCTAAAATAAAATCTGACAGCTGAAAGCTGCCTAGTTCACTTGGGGTTTACTGGCTAGATTTCTTTCTCAAAAACCAAGCCTTAAACTCATTTCACTTTGGAGCTCATGGATTGGATAACAACAGGTCCTTGCCCAAGCACCACTTAATGGCTATTTTTGGGCCCTACTGGTTCAGAGTGATTGTAAAGATTAACTGTTTCTCCTTTGGTCAGCAACCCTAAGGGACTTTCCCTCCCAGTTTGACTTTTCTTTTCTTTTTTAAATTGAAGGGGCCATCCCTTGACTCACTTCTTAAAGAGGCCTACTCACTAAATGGAAGATGTTGGCCTAAAAGGGCCAGGGCTTCTCATTGTATCCTGGGTCATCTCCAGTTGTTCTGATGAATATCTGGGCAATGGACACAAAGGGCTCTGGAGGTCAAAGTGAGACTGGAGACTGCACAGTCCTCCCTCACTCAAATCAAGCTCAAGTGCAAGTCATGTCATCATCTCCCTCATGCCATGGACACACACATATATATGTACATATATAATTCTGATCTTCATTTTAATGTTTGTGCATATCTCTATCCCTCTTGACTCCTCTACTTTACTTCTACCCCTTAACTTGGGTAACTCCTCACTTAGCCTACCCCCACCTCCAAGGATCTATCTCATCCTCCTATTCCCAGTCTAACCATCTTTCTATAACCCCCATGACCTATTCCTTCATCCTTCCCTCTAGAGATCCCTCCATTATCCTCTCCCTTTACCATTTTATTTCTTCTGAATTTATAAGATGTTTATAGTCTTCCACATATATATGTATTGTTTCCTCTTAAACCCATTCAGGATGAAAATTAGGTAACCAGAGCTTCCAACCCTCCTCCTCCATCTAATTGCTATGTGTCAAGTTTTCCTCTTGCACCTCATTTCTATAAGGAAATTACTCTTCTTAGCTGTCCCTAAATGGTTTTAATTTTTAAAGTCATATTCGAAGGTTTACCTCAATCTTTCCTATCAACTGCCAATTGCTAATTACAATCTTAGACATAACTTTTACATTTTATATATAAAAAGTTAAAGGTCTATCCTTATTGAATCCCTTGTAATCAGTCTTTGGTATGGACCTTGTGTTTCTTTGGCCTCTTGTATGTCAAATCTTCTATTATGTTCAAGTTTTTGTTGTTGTGGTTTTTTTTAAACAAAGTCCTGAAAGTCTGACAATTGATGAAATACACATTTTTTTTTTCATTCAGGATTGTGACTAAATTTTCTGCGTATATTTTTGGCCAGAAACCCATTTCTTTTACTCTTTGATATATAGTGTTCCAAGACCTCTTGTCTTTTAGTGCCTCCATTGCTAGGTCTTATGTGATTCTAATTGTGGCACTGTCATATTTAAACTGTTATTTTTCCTTGTTGCTCTTAATATTTTATCCTTGAGTTGGGGGAGTCAGAATTTGAGTACTATATCCCTTTATATTTTCCTTGAATGGGTCTTTTTCTAGAGTTATCTCTCATCTCTCATTTTGTATTATTCTCACAAGTTGACTTTATTAGCCTCTAGGACTAGATATATTTCTAACACTTCTGTCTTTATTATTTTGAATTTAGGAATCTTTCCCCATTTGCTTTAGTTTGTGGAGTATCAGTATCCAAGTGCCCTTGCTTCTACCTACTACCTCCCATTTTCTCTTTTCAGGGCAAAAAGGATTAGTGGCTTTCCTGATGCCTTCCCATGATGGGGAGAAGAGATTTGTTGGTAACCCTATAAGAAACAAACCAAAAAGGGAGCCAGACAAAGGTGTGCTAGTAAAAGTTTCACAACTGGCTTCCTGAAAGAAAAAATGGAGCACAATATACTTTTACACCTTCTGTTCATTGAGATCATCCCTTTCTTATGTCTAGAAAATCACCAAAACTTCATACTTACCTGGAGAGGCTTATACAAACTGATGCTAAGTGAGAAGAGCAGAGCCAGGAAAAATTTGTACACAATGACAGACACAACATATGCGTGATGACCAATTTTGATGAATTGGACTCTTCCTAGCAATGCACAGTTATAAGACTCAGGATAGAAGGAGATGTCTACATTCAGAGAAAGATCCAGAAAGACCAGAGTTTAAATGGACACTGAAGCAAACTACATGTTCTCTTTCTTTTCCATGTTTGGTTTTGTTTCCTCTTTCCCATTGTTCATTCCATTGGCTACAACCCCTCTATACAACCAGACTAATGTCCAATGTGAAAATATTTGCAGATCCTATACTTGATTGCAAGCCACTATGGTGGGGGGAGGGGGCGGTGAGCAGGGAGGGGAGAAAATTTGAAACTCAAGGGATTTGTGAAACTGAATCTTGTAAACTAAAAGTAAATAAACAAATTTTTCTTAAAGAATACAAAAAAATAAAAAAAAAAAAAAAGAAAATCACCAAAACCATCAAGACCTCACTTGCAGCTTTTGCTGATTTCCTCAAACTAGATGTCCTCATGAAACATTTAAAAATCAGACCTCCACAGTCAGTTCAATCTGGCTGCAACACATCCCTGGAGTGTTGAAAGTAAATTTCTGGGAGAACATGACTGACTCCATTTTGTTCCATAACCTTATCTTCTGTTTTGCATGACCTCTGCACAAACCTCAGGACCAGCTGCTACAACAACAGATTCACTTCAGGGTCAACTCATTAAATTAGTTACAAAAAAAAACAACTCCCAAAATTCCCTGGAATGCCCTTTCTCCATTAACTCCCATGTCAAACAGTTCTCTTGGATTTAGGGTAACTAGTTAGTTACACTAACAAGGACCCATCCCTCTGTTACCACTGATAATTAAAGATTCACAAGGGCCATTGAAAGCACACCTTTTGGTGTTGGTATAACCAGTTGGTATAACCATATAACAATAATGGATAGCCTCCTGTTTTCCTTTGTCTCTAGTATAGTATAAACACTGCTAGAGAAATTGTGAATGCCACACTTTCTATTCAAGAACAGGTGGGGTTTGCCACACTCTGGGGAGAATGAAACCTCTTTCTCTGATTCTTTCTGGGTTTTTGGCATTAATTGGTGGAAAAGATAAAACAATTTAGGCAATAAGAACCAGATCCACCAAAACCATCCAATAAGAACCAGATCCACCAAAATCATTCCTGCTGGTCCTGCAGGGAAAAGAAAGGAAGCCTGGAACAGATATATGAGAGAATAATGCTTGGAAAACCATATCAGGTCTCTTTCTCCTTCCTCTCTCCTCTCATTTTTCCCTGTCCCCATCTCTCCCCCTATTTCTCTCAATAGCAGAGGAGCCAATAACAGGTCACTGCTCTTCAAGACAAATTAGTCATTCCTTATGGGGGAAAATCTACTCTCTATCAGATTGTCATGAAAAGGAAGAAATTTAATGTTGGCTTGGAAATTATGGGACCATGGAGGTAAATGACCACCTCTTCTAGAATGTGGCACAGACAAGGGGTTATCTAAGGATGGGGGATGGGCACCATCAATTTGGAAGAAGTAAGTTACAAAGGGCTCAGAGGAAGGACTGAGGTTCCAGTCCTCATATTCTACAAGGGAAGTTAGCCCAAGAACAACAAATGACATTCAAGTAGTTAATCCTGAAGACAAAAAGGAAAATAATTTCAATAACAAGATAAAAATGCTGTCCCCTGAGACCAATATGGAACCAGAGGGAACTCACCTTAGTTTAGAAAACAAAATGTGGAGATGATGGAACTGATAACAGGAATGAGAAGATGACACTAAAAGTAGGAAACTGTCCAGTTAATTATCAGAAATTCTAGGGTAATCATATGAAGGAGGACTCATACTCGAACTTATTAGCTTGGTCTCCAGAGAAGAAAACCAAGGGGTTGAGCCAAAATGGCAGAGTAAAAGCACAAACTTGGCATGGGATCCAGCTTCAACCATCTCCAATATCTGTAAAAAATAACTCTAAACAAATTGTAAAGCTACAGAACCCACAAAGAGACAGAAAGAAACAAATCTCCCACTGAAGGCAGCCAGGCAGGCTGACAGGAAAGGTCTATTGCAGCCCCCAGTGAGCCATGGTTCCAGCCCCAGGGTGACAATGAAGTCAGAACTCCTGCATCAAAAGCTTCCAAGAAAAATATGAATTGGTCATAGGCTATGGAGGAGCTCAAGAAGGATTTTGAAAATCAAGTAAGAAAAGTGGAGGAAAAACTGGGAAGAGAAATTAGAATGATGGAAGAAAACCATGAAAAGCAAATCAACAGGCTGCTAAAGAAGACTCCAATAAATACTGAAGAAAATAATACCTTAAAAAATAAACTAACTCAAATGGCAAAAGAGGCCCAAAAAGCCAATGGGGAGAAGGATGCCTAAAAAAGTCAAATTTTCCAGTTGGAAAAAGAATCTAAAAAGCTCACTGAAGAGAATAATTCCTTCAAAATTAGATTGGAGAAAATGGAAGCTAATGACTTTATGAGAAATCAAGATACTATGAAACAGATCCAAACAAATAAAAAAAATAGAAGGCAATGTGAAATATCTCATTGAAAAAAACCACTGACCTGGAAAATAGATCCAGGAGAGATGATTCAAAAATTATTGGATAACTGAAAGCCATCACAAAACAAAGAACCTAGAAATCATTCTTCAAGAAATTCTCAAGGAAAATTGCCCTGATATTCTAGAACCAGAGGGCAAAATAGAAATGGAAAGAATTCATTGATCATATCTTGAAAAAGATCTCCAAAAGATAACTCCTAAGAATATAATAGCAAGGTTCTGGAGTTCCCAGATCAAGGAGAAAATATTACAAATAGCCAGGAAGGAACAATTTTACTATTGTGGAAACACAATCAGGATAACACAAGATCTAGCAGCTTCTACATTAAGGGGTCAGAGGGCTTGGAATATGATATTCCAGAGGTCAAAGGAACTAGGATTAAAACCAAGAAACACCTAAACAGCAAAAACAAAACAAAACAAAACAAAAAAACAGGAGTATAAATCCTTCAGGGGAATACATTGTCATTCAATGAAATAGAGGACTTTCAGGCACTCCTGATGAAAATAGTAGAGCGGAACAGAAAATTTGACTTTCAATTACAAGAAGCAAGAGAAGCATGAGAAGGTAAACAGGAAAAAAGAAATCACAAGAAACTTATTAAAGTTGAACTATTTACATTCCTACATGGAAAAATGATAATTGCAACTCATGACATTTTTCTCAATATGAGGATAGTTGAAGGGAATACACATGTATACATACATATATATGTATATATTGGAGGGTGTATGTGTGTATAAATATGTGAGTGTGTGCATATGTGTGTACATGTATACACAGAGCGCACAAGATAGGTTAAACATGAAGGGATGATATCTTCAAAATAAAATTAAGAGGTGAGAGGGGAATATATTGAGAGAAGGAGGGAGTTAGATTAGGATAAATTATCTCATATAAAAGAGGCAAGAGAAAACTTACAATGGAGAGGAAGAGCAGGAAGGTGAGAGGGAATGGGTCAACCTTACTCTCATTGAATTTGGCTTAAGGAGAGAATAACACATTCATTTCGGTATTTTACCCTATAGGAAAGCAGGGGGGAAGGGATAAGGGGGTGAGGTGATAGATAGTAGGGCAGATTGGGGGAGAGGGTAGTTAGAAACAAACTTTTGAAAAGGGACAGGGTCAAAGTAGAAAACAGAATAACAGGGGCAGGATAGGATGGAGGGAAATATAGTCTTTCACAATATAACTACTATGAAAATGTTTTGCATAACTACACATGTGCAACCTATGTTGAAATGCTTGTCTTCCCAGTGGGAATGGGTGAGGAGGGAAGAAGGGAAAGACTCTGGAACTCAGAGTTTCAAAAAACAAATGTTAATGCATGTTACATGCAACTGCAAAATAAAACATATAGGCACCGGGGCATAGAAATCCATCTTGCCATACTAGAAAGTTAGGGGGGTGGGATGGGGAAGGATATAAGAGAGAACAGATTGGTAGAAGGGGTATTCAGTAGGCTCGCTATTCTGGGTGGAGGTAGGGGAGAGATGGGGAGAAAAATTTGTAGCTCAATATCTTATGGAAATGAATGTTGAGAAGAAAACCAAGCATAGATGTTATACAAAACCAATTTCAACTTAATGAACAAAAAGTCTCACCCAAACGTCAAATATACCTCTCTTAACAACAAGAGCTGTCCCCAGGTGGGGTGCACTGCTTCAAGATGTGCAGGAGCTCTGGAGAGGCTGGATGACCACTTCTGGCCCTTACTGGAGATTCTCTTTGGGGATGGGGAGAACTAGGTGTTCTTTAGATCTGTTCCCATGCTCCATTGTGTGCCATAAACAGCCTCAAGGGATGGATCATGCAGGAAAGGTCAGAATAAGAGAAGGATAACTCCCACTAGGAAACCTGGTGAGATATCTAGTGATCTCCATCTTCCAGGGAAAGGCAGGACCTCCAAGCACATTCCTAAGTCTTCTCTGCACAAAGAATCCTTGAGGAAAAGGAAGAGAAGATCTCTGGCTGATGGTCTTCTGTAACAATGTTACAGATATTTACAGATATTGTTCTATAACAATAATGTTACCCACAGTGGTTATGAATATGCTGGTATAGTTGTGAATCACAAAATGTAACAGGCTCTGCACATGAAGGACAGAACCAATGCCTTTATTCAAATACCAGAAAACCAAGTCCCAGAACCAGAAGGTCAAAATCATTACATTAACCACGAAGTTGGTACACATGGTTAATGCAGTGAACACCCACATTCCCAACCCCTCACAACAGAACAGGTTCCCTCAAGCAGGGATCCTCCTCTCTCACTCATGGTAGCTAGTTCCTTAGCAGAAGTTCTGGTTGGTTCTCAGAAGCTCTTCAGCTCTTCAGGAGAAGTTCCCAGAGGAAAGATCTCACAAAAGTTCTGCTACTACCAGTTCGAGTTATGCCAATTCTCAATTCTCAGTTCAGTCTTCAGTCCATTCTTATCAGCCCAGCCTCCAGAAGCTTGCTCCAAGAAGACCTGCCATTCCCAGCTGGGGCTTTTCCTTATATACACCTCCCTGTTTCAGCCCCTTCCTGTTTCCGCTCCTTCCTGTTATGTCAGCAACAGGGGTTCATAACTTCTGTTTCTTAATAGAGGCTTGATGTAATTACTAAGTACTAAGTATCTGTTAGCTTGTCAGTACAAAGGGGCATGGAAGATCTTCAGATTCCATTAACATTATACCTTCCTACATTGAGTCCTTATTCAGATTGTGGCCAAGATGAATCTTCTGATGTTTAACAAGCTCTGAACTCCATTTGTATGCTTTTACACATTCATTACATCAGAAGATTTCTACCTTCTCTGAATTCTCTAATGAGAGATAAGGAATGATTTTAGCCTGAATGATTTTCCATGCTGATCAGATTAATGAGGATTATCCTATATTATTGGATTCTCTGGTGCTTACTATAGGAAGAAAGCACATTAAAAGCTTTACCACATTCTAGACACTTACAAGATTTTTCTCCAGTGTGGCTTCTCTGATGAAGAATAAGAACAGACGAATATTTGAAAGTCTTTATACACTGATTACATCCAAAATATCTCTTCAGTGTGGCTTCTATGATGTTCAGCAACACTGGAGGTTGGTGTGAATGTCTTTCCACATCCATCCCATTCAAAAGATTTGTCTTCAGTGTGGGTTCTCAGACAATCTTTCAGAATGGATTGCAAGGTGAAAGACTTCCCACATTTATGGCATTCAAAAGTTTTCTCTCCAGTATGGATTCTTTGATGCACAGAAAGAGAGACGTGTTCTCTGAAAGCCTTTCCATATTTATCACATTAATAAGTTTCATAAGGTTTGTCTTTTGTTCATGCTGTAATGCTCAGCAAGATAAAGAGTTCCTTCTAAAAGCCTTTCCACATTGGTGATATTAATAAGGTTCCTCCACAATGTGGATTCTTTAATGGACAGCAAATTTGCTGTACTGTTGCAAATTCTTTCCACATTGATTACATTTATAAGGCTTCTTTCCAGTGTGGATGCTCTGAAGATAAATAAAATGGGTCCTCTGTTTAAATGCCTTTCAGCATTGCTTATATTTATAAGGATTTTCTCCAGTGTGGATTTTTTGGTGTAGTGCTAAATGGGCCCTCTGTTTGAAACCCTTTCCACCTTGATTACATTCATAAGGTTTCTCTCGAGTGTGGCTTCTCTGCTGTACAGCAAGACAGGAGCTGAATATGAAAGCCTTTCACATTGATCACATTCATAAGGTTTCTCTCCAGTGTGGATTCTTTCATGTAAAGCAAGAGTAGAGATCTGTGTAAAGGTCTTTCCACACTGATTACATTCATAAGGTTTCTCTCCAGTGTGGATTCTCTCATGAACAGCAAGATTACACCTTCTTCTAAAAGTGTTTTCACAATGATCACATTCAAAGTGTTTCTCTCCAGTGTGGATTCTCTGATGTAGAGCAAGTTTAGAGGTTAGTGTGAAAGCCTTTCCACACTGAATACATTCATAAGATTTCTCTCCAGTGTGGATTCTCTGATGTTTAACAAGATCAAACTTTCTACTAAAAAGCCTTTCCACATTGATTACATCCATAAGGTTTCTATTCAGTGTGCATTTTCTGATGTACAGCTAAATGGACCCTCGGTTTAAGTACCTTTTCACATTGTTTCCATTCATAAGGTTTCTCTCCAGTGTGACTTCTCTGATGATAAGTAAAATGGGACCACTGTTTAAATGCCTTTCTGCATTGATTTATATTCATAAGGTTTCTCTACAATGTGAATTCTCTGATGTATAAGAAAGGACAAGTGCTCACTAAATCATTTGCTTTACCACATTCTTGAAACTCATGTCATTTCTCTCCAGTCTGAATTTTTTGATGAATAATATTTGGTGACAGTTGACTCAAGTCTTTCCCACAATGATGAAAATCATAAGGTGTCTCTCCTCTGTGGATTCTGAGCAATACAGCACAGATTTGTCTCCCACTGAAGACACAGGAACCATCACTCATGAAGCTTTGCTTCTGAGTTTCTTTCATAGAAATGATTGGCTTTTCAGTAATCTCTTGTATTTCAGGTCTAATCTTTCCTTCTGCAAGAAACAAACAATAAGACACATATTCAGAGATACCTGTACACACTTATATAATCCCTTTGCTCCTTTGGGATAAAGTAAACTAACTGATCTGTATCCTACTTCCCTAGGCTAAGAGAAGAGTCTTCCAAGTTCAATGGACAGAATTAATCATTTGAAAATGCCATTAGTTCACATCTGCAGGATAACTCGATTTACAAAGACCTTCAGAGACAATCACATTCATCCTCACAAACATGAGTGACAAAGGAAGGACCAGCATTCTTATTACATTCACAAGTCAGGGCATGAGTTCAGAATGGCTGAGTGACCTGACCAAAATCTAAGTAGCTGAGACTACAACTGCAACTCCCCAAGTGGGCATGCTCTGTCCACGGTACTAGAAGGCTTTCTCCATTGAACTTTCTTTCTTTTTGTTATCAAGAAAATTTATTTTATTACTATATGTTGATTTCTTCCCTCCTTCTCTTTGAGTCTTCCTGTTTCCTGACAGACAAAGATATTGAAAACAGCCCAATTAAAAATCCTGTAATGGGCTCTAAGTGTTCAAGTGAAAAGAAATGTAAATCAATGTGGCAAACTTCACCATCATTTTATTTTAACAAATTGCCACACTCACGCTTAATCTTGAGCAATCACCAGATTGATCAGTCAGCAGCCATCAGTTCTGGGCAACAGCTTCCAGCAGCAACAAGATTATGGCTTCAGGAAGGCTCAGATAATGGTTAGATTTTTGTAGTAATAAAGTATTTTTTAATTAAGGCATGTACATTGACATTTTAGACACAGTAGTACTGTATACATAATAGACAACAGTGTAGTGTAAACATAACCTTTCTATGTTCTAGGAAACAAAAAGAAATCATGTGACTTGTTTTATTGCTCTCTTGACTTTACTTGAGTGCTCTGGAACCAAACCAACAATATCTCTGAGGTGTGTCTGTGTTTTTAATTATTCTTATTTTGATTTTGACTCTTTCCTCCCTAATTCTCCTCTCCTTCTTCCTTGACACATGATTAGACTCACTACTTGAGTTCCCATATATCCCACTGAACAAGATTTCTTTTCATTCCCAAACACCCTCTTTTCTGTGAATCAGCTAAGACCAATGTTCCCAATCTGCTGTTTCTTCTCAACCCATCTCCATTTCAGTATGCCACATTAGGAGCTCCTTGGCAGCAGGGATTGGCTTTTCTATTCCAAAAGCGTAGTTAAGGGCCTAGAAAACTGGCGGTGCTTAATCCATGCATACTGAGTGACTGACTGGGCCCAGGCCTGACACCAGGCCCCCAATTCTAATATTCTAGTCTCTTAGTTGGCAAATTCAGGTTCTGGCCTCAATTCTATTTCTGACTCTTACACTATAAGGCCTATATTGAGTGACCTTTGTCTGGTTCAAATCCTGCTGGGAATGGATCAGACCCATAGTGAAGATCACAGAGACTTTGTTCTAGTTCCTGAAGCATCACATGCTATGGGACAGCTAGGAATTTCCACCTCCCATTTCCTCAAACTGAAAGTGTCTGTCACCTCAAAGAATGTGGCCAATGATTGTTCAATAGGCCAAAGATGGAGCCTTAGAGATCAGGGCAGGGGCACAGGTTCATGATTTTTGTAAAGCATTACCTTGGATTAATTCTATGTAAGGCAGTACCCTTTGCTACTACTGAGATGCTGCTGAATGGAGAAAGAGAAAAACATAAAAGCAGACTGTATGAGTCATATGACTTTAGGCCATATAATCTCACTGAAACAAGGCTCCCCTTTGACACCTCCCTAACTGACTCCACTGGGGCAGCTAGGAAGTAGAGTGGATAGAGCAGTGGCTAGAAAGGCTGGAGTTCAACTCTAGCCTCAGATACTTACTAGCCATGTGACCCTGAGTAAGTCACATAGGCCCCTTGGCCTCAGTGTCCTCATTTGTAAAATGATGCAGAGAAGGAAATGGCAAGCCACTCCCATATCTTTGCCAAGAAAACCCCAGATGGGATCATGAAGAGTTGGACAAGGCTTAAATGACTGAACAATATAACCGACTCCTGTCATGGCAGCAAGAAGTACTTAGCACCTTGTCTCAGCTCTTTAATTACTTAGCACCTTGTCTCAGCTATTTAATTACTTAGCACCTTGTCTCAGCTATTTAATTACTTAGTGCCTTGTTCCAGTTCAAGTGTCTTTTGAGCCTCCCCATGACTATATCAAGACTTTGTTAAGAAACAGAACTGGTGAACCCCACAGTGGGAGGGACTTGTTGATGCAACAGGAAGGGGCAGAACAGAGAGGAGCTAATGACCATCCATAAGGGGAAGCCTAAGCTGGGAGAGAGCAGAGCTGAGAAGAGAATGCTTTTGGGTGGTAGAGTTGAGAAGGGAAAAACTTGTGGTATCCTAGGACTCTGTTTGTCTGTTCTGTCTGTGTTGATTTTTGCTTGTGATACTTTGTATAGAAGCCCTGGGACCTTACAGGAAGCCCTGAAAGAGGATTTTCTTGTTGTCTGTTTACAGAAGTCCTGGAAGAGGGTATCAGAGGTCCTGGGACTATATTGACCATTTGTGTTGAGCTCTCAGACCTTGGATGTGGGTCTATATTGATTTCATAGGCAGATAGTGAATTGATGATGGTGCTAGCAATGTACATGAATGTTGTTTTGGATGTTAAGCTTTGTATTCCCAGAAACAGAAACTGTGAAGGGCTTGAGGTGGACTGGACACTGTTAGCTTCAATAGGGAATGGGAACTGGATGAGTAGCTGAGAGATGCCTACCTTTGCATCCAGGTGACAGTTGGGTAGATTCATGCAGGACCTGGGACCATGAAAGAGGATCCATGGAAGCTGAGAGCCAGGCTTGAGTCAAGATGAAAAGACCTCTTCTTGGGTACTTAGTGCTGACTGAGAAGCTCATGATTTACTGTGGCCTAGGGGGAGGAGAACTTTGTACTTTGTTCCTAGTACCTCTTAAGGATGATTGGAAACTAATCTCCAATTAAGAAGAAAGTAGACTTTTTGACTGAGAGATTAAGACAATGTGACCTAGGAGTGGAGAACTCTGACCTTTGTACTTTGTACATCCTTAAGGATGATTAAGTTAAGGACCTAGTGAATGATATCTTTTGCTTAAAACTATGTGGCCACTTTGGTGAAAACTATGTGGCCACTTTAGTGATAAGTTGTTATGTTATAACATTGTGAATGCTGTACTTTGATTTCTGTGAATGTTTTGCTTTAATTTACTGCTGAATAAATAGAGAGTTCAGTATATTATGTGATCAGAACCTTAGAGCTATCGACATTAGCAGTCCCCTGGAAAGCTGTTCATGGTTGACTTTACAACTCCCTATCTCATTCACCAGAGCAGCTTTTCCAATTCTTTTTATTCTTCCTCAACTGACCCTTCTTGCTTGTTCCCACTCTCCATCTCCACTCACCTCAGCAGAGAAATTTGCCTCATATTTCACTGGAAAAAATAAGAGCCATCATGTCCTTATCACCTCCCATAAATAAGGAGCCTTTTTGCCCCTTTTTAATACCACTCTCAAATGAAGCAGCCTCATTCTGCTGGCTAAAGCAAGCTCCTTTCCCTGTGTGATTCATGCCAGCACACCATCTACCTTTCCAGCATTTCCATCATTTCACTAATTTTCAGTCTTGCCTGCACTAATGTCTCCTTTCCTATTGTCACAAATCAAACCATCTAATCCTCAAAACATGTTCAAAATCAATTCAAGCCAAGAGATGTTTTCCAACATCTTTCTTCCATTTCTTGGCTAAAAAACAGGAGATGCTCATTTGCAGCTGGAATCTGCAACTCCTTTCTTTGTCTTTCCCTGAAATTTTCTGCAGTCTACTCTCCAATTTAACTGTTCAATGGAAATTCCTCTCTCCAAAATCACCAAAAATCTCAAAGTTGCTAAATCCACTGGCCCTTTATTCAACCTCATCCTTCTTGACTTCTCTGCAGCCTTTGACACAATTTCCCTTCTCTCTCTCTCTCTCTCTCTCTCTCTCTCTCTCTCTCTCTCTCTCCCCCTCTCTCCATCTCTATGTCTCTCAGTTTTAGTCACACTGCTTTCCAGGTTTCTCAAATTAAACTCACTCTCCTCCGCCAACCCTTCCTTCATCCTACTTACCTAAGGCTCTCCAAGGCATTGTCCCACTAGTGTAGGCTCACAAATGAGGTGTCACATACTCCTCACTGACCCCCATATTCACACTCGTGATGCCCATACTCAATCTGCTGCAAGGGCTTGTGATTCCACCTTGGTAACATCTCTCCCATACACCACTTTCTCTCCCAACCCTGCTTCTGTGTTGGTTCAGGCCACAATCACCTCACACCTGAGGTACTGCAAGAACCTTCTGGTTGGTCCAGGGACTTCAAGTCTGCTTTCACGCCTGTCATTCCACCACCCACTTATCAAAGTTCATTTGCCTAAAAATCTATACTGGCCATGTCAACATGTACTCAACGACCTCCTGTGGCTCCCTAGCAAAAGGATCAAATGTAAAATCCTCTCTAGGGCTGTTAATCATGTACCACTTCATCATCTACCCTCCTCCTACTCTTCTAATTTTCTTCCATATTATTTTCCCATCATATATGCAATACTTCAGTGGTAAAGGCCTCACTTCTGTCCTGTGAACAGGACACTACAACTCCCAACTCTGTGGGCATTCTGTGCCATCCCTGTGCCTAAAATGCCTGCCTTGGCTTCCCTGAAGTCCCAGATAGAACCCACCTTCCACAATAAGCCCTTCCAGTACTCCTTAGTCTTAGGGTCTTCCCCTTCTAAATGAACTCCAATTTATCTAGTCCAGAACAGATTTTGACATTGTTGTTGTTTGTCCCCTCCCCTCCCCTGCCCAGTCTGTGAACTCCTTTAGAACAAGGGATGTTCCCTGTATCTCTTTATATTCCTGGTGCTTATCAGAAGGTCTACCACAGGGCAGGGACTTAATAAATTCTCACTCACTTGAAGAAGGTGTAAGAAAGAGCCCATATTGGAAAGTCTAACCCCTTTGGCTCTTTCATGGAATTTCCTGCCCCAAAATCCCAAATAACGATTTTTTATAGAATCCTTGATTTATCACTGGAAGAGCACTGAAAGGCCATGGTGTCCAAATCCCTCATTTTATAGATGGGGAAACTGAGGTTCAGTGGTTCAGTGACTTGTCCAGGATCTCACTGCTAAAAGTGTCTCAGAAAGAATTGAAAGTCAGGTCTTGCTGCCCGCACCTAGAAGACTCTTGTCATCCCAGCTCTCACATGCCTGTTTTCACCTGACTCACCTGGATGGCAGCGTCTCAGGTCTTCTGGATCCAGCAGCCATGGTGCTTCCCTCTCCTTAAAATAAGAGATCAGAACTTCTCTGGGAATCAGCAGCCCTGGGCATGGGGAATCAGGGATGAAGATGGAGAAAACCTAATTTAGTTTTCTTTAGGGAAGAGTGTGCATGCAAAGCTAGAGAATCACTCCATCATGTTCACACAGATCTGGCTTATTCTTCCATTAATGCTTGTAATGCAAGTAACCCAAACGAGGATGGGCCAGATCAGCCTTGAGCTACTGAAAGTAAGACCCTGATGAATCAGTTTTGGCCCTGTCCCCTCCTCTGCCCCTTACTCCCTCACCTATAGAGACCTTGAGATTCTTCCTTCAGGGAGTCATGGCCTCTTCTGGTGAGATACTCCTGTTGGGCAAGTCTATAATCCTTGGTAAGTCCAAATTCTGATTCGTGGCCAGTCTGTTATTCCTGTCAGTGAGAGGGGCTTGCAAACAAGGAGCACAGGAAGGTTCCTAGAAGTTCTGAAGCCAGGTTCTGATAGCATTTATTTTGGGAGCTTTGGGGAGAAATGGGGAGAAGATCATGGAGCCAATTTGTAATCAGAAAATCTGGTCTTGGTGTACCTTCTTCTTCAGAGGAGGGCCTCATTGCATAGTTTCCATTATCTAGAAATTAGAGGCAGCTAGAAGTGCAGGGGAGAGAGCCCTGGGCCTGGAGCCAGGAATGCCTGGGTTTAAATTCAACCTTGGGTGAATGGAGCACCAGCCATAGAGTCAGGAGGAACTGAGTTCAAATCCAGCCTCAGACACTTAACACTTACTAGCTGTGTGACGTTGGGCAAGCTACTGAACCCCAACTGCCCTGTCCTCCCCCCCTTTAAAAAAGTTTTTAAAAAATCCAGCCTCAGACAGTAAATAGCTGTGTGCTCCTGGACAAGTCACTTAACCTCTGTTTGCTTCAGTTTTCTCAAATGTCAAATGGGGATAATAATATCACCTAATGACATATTGTAAAGAAAGTACTTGGTACAAGAGCTGGTGAACAGCAGATGAATAGAAATGCTTATTCCCTTCCTTCCTTTCCCACCATCTGGGCTGGAATTTGGGGCAATGTCAAGGAAGATGAAGGAGAAACGTGCCCTACCAGGCACAGTTGGGAACTGGGAGCTACCAACTGAGGCTTCTCCCAGAGAAGAATGTCCTAAATGCTTCGCTCTTTCCAAAGAGGAAGGAGAGCAGGGAAAATCTCCCTTTCAGAGATTTGGCAGACAAAATTCATGGCCAGGGAGAGGCTGGACTACATCATGTGGAATTATGTCCACACCTGAGATGCTACAACTCTGATGTGATCTGGGATCTCAAGCTTCCTAGAATTGTCAGGAGACAGCTTCAGGAGCAACCAGGAAACCTCCAGGGTTTTCACACAATGGACTGACCTTTTACAGGAAAACCAGGCAGCAGGAGGAGCCTCTCTCTGGGACACAGGAGACCAGCACTTTTCCCTTTCAAGTAGTTGATAAATGCTCCAAAGCCAGCACACTCTGAAATGAAGATATTCCCTTGAATTGCAGACTCAGAGTGGCCAAGGGAAGTGTCCTAATCCAAGGACAGCAGGTTGTGGGCATTCTCCAGCATGACCTCCATGTGCAACTCCTTCTGAGGAGGGTCCAACAGGCCTGACTCCTCTCGGGTGAAGTCCACAAGCACATCCTTGAATGTGCCCAACCCCTAAATTATCAAAAGTCCCAGGGTTTAGAGGTGAAAGAAACTCCAGAATTCCTGTAGTCTAATCCTCATCAAGTCAGAGGAGGAAACTGAAGCAAAGAAAGGGGATTGACCAAAGGTCTTACCCTTGATGAATGTCAGACTCAACACCTGAAACCATTAGATATTAAGAGCCCAATGGAGAACTGAGAAAAGCATTTGACATGGTCAGTTGGAATAAAATTGAGAAAGGTCTTACTATAGGATGTGCCTTCCTATGGAATCTGGGAGAAAGTATGTGAGACAGAATGATGTGTGGAGGAAAAAGAGAGATGGTGTGAAATTTCATCCTTATCAGAACTGATAAAAGCAATGTTATAAAGAAAATTCTGTGAAGAGTTTGGGAGAAGCTGACAAGGACAGCGTATTTGGGGCAGGAGGGGTTGGTTGGAAGGGGCATTTCTGTGTAATTCCAGAAAAGAGCAAAAGCCTTCCCACACTAGGTAGAGCCACACATGCCAGCTCTCGGAGATCTCTCCCACACATGCACACGCATGAGCTCTGGGAAGATGCCCCGCAGTCCCGGCATCCATGCAGCTTCCTCCAGGATGGACCCGGGGCCTTCTCTGAGCAGGGGCCCAAGGGGCCTGGATGCAGTGTGGTCCCAGAGCCTCCCCTGGCCCCGCCTCCTCCTGCTGCATGTAAAGTGTCTGCTGCCCCTGCGTCAGCATCCCACACGTGCTCGCGGGCTCCTGTGCATCCTCTGACGTCAGCCCCAACGCTGTTGCCTGGGATTCTATGGAGGAGGTGTGTCCTCCAGAGGGGTGCTCTGGTGAGAGAGGACAGGCTGCTCCTCTCAGGTTGATGTAGGACCATTCCCCTCCTTCCCCTTGCCTCCTGGGGAAACTGGGAGCCAGCCTCTGCAGGGAGGCGCTGAGGAGGAGGAGGAATCTGGGCAAGACCTGCCCACCTGGGGCAGGGATGTCAGTATAGAGAATTGGGGAGGGGGGGCTTCAGTCTTCCAGCCTAGAGGGGAAGGAGGATCCCTGCTGAGTCTAGACCACCATATTTGGGGTTAGTCTGGGAAGAAGAGTCTCCTGGTTTGAGACTGAGGGAGGAGTCAAATGCCCCAGCCCCAGGTGAAGATGAGCCTGCCTCTCACTGCCATCTTCATTCTCAATCATGTTCAAGCATTAGAGCTGATTTGTACCTGTTGGCAACATCCACCCATGTGAAGGCACGTAAGTGCTGAGACCCCTCCATGATTCCCCCTAGTTCACAAGATAGAGCTGAATGGCCATGGTTTTATTGAGTATTCACTAGACATAATCAATGAAACCACTGACCAGAAATTGTGTCTCTTGGACACTTCGTTCATCTGATTTCTTTGGAAAGGAGACAGTGGATGTAAAAAGTTTGATCACATTCCAGATACTCATGAGGTTTCTCTCCAGTGTGGATTCTCTGATGTTGAGCAAGATTCAAGCCCTGTGGGAAAGCACTTGTGCATTAATTATATTCCTAAGGTTTCTCTCCAGTGTGGATTTTCTGATGTGCAGCAAGCATACATTTCAGTCTGAAAGTCTTTCCACACTGATTACATTCATAAGGTTTCTTTCCAGTGTGGATTTTCTGATGTTCAACAAGTTGAGATTTCACTCTGAAAGTCTTTCCACATTGATTACATTCATAAGGTTTCTCTTCAGTGGGGATTCTCTGATGTAGGATAAGACTGTCTCTCCATGTAAAAGCCTATCTGCATTGATTACATTCATAAGGTTTCTCACCAGTGTGGATTCTCAGATGTACAAGAAGTTTAAACCTCTCTGAAAGCCTTTCCTCACTGAATACATTCATAAGGTTTCTCTCCAGTGTGGATTTTCTGATGTATAGTTGACTGGGCCCTGTGTTTGTAGGCCATTCCACACTGATTACATTCATAAGGTTTCTTTCCACTGTGAATTTTCTGATGAATAGTGAAGGATGAGCATTCATTACATTCTTCACCACATTCACAACACTGGTTTCTCTCCAGTCTGAATTTTTTGATAGTCAATAAGAGATGACTGTTGACTCAAGTCCTTCCCATAATGATGACAATCATATGGTTTCTCTGCTGTGTGGACTCTGAGAAGTAAAGCAGAGATTTCTCTCCTAGTGACCTCACAGGCAACATTACTCCTGAAAGTTTCCCCATGATTTTCATTCACAGAAATGACTGGCTTTTTAGTATTCTTTTGCATTTTAGGTCTACTCCCTCTTCCTGCCAGAAACAAACAATAATACATATATATATATATATATATATATATATATATTTATACAGAGCAACATGGACACACATATATAATTATAATCCCTCTCCTCCTTTGGAATAAAGTAAACTAACTGATCTACATCCTACTTCCCCAGGATAAGAGAAAATTTTTCAAAGGTTAATGGACAGAATCACTCGTTTGAAAATGCCATTGGTTTACATCTGCAGGATAACTTGATTTTCAAAGACCTTCGGAGACAATCACATTGGATCCTCACAAAAACCAGTGACAACAACAGGACCAGCACTCTCATTATATTCACAAGACAGGCTATGAGCTGAGAGTGGCTGAGTGACCTGACCAACATCTGAGTAGTTGAGACTACAGTTGCAACTCTGCCAGTGGGCATGCTCTGTCCATGGTACTACAGGACCTTTCTCCATCAAACTTTCTTTTCTTTTGCTATTAAGAAAATTTATTTTAGGGGCGGAGCCAAGATGGCGGCGTAGCAGCAGCAACATATCGCAGCTCGCACATAGCCACCCCAAAATACCCATAAAATAGGACTCTAAACCAATCCTAGAACTCCAAAACGCACATAAGGATACTTCCCACTAAAGTCAGCTCAGCTACGAGGAACCATATCAGCACTGCGAACCGAAACCAGCCGGGTCTGGGGGCGGCTGGGCGGGAGAAGCTTCTCAGGTGAGCGGATTAGCACCAGCTGTGAGTGGGGATTGTGAAAAGGGGAGATAAGCAGTCCGGCCAAAAGGTCTCCAGAGCTGAAAAGCGAAAGGCAGAGGTTTTG
>CM053588.1:20739610-20753198 GCA_028646515.1 Pseudochirops corinnae
GACCCACTGCCCAATCACAAAGCTACAAGGCACGGGCATTCCTGGAAAACAAGCCTGGCGCCACAGGCTCCATGTGACCACATTCAGCCTATTAAGGAACAGAGTATACTTTCAAATATCCAAGGGTCCTCAGAGTCACGTAGCCACATTAGCAAAGGGCCTAGGGGCAGGGAAGATCTTTAGATTCCCATAACAGTTACTTGGTCCAGTTTGGACACTTGATGTCAATGGAGACCAGGCTATAGCAAACTTCCCAAGCTGTAAAACACATAAAGACATATCTATTGGGCGAAAACTTTTGCCCCCTCTTAGAGGTATCTGACTTGCTTATTGATTAAGAGAAATACAATGGCAATTAGCTATATGATATTTTGGCTAGGAAAATTATCCTCAACTTCCTGAAATAACAAAATATTAGGAAGGACCAATGACCACAAAATAGCATTTACATTTTGGAAGGAACACAGGATTTTCCTCAGTTTCTCTAATTAATAAGAAATCATTCTGGCTCCCAATTAAAGTTGATTACTTTCATAATCTCAGGAGATCTTCAGTGGAATCCTGTCTCCATGAAGGCCACCCAAAGAGAGCAAATTTCCATTTTTTAATCTCTCTAATTATTTTCCAGATTCAAGTGGTGCAGCTTAAAATGTGAGTAGATACACTCAAAAGAAACCTAGAATATCCAGGATTAATCCTCACACTCTCCCTTTCACTCAGAGAAGATCAAACTTGTTTAGTATTCAGTTGGAGAGCCTACCCACAGCCACAGAGTCCCTAACAGAAATGGATACTCTGCTTGGGACAAAAACAATATTGGGAGTTTCTGATAAGGCTCTGGGAGTGGAAGGTTCTGCTACCTAGATCCCACCTCTAACACCAACTATCTTGTTCGAAATTTAACAAAGAGGAAGATGGAGGCAAGTGTCCCAATACATAGAAACATAAAAATGTAATGCATTGTATTTTGTAATATGTACTGTACAATGATCTTATATATTAATATGAAATACAAGAAAGTATCATTTACATAATATATAATATAATAACGCAAAATCTCCCAATGCAATAAGCATCATTCATATGAGGAACATGTAACCTGATGATAAAGGATTGGTCTAATGGTCGTCCCTCTGGCCTAGAGACCCCAAATTGAAGGTACGATGCATTTTTATAAGCGTAGAACAAAGAACAGAACAGAAACCATCTGATTGGCCAGCACCACAGAGATGAAAGTTCATTGCTGACTGCTTTGAAGAGAGCCCACATGGATCCCACCTTCCATGAAGACCAACTCTGTCTCCAAGAAATGCCTTTGTGACTTTACAGGTCCCAGCAACTCACAGAGGTCCTTGAGGAGGGCAGGCTAACTGGAAACTGGGGGATTTGAGAAGACTAGCTTTGTTAAAAATGAGACAAGGGCAGGTTGGCCGGAGCTTCTCAGGAATACTCCAGAAACCTTGCAAAAGATGCTGAAACCATGTTGAGACAACATTTTATGAAAGTATTGAGAACCAGTTATTCCTTCAGCTCATAGCAATTGTATCTTAGGCATCTAACATCAGGAGGAAGGTGTGGACCTTAGCATATGTAAGCCTTTCCACTCAGAGAAAGGATTGTAGAATGAATAGAATGAACATAGTATGATACCAAACATAAGTCACAGGACAAAAAATGAATTCCCTCATGGCCAAGGTTGGGACTAGGAATCTTGGCATCCACAAGATTGAAGGCATGACTTTCTGACTTTACCAGATATCAACGACCAAGGGTTGAAACCCTGTCCTCCTACAACAGGAATCTCCCCTGGTCCTCCAGGTTCATACTTCACAGACAGGAGTTGGGACTGGAATCCTTAGCAACTGCATCTTCACGGCCAAGACTTCTTGTTTCCAACAAAGAAAGCATACACCACGAACCTGAATTTTGTGACCCAACCACAGGGAATTCCCCTCCTCTCATGGCCCTTCGTTCCACGACATCACAGTGCCAGATCTTCCACCATTCTGTAAAACAGCAGCCATGAAAATGGCTTGGCAGGTTTCCTCTGACTCTGCCCCACACCCATAGGTGCCTGTCACCTCCTGTCTGGATGACTGGAATAGTCTTCTGATGCTTTCCATGACTTCATATATGTAAGGACTGGTTTCTTTCTTGCTTTCTCAATGACTGGAGCAGGACTTTGATGGACAAAAAGCATTTTGAATAGAAAATACAAAGAATTTGAGAAATCTCCTTCTAAATGATCTCCTTGCCTCAAATCTCTCCCCACAATCCATCCTCCATCCAGTATAAAAGGATCACCCTAAAGTGCAGTTCTGACCATGTGACTTCCCTCTACTTTGAATCTCAGTAGCTCCCCTGAAAAATCAGTCCCAATAGCCTCCCTGCTTCTCCTCAAAAATGATGCTCCATCCATGAGGGGCTGTCAATCCATCGATCCTGGGCTGCTGCCCATGCTGGGTAGGCACCCTCCATCTCCTAGTCTCCATATCCTGGCTTTTTCTTTTTTTGCTTTTATCAATGTGCTCCCCAAAGCCTCCCTTCTACAGGAAGCCTTGCCTCATCTCCCTTAGTGCTACTGCCCTCCCTTTGAGCCCATCTCCATTTCACTCTGTCAGGGTCTCCTTTGTACCCAGCTATTGGCCTCTTGTCTCCTCAGGCCATTTGAATTGCAAGCACACTGAGGGCAGGAGTTGCTTTGTGTCTTCTTTGGGTCCCCAACATTTAGCATACTTCCTTGCACATAGTAGGGGCTCAGTAAATATTTTGGGACATAGAGAGTGGGATATTTTCATATGATAAGAAATTAGGAAATCACCACTGTCAGAAGAAACTGGGGAGATCTAAGACAACTGTGCAGAACAAGGTGAGCAAATCTGGAGGAATAATTCAGACAACAACGTTCCAGATGGAAACGTCAGTGCAAGATTTCATCTGTGATCCTGGCAGTGAGAGGGCAGGAGCCCCAGTACTGAGGCTCCCACAGGCCACTCCCTTCCTGGCACAGACCATTGGTTTTCCCAGACTCTGTCTGTGTCTGAGGAGGGTCTGATTCTCGCAGTTGTCTTGGTTGTTACTCAATGGGAGGAGGGAATAATGACAGGGCAGGTGATAAATGCAGGCAAATACAGAGAAATTGCTTAAAAGAGGAAATGGACCGCCCCTGAGCTTTAATGCTCAAGCATACTAAGAGAATCATAGCTAACTTTGCTTTGCATCACTCCTGGTAAAAAGTTGCTTTGTTCATGGAATTGTGACTTGATATTTGATTGTTCATCTGTGTATATTTCAATAAAATTGTTCTTAAAAAGAAGGGACAAGCTCATCTGACTGACCAAGCACGCTACCTCCTTGGGTAGGCCTTTAAATACTGGGAGCAACTGCAGAACTAGCTGAGCCAATCAGGGGAGGACCCGAAGTCAGGAGCACCTTGAGGAGGCAGATCATTGGGCTTGGCAGAAAGGGGAGGGAGGGAGTAGGGGGTTAGAGTCCCCTCTGTCCTGCTGACCCTGCAATATGAGAGACCAAAGCAACATCAGGGAATGTGTCCAGATCATCCTCAAGGACCACAATGCACAAAGAGGGACATGGCCCTCCAAGACAGGAAGCTGCTGCAGGGGGTGTGAATCTCGCACCACAGAGGAATGCTGTCCATGGTCTCCCCAAAGGACTTCCAGGAACCAGAAGTTGGGGTATTGAGCTTGGGCCATGCCTGCCCTCCCTATTTGTGCCTTGCTACCTCTGTATTCTCAGCTACATCCCCCTCTCCCCTGCAACACATGCTTGAGAGAGTGTCCTAGCCTTTTAGAGAGGCAAGCTTTTTCTATTGGCCAGAAATATGAAGCTTGCCTTGGCCATGATGGGGATGAGGGTGAGGACTAACTTCCTTTGTAGCTGAAAGAGATTTTGCCTTGGCCTTTGGTCATTGTTTTCACGAGTGAAAGGGCAGAAATTCCAAGGCTGAGAAGACAGCTGCAGCTCTCAGGAGGCATGGACACAGATTCTGTGCCCAGCAGAAAGCGTCTGGAAGCCAAGCACAAATATCCTAACTGCCAGGAACACGTTGTCTGGTCCTTCTGTATTTCTCAAGAGAAGTTTGGCCACCTAAGCAATAATCAGAAGCTTTGATGTCTGTATCACTCGTCCCCAATACAAATCCATTTTACCTTCATGCCATGGGAGGGGAAAGGCTTCAGGAGACAGGAAGAACATGGGGCAGGAAGGTCAGAACTTTGTCTGGGGATCTCTGAACATTAAATCAAAAGAGCAAGGACTTGGAAGATCTAGCAGCTGATCTAATCTAGCAGCCCCAGGTCTGCAGGTTAGGACATTGAGGCAAGTCCCAACCCCCCATTCAGAAGAGTGGGAAAGAGCAGGGGCAGGGTCCTTCATCCCACAGGCTTCTGATAAGAGTCAAGTGGCTGGAACAATGAGGATGATCATAAAACCTCTGAGATCCACCTGCCAAGGTCAGAGAAAGTGGCTCTAAAGAGAGGAAAGTCAAGGTTATCACAACTCTCAGACTGCTCCCTCAGGCCAAGGACTAAAGGCACAGAATGAGCTGCTCTAGCACAGGGGGAAAGGCTCTTGGCTTTGATTTCAGGTGAAAGTCCTGACTCCCTTTAGAAGAAACCAGTCTGGCAAGAGAGTTTCACATAATCCATTTTTCTCAGGCAGAATGCAACCAAAATCAGATAATTTGTGCAGATCTGAGCAGAGAGAAAAAGACTCCTAACTGGGAGCAAACTCTCTGAGCTCAACCAAGAGCCAGGGCTTGCATAGCATCAGGGGGCAATTCCCACAATCCTTGGGGAAGCCAATGGAAACCAGGGAAATCCCGAGGAGCCAGCTTCCCCTACAAGTCTGCAAGGGATCTTCTCTCTTTCTCCTTCCTGGAGTCAGTGCAAAGAGATTTTCCCACCATGAGTGACTGTCTTTCTCTCAGCTACAAAGACCCTTCCACCAATTCTGACCATCAGGCAGGCACACAGAGGCATTCTCTCCACCAATGAGTCATATGCAAAACCCCTCCAAAATCCAAAACCTTCTCACTTCTGGGCCAGAAATCTGGGTCCCACAGAGAAAGAAATGAAGAACTGAGCAAGTGGGCCCTTCACTTCAGGGTTCCTTCCCCAAAGGGGGCAAAGCAGCCCTGAATCAGGGGAACTGCCAGCACCTGGAGCTGAGAGCAGCAGGCTCAGGGTGGGGCTGGGCAGAGCTGAGGCCTGGGATAAAGGCAGGAGCTTCATAGCCTGAGGCCCAGAACTTCACCCCCCCTCAGAGACAAGAGCCTAGATGAGGAAGCAAGAGGCCCCTGGCTGTAATGTCTGATGGAGAGTCCTCAGGCTGCCCTCAGGCCTGGTGAGTTCTTCCAGGTAGAGGCTCCTGCTCTGGTCCAATTGGTCTGAACCTGGGGCTTCTCTATTGAGCCCCAGGTCCTGTGGGGTATGTCCTTGCTGGGGCTGAGTCTGCCCCTCTCTCTCTTCTTCCCAGAGATCCTCCTCTCTTGACAACCCCCACCAGGCCACCTCCAGTCTTGATGACAAGCAGTGTCCTAACGTCCAAGGTTCTACAGAGGGTCCTGGGAGGGTGTGGCTCAGGGTTACCCCTAACTGCACAGGAAAGGAGGCCCTGGCTAATTCTGGGAGTCTCAGTTCCCCAACAGGATACCATAACATCGCCCTCATACATTAACCCTCTGCTAGGTACCAGGCCCAACTTGGGGTGATGGGGAGTCAGAGACCAAAGGCCTCTGGGAGCTTCCCATCCACCCCAGGGCACACAGATAAGGGAAGAGGGAAATGAAGGAGAGACAGACCCCCACCTTGCCAAGGGCTGAGGGGACCAGAGGGGCTGTCAGAGGAGGCAGGCCCTGAGCTGCTCCCTGGGATTCCTTTGAGCCAGAAGGGCTGAGGGAGCTTATTCCAGACAGGGGGGTCAGAGGAGACACAGCCCAGGAGACAGGAGGTGAGGGAGACGAAACCCCACATTGGAGAAGCGGCTGGTCTGGTTTGCAGCATGAAATGAGGCTGTGGAAGCTTGGAGGGCCACAAGTGCCAGGCTGAGGGGTTGGGGTTGGGGCAAGAGTGAGGGAATGAGGGCATATCATCAGGGAAGGGTGGTGGCCTTTCTCCCAGGGATGGATTGCTGAGGGCCCAGCCTTGAAGTCTAAGGGGCAGGTGAGTGAAATTCAGCAGGGGCTTCTCCTAGGCTCCTTTCTATCCTTCCCCTGCCCTTCAGCCTCCTACTGCATTCACATTCCTGTTCCCCTGCAGCCCAGCTGGTCCTCTTGGCCCCTTCTTAGCATGCCATGCCGGTCCTGGTGCTCACCCTTTGCCTGGACTGTTTGCCCTTCCCTACTCTGTCAGACTTGGCCTTCAAGGCCCTGCCCAAGTCTTACTCCCTGCCTGGCCCTGAGCCTTTGTACTAGAAGCCCTTCCCTAACCGGAGAGCCTGAGCTCTGAGAAGATCTCAGTGTAGCCCATCGATGGCTGCTGGTCACCTGTGGTCTTGGCCCAGAGACTGTGAGTTCCTTCAGAGCTAGGAATGGTTTGGCCTTTCCTTCGAGTCTTTGCCTTTCTTTGGGTCAAGAAGCCCAGATCTGGGCACAGAGGAGGCTGTTTGTGCAGGTTTGGGACTGACTGACTGACCCGCAGGGACTCCCTGTTCCCTGGTGCACTTTGGGCCTGTACTCTTGTGTCACCTCGTGGCCCCTTAGTAACCTCCTCACTAGGTGGGCCTCCTGGGCTTTCTGGAACCAAAAGCTCCTTAGCAGGAGGGGTCTGGCCAAGGAAGAATGGCCCGGGGGGGAGACTGCGGGGCTTGGGTCTGGGAAGACCTGAGTTCAAGTGTGACCTCAGGCACTTACTAGTTACATGACCTGGACAAATCATTTGACCTTTGGCTCAGTTTCCATGATGGTAAAATCATGATGGTATTTATCTTGTGAGGCTGTTGTGAGGACAAAGTGAGATATCTGTAAAGCACCAAGCAGAGGGGCTGGTGTAGAGTAGGGTGGTTGTTGTCCTTCGTTCTGGAAGAGGAACAAAATGACGTCACTATGTTGGAGTCAAGTTTTAATGTGTCTGACTGTGGCTGGTCAGTCCAATAGGAGCTCAGAAGGCTCTACCACAGGTCGGGCACAGGTAGTCTGTGTCAACAATGGGTCTGGATTCTCTAAATTGGCACATCCTGCACTTCCCTTGAGCTGGTTCATTTCTGCTTTGCTGATAGAGCACAGCTCCTTCTGTGATGTGGGCATGCCATGCTGAGGGGTCCAGTCCCAGTGTCTCCCATGTCACACAATCAATTCTAAGGTACTTAAGGGAGACCTGAAAGTGTCCCTGTACCACTCCTTCCAGCCACCATGTGACTGCCTGCCCTGTGTGAGTTCTCCGTAAAAACAGGCTTTTTGGCAAGCCTATGCTTTGCATTAGAACAGCATGGCCAGTCCATTGGAGTTGTGCTCTCTGAAGCCCAGTATGAATGCTAGGCAGTTGGATTGGAGGAAAGACCTTATCCTGCCAGGGCATCTTCAGAATCTTCCTAAGATAATCCAAATTAAAGCGATTCAGTGTCCTGATAGACTGTCCAGGCTTCCCGGGCATACAACAGTAAGCTTGGCATCACAACTCTGCAAGACCTTCAGTATGGTAACTGGTCTAATGCCTCATCTCTCCCATACTTCCTTGGGAGCCTCCCAAACTCTGAGCTAGCTCTGGCAAGGCATCTGTCCACCTCATCATCAACGTGTACATCCCTGCAAAGTACACTGCCAAGGTGCGTGAACTTATCCACAGCATTCAGAACTTCTCCCTGAGCTGTGACCGCTGGTTCCAGGTATGGGTGGTGTGGTGCTGGCTGGTGGAGAGCCTGTGTTTCCTTGGTATTAATAGTTAGGACAGGATTAGCATATGCAGCAGAGGACTGACCCATACTTTGTTGCATCTCAGCTTTAGAGGCTACATTGAGAGCACAGTTATCCACAAACGAAAATCGTGCACCAACACTCCCTCCACTTTGGGCTTGGCTTGTAGTCTGTTCAAATGGAAGAAATTAATGTTTGTTCTCTTCCTTCCTCCTCCAGGCACTGGGTCCATCCACATTGTGCCCAGGCTTGGACCCTGTCAGGCCAGTGAGACATCCTCCCCATCTTGGCTCTCCTGGTGGCCACAGTTCTTTCTCCAAAGTCTTAACCTAAGGCTGTCATATCTCTCAGAACTCCATCCCTTGGTTCTCCTTGCAGGGAACCTTAACCCTCAATTCATCATTCCTTTGCACCCTGGGCAGTAAGGGTCCATGCAGGCTGACACACAGCCACAAAAAGTAGTCTATTCTGGCTGCTGGTCAAAGTCCTACTGACCAATGGACAGCTCCCTCCATTCAGTCATGAGACCCCACTTTAGCCTGGCAGATCTGCCTTTCTTGTGCAGCCTAGGTCAGACCTGAAATCTGGGATGGTGGAGTGTACCTCTCTTGTCCCTACCCTTGGCATTAGCCCCTTTCCTTTTGTCTTCTTCCTGCCCTGAAGACAAGAAATATGACTTGCTCTTCTGGTTTCTCCCTGATCCCATGCCTGCCTTGTGGCCTGAGTGTAATCAGAGGATCCACAGAGTGAGCAATGCCCAGATGGCCAGAGGGAGCCATCCTGAGAGTGTTCGAGGTGGTTGTGTCTTTAAAAATCAAAGGGGAAAAGGTAGTGAGGACCTGAACTATGGACTGGCTTTGGGAGCAGGAACAAGGGAATGGCTCAGAAGGATGTTGAGAAGGTAGAACCCAGAGAGTTGGCAGCTGGTTAGATACAAGGAGTGATGATGAGAGGGATAAAGCTGCAGGTAGCTCTGGGGTCTCCCCTCTGTGTGCCTGGGAGCATTGTGATGACCTCAACAGAAACAGGAAAGATAAAGGACCATCTTCCAAGGGAATGTTCATCTATTTCCTTTGGGGCATATTGAGCCTTAGATAAGAGCACTAAGGGGAGGTGTCCAAGAGGCAGTTGTTGATGGCACCCAGAGTTCAAGAGAAAGATAAGAACCCACCTGGGGCCAGTGGGAAGGACTGGCCTCAAAGGGGCTCCTTTGTAGGTTTTCTTGCTTCCCCCTTCCACCAGGCAGCTTAACTGCTCCAAAGGCTTGATGATGGAGTCAACAATTCCCTTCTTTCTAGGGAGAGGAAGGATAACCAGGATTCACCATGTGCCCTGCCTTGATGCATTGTAGTCACCTACACTGGCTTCTCTCTGCCCTGCATCTCTCTCCTGCATCATCTTCCTCATGTAGAGTGGAAGCCTCTTGATATCAGGGATTCCAAGCTTATCCATTTCTGTCCCCAGCACTTAGCCAAGTGCCTGGCACAGGGGAAGTAGACCCTCCTCTCTTGGCTCCACTCCTCTCTCTCTCATCTTCTCCATTGGCAGACAAACAGTCTTCTTCTCCTGGTAGATGCTTCCTTAGTGGCTCCATTGAAGAAGGGCCCAAGCCAGCTATGTTGGGCTTCTCTACCTTGCTCCTGGATAGAGCATCATTCATCTTCCCCATGTCCTCTTGTGTCTTGACCTTTCAGCACTCTCCCAGGCTCTCTGCCCAGTTCTAGTAACTCTCTCCTCTTCTATTCACCATGATTCTCTGTTAAGAACATCCAGCTCTACATGTGCTCCTCCCTTGACTAGTCCTTATCCTGTCACCCATTTAAGCCCCAGCAGAAATCATTGTATTTTCCTCCTACCTACCCTATTTTTGAAGAGGTTACTTCCATCTTCCCAGCCCCATAGGCTCACAGTCTACAAGTCTCCCTGGATCCATCACTGTCTCTCACACCCACCCCCATGTGCAATATGGTGCCAAGGTATGTCAGTTTCACCTTTACAGCATCTTCCCAATACACCCCCTTCTCTCCTGTGACACAGCCTCCGCCATGGTGCAGATCGTTGTCATCTCACACCAGGCTATTGCAGTGGCTTTCAGGGGTTGGTGGGGGGCTGAGCTTGGTCCTTTCTCCCTCAACTCTCTTCCCATTCCAGTCCATTCTCCATTCTGCCACTAAAGTGATGTTCCTAAAATCAACGTCTGACCACGTCACCTCCCCTACTCAACAAACTCCAGGGGCTCCCTAGGACCTCCAGGATCAAATAAGTATTTTTAGGGCATTCAAAACCCTTCATAATGTACCCCTCTCCTATATTTCTGGTCCTTTTCACTTTAATTCCTGACCCATATTCTTTGGTCCAGTGACTGCTGGCCTCCCGGCTCTTCCACAAACAAGACATTCCATCTCTTGGCTCTGGGCATTTTCTTGGGCTCTCCCATATCTGGAGCACTGTCCCTCCTCCCCTCTGAAGCTGACCTCGCTGGCTTTCTTTAGTCACAACTAAAATCCTGTCTTCTAGAGGAAGCCTTCCCCAGCCCCTCTAAATGCCAGGGTCTCCCTCTCTTAACAGTTTCCTATTTATCCTCTGTAGAGCTGGCTTTGTGTATATTTGTTTGCATGCTGTCTCCTCCATTAAATTGTAAGCTTGTTGAGGGCAGGACCTGACTTTGGCCCCTTTTTGTGTCCCCAGTACATAGCAGAGAGTCTGGTACTTAGTGAACACTTAATAATATTTAAAGAATTGAATTCAAGGGTGCTCCCCTCCCCAAAGACACATGCACTTTTCAGTTCCCTTTTGTGGGATATGTTTCTCCCATTATAATGTAAGATCCATGAGGACAGAAATTGGCTTTCTTTTGTTACATTTGAATTCCTTTTGCTGAACACAATAATCCTTTAATGAATGCTCTAGCTGTGTACCTAAACTTCATAATCAGGTGTTCTCATTCATGCATAATTTCTGGATCAGACAGTTTGAGAGGCACACACCTAGACATGGTCATTAAATCCACAGGAGCTGTGCAGGTTGCCAAGAGAGGGAGTTTAGAGAGAGAAGAGCACATGCTTGGTGAGTGCAGAAGCCCTAGGACCAGAGGCCCCTGTCTTTGGGCCCTTACAGGAGGCTGGAGGACTTGGTTGGAGTTTAAGGTCAGAGGGGAGAACTGAAGAGGATCTGAGGTCTGAGGTACCATTTCCGCATCCCTCAGGACCAGAGGTGATTATAAAAACTAAAGTATTACCAAAAAATGCACAGGGAAAGGAGAAAGACTCCAACCCTAGAAAGCCACTATGGGAAAAGAGAAGAAGGGGGTTCCCCATTAGAGGAGAATACTGAAGCAAAGAAACCCTCTTCCATCTGAAGAGTCATGACTAATGGTCACCTGGCCAAGAAGAATTCACTGAAGAACTTCAAAAAAGATTTTAAAAACCAAATGACAGAAACTGAAGATAAATAAGGATGATACAAGAAAAACAAAAAGATTATGAAAATAAAATCAACCGATTAGAAGACTAGATCCAGAATGTTAAGGAGGAAAATGACTCCTTGGAAATCAGAATTGGGCAAGGGGAAGCCAATGAAGCGATAGGAAATCCAGGAATGAAAAAAGCAAAATATCAAGGATGAAAAAACAGAAAAGAATGTGAAACATCTGTAAGAAAAACAACTGATTTGGAGGACAGACAAGGAAGAAAAAATATAAGAATAATTGGTCTACCTGAAAGCTATCATCAAAAAATGAATCATGATACAATAATACAAGAAATGATGAAAGAAAATTGTGCTGAAGCATTAGAACAAGAGAGGAAAATAGAAATAGAAAAAATCCACTGATCACCACCTAAAAGAGATCACTTAAGGAAAACTCACAGGAATATTACAAATTATGAAACCCTCAGCTTAATGACAAAATGTAATGAGCAACAAGGAAAAAATGATTTTCATAATGTGGCACCACAGTTGGATTCACATAAGATCTACAAGTGGCTACACTTAGAAATCACGGGTCTTGAACACTGTATATCAAAGAGCAA
Source organism: Pseudochirops corinnae (assembly GCA_028646515.1). Taxonomy (NCBI): domain Eukaryota; kingdom Metazoa; phylum Chordata; class Mammalia; order Diprotodontia; family Pseudocheiridae; genus Pseudochirops; species Pseudochirops corinnae. The sequence goes on from CM053588.1 coordinate 20,751,512, forward strand.
AAGAACTGGGGTTCTGCCTGAAAATATCACACACAGCAAAGTTAAGCACAATTGTGAATGAAAAAAATGAATATTTAATAAATTGTCAGATTTTCAGGGCCTTGGTAAAAAAAACAAAACAGAACATAATAGAAGAATCCACATGGAAGAGCCAAGAGAACCAATTAAAGGGACTGAATAGGAAGAAACTGTTAACCTTTTATGTATATAAAGTGTAGAACACATGTCTGAGAGTGTTATTACTAAATAGATAACTGATAAGAAAGGTTGGGTAGACCTGAATATAATATGACATCCAAAAGGAAAGCCATTGAAGACCAGCTAAAAGAGTAATTATCTCATACAAGTGAGGTGCCAGAGGAAGAACCAACATAGAGGAATGAGATGGGGGAGTGGGACTGTTAGTTCTGGGAACCTACTTTCATCAGGAATGGGTTCAAGAGGGAAAAATATATACATATATATATATATATATATATGAGTATGAAAGTCTTCTAAATTTAGAAAGAAATAAAACTGTAAGGGGATAGGGAGGAGGGTGAGGATAAGGGAGGGAGCAGAAGGATTCTTGGGAGGATTGTGGGTCGTCCTTCATTCTCAAGGAGGACCCTGGCATCAGGAAGATTATGACATCACTTACAATTGACTTTGATTTAAGCGAGGGAGGGCTGTGAAAGGTCACCAGCCTCACTTTCTCCTCCAGAGCCATCTGGGTCCAGTGGCCAGGTACCGATCAGGACAGCTGGAGATGGCCCAGGATGCAGTGAGAGACCTTGGCCCTTTTAACCTAAGGTCTTTTCAGGTTCTCACTTTGAGGGAGGCAATGTCCATTCAGTGAATAGACCTCTTTAAGAAGTGAGTGAAGGGATGAAAAAGGGATGCAAACAATTACCCAAAAATTGCCCATGGTACTTACACAAAAAAGCCCACTGAACATAAAAACATCATAATCAAATGTAGAGAAACAGAAATATAAAATGTAGCCTATTCCAATTAAAATGCAATAAAAATTACATTCAATAAGGGGCAGTGAAAAGAGATTAAAATGAATTGTAAACTTGTTCATCTAATCCCAAGGAATAAATGCATCAAAGTACAAATCATAGAAATAAACAATAATTCCATTAAAGAGAATGACAACAATGAGGCAGCATAAAGACAGTTATGGCCTCCAGCCAAAGCAGTATTTGGGGGAAATTACATATCCAGACAATTGCATCAGACAGAGAAAGAGCAAATCAATGATCTGGGCATGTCACTAAAGAGACTAGAGAAAGAACAAGAGCATGTTTGGATTTATGGGAAGGAGAGGATAAGGCAGAGATTTTTATAGGGTGGGGGGGAAATGCCACACTTTAAGCAATAGGAGGGAAGGTAAAAAGTAAAAGGAGAGGCTTTAGGAGAGACAGGAAAAAGGATGTACAAGAAACATAAAAAAAGATTAGGAGTAGAATCTTTTAGGGAAAGTGTATGTTGATACATGCATGTATGTGCGTATGTGTATGCATGTACATGTGTGTGTTTATCAATATCTATACATGAATATGACCGATGATTAATTGTAGCCTGGAGGGAGGGGAGGAAGAAACAGAAAAAATGAACAAAGTAAAAGTGCACAGCAGAGAACACAGGAAAAGCCAGAAGGAAGCAAAGAAGAGGTGGGCAGCCCTCAACTTAACGTGCAGTG
>CM053588.1:20760192-20786651 GCA_028646515.1 Pseudochirops corinnae
TTTATGGAGTAGGGAAGACTTTATGACCAAAGTAGAGTTAGAGAGCATTATAAAATGCAAAATGGATAATCTTGATTACATGAAATTGAAAAGTTTCTGTAGAAACAAAGCCAATGTAACCAATATTAAGAGGGAAGTGGGAAACTGGGAAAGAATTTTTGCAACCAGTGTCTCTGATAAAGGTCTCATTTCTAAAATATACAGGGAATTAAGTTAAATCTATAAGAATACAAGTCATTCCCCAGTTTGATAAATGGTCAAAAGATATGAACGGGCAAATTTTGGAGATAGAATTAAAGATATATATATAAGCATGTGAAAAAATACTCTAAATCTATTGATTCAAGAAATGCAAATCAAAACAACTTTGAGGTACCACATCTCACCAGCCAGATTGGCTAAGATGACAAAAGAGGAAAATGACAAATGCTGGAGAGGATGTGGAAAAATTGGAACACTAATGCATTGTTGGTAGAGCTGTGAACTGATACAACGATTCTGGAGAGCAATCCACAACTATGCCCAAAGGGCTATAAACAATTGTATACCCTTTGACCCAGTAATACCACTTCTGGATTGTATCCCAAAGAGATCATAGAAGTGGGAGGAAGACTCGTATGTACAAAAATATTTATTGCAGCTCTCTTTGTGGTGGCAAAAAACTGGAAATTAAGGGGATGCCCATCAATTAGGAATGGCTAAACAAGTTGTGGTATATGAATGTAATGGAATACTATTGTGCTATAAGAAATGGGGAGGAGACGGACTTCACATTCACCTGGAGAGGCTAATAGAAACTGATGCTGAGTGAGAAGAGCAGAACCAGGAAAAATTTGTACACAATCACAGACACATATGTGTGATGACCAACTTTGATAAACTGGACTCTTCTCAGCAACGTATAATTGAGACAACTGTACAAGTCTCAGGATGGAAGGAGATATCTACATTCAGAGAATTATCTAGAAAGAACAGAGTTTAAATGGAGACTGAAGCAATCTACATGCTATCATTCTTTCCCATGTTTGGTTTTGGTTCTTGTTTCCCATTGTTCACTCCATTGGTTACAACCTTTCTACACAACCAGACTAATGTCCATTGTGAAAGTATTTGCAGATCCTATACATGATTACACGCCACCATGGAGGTGGGGGAGAGGGAGGGGATAAAATTTGAAAGTCAGTAGATTATGGAACCTAATCTTGTAAACTAAAAGTAAATAAACAAATCAGTTAATAAATACAAAAAATAATAATAAATGTGAGTTTTCCTCTTATTGTTAATGTGATTAAATTCAAAGAAATCTAATTCTGAGATGTTCCATTCTTGGGAAAATGCTGATTTGTGCTGCAGGTCATGAGGAAGGGTTGGGGTCAAGGGATAATAATAATTATCATTTTTACTAATTAAATATCATTTTTGGTCAAAGTCTGAACTAATTAAACAAGACTGCTTTGCTTTACTTTAGAAATGCCTTTTCCTATATCATAAACTCCAAAGACCAGATAAGGTTGAATATTCAGATTTTCCTTATCTTGGGAGACAAACTCTGTTAGAACCCACTCACCTCGGGTTCCCTGCTGGCCCACCTTCCTCACTTACCCTCCCCGGGGTCATCAGACGTCTCTGGATTCCTTATCTTCTCGAACAGAACAGCCCAGCCCTCACAGATGGGTTTAGAAATGAAGCTTTATTGTTACATCTTCTCTTACCTCTTACCTCTTACCTCCTCTTACTTACCTCTTACTCCTACCCCCTTCCCTCCCCTCACTCCCCTTTATCTCCCCCTGGGCAGACTAAGTTACGTGCCTCAGCAACAGGGGCAAGAAGAAAGGGGGGGCTATCCCATTGGATGATACATTCTCAATGCTGTTAATCCACATTCAGGTAAGGCAGACAGCCTTATCAGGGTAGATTAGGCAGAACTCATGTCGGGTGTCTCAAAGGCTCCAAAGCCTTTTTATTACCCTGCTCTGGCTCCTAGTGCCTTGGAATGCAACAGACCACCCAGAGGGCAGCAGGAAGGAGCAATTCGGGTTGGGGGCCCAACAAAACTCCATATTGGAGAAAAACCAACATTGTGAGGCTGGATTTGAACTAGAGACCAAGTACTCTTCTCCCGCAGCTGTGTCTCTTAGAAAGTAGCTCTCCTGACCATGTCAAATGCAGATGACCTATTCAATCTCACTCATATTAAGTGTGATCTATTCAAAGCTTTATACAATTTGCTAGGTGCAAAGGATTCACCCCAATCTGAAAGGGGCTCTCACCTTTATAGGGTGTGAATGTCACAGAACACATCTCTTTCATAAAAGAATTTGTTTCGAACTATCATTTCAATTAACACTTTGAAACTTCTCTTTTCCCATCTATCCCATTCTGAAAATGCCTTTCTCAAAATAGGGCTAACACTGGAGACTATATTTTTGATTGACTGAGCTGCAGTTGCTCTTGCTTTCCTGTGAGTTCAGAATTATTTTCTGAGTCCCATGCATGTATGTTTTCCGTTAGCTTAAAGGAAATAATTAACATATACACATCACCTAGCTCGTGTGCCTCCTTTTCACCAAACTCTCAGTCTGAGAGTCTGTGTCTCCAAAAGATCAAAGAAAAAGGGAGAGGAGGTAATGTGCAAACATGCAGCCAGCAGCTCTCTGTGGTGGCTGATGATCTGATACCAGGGGATGCCATCAGTTGGGCGGGCTGAACAGTCTGTGGCACGGGATTGTGATGGGATACTGCTGTGCTATGAGAAATGACAAGGGGGTGGTCTCAGAAAAGCTTGGCAAGACCTGGACGAACTGATGCAAAGGGAAGTGAGAAGAACCAGAAGATTGTTGCAGGCAGTGGCACCAATGTTGCATTGAGGATTAGATGGGAGACTTGGCCATCCTCATCAACGCACTGATCTGGGACGATTCTAGAGGGTTCACGATGACAAAACGCCCCCTGCCAAGAGAGAAACCTGCTGAACTTTGAGGAAAAATTGAAACGTATTTTCCTCACTTTATTTTTTTTCCAATATGGCTAATACGGAAATATGTTTTGCACAATTTCACACGCATAATTGACATCATATTATTTGCCTTTTCAAGCGGTAACAGAAAAGTGAGGAGGCAGACAGGGCCTTGGCGGCTGCGCATATGCAACGCCCAGCTCCGCCTCCTCTTCTCAAAGGCCTCCTGCTTCGGCCTCGGACGCAACCTATCCGGGAGCCGCCCCTCCTCCTCTCTCTCCGCCCCTCCCCCACGCGTCACAGTTGGATTCTGGGAGTTGTAGTTCGCAGCTTGATTTCCCCCCCATGTGTGGGGCCTTTGTTAGCCTCAGGCAGAGGCTCGGTGAGTGAGGGGATGTAGAAGGGTCTGCAGGGGGCGTGACGGGGGCAGAGCCCGAGTCCTGGGGAGCTGTGGGGGAAGGGGGGCATCACGTGAAAAGTGGCGGGCCTCGGGGTAGACTTTGGGGGCGGGGCGCGCTACGGGGGTGTCCCGATCAAAGCCTCAGAGGCGGAAGGGCCTTTTGGGCTGAGCTGGTCTTCACTGCCCATTTTACAGCTGAGGATCCAGAGGCTCGCAGAGGGGCCACCAGGGACCGCAGAGTCCAGGCTCTGTGGGGGGTGAGGACGTTCCCCGGGCCCCCCGGGGCTCTGCACCATCGCCGGCTGGCTCCCTATCCTCACACTCCCTCCCGGACCCCAGACCGCGGGGGCCCGGGGACCTGGGATGTCCCCGGGTGCCCGCGCGGCCGCCCCCACCCCGCCACGCCTTTGCCCGCAGCTCGGCTACACGGTCTGTGCTTGAAACAATGTATCTGTCCGTGCCCTTTGCCCTGAATGTTGCCTTCCTAATAGTGCTGAAAGTGTGGACAGAGCATTGTCCTTTTACCCAGCAGATCGTAGAAGTTCCTTTGTCCTTTCCTCAAAAAATGAGCTGTTATTATGATGATTCATGAGAGAGCAAAACAATTAACGAGGGAACAAATTTTCAACGTTCCAACCACATTCTTATGGCTTCGTGCACAATGTTACACCATCAAGATAAAAAAAATTCATTTTCTAAAGCTGCAATTGTAGAACACTGGAAAAATCAATTTTCTAATTAGCATCATTTGTTTTTTATATTAGAAGCCTAATATAATGGAAACAAGGCTAGTCTTAAAACACGAAAAAGGGGGAGCTAGGGGGCGCAGTGAAAAGAGAGCTGGCCCTCGAGTCAGGAAGACCTTAGTTCCAATTCGACCTCAGACACTGGTCACTTACTGGCTGTGTGACCTTGGGCTAGTCATTTAACCCCAAGCTGCAGGAAGACCCCTTGCAAAAAAAAAACAAAACTAAAACAGGAAGTAAAATTGTCTCTCAAACTATTTCAATTCAGCTGATTATCTTAGCTTTTAAAAAATCACTTTATCCCTCTATCCATTGGACATTCTAGACTAATTTTATTCAGAGAGAAGAATCGGGCAATTAGGATCCAATTATGTTTAATTCCTATTCTTACAGCTCCTAAACATATCTCTGTAATGCCACATTTTAAGTGCATTTTGCATTAAGGGCTGTCTACTCTTAGATGGTCAGACTTCCCCGATTGTCCTCCTGAGAGAGCACATGTAACTTTAAAGGAACTCACATTGTCATTCAGATTAAGAGAAATGTGCTGACCCCACTGACTGCATTCCTGAACAACCTCCATTGTGAAGTTCAGCAGGACTCAGTTTCCCTGTGAATCTCTTGCTTTCCTGGAAATCTCCAGATTGCCTCTTCCTTGCTCTCCCCCTCCCACCTCCTAAAGTCCCCAATCTTTCCTCCAGTAAGGAATCTGATAGTGTTGGGGAGGAGGAGCTCTCAGCCCTGACCAGCCTGCTGGGTGATGGCCCAGGTGCAATCAGAGCCCTGGGGTGGAGTTTGGGGGCCTGGGAGGGGTCTAGGGCAGGAAAGGGCTCATCCCAAGGGCCAAGGCATTCCAGGTGAGGGAGGACAGGGTTTGGGGAAAAGAGGCAGGCAGGGTCCTGCTCCTGCCCTGGAGGGAATGAGTGGAGGACCGGGCAATCCAGGGGTCTCAGAGACTGGGGAGTGGGTGGGAGGACCCTTCCAGAGGGAGCTGGCTGAAAACAGGAACTTGTGGTGAGATTGCTCCACCTTCTTCCTTCTCTTCTACCCAGATCTCTCTGCCTTCTTCCCTCCCTCAGAGCTGAGATCTCTGTGCTTTCTCTTGTTCCTGAGATCTTTGCCTTCTGAACCCCAACTCTATGCCTGCAGGTCCCAGGCAGGTCTCAGCCAGCCCCTCACGCACCTGCTGACTTCTTCTGGCTGTCCCTGCCTTGGTCTCATCCTCCTCTTCTGACCATGTGGTGAGTGCACTTCAGGTCCACCTAGAGTGAACCTCCCTCGCAGGCCTGGCTACTGGACAAGCTTCCCTCCCTTCACTCTTTTCCAGACTCCCAATCACTTCCCAAATGTTTGGAATCACCCTCCCCAGACTTGAGATTGAGTCATGCTTTCCCAAAACTGAAACCTTACCCACAGGACACAGGAGTCCTTTCTCCCTGCCCCCAGCATTTGGTCAGAGATTTAGTTGTTCTGCCTTCAGACCAAGCCCCCCATAAAGGCCTAAAGTTCTGCTTGTCCTGAGGACCCCACTTTGGATGCAGGAACCAAAGCTCCTTCCTGTCCCCCCTCACCTGAACTCATAGCCCCTGGGCTGCTTCCCTATTAGATCCCAGGCACTGGCTCCCTGTCTCTGGTCTCCTTGAGGTATTCTAGGCCTAAGCTCCCCCAGAATGGCCCAGGAGTCCTCCCCAGCTCCTAGTTAGACCCCAGGATACAGCCCTGCTTTCCCAGGCTCAGTGTTCTCCTGGATCAATTCTGTCCCTGCAGTGTCTCTGAGCTCCTTGCCATGAGCTAGGTTAGAATGTCTTCCTCCCAGCCCCTATCTGAGCTCCAGCTCCCCTTCCCTGGGCCTTCTGTTCCCCTACCCCCTCTTGTTACAGACCCCTCAGGCCCCTGCCAGGGAGCTGAATCCCAGACTGAATTTGGTCTCCCCGCCTAGGCTTTCTCTGGTCATGACCTGGTAGCTCCATCCCAGAGCTCTGCCTATCCCCAACCTTCCTAAGCTTCCTTACTCCCTGAATCAAGTAGTCAGTCTGTTGTCTAGATAACGAGTGTATGTTAGCTAGGGAGAGGGGAGGCAGGGAGGGCAAAGGACAATGTGGAGGGAGACCCCTGAGTCAGGAGCCATTGAGACTCTGACTGGTCTCATACCACCTGGGATCCCAAACCCCTTCTGCCTCTTGTTTCTCTGGAAGAGAAGGCCCCCAGGGCAGGGCCTGAAGCTTTGTTAATCCCTTTATAGGCTGGCCTTCTGACCTTGAAGAAAAGGGCAACACTGCCCCTCTGGGATCCTTCTCCCTCCCCAGGTCAGCCTGCAGAGGACCAAGGCTGGCACCAGCAGGGAGCCTGGAGCCAGAGGGAATGGCCTCTGGGAGCCGCAGACCCCCAGCCCAGGTGAGTGCCCTCAGTCCTCAAACTGGGCCAACATCAGCCAGAGAGACCATTTCCACAGACCTAGAGGATTGTCTGTGAGGCGGGCAATGCCCGGGCTAAGGATTGTTTCTGTACAGAAACAGGCAGGAAATTGAAAACAGTAGTAACAACACTGCCCTACTCTCTCCTTCTGTGTTTGGAATTGATTTGAGCCGCTTTGTTCTCATTCACCCATCCCAATCGCTGCCCTACTATGTGCTTTTATTAAGGTTCCCTTCATGACCCCTAAGGCAAAAGGACGCCCACTTGCCTCATTCCTCTGTCCTGTGGGGGTCTTCTCTTTGCTCCCTGTATCCATGCCTAGCATCCCTTCCCCACTTCCATAGAACTGCTCCCCTTCCCCTTTGCCTCTTTGCCCAAGCCCTCCCTGCCAGACCTTGAAGACAGGATGCTCTGCTGGTCCTCCAGGGTCTGAGCTACAGAAACACTTTATCTGTCTGGTGCACACTGACCCCTCCTGTCTTGTAGCTAGTTTGACTCTCAAGGGCACACTGAGAGGGCAGTGAGGGTTGAAAGGAGCAAATGCTCTGAGCTGGAGTGGGGGCAGGGTCACAGTCTCCTGCCTCCTCTGGTCCAGCGTTTCTGGAAAATAGGGCAACTGAAGAAAAGAGGTGAATTTGGCTTCTGAGTCACACTCATAGGTTCACTGGCCCTCAGCAGAGCTATTTGGACCAGGCCAAAGGAAAAAGTACCTATCTTAGCTGTCAGTATATTAGCATTTGTGAAGGGCCTCCCCTTGTTAGAGTGGACATAGGAAAAGGGCTGAAATTGGGGAACTGTTCAAAGTCCTGGGGGTTTTCATTTCCAATATGTGAATAGAGGGTACAGAAGGAGACACTCAGTTCTTGTCAAGGAGACATCAGGATCAAAGGCAAGGACACAATGGATTGACTTACCTTCTCCCCCAAATCCACTTCTGTCCATCTTCACAGCAGCCCTGTATGGGAGTTCTTATCTTTATTTCACAGTTCAAGAAACGGAGGCAAACAGAGTTTCAGTGACTTACCAGGGTCACACGGCTAATAAGTGTCTGCGGCTGGATTTGAACTCAGACCTTCATGATCTTCTACCATTTCTCAGTTCCCCCAGCATTTTCTTGGTCTGCGCATCTTCCCACAGCCCCTCCAACACTGACTGCTGCCATTTTTGGTCATTTTTCATAGTTTTGCAGAGTATGAGGTGAAGTCTCAGTGTTGTTTTGGTTTGCTTGTATTAGAGGTTGGGAGCATTTTTCCTGTGGTTGGGAATACTTGGCAGTTCTTTTGGGAATTCTTTGTTCATATTCTTTGGCCATTTCTTTGTTGGGGAATAGGTATTTGTTGTGGTTTTTTTATTATTATTTAAGTTACTCTGATTCTTGGTGATATTCCTTGGGATTTTCTTGGCACAGATGTTAGAGTGGTTTGCCATTTCTTTCCCCAAGAGCTGAGTCAAACAGGTTTAAGTGACTTCCCCTGGGTCACATTGCTAATAAGTGTCTGAGGTTGAACAAAACTCAGGTTCTCCTCACTCTTGACTTGGTGCTCTATCTACTGGCAACCTTTCTGCCACTGGATATTAGTGTTTTTTAAAATAACATTTCATTTTTCCCGAATGACATGTAAAATCTTTTTCACATTCATTTTTTCCCTCTAAATTTTGAATTTCCAGGTCTCAATCTGCCTCATTCCTCTTGCCCCTCCCACAGTGTGTAAGCAATCAGAAATAGAATTCATCTGCAGTCATGTAAAGTATTTCCATATTAGTCATTTTGTGGAGAAAAAAACAACTTGAACCAAACAGAAAGAAAGTGAAAAATAGCAGGCTTTAAGTCAGTGTTCATGCTCAGTTCTTTCTATGGAGGGGGATAGCATTTTTTAGCCTGAGTCCTTTGAGAGAGTCTCGCTCAGATCATGGTATTGTGAGAATAGCTAAGTTATTCACTGTTATTCAGATTATCATGTGGCTGTTACTGTGTACAATGTTCTCCTGGTTCTGCTACCTTCACTCTGCATCAGTTTATGGAAGTCTTTCTAGATGTGTCTGAAGTCATCCTGTTTGTCATTTCTTATAGCACAATCACATTCCATTGCAATCATATACCCCAATTGTAGAGACGTCCCCATCTCCTCAATTTCCAGTTTTTTGCCACCACAAAAACAGCTGTTCTGAATACCCTTCTATAACTTGGTCCTTTTCCCTTTCAAAAAAAAATATCTTTGGGATACTGACTTAGGGGTGTTACTCTTAGGTAAGAAAGCATGCACAGTTTTATAGCCTTTTCAGTATGCTTCTAAATTGCTCTCCAGAATTGTTGAATCAGTTCACAACTGCACCAATAGTGTATTAGTGTCCCAGTTTTCCTGCTTCCCTCCAGTATTTATTATTTTCTTCTCTGATTAATTAGTCAATTTAATAGGTGTAAGGTGGTACCTCACAGTTGTTTTCATGTGTATTTCTCCAATCAGTGTGAATTTAGAGCACTTTTACAGCACTATAACTAGCTTTGATCTGTTTTTCTCCTTGAACCTACTTGTTCCCATCCTTTGACCATTTATCAATTGGGTCTTGACTTGTATTCTGATAACTTTGACTCAGTTCTCTATACAGTTGAGAAATGAGACCTTTATCAGAGATCTTGCTATAATTTTTTTTTTAGTTGTCTGCTTTCCTTCTAATATTGGTTGCATTGATTTTGTTTCTGAAAAAAAATTTTAATTTAATCCAATCAAAATGATCCATTTTATATCTAGTAATGCATGCTATCTCTTCTTTTTGGTAAGTTCTTTACTTATCCATAGATCCATAGAATTGCATGCTCCCTCAATTTGCTTATGGTACCACCTGTTATTTCTAAATCATGTACCCATTTTGACCTTAGCTGACGATGTTAGATGTTAGTCTATACCTAGTTCCCCCCATACTGTTTTCTAGGTTTTTTTTAACTGTTTTTGTCCCAAAAGGTTAGGGATTGGTGTAGCCCTGAATGCATAGATAATTTAGTAACAATTGTCATTTCATTTTATTGACTCCACCCACTCATGGGCATTCATAACTTTTCACTTCTTTACATCTGACTGTATTTATGATTAAATGCTTTGTAATGGTGTTCTTATAGTTCCTGGATTTGTCTTGGAAGATAGACTCCCAGGTATTTTCTACTGTCCACAGTTACTTTAAATGGAATTTCTCCTTCCGTCTTTTACTTCTGAATTTTTTAGGTAATATATAGAAATGTTGATGACTTATATGGATATTTTATATCTTGTAACTTGGCTAAAATTTTTAATTATTTTAAGTAATTTTTTGTTGATTCTCTAGGATTCTCTAAGCATAGGATCATATCTGCAAATAGTGAGAGGTTTTTTTCTCATTGCTTATTCTAATTCCTTCCATTTCTTTTTTCCCCTCTCATTGCTCTACCTAGGATTTCTAGTACAACAGTGCCTAATAGTGGTGGTATTGGGCAACCTTGCTCCACCCCTGATCTTCTTGGGAAGCTTTCTAAGTTACCCTCATTACAGATCATGCTTGTTGACAATTGTATATAGGTCTTATTTATTGCTATATTAAAAGTTCTATTTTTTTTTCCTACGCTCTCTAATGTTGTTAAGAGGAATGGATTTTGTATTTTGTCAATAACTTTTCCTGCATCTATTGAGATTACCATATGATTTCTTTGAGTTGTGTTATTGATGTGGTCAGTTTTGCTGGTGTTTTTCCTAACACTGCAGCAATCCTCCATTTCTGTATAAATCTCACCTGGTCATAGTGTACAGTTCTTGTGATTTTTATTGCTGTTATCTCCTTGCTGGTATTGTATTTTAAAATGTTCTATCGATATTGAAGGGCACTTTGTATTTTCCTTCTCTGATTTTATCCTTCCTGGTTTAGGTCTCAGCAACATGTTTCTTTGCTAGAAGGAATCTCTCTCTGTCTTCTTTTTTCCAAATAGTTAGTGTAGTTTTAGAATTGATTGTTTTTTGACTGTTTGGCAAAATTCTCTTGGAATCCATCTAGTCCTAGGGATTTTGTCTTAGGGAGTCCATTGATGGCTTGTTAGATTTCATTTTCCTGAGATTGGGTAATATAAGTATTCTGTTTCCTCTTCTGCTAATCTGGGCAATTTTTGTTTTTCTAAATACTCATCCATTTCAGATCAATTATCAGGTTTCTTGCCATATATATGAGTAAATTAGATCCTAATGATTGTTAATTTTTTTCATTCCTTTTATTTTTGATAGTAGGAATTTGTTTTTCTTTGTGAAAAATCTCTTTAACCCATGGTTCATCTATTTTGTTGGCTTTTTTTATAAAACCAGCTACTAATTTTATTTATTATTTCAATGGTTTTCTTCCTTTTAATTTGATTAATCTGTTTTTTGATTTTCACAATTTCCATTTTGGTGTTAAATTGGGAGTTTTAAATTTGTTCTTTTTCTTGTCTTTTTAGAAGCATGTCCTATTCACTGATCTATTCTTTCTGTTTGACTGATGTAACTGTTTGGATATCTAAGTTTTCCCCCAAGGACTGCTTTCCCTGCATCCCATAAATGTTGCTATGGAGTCTTGGTGTCATTGCCTTAAAGGAATTATTATTCCTTTAATTTTTTTTTGAAGTGTTTATTCTTTTGGATTAGAAGAATTTTTAATCAATTGTTTTGCTGCCCTTTGTTGAATATAATTTTTATTGTATTATGATCTGAATGGGATGCAGTTTATATTTCTGCTCCTCTGCATTTGATTGTGAGATCTTGATGCTCTAATCCAAGGGCAAATGCTGTATGAATGCCATGTACTGCTGGGAAGAATAATTTATTCCATTCTTCAAAAGCCCAACCATCGAAGTTTTCTAAAATTTATTAATGTCCTTAACTTCTTCCTTGTATACTTTTGATTTAGATTTATCTGATTCTGAGAGGGGAAAATTGAGGTCCCCCACTAGTATCATTTATAGTCTGTTTCTTTCTATAACTCATTTACGTTGCCTTTTCAAACTTAGATGCTATACCATTTGGTGCCTATATAAATCTGCTCCAGCCCCTTAACTTTTACTCTGTCTATATCTCTGCTTCCAATATATTTCTGTTGAACAGCATATTGTAGGATTCTGGTTTTTAATTCATTCTGCTATCTACTTGCCTTTATGGATAAGTTCATTAAATTCATTTTTATACTCATGATAAATAACTGTGTATTTCCTTCCATCACATTTTCCCCTTATTTATCTTCTGTCTCCCTTTTCATGTTGTCCTTCTTCATTAGTGATTTATTTCTGACCAACACCTCCACAAACCTGCCCATCCTTCTTTCAGTCTTCACACCCCTTCCCAGGCTCTTTTAATTTCTGCATAGGATGAGATAGATTTCCATACCCAATTGAGCATATACGTTATTTCCTCTTTGAGACAATTTGGATAAGAGTAAGGATCAAGCCCTCCCTTACCATCTCCCCCCTCTTCCCCTTCAGTGTAACTTCTCTTCTCTGCCTCTTTCATGTGAGATAATTTCCCCCTTTCTCCTTCTCTTACTGGTAGAGCACAACTTCAATACGGCTGACCATATTGTTGGGATGCCAAAATGATGTTGGCGTAAAGACTATTTATGGAGAAAGCATTCAAGGAAGGCTCTCACATGGTGGTTAGAAGAAGTGATTAAAGGAAATTTCCAAAATTTTTCTGAAGAAAGCTGTAATCAATTGTGAGACATGGGAGACACTGTCAAAGGACAACATAGCTTGGTGTGCCCATCTCGCAGAATGTGCTATGCCATGTGAGCAAACCAGAATTGTAGTAACTGAAAAGAATGGGAAGATGTGCAAATTTAGAGCCATCTCCACCCCAGATGTTCACATGGATGTTTTGTGTCCAACCTCTGGTCAAGCCCTTTGTGCCCCATTAGGCTGATCATCCATGGTCAGACACACCTTCACCCTGACATAGGCATGTCATTTGGTCCTCTTCCAGCACAAAGAGGAACAAAAATGACCAACCATGGTAACCAAATCATGTAATAAAAGAAAGAAATGCTATTGCTGAATGAAAATCATCATAAAGCAAACGCATGAGATGTTTGGCCATGGCCCATGACACCAGAGCAGACTCAAGCCCTCAAAGTGACAACAGCTAATTCTGCTTCACTTGGCTGGAAAGTCTCATATCCCTCAGTTCAGTCCTGATGGTAGTTACTATGTCTTATGGATCCTTTCCGTGTTAGGTTTGGAGAAGACTTGCTTCCAGCCTCTTAGGAAATCAAGTAGATCTTTTCTTTCTCTTCCCTTTTTTTTCTGTCATCACACAGACATTCCTGCCCCTTCCCAGAATACCCTGTATATGAGAGCTTCTCACACACTCCCCACAGAATCTGGTACAGAAGGAATTCCCATCATATTCTCTCTTTCTCCTCCCCAGATCCTCCTGACCCATACTTCCAATACATACTTTCACACACATTCCACAGGGAGGCACATCTTTTAAAAAGTAAGCACATTTACTTTTAAAAAGTAAGACCTTTTAAACTTTATTCCAACTCACCATGTCAGATGCTTTTCTCACCCTTCTGTTGGCCTCTCATTGACTGTGGTTTCAAGTGTCAACTCTGACACTTCTAAAAGCTACAACCACTGAGAAAATCCCCTTTTTCTGGGCTTCAGTCTTCTCCTCTCACTTGAGGAAGGTTAGACTACAAGAATTCTGGAGGCTCCTTCAAGTCTAAATCTTCTGACTTTTGGTGGTGTAGGAGTTGGTGACATTCAAGGATGTGGCTGTGGACTTCACCCCAGAGGAGTGGGGCCTCTTGGACCCTCCTCAGAAGGAGTTGTACAAGGAGGTCATGCTGGAGAATGCCCAGAACCTGCTCTCCGTGGGTAAGGACACTTCCTCTGTTCACTCTAAATCTGCTGTTAGAGGGAATATCTTCATTCATGAGTGTGCTGGTTTTGGAACATTTATCAGTGACTAGAAAGGGAAAAGTGTTGGTCTCCTGTGTCCCAGAAACAAGGACCTCCTGTTGCCTGGTTTTCCTGTAAAAGGTCAGTACATTGTGTGAAGAGAACCCAGAGGTTGTCTGGTTGCTCCTGAAGCTGTCTCTTGCCAATTCTAGGGAGCTTGATGTCTCAGATCAGATCAGTATTGAAGTATCTCAGGTGGGAAAGTAATCCCACATGATATAGTCCAGTCTGTCCCTGGACACAAATATTGCCTGCCAAATCTCTGAAAGCTGCTCAGGCAGCTTTTCTCTACACCCTTTCCTCTTTGGGATGGGCCAAGTATTTAGGATATTCATCTTTGTGAGAAACCTCAGTTTGTGGCTCCCACCTATATGTGGTAGGGCACCTTTGTCCTTCTTTTTTCCCTTACATTGTCCCAAATTCCAGGCCAGATGGTGGGAAATTAATGAAGGGAAAAATCATTTCTGTTCAACTGCTGTTCACCGGCTCTTGTGCTTTCTTTACAATATGATGTCATTAGGTGATATTATATCCCCATTTGATATTTGAGAAAACTGAAGCAAACTGAGTTGTTTGGGTGCACACAGCTAGTAACTGAGTCTGGATTTAAACCCTTGCATTCCTGGCTCCTGGACCGGGGCTCTCTCCTCTGCACTACCAGCTACCTCTAATTTCTAGATAATGGAATCTATGGAATGAGTCCCTTGTCCTATGAAGGAGGTGAACCACGACCAATTTTTCTTTTTATCCTAATTTGGCTCCATGATCTTCTCCCCATCTCTCCCCAAAGTTCCCAAACTAAATGCTATGGAAACCTTGCTTAAGGACTTCTGGGAACCATCCTGTACTCCTTCATTGGAAGCCTATCAGTGACAGGAATAACAGACTGGCTCCAAATCAGAATTTGGAATAACTGAGGTTCATTGAGGTCTCCAGCAGGAGAATCTCAGTAGAAGAGGGAAAAGCTCCCTGTAGAATTCCATGCTTTTTATAAGTGAGGAAGTGAGGAGCAGGGGAGGGGACAGGGGCAAAGCTCATTGAGCAGGGTCTGATTTTCAGGAGCTCAAGGCTGACCTGGCCTATCCTAGTTTGGGTTACTGTCTTTAGAAGACTTAATGGGAGAATAAGCTGGATCTGTGCTAACATGATGGAATGATTCTCAAAATGGAATAGCTTTACATGCATACTTTTTTCCCAAAAGAGACCTAAATGACAAAGTTTTCTCTCTCCTCATCCCTGCTTCCCCATGCTCAGGGCTGCCAGTTCCCAGAAAAGATCTGATCTCTCATTTTGAGCCAAAGGAAGCCCCATGGCTGCTGGAGCAAGAAGACCTGAGGAGCTGCCATCCAGGTGAGTCAGGTGAAACAGGTATATCAAAGCTGTGATGTGGGAGTGTTGGGGGAATCTGAAGATCTTCCCTGCTCCTAGGCCCTTTGCTAAAGTGGCTACATGACTCTGAGAACCTTCCTCTATTTGAAAGTATACTCCATGCCCTAATAGGCTGGATGTGGTCATGTGGAGCCTGTGGTGGGAGGCTTGTTTTTCGGCAATGCCCGCTGCCTTGTTGCTTTGCGATTGGGCAGTGGGTCAAGAGGGCTGTGACGTTCTCAGAGCCAGGAGAAGGCTATATATACGCCCTGATGTGAGATTTTCCTTTGGGGCTCACTTTGAGAAGAGTTGTGTGATTTGGCCAGATGAGACTCTGGGAAGCCGTTGAGCCCCCTGGCTTTGAAAAACCCAGATGTTGGTGCTTCCCTCTCTGGTAACTGAATAGGTAACTGATGTAATGGTCAGACGCTGGAAGCCATCTGCTGATCTGTTTTTCTGTTTGTTTGTAACTTTTGTTTGTAACTTGTGTTTGCATCCTCTGAAGTTCAGGGTGCTGACTTCCCCCTCAACTAGGTAAATTATATATGTTTGATTAAAGTGAAACTGTTAACCCATTTTGAGTTGCTTTTCTTTAGAAAAGCAGATCTAAGAACCTGTGCTAGTAGCCACCTGAGTATGCTAGGGTGCTTGCTGATACAGGGGGTGAAGCAAGTGCTAGATTTGGGGGCAAGATGACCTGACTTGGAAATATTTTTGAGACACTTTTTAGCAGTGGAATCCTAGACAAGTCACTGGACCCCTGCACCTCATTTCCCCATACGTAAAATGAGGAATTAGGACACCAGGGCCTTTTGATGCCCTTCCAGTGATAAATCTGTGATCCTATAAAAAGTCATTGTTTGGAATTCGGGGGCAGGAAATCTCCTGAAAGAGCCAAAGGGGTTAGGCTTTCCAATATGGGCTCTTTCTTAGACCTTCTTAAAGTGAGTGAGAATTTATTAAGTCTCTGCTCTGTGCCAGACCTCCTGATAAGCACCAGGGATATAAAGAGATACAAGGAACATCCCCTGCCCTCCTGGAGCTCACAAACTGGGGGAGCAAACAATATGCTAACAACAGTGTCGAAACCTGTTTTGGACTGGACAAATTGGAGCTCATTGAGAGAGAGAAAGCCATAAGACTAAGGAAGACTAGAAAGGCCTATTGTGGAAGGTGGACTCTAGCTGGGGCTTCAGGGAAGCCAGGACAAGCATTCTAGGCATGGGAATGGCACAGAATGCCCACAGAGTTGGGAGGTGGAGTGTCTTGTTCACAGGACAGAAGGCAGGCCTGCACCACTGAAGTAGAGCCTATTTGGTGGCATAATAAGATGAATGAAAATTAGAAGAGTAGGAGGAGGGCAGATGATGAAGTGGCACATGATTAACAGCCCTAGAGAGGATTTACATTTGATCCTTTTGCTAGGGAGTCAGTCATGTTGTTGCTCAGTCACTTCTGGCTCTTCACAATCCCATCTGGGATTTTTTTGGCAATGATCCTGGAGTGGTTTTGCATTTCCTTTTCTGCATCAATTCACTGATGGGGAAACTGAGGCCAACAAGCTTAAGTGACTTTCTGAGGATGATCTAGTAAGTAAGTGTCTGAGGCTGGATTTCAACTGAAGCTTTCCTGGCCATTACTCTATCCACTCTACTTCTTAGCTGTCCAAAGGATGTCAGTTAGTGAGGTGTCAAAGGATAGCCTTGCTTCAGTGAGATTATGCAGCCCAAATGTGTCATGGACCCAGACAGCCTGCCTTTATGATTTTCCATCTCTTCATTCAGCAGCATCTCAGCAGTACCAAAGGTTGCTGCCTTACTTAGAATTAATCCACGACTAGGCTTTACATAAATCACAAACCTGGGCCCAATCCCTGATCTCTGAGGCTCCATCTTTGGCCCATTCTTGGAGAATCATTGACCAGATTCTTTGAGGTGAAAGCCACTCTTAGTCTGGGGAAATGGGAGGTAAAAATTCCTGGGTGTCCCACAGCATATAATGCTTCCAGAGCTAGAAAGAATTATCTGTGATCTTCCCTATGGGTCTGGTCAGGTCCCAGCAGGATTTCAACCTGACAAAGGTCATTAACTGTAGGCATTATAGTACATGAGCCAGAAACAGAATTGGGGCCAGAACATATATTTTTCAACTGAGAGACTAGAATACTGGGATTATGGAAGAGGCTGGGGCCTGCTGTCTACCCTGGGCCCAGTCCGTCACTCATTATGCATGGATTAAGCAACTCTAGCTTTCTAGGCATTCAACTCAGCTTTTGGAAGGGAAAAGTCCATCCCTGCTGTCAAGGAGCTCCCAATGTGGCATACCAACATGGAGATAGTTTGAGAAGAAGCAACAGATTGGGAACATTTGTCTTAGCTGATTCACAGAAAAGAGGGTGTTTGGGAATAGAAAGATATCTAGTTCAATGGAATATATGGGAACTCAAGGAATGAGGCTAATAATGGTTTAAGAAAGAAGGAGAGGAGAGTTAGGGAGGAAAGAGACAAAATTATAATAAGAAGCATAAGAACACAGACACACTTCAGAGATATTGTGGGTTTGTTTCCAGAGCACTCAACTAAATTGAGAGTAAAAAAGCAAGTCACATCAATTTTTTTTTTTGTTTCCCAATGCATTTAAAGATTCTGTTTACACTACTTTGTTGTCTATTATGTATACAATACTATTGTGTGTATCAATGTACATGCCTTAATTCAAAAATACTTTGTTGCTATAAAAATCTAACCATCATCTGAGCCATCCTGGAGCCATAATCTTGTTGCTTGTGGAAGTTCTTGCCCAGAGTTGATGTTCTTTGACTGATTAGCCTGGTGGTTGCCCAAGGTTGGGGATGACTGTGGCAATTTCTTAAAACAAGGTGATGGGGAAGCTTGCCACATTGATTGATGCTTCTTTCCACTTAAACACTTAGAGACCATCATGGGATTATTAATTGGCCTCTTTCCAATATCATTGAGTGTCAGGGAATAGCAAGACCCAAAGAGAAGAAGGGAAGAAGTCAACATGCTATAATAATATAAATTTTCTTGACAGCAAAAGAAAGTGTGATGGAGAAAGGCCCTCTAGTACCATGGACAGAGCATGCCCACTTGCACAGTTACAATTGTAGTTTCAGCTACTTAGATGTTGGTGAGTTCATTCAGGCATTCTGAGCTCATGTCCTGACTTGTGAATATAATGAGAGTGCTGGTCCAGCTGTTGTCACTGGTGTTTGTGAGGATTCAATGTGATTGTCTCTGAAGGTTTTTGTAAATCAAGTTATCCTGCAGATGTAAAATGGCATTTTAAAATTATTGACTCTGTCCATTGAACTTTGAAGCATTTTCTCTTATCCTGGGGAAGTAGGATGTAGATCAATTAGTTTACTTTATCCCAAAGGAGTAAATGGATTATATTTATATATGTTTATATGTATTTTATTATTTCTTTCTGGCAGAAGGAGAGATTAGACCTCAAATGCAAGAGACTGTTGAAAAGCCTATCATTTCTGTGAATGAAAATCATGAGGAAACTTTCATGAGTCATGTTCCGTGTGAAGTCACTAGGAGAGAAATCTGTGCCTTATTTCTCAGAGTCCACATAAGAGAGAAACCATATGATTGTCATCATTATAGGAAGGACTTGAGTCAACAATTATCCCTTATTAACCATCAAAACATTCAGTATGGAGAGAAAACACATAAGTATCATGAATGTGATGAAGCATTTAGTGAACGCTCATCCTTCCTTATCCATCCAAGAATTCACAGTGGAGAGGAATCTTATGCATGTGAGAAACCTTATGAATGTAATCAGTGTGGAAAGGCTTTCAGTCAGAACTCCAGTCTTGCTAGACATCTGAGAATCCACACTGGAGAGAAACCTTATGCATGTGATCAATGTGGAAAGGCTTTCAATCGGCACTCCAGTCTTGCTGCACATCTGAGAATCCACACTGGAGAGAAACCTTATGCATGTAATCAGTGTGGAAAGGCTTTCAATTGGCATTCCAGTCTTGCTGCACATCTGAGAATCCACTCTGGAGAGAAACCTTATAAATGTAATCAGTGTGGAAAATCTTTTGTACATAAAGGAAGTTTTAGTCAACATCAGTTAATCCATACTGAAGAGAAACCTTATGAATGTAATCAGTGTGGAAAGGCTTTCAATCAGAATTTCAATCTTGCTGCACATCTGAGAATTCACACTGGAGAGAAACCTTATGAATGTAATCAGTGTGGAAAATCTTTTGCACATAAAGCAAGTCTTACTGAACATCAGAGAATCCACACTGGAGAGAAACCCTATGAATGTAATCAATGTGGAAAGGCTTTCAATCGGCACTCCAGTCTTGCTGCACATCTGAGAACCCACACTGGAGAGAAACCTTATGCATGTAATCAATGTGGAAAGGCTTTCAGAGACAGCTCCTATCTTACTATACATCAGAGAATCCACACTAGAGAAAAACCTTATGAATGTAATCAGTGTGGAAAATCTTTTGTACATAGAGCAAGTCTTAATGAACATCAGTTATTCCACACTGGAGAGAAACCTTATGAATGTAACCAATGTGGAAAGGCTTTCACACAGAGCAGGAATCTTGTTCAACATCGGAGAATCCACACTGGAGACAAACCTTATGAATGTAATCAGTGTGGAAAATCTTTTACACATAAAGTAAGTCTTACTGAACATCAGAGAATCCACACTGGAGAGAAACCTTATAAATGTAATCAGTGTGGAAAGCTTTTCACAAAGAGCTGCAATCTTGCTCAACATCAGAGAATCCACACTGGAGAGAAACCTTATGAATGTAATCAGTGTGGAAAGGCTTTTACACATACCTCGAATCTTGCTCAACATCAGAGAATCCACATTGGAGAGAAACCTCATGAGTATCTGGAATGTGATCAGACTTTTTAAGTCCACCATCTCCTTCCCAAAGACATCTGATGAAGGAAGTACCCAGGAGACACAATTTCTGATCAATGGTTTCATTGATTAGGGCTAGTGAATACTCAATAAAACAATGGTCATTAGGGGGAATCACAGAGAGGTCTCAGCACTTATGTGCCTTCACATGGGTGGATGTTGCCAACAGGTACAAATCAGCTCTACTGCTTAAACATGATTTTGAATGAAGATGGCAATGAGAGGCGGCTCATCTTCAGGAAGGGTTGGGGGACTTGACTCCTCCGTCAGTCTCAGACCAGGAGACTCATCTCTTCCCAGAGCAGCCCTGGGCCACAGGGTCCAGATGCAGCAGGGAGCCGCTTCCCCTCTGAGCTGGGGACTCCCCGGTCCCGGGTGGGTGGCTCTCCCCTATCCCCGGTGGCCTCCCAGCACTCCTGGGATGCAAGCACAGGACCCACCCCCGCCAGGGCGGCCACTTCCCCTCCAGGTCACCCCGTCTGTGCTCAGGGAGGACCCCGGTTCCTGCCCAGAGGAAGCCGCATAGGCGCCGGACTGCGCGGCGCCTCCCTCAGCCTGAGCACTGTCTAGTGCGGGAAGGACCCCCACAGCGATCTCTCAGTATCCCCTGAATCCCCCCTTTTCCAGGGAGCCTGTGCTGTTCCCGGCCCTGCCAGCTCCTCCCCTGCAGGGAAGGGGAGTCTGCTTCCCTGCCCAGCAACAGCAGCGTCATCGCGACCTTGTCTGGAAGGACATTGGAGGAGCCCGGACACGTGACTGCCTCACCGGGCCATCCAGGCCCCAGGCGTGCTCACGCGTTACCCCTCGGCCCCGCCCCACCCCTGCCCCGCTCCATCCTTGGCCCCGCCCTCAGGTTCAGTGGTGAAGGTTCAGGTTCCTCAGTATGAAAGTCCAGACACGGCCTTGGGCGCAACCAATTGGAATCCAACGGGGACCCCACGTGGGCTCCGCCCCACCCATCCAGGGCTGTATCAGTTCCTCCCCGGACTACAATTCCCAGAATGCCTATCGTCGCAACGGGAAGTGTTCCTCCCTGGGAAGCCTAGAAGTACCCCGCCCCCCCTGGGAGCCGCTATGGCTTCTGGTTCCCTTCCTGCCGTTCTCGTTGGGTCCCCCTACCCTGGTGCTGGGGGAGGGGTTAGTTTAGCTGTGAGGGTGGTCCCTGCTCCCGGTGAGCTGCAGGGTCCGGGGCTGGGGGAGGGGCGGAGCCATCTGTAGCCGGCTCTGAGCTTGTAGCCCCACCTCCCGCTGAGGCCTTCTCCAGCCCCTACGCGTGTCCAGGCACCCCGGGCACCCCCTCCGGGGACACCACTGTCCCCTGATCCAGGACCCGTCGCCAGCCTCCCCTCCAGGCCTAGGTGCTCTCTGTCTGCTGGAACCCGGCTCCAGGTGATAATGGGCCTGGCCCCCGCGAGGATCGTCCAGGCCCCCCTCAGCCCCCGGGCTGTTTCCCTTTCAGATCGCAGCCCTGGCTCCCCCAAGTGGTCCCAGGGGTGCTTCCCGCTCGTGGTCCTGTCCTCCGATCTGTTCTGCAGACACTGGCTCAGGAGCCTGGAGCCCCCGCAGCGGGGACCTTGTTACCCCCTTCCCTCCCCCTGGCCTGGGGCCCTCCCTGAATGGTGTGGACTCTCCCTGAGTGGGGGAACCACCCTCCTCTGAGACCGAAGGCACCTGGCTTTGGTTCACAAAGTGATGGAGCAGTGACCTGGATGTCCTCATCACCCCCCTGCCCAAGTCACAATTCTGCGTTTTAGCCCCTGTGTTCACGCTGTGGGCTCTGATTCCAAGGCCGGACTTGGACTGACCGGTAGCTGGGTCTCTAACTCAGTCCTGACGGAGCCTTTCCACCCCCTTTCCCTCTCAGTCCTCCCCCATCCATGCCCACACCATGGGGGACCATGGCCTCTGACTGACCCTCCCCTCATCTCTCACTTGGCTCCAGGACTTTGGGACTCCTGTCTGACTGCTTTCCCCTCCGGTGCCTTGGGGTTCGTCTGATCCTCCCTCCCTTGGCAGCTTCCTTTCCTTTGCTGTCTCCATCAGAGGGCAAGGACTGTCCTTCCACTTTGTCTTTGAATCCCTGGCCCTTCACAGGGTGTCTGGCTTATTGACCACTGACTATTAGAAGCCACCCAAACTCTTAGGGGCTTCTCGGTGCCACCATAGTGCATTTAGGGATATGTATACACATACATACTCATGTAAACATATATATCTACATTTCCTAATTATTTTAGCATGTTTAGGAGTCTTCCATTTAGATCTGTCAGGGCCAGATGAATCTAGAATGAAGGAAAAGAAAGGAATTTTAGAAAAAACTAGCTATTATAGACTCCTGGAGAAATCTGAATGAGAATAGGATGGAGTATACCTATTACTCAGCTGTGCCTGGCACCTTCACAAAACTTGACCATGCATTAAGGCATAGAATCCTCACAGGAATGCAGAAAAACAAACCTATAAAATGCACCTTTTCCAGTCCATAAGGCAGTCAGTGTTGGGGAATGTGTCACCCAGTCTGCTGCTCTGGCTCTGTCTGCTATTTGTCACACTGCAAATGTAGAGGAAGGTTAAGGGGTCCCAAGAACTTGTCTTTTTGAGTTGTCATATCATGTCACTTGGTAGCCCTCATGGGTCACTGATTAGGAAGGGACTGAGAAGCAACCCCTGTTTTGCTGACATGGGCCTATCCAAATGGCCTTTCTTCTCATTACAAAAGTTATTAATCAAAGTTGGTTCCATCATGAATCCCTTGCTAATCTGCAGGGATAAGAGCCTCAATATGTTCTTTTCATTCTCTTTGTCCTGAATTTTGCCTCATTAATTCAGGTAGAAGCCTGAACAAAGAGTTTTCCTTTTAACAATAAGGAGAATTTACAAGATTCTTTGGACTTTCCTTGAAGAGTAAGTTGTTGTTCTTAATTTTATTTTAAAATAATTTATTTTTTAATTTATGGAGCAAAACAAGCATTTCCATAACAGTGTAATAAAGAAGATGTTTCTGTGTGAAGCTACAAATCTTCTGCATATACCTGGAAATAGCCCGACTTGCTTTTCCTTTCTAAATGCAACAAAATGATCCTGGAAATTTCTTTTTTTCTTTGTTTTTCTTACCTCAACCCCAGCCCTGGAGATGACTATCCTTAGACACACACACATTTATATATAGGTATATATGGATGCATATGTAAAATTACTTAATATTTGCTTGTGTTTGTCACTTCTTTCTCTGCATGCAGGCAGGGCCTTTCTTCATATGTCCTTTGGAGTTAATTTGGATTTTATAATAGACAAAAAACCTTATACTCTTAAAGTCCTTCTTCAGACCACATTCTTCTTACTGTCTCAGTGTTCTCTTGGTTTGCCTCCATTATTTCATGCAAGTCCCTCCTTTTTTTCTAAAATCAATGAGCTCCTCATCTCTCATAGCATCATAGTATTCCATTACATTCATCTATCACAACTTCTTTGGGCATTCCCTGATTGATGGACATCCCTGCAATTTCCAGTTCTTGGCCACCACAGAGAGAGCTGCTGTGAACATTGTAGAATATATGGGTTCTTTTCCTTTTTCCCTAATCATCTTGGGAAACAGCCCTAAGAGTGGTGTTGCTGGGTCAAAGGGGATAGGAAGTCTCCTTGGACATAATTCCAGACCTCTCTCCAGAATGGTTGGATCAGCTCACAAATGCACCCACAGGGAATTTTCCACATCAGGACCCCATTTGGAATACAGGAGCCAAAGGAGCCAAAGCTTCCCGGCCCTTGTGTAATGGGGATGGGAATTTGAAGATCTTCCCTGCCCCTTAATATACTTGGGGGGAGTTGGAAGCTCCCCTGCTGTGAAGATAAATTCTGTCCCCTGATTGGCTGAATGTGGTCACTTGGAGACTGTGGCGGGAGGAGTTTGCTGCGGGAAGCAGAGCCCAAGACAGCTGGGCCAGAGGGAGTGTGACAGTTGGGACAGAGGAGCAAAGGGAAGCCCCATGGCTGCTGGAGCCAGAAGGCCTGAGGAGCTGCTGTGCAGGTGAGTGAGGGGAAAGCAGGTGTTTGAGAGCTGGGAGGACAAGAGGCTTGTAGGTGTGGGGGTGAAGCTAGATTTGGGGGCAGGAGACCTGACTTGGAATTCTCTTTCAGATACTTTCTAACAGTGGGACCCTGAACAAGTCACTGAACCACTGAGCCTCTGTTTCCTCATCTATAAGATGAGGGAGGTGGGCCCCACTGCCTTGAAGCTCTCTTCCAGTGATGACCCTTAGATCCCATGAAAAGCATTGTTTGGAATTTGGGGGCGGGAACTTCCCTCAAAGGGCAGAAAGGGCTTGGGCTTTCCAATATGGGCTCTTTCTTAGACCTTCTTCAAGTTCGTGAATATTTATTAAGTCCCTGTGGTATGTGCCAGGCCTTCTGCTAAACACCAGACACATAATGAGATACAAGGAACATCCCCTGCTCCCCTGAAGTTCCCACACATGGTGGGGGGCGGCGGGGCAGGTCAGACAGCATGCCAGCAATAATGTGGAAGCCTGTCCTGCATAGGACCAATTGGAGCTCATTGAGAGAGGGAAAGCCCTAAGACTAAGGAGGACTGGAAGGGCTTATTGTTGAACGTGGGCTCTGGCTGAAGCTTCAGGGAAAATGTGCCCCTACTGCCCTTTCCTTGTCTTGGGCTCTTTGTGGCAAAACAAATCTCCCCTGGCTATTGTGGCCAAGATGGCAGGACATAGCCCTCCTGGAGGAGGGGTCCCTGAATTCTCTTCTCTCTCCTTATCCTCTCCAACCCCAGCCTCCCTCCACTCTTGAATTAGACAAAGAAATTGAAAATTATTAAGAGAAAGTCTCCTCCCTCCCTGGACTTTGTTCCTGAGTATCTGTGAATCAGAGTAGAGAGGAGGAGTTCACACCTGCTTGTGGTAACATCCTGCCTTGGGGGGGGGGGGGGTGGAAGAGGGGTAGGGAGGGAGCAGGCTGGGAACTGCTGGGGTATAAATTCAGAGGCAAACAGAGGCTGGCAGATAGTGGCCCAGTGGAGGAGAATCAAGCAGGATCCCAGCAGATGAGCACAGCTTCTGACGGCAGCCCAGTGGAAGAGTTGAGGTTCAGTGGGCAGAGACAGCTAATGAAGGACCCCAGCAGCACAGGAAGTGACAGTGAGTCTCCTCCCATGAGGGAGAAGGTTCTTAGCAATTTTGAGTTTCCCTGCATCCCACATGTTCCAGGTGGCTCCAGACGCCTGAGCCCTCCCTTCTCCATTAAACTTTCCTTGTCCTGCATATGTTTAATCATCTCAATTTAAATGCTATCTCTCCCTTAGAATGGGAACTCTCAGAAGGCAGGAGCTGTTTCAACTAGTCATTCCACAAGTTTTTATTAAGGGTGGACTTTGAGGTTGGGACACAAGATACAAGTAAAGAGCAGGAAAAAATCCCTACAGGATTTGACTGGGGAAGAGGAACACACATAAAAAAATTATATACACACACACACACATTCATTCATGCATACATATATACACATATGTATATATGTACTTATATGTATATGTTTATTTTATGTATAGAGGTATATGTATACATGTATACGTGCGCATGTATGTATATATGTATACAGCATCTATATAATGATAATAGTCACAAGATTGCCAGGGAGGCAGGGCACAGGCACTGGGGGGAGTCAGGAAGGATACAGAAAATAATGTCTGACCTGTTTCGCAAAGGAAGAGAGAGCAGATTTTTATGAGGCAGAAATAAGGAGGGAGGGCCTTCCAGGCATAGGACAGGTCCACTGCAAAGGCACAGAGGTGAGAGAAGGACTTTCTTGTGTGAGAAACAGAGAGAAGGACAGTAGGACTACATCAAAGAGGGTATGAGGGGGAGTCATGCCCAGTGAAGCAGGAAAGATGGGCTAGGGCCAGGCTGTGACAGAAATCAAGGGCTAAAGAAAGATCATATTTCATCCTAGACCATAGTGAGAACCATGTTTCCGGGAAGTGACTTGGGCATCAGTGGGCAGGATGGATTGGAATAAGAAGGATTTGTGGCAGGGAGACAATGAGAAGGCTATTACACCAGTCCAGTTACGGTAATAAGGTACTAAAACTTTAAACTGGTTTCATTTTACTTTGGGTTTATCAAAGTCTAGCACCCAGTAAGTTTAATATATTCTGATTGATTGATTAATATATTCTGTTGATTGGCTGGAAAGCTCCCCAGTGGAGGGAGCCTATCCCACCTGCTCTCTGCCACTCTGGGGTCTAACATAATAGACCTTCAGTCCTTGTTTTTCACGTGGACTGGAGGGATTTGGAAACAAACTCTCTAAGCAATAGATCTTCCCCAAAACTGTTGTTGTCACATGCTATGAATGGTCAGAGCCTCTATCTGTGCTCACCTGGTGCTGGCCTGAGACCTCACCTTGCTCTCTATCTGCTAAGGCCTCTATGCCCTGCTAGTCCTTTCCCTTACAGCCTCTTCTCCCTCCTCGGGCCCCTCTGGTCCCCTCCCCTGTTATTGGAACAATCTCAGACACAGAGGTGTCCTCTAAGAGATTCCCAGGTTGAGGGTGCTAGGGACATTCCTGCTATGGAAGGTCAGTAGAACACCCACAAGAATTTATGTACCTACTCTGGGCCAGGCACTGTCCTAAGAGTTTTACAAATGTTATCTCATTTGATCCTGACAACAAGGCTGGGAA
>CM053588.1:20787151-20817687 GCA_028646515.1 Pseudochirops corinnae
GACTGGGGGAGTGGGGACACACTGGGATGGCTGTTTTGGGGTGGTGGGTAGGGGAAAGATGGGGAGAAAATAGGTAACTCAAAATCTTGTGGAAATGAATGATGCAAACTAAAATAAAATTTAAAAAAAAAAGAAAGATGGAGATCACAAGTAGCCAACATGGCGTCAACAAAGGCCATGCCAATCTAAGCGGGTGATCTTTGACGAACCGCAGAAAATGAAAGATAGATACTCTTTAAAATGGGTCAACATTTTTCCTTTATTGAATTAGACGGGGAGCCTGGGCATTGGCAGGGCAAAAGACTGCACATCATGCCTCATGGTGGTCCTTTAAAGACAAGCATCTGGGAAAAGAAACAAATGAAACAGTCCAAATACCAAGAGACCCAGTCAGGACCATATAAGATCTGGAATCTCCCACCAAGACCAAGAGATCTTCCAAAAAGACTCACAGCCAAGGGAAAGTTACCCTGCGAAACTGAGAACTACAGGAGGAAAAATGCATGTTTAACAGAAGGCCCAGAACTTAGTCAGAATATTTAACTACAAATATCAGAGTCCAGGGAAGCCCAGAAAGGTCAAATTTTGTAAAGCCGTTGGAAGGAACTTTGTGATAACACAAGGCTAGCATTCCAATAGGGAGAGAAGAAACAGCATTTCTTGGAAACCTTCATGTCTTCAAAAGCATTGAAGGAATTAAGAAAAATGAAGGATCTGGGGGTTTATCGCTTCTGTTTTAAGGGGAAAGAGAAGGGAGGGTAAAAGAATACACTAATGTAGGGAGAGAAAAAGGAGGCAGTAGAACTTGCTGCTTCTCAGACTTGAGGTGAGGGATATTATGAGAACAAGGAAAAGGGGTGAAGGGCGTGGGCATGGAGGAACCTCACAATCTGAAATGGCCGCATAATTTAGACTGGACATCCATCCAACTGACCAGGAAACAAGCAAGGATAGAGACAGGAGGCAAAAGGAGGATGATGCTGGGGAGGAAACCGTTGTAAGCAAAGCTAGCTTTCTGACCCTAAAGAGAGGCTTGAAAGGAAAACAGGAAGAGAAGCGCCCTGGGCCTCTCGGGAGCTGCCGTCAGCCTCGGGATGTCTGAGTAAATGGTGCTGCATGACCGTGATTGAACGTCGTGCCGCAGAACTGTCTCCCTACAAACACTCCCAAAATGGCCGTGGAAACATTTTAAAAATGCAGAACAGAAGGAAGTTCTGAAGGAAACACAAATGAGCTGTACAATTTTGAAAGCAATGTGTGGAATTTTTAATTTTAAAAAGAAAGTAATTGTGAAATTTATTATATATTTTAAAAAAACAAGCGATATTAAATGGACATTCAGAGGTTTCATTACAATCCTTTTAGTGTTCCACTATATATACGTGTGTATGTAAATTATCTTTATTTCACTGTTTAATTTCAAATTAAAAAAAATTTTTTTTTGAAAACCGTTAACAGATGATTACGGAGTTGGGCCCAGTAAAGGCCCTGTCCAAAGGGTTTGGCCAGACATTTATCTCCAGAGAGAATTTCATGTGTGGGCTACCTGAACCAAGGTCTGTTAAAAAGGATACTGAAGCTGGATACCACTGGTGAATAAGAAATCCTGCCTCTGTAGGACCAATCAGCCTCCTTCCCCCTCCAAGTGCTCTACCCTCAATGGAAGTCTCGGGGAACCAAGGCACCTCCCCACCAAATATTTCAGAGTCTGTGACCTCATTAATTC
Source organism: Pseudochirops corinnae (assembly GCA_028646515.1). NCBI lineage: Eukaryota > Metazoa > Chordata > Mammalia > Diprotodontia > Pseudocheiridae > Pseudochirops > Pseudochirops corinnae. The sequence goes on from CM053588.1 coordinate 20,788,878, forward strand.
TGGGATTCTCCCCAAAGCTTTAGATCCCAATCCATCCAAGCCTAGCCAGTCTGTGGGATTCTTCTCTCTGTCCTTCCATGTTTCCTTTAGGGGGTGTGGGGATGGAGAGCGTACTCAGTGTTCCGGGGTCTTCCTCCCTGTCTCCTGGCATTGTGAGATGCCATCTTCTCCAGGCCTTGCCTAGAGCCCACAGCTCCTAATGCCACTCCCACCCCCCAGAGCTGAAGGGGATCTGCTTCCAATAGGCTTTGGACATATTATGGACATACAAGTGCATTGTCTCTTTAGAATGGCATGAGGACGAGGAGTCTCACTTGCTTTGATACCCCCAGTCCCACGTAGTGCGCTTGGCATACAGCAGCTGCTTAATAAATGCTCCTCGATTGATTGATTCAATATCTGTGCTTTTCTGGACACTTTTTCCACAGCCTCCTTAGCACCCAACTGTCTGGTAACCTGGAGCCGTAATCAGATCAGCTCTGCCATTGTGCCTGGTCGGGGCATGCCAATCCACTCAACAGCTCCCCAGGCCTCCCTCCTGTCACCATAGCTCTAGAGCGTAAGCTCTGTGAGTGCCTTTGTTCAGGCATTTCAGTTGGGTCTGATTCTTCACGAGCCCATTTGGGGTTCCTTTTGCAAAGACGTTTCCTTCTCCAGCTCTTTTTACAGATGAGGAAACTGAAGCAAACAGGGTCAAGTGACTTGCCCAGGGTCACACAGTTAGGAAGCATCTGAGGTCAAATTTGAACTCAGATCCTCCTGACTCCAGACCTAGGCTCTGTGTACTATGGTGCTATCCAGCTTGTATGTGTCCTTAGTGTTTGGCACAAAGTAAGCCGTTAATAAAAGCTTTTTCATTCATTCACATCCTATTATTTCCTCAGCAGTGAGTGCATTGCTGCTCCCTAGTACAATGTAAGCTCCATGAGAGCCCAGGGCAGTGTGCAGAGCATCACCCCAGCCCCTTCTCCAACAGCTTCCTAGGACTTTTCACATTTAGTCCAATGACGGACTGACTGATTTCGTTGTATGGGGGCCCCTGATTAAGGTTTTTTCTGCCTGGAGGAGTCTAGGTGACTAGACAGAAAGATGGCCCCGCCCTAGAGGGAGCTTCACAATGCTCCCAAGAAGGGGGAAGGGGGGGGCGACACTTCCAGCGGCTCTTCATTGTGCTAATCCTGAGCCCACCTTCCCCTAGCTCCATATATACTGGTGGGAGAGGGTATCACACTTGAGGGGGAAGAGGCATGTATTAAGTGTCATTCCTCTCCCATGATGGTAAATATCCCTTTTTAAAAGCCAACTTTGGCTACCTGAGGGTCATGGAGGGCCAGTCACTGGTGGGCATCTGTGCCGGGGTCACAAGCCCCTCAGGGTGCCCTGGAAGATCAGGCAGAAGAGCTGGCTCTAGAGGAGGGGTCCAAAAGGAGCTCCAGAACACTGCAAGAATGCTGGAAATCTCTCCCTGCTGTCTCTTCTCTTCACTCAATCCTGGGTCCGATTTGTGGGTGCCATGCTTTTCTGGGGCCTAACTGCATTCCACACTCTTGCTGCACCATCGATACATAAGACAACAATCCTGGCCAAGCTTTGACACTCCCCCAGCACCTGTGCATACATTTTGGCACTTCGTGTTTACCACATTGTAGGAGAGGTAAGTGGAACTGTCAATGAAGGAAGGAAAGAAGGGGAAAACATCTGGGCTTGATGAACCCACACAAAGGACGTCTGTGAGTGTGGTGATACAGCTTTGAAGGCACCAAGGGAACAGGTCAGTTCTCATGTATCTGAAGGAGCAGAAGATACCAAAGGCACAGAAAATTTCAAGGACCTTTTTTTTTCCATTCTAACTGCATCTGCCAGTGATCGGAATGGATGCTCTGGATGAGGAAACTCACGCTTTGCATGTGGATTGGCACCAGGTCTTCAGCTGAAGCATCAGAGAGCTGGCTGGCACAGCCAGGGTCAAATGTCCCTATGCGTCAGACGGAGGCCAGTCCTTTCTGCCCCAGGCCTTATGGGCTTGCCCTCCCCAGTCTAGCTGACTGAGAGTTAAGGAGTGGTCCCACAGCCAGGATATGTCAGAGGCTTCACGGGTGGCTCCATTCACTGTGCCACATGGTCTGAAAGGTATAATAGCAGAGAAAATGTTGCCTGACGATCCTCAGATAGTAAGATGTAATTACTGATAAGTATCAGTGATAACACCTTCCCATTGCCCCTCCAAATTTATCCCCAGCACTCTGTAATGAGAATGGGAATTTGAATATCTTCCCTGTCCCTTAACAGACCTAGGGGGGAGTTTGAAGATCTCCCCTGCTGTGAAAGTAAACTCTGCACCCTGACAGGCTGAGTGTAGTCACATGGAGCCTGTGATGGAGGGAATTTGCTGAAGGGAAGCAGAGGCCACAGGAAGCTGGCAGTCAGAGCTAGGGAGATGGTGGGTGAGAGAGGACCCTCATTAAGGAGAGAGACAGTTTTTTGAGTAAATATAGATCTTGTATTGATTTGTGGGAAGGCTGAAGGATGCTGTGGCTCTCAGTGTTATGGCTTCTGAATATCTTTGGCACTTTGGCTTACTGGTTTGGGGATTTGGTTTTCTGGTGTCTAAATAAATGCTTCAGTTCTACCCTGTATCTGGAGAATCTGATATATTTTGCAATTGAACATCATATGATAATTATGGTCATGGTCTTTATGAAGATTGCGAGCACTGTAAATATTGCATTGGCATTACACACTCCCCTCTCTCGTTTTCAACCTTTCCCTACCATCTCTTTCCCTGAGGCAACTGGTGGTCGTAGAATAGATAGACTGGTAAGCCTGGGGTCAGGAAGACCTGAGTTCAAATCATGTATCTAACACTTATTGTGTTAGCCCCCAGGTAAGTCACTTAACCTCTGTTTGCCTCAGTTACTTCAACTGTAAAATGGACCCATTCAACATTATGAGAATCAAATTGATGGGGTGCTTGGGCCCCAGCCCTAAGAACGTCTCTGGAAGCCTCTCAATTTCTCAGAGTACAAATGATATATTTGTTAAAGGTGCTATGCACCATGCCTGGCATTATCAAAATGCTTGTTCTCATCCCTACCCGCCAGGTCCCCACCCCTACCCCACCCCACTTCCCTGCTTTCTTCAAACACAACCAGGGGTCATCCCCCACCCTCAACCTTTAGAAAAACCTTAGCTTGACTCTATGTCCCACAGGGGTGCCAGAGCTGAGCAGGAAGTAGAGGTAACACTCCAGGTGTGGAGCAGTCAGCCTTCAGCCTCCCACCCTCAACCTGAAGCTTTTGAGCACAGGAGCAATTATGCAAAGGCTTCCTGGAAAATGGCCCAGATGAGGGAGCCGCCTGTGATGACGTCAGAGCGGCAGCCTATGGGAGCAACAAATGTTCCCACTTCATCTTTGGCCCTGGCATCTCAGGCTGACACAAAAGACTCATTTCCTCTTTTGTTCCATCATCCCCCTCCCCAAGGGTTTACTATAGAAAAATCTTGGACTGTGAGCTTGTCTACATTTCTGTCTGTGTGAGTGCCAGGGTCCCGGGGGTCCCTGCCCAACCTCCCCACTCAACCTGACTACTGCTCTCTCGAGGGGGCAGAGAGATTGCAGCCAGGGCCCCCTGCGGCTGAGGAGGGAGGCCCCCAGGAATCTGGGCTTATCATTTGGAGGGCATTTGCAAGACTGGAGCTTTCCTAATCAAATTAAAAAGGGCTATTAAAAAGGGTCTAAACAACCACTTAGAAAGGGGTATGCAAACAGTCAACCAGAATGCATGAGAAGGTAGCAGGTGCTAGGGAGCCCCCAGAGGAGGCTGGACGTGGGGCTCTTGCAAAGTTTTAGGGCAGAGGGAGGGGGTGCCCGGGGCCAGGGGCTGTTGGACCTTCCGGGGTTTCACCAGCTGAGTTGTTTTTGCCTAATTAAGGAAAGTCAGCAGAGAAAGCTGGGGAATCACCGAGAGGAGAGTTTAGGGCGTTTCCAAAGCGGTCCGAGGCAGCCATCAATCCGTCTGGTCAGCCTCGGGCTGGGTCTGGGAATACGGACAAGGTCGGCGGGAGTTAGCCACGTGGGACAAGACAGTTTCTATTTAAACAGCCAATGGAAGAAGGAGGGAAAGGATCATTTCCCTAGGAATCCAACCTAGAAACTGCAGTGATTCCTAGAGAGCCCTGGAAGCCCCGACTCCTTTGGGAGAACCGTCCCAGCCTCTTCCTCACTAAGTCTTGGGGCCTCCAGCTTGGTCCCCTTTGGGCCACCCCAGGGTCTGCCTGGGAATTCCAAAGTAGGCAACAATCACCAGGGAGAAGGAGGAGGGAACAAGCATCTACGTGCCAGGCGCTGTGCTGACTGCGGACTTTATAATTCGTACCTCCGCGGACCCAAACTCAACGCTGAGAGGTGAGGAAAGGAAGCAGACAGAGCGACAGTGACTCGTCCAAGATCACAGAACTAGTTTTCTGAGTCTGAATCTGAACTCAGGTCTTCAGGCCCAGTGCTCTGTCCATTATATTGTCTAGCTGCCTCTATGTGGAATAGAGCTGGAAAGGAGCTAAAACTCTGCCTGGGAAACGTAACAGGACTTGAGAAGTCAGTGATCCCGAGGCACAGCAGGGCATGGCTTCTCCGCCCTCCTCCTCTACCTGCCCTCTCCCCATCCCACCATCACACCAGCCACAGAGCTCGCCTACCTCCTCCCTCCCTGGGCCTCCCTACCCTGGCAGTGCCACCCTCGCCAAGGTGACCAGAGGCCCCAAGGAGAGGAGCCCAGCAAAGCACGTTACAAAAAACCTGCAGAGCTGGATGAATTATCTCTCTGGAGGATTCTCAGCTCCGTCTTTCCTGCCCCAACTTCTCCGCTGACCTCCAAGCCCGCATCTCCACCAGACGGGCAGTGGACATCTGAAACTCGGTGCATCCAAAGCGAACTCGTTCGCGTTCCCCCAAGCCCGCCCATCCCCGGGGGCTCCGGCTCACAACGTCTCAGACCCTTCGCGGTCCCTCACCACCCTCTCCCGAGACAAAGCGTGGCCACGCGTCCTTCATCCACACACTCCTAACATCGGTTCAATGCGCCCAGTGTTGCCTTGGACACTGCCCGGTCCTGGTGCAGGCCCTCACCTCCCCCACACCGGGGTTATTACAGTATCTGGGGGGAGGAGGGGCCTGCCTCCAGTCTCTCCCTGCTCCAGTCCTTGCTCCATCAACTGCACGACCGATCGTGTCAAGGGCTGCTCCAGAAGCTCCAGCGGCCAAACGCTCTGCTGTGCCCCTCCTCCGTTCACACCTCACCGATCCAGTGACCCCCCCCCCCCTCCACAAACAAGACCCTTCATCTCTCCCACCTTCTGAATCGTTCTCACACTGGCCTCCAGGCCTGGAACACTCTTCCTCCACTGCGGCCAGTGGCCTCCCAGCTAAAATCCGCCTCGTACAGGGAGCCTCCTCGGCCCCTCTCCAGGGCCTGCCCTCTGCACAGCTCCTCTAATTACCGTTTCTAGCTAGTCTGTGCCTATTTCTTAGCATGCCCCCCCCCCCCACTTAGACTGCCTTTTGTCTCCCCAGTGCTCAAGGCAGCACCTCGCACACCGTAGGTGCCTAATAAATGTGTTTTGCTTGACCAAGCGCCTCCACAGATGTCAGTCAGAGGAGTGTCCAGCTCTGGCCAGGTCCTAGGTTCTGTTACTGGGGGCGGGGGGAGGGAGGCCGTCCTCTGCTCTCCTACACTTACAGGCGTCTCTCCCTGCCTCCCAAGGCCGGTCTTTTGCTCTGGGCTTCTCAGCCCTTTTCTCAGGCTTTTCTCCGGCTTCGGCTTCGCCCACCTCGGAGAGCCCAGAAGTTTCAGGCACTTCCCCCCGTGGGTTCGTCTTGCTTGGCTCCTAGAGTCAGTGTCTCTGTCATCGAGTGGTCTGTAGCTGCTGAACGAATGCACCCTTGGCAGCCTGGCGTGCTCAGCCCCTCACGCTCTGGCTCTGTCCAGCTGTCCCCCACTGATTTCCCAGCCTGGTAGCTGCCCCTTCCTCTTCCTGGTCCCCTGGCACACCACTGGAACCTTGCCGCTCCCAGGGTGGCATCCCCAGCCCTCCAGCCAGCTCCCCAAAGCCTGCTGGGACCACTGTGGCCTTGAGTTCCAGCGTGGGAAGGGCCTCATGGCTGCTTCTCCCCCTGCCCAGTCTCCCCCCTCCCTTAGTTCTGGTGCCTCCCCGCCCTCCCTTAGACCTTTGCCGTTCTTGTATGCCCAGTGTAACATAGTGCCCATTACGCGCTTATCCATTGGATGAGTGAAAAACTCCTTACAAACTCAGCAGTGGAGCTGAGCACCAAGCCTGCACACAGCAGGCGCCTAATCAATGTGGATGGGAGGGTGGGCTAACGATTTAGAGTCAGGCAGCTGAGGCCCCAGGCGAGGCCAAAGACCACGCCTGCCCTAAGGGAGCTCTGCTTGTGCCAAAGGGAGGAGAAGTTGGGGATAAGCGAGGGTGGGGGGGGGCCTGGAATTAGGCCGGAGGCACAGAGTAGGAAGAAGGGCCTGGACTTTGCCCAGTTTCCCCAGGTCAGCAGGGCCCTCCCCTCCCCAGGGACCCACAGTGATGAGATGCAGGCTCTGGGAACCCCCATGAGCTCTCTTGAATCTTCCCACTTAGAGTCACCATAAAATGTTGAGGTTAGGGCTAGGGGTGCTTGAGACCCGAAAATACCATCAGGCGCGGTCCTGCAGAGTGAATTGGACTCAAGTTTTCTCAGCCAAAGAAAAGCAAAGTTTATTGAAAGCTGGCCTGAACTGGACCCCGTGGGGAGGTCATTCAGTGGCTCCGGTCTGATGCACAGAAGGGCTGTAAGGGGATCTAGGAGGGCTGCAGGGGAGCCTGGGGAGCATCTTCCCCAGCTGATGTGGGTATAGACATTCGGACAGGCTCAAGGGGGGGAAGCCGATGGACAGTGGAGGGCCAGGCTACTAACAGAGGTCTGCGCCCAGCCACAGTGAAAGGCTTATGGCCTCTGCAAATGCGTCAGCAAGTGGAAAGGTTCAGTCAGAGCTCAAGGGGGGCTCCCAGAGCCCAGCCCTCATCAAGAAAAGGGTCCACAGCTCCAGGAATAGGGCACCTGCCTGCCCAGCCTCCACCAGGCGGCAGTCCAGCGTACTCCCTCTTACTCGGCCTTCAGGGTCTCGCTGAAGGAGGGCCGACCCGGCTGCGCAAGCGCTCTGTGTTCCCTGCTGGATCGACTACATTTCCCAGAAGGCGGCTGCCCGAGCCGTCTGCAGCGTCTCCGCCGGCCAGCCCCCAATGTCTTCTGGGAGTCGTAGTTCGGGCATGAATCCAGGCCGGCTCATGCGCAGCATCTCCTGCGGGCCTTTGGGTTTTTTCTTCTCGGTGTGGCGGTGCCTCCTCCGACCTGGTCCCCGCGGAGGCGGTGAGTGGGGGAGGGGCGCGAGGAGGGGAAGCAGGGAGGGGTCCCTGAGGAGGGGCGAGGCCCGGGGATCTGCAGGAGTAGGGGGACGGGGGAGGGGGGAACGAAAGTGGACAGGATGCACGGGGTCAGGGGTCATCAGGGGTCACGGAGCAGGTCAGGGACCTCAGCGAGGGAGGGAGTCAGTGGGGGCCCAGAGGGGAAAGGATCAGCAGAGACGGTGGGGGTCAGAGGTCGCGTGGGGGAGGGGCCCAGAGGAGGAGCAGCTGTGGGGCTGACCCCGGGACCCCAATATTGTAGAAACAGCCCTTTGAGGCCCCCCCCGGCCGAGGCAGAGAGACAAAGATGGGGAGCCCCCGCCGCGGGGGAGGAGGGGCGCGAGGACGGGAAACTCAGCCCTTAGGGGGGAAGTGACCCTGCCCCCCCCCATGAGGCTTCTCTGCCCCTCCAGGCGCCCCACGGACGGAGCATCCTTGTCACCCCCCAGGAGGAGGAGGAGAAGGAGGCGGCCATGGAGCGGCCCGGCCCGGGCTGGAGGGGGAGAGGTGAGGGGGAAAGGGAGGGGAGAGGGGGAGGAGCCTCGTCGGGAGAGGGGAGGGCGCCTGGGGTGGCTCCACCCCCTTGCCTCCTCACCCCTCCTTTCCCGAAGCAGTAGGGCAGGGCAACGCTAGGAGAGGGGGGGGAGGGGACCTCCTTGTTATGGGCGGGGAGCGATGGGGGAGGGGTGGCCCCCCCCATTCTCCCGGCTCCCCTGGGGGAGGGCCCTCTCCTTACCTGCCCGAGACCTGGGGGGCAGTGCTTTGGGGATGTGGGAGCTTACAGTCTAATGAGGGGGCACAGGGAGGGGGTCCCCAGCACCCCACAGCGCAGCGGGCCCAGGGATTGCCCCTCCGGGAGGAGGCTGGGATGGGGGGGCCTGAGAAGCGCCCCCCCATCCTGGGGGGGGGCAGCGGGCACCGTCTCCCTCCTCCAGACCTTTGTACTGTCCATGCCCCCTGCCTGGAGGGTTCTCCCTGCTCACCTCTGCAGACCAACGGACTAGTCAGCCTCACGGCTTCCAAAGCGGTTGGTGGGTCATAGACTAGCCATAGAAGGGCAGGTCAGTGACCCTCATTTCACAGGTGAGGAGTCAGGCCCTGAGAGTCCTGACTGGCAGAACCGGAGCCTAACACCTGGAATCCAGTCAGTGTTTCCCTCCTGTCACAGTACTGCTTTATCTTTATCCCCAGGGCAGGGGTCAGGACAGATGTGAAAGCCCAGCCCATGTGCAGTCTCAGAGTTAGGGCTTTCCTGGGAGGGCTCATAGAGCTCCGAGGGGTCCCCTGGCCGCAAGGGAAGTGACCTGCCCAAGGTCATGCCGGCTAAGTGAACTTGAATCTGGTCCCTTCCCCCAGAAGCTAGCTCTCCTTTACTGCACCAGGCCCCCCGGTGGGGGCTTCCACTGCAGAGGACCCCTCTGGGATCGCTCTGGACAGCTGCTGGCACCCTTTAACCCTGGATCTATACCTGGCTGCAGGGCCAGGGTGAAGGGGGGCCCTAAGTGGGGTCTCCAGCACCTTCCCTCATCTCCCTCTTCTCCCCTCAGCTCTGCCTTACGAAAACGCCACCAGCCACAGAGAGAAGACCTTTCATGAGGGGAAGGGGGTGACGGCACCCAGGGGCCTGGCAGCCCCCCACCAGGTCAGTGGGGGCTTCTTTCCCGCTTGGTTCTCAGACTGTGGGTGCACTGCCCTCCCTTTACTGCCGGCCAAGGCCTGGGCGTAGCACGGGAATGCGGAGACTTGGGTGCCCCAAGGAAAAGGAGAGTCTTTGTTCTGGAGGCAGAGCAGACCTGGGCCCTGCAGGAGAAACTTCCTGGCAGTCAGAGGCTCCTCCGCCTTCCAGGGGGCAGACAGCCCCGAGACCCCTTCCAGCTCTGTGGTTCTGTGACATGGTGGTCATCGCCAGGTTTCTGAAGGGCCGGCTCCAGAAGGGGGGGGGGGGGGGGCCTTGGCCACTGCAGCCCCAAGCCCCTAGCCGGCCTCCTTTGTCTTGTGTGGGTAGGACTCCTGCCAGGGAAGCCCACCCCACTGGGACTGCTCAATCCCCAGGCCAGCTCCACTTCCTTTGCCAAAGTTGGTCTTCCTACAGCTTCCCCCAGTGGGCAGGGGGCTTCCCCTTCTCCCCTGCGAGGGCTGAAAAGCAGTCGAAGGGGCACATTCCTTTCTCATGTCACGCATGGGGTGTATACCTATGCACACACGTGTGCACTTGCACCCGGGCCCATCGGCAGAGTGAGGGCAGCCCTGCATACCCAGGCTGTGGCCTTGTGCTTGTGTTCAGAGAAAACTCTTCCGCTCACCCCAAGTCATCTATTGGTCTTTGGTTGTCTTCTGGCCTTGCTAGCACATCGGGTTACAGGGGCTCCTGGGGCGTGGCCGACCACGCCTGGGCTCAGCTCATTCCTCTGGCTCATGGGTGACCACGAGGCAGTTTGTTTTCTGGGGCTTATTGACCCCTGCTATTTTGATATCCCAAACATCGGTCCTTGCTCATTCTCTTTCCTGGGGCCAGCCCGCCTTGGACAGGCCACTGTGGTCCCCCCCCAGGTAGGGCAGGGGTCTTTTTTCACCTCTTTCCTGGGGCCCATGGATCAGTGCTGGTTCCTCATGATAAGTGAAGCAGAAGCAGGGTCCATGGGCTGTGCACTCCCTCCCACATCCCTGGTCCCTGGGGTCCGCAGACTTCCCTGTGGGTCCAAAGAGCTCCTCCACACTTGTGAGTTTAGTTCATCCATCCTCACCACACCATAGCACTCAGGTCGCCAATGACATTGGTCGGGCCGTTCCCCCTGGTGGGTCTCTTGTCCTCTGCCCTGCACGAGGGGCCACTAGACACATTTTGGGGCACCCTTTGGCTCCTTGGGGTGCGTGGCGTCTCCAGGGCGGAGGGTTTGGCTGCCCTTTGTAGGCCTTAAGTCCAGACTCCTGTCCAGTACAGTCCTGTGATGAGTGTCCCTCACGCATGGCTGAGGCCTGTCCAGGGCTTCCGTGTGCATTTCTCTGCTCATTGGTCAGGAGCTGTCCTCACGGCTGTTCAGAGACTTATTGAGTCGTCCTGTTACCATCCGTGAGTGTACCCATAGCTTCCTGCATGTCGAGCCTCCCAGGCAGGGTCCTGCTTGGAACCTAAGGAACCATTTGGGGGCATTTCTGTACCTGTTTGTGATTCTTCCTGAACTTTCTTAGTTTGGTTAGCAAGGCCTTTGGCCTTCCAGAAGGCCCCTGGTCTGGTGGTGTTCACACACTGCCTGGCACTGTCGCATATCCATGAGCTTTGTAAGCTAGTCCTTGGTGCTGCCTCCTGGGGGGCTCCCAGATCCCCTTCTCCATGCCAGGTCTCTGCCCCGGAGATGCCCCCTCACCTGGTCTCCAGCACACGGTGGCTTATTTATAGCCCCGATTGTTGATTCTGCCTCTTGGCCCCCTGCTGCTTGCCACAGATCTCAGTCTCGTGGGTCCCACGTGGGGCTCGGCTCTGCCATCCCCCAGCCCACAGACGGGCACCACCTCCTCATCTGAAATAGACTTGCCTCAGATAAGGGAGTCAGCAGGAAGATCTCAGGAGCCGGTCAGTGAAGTCAATCACCAACCTTCATTAGCACAGCAGTGTGCCAGTCGCCATGTCATGCAACCAGGAGCTTCCCTTCAGATGAGGGAGAAGGAGCCAGAGGAGAGCACTGGGCAGGGGTTGGGGGGCGGGTGCCACCAGAGTGGGGGCTGGGGTGAGGGGGTGCAGGCTGGAGGAGGGGGCGGTTCTGTGGGCTCTATTGCATCTGGCCAGGTGCTTCTCTTTGATTTGCTTTATTTCTTACTTTGGCAGTGCCTGGGTTTCTCCACAGCCAGGCTAGAAGGGCGGGGCACCCCCAGTCCTCCCAGGCCCTCGCAGCCCTCGGGCCTTTCTTGGAGACACCGTCTTGGTCAGTTCTGTGGGTGAAATGGCCCAGGAAAACCATTGGTAATGACTGACGGGAGGGATGTGAGGTGGCTTGGAGCCTGGTCCCCTGTGGAGGTCACACCTCAGAGCTGTTTCTGGTTTGCATTTGTTCTGATGTGGGCTTTGGTTTTATTGACTTTGTTTTGACTCATCTCTCTTTCCTCAGGAAAGGTAGGATCCCTCCCCTGTCCCAAGGGCCAGCCTTAGGGCATTCAGATATGGGGGGGGGGGGGGAGGTCTTTTTTTTTGTTGTCATTATTGAGCAGATTTATCTGCCTTGAGTGGGCTTGTTTTTATCAAGCCCTTACTGCATGCAGGCCAGTGTGCAGGCTCCTGCTCTGGAGCTCCCAGAGGTCTCAGCAGCAAGTCAGATGGAGGGGGCTCCACAGTTGTTGGGTGTGAGCCCTCGAGCACTTACTAAAAGTCCTTTCCAGATTGGTTACGGCCAAGGAATCTGGGGAAGCCAGTGCCCCTCCCAGGGCTCTTGGGCTCTGCTGCAGAGCCACCTCCATTGGTGGGAATGGTGCAGGTGGTCTGCCTGGCCTGGCCCCCCTGCCTCCCATCCCTCCTCCAGGTGCCCTGTGCATGGTGTGTGAGGCTTCTGCCACAGGGGCTCCTGCTGGGCCATGGCTGTGGGGGGCAACCCTGGGGTATCTCTGGGGCTTGGCACTCAAGGCTCTGCCATCCCCCTGTGTGGGCAGCAATCCATGAACATGCATGTAGTCCTTTGGCTAGGTGCTCCTTGTGTCCAGTTGGGTGACTGCTGGTCATTTGTGGTCTAAGGAACAGCTCTTAATTCATTTTGTGTTAATTCCTGGTAGGTTTGTTTATCTTAGGCATTTTCAGTCTGTAGAAGATTCTTTTCTGGTTGCCCATTACAGCTGACCCCCTCTCCTGAGAGAGTACCTTCTGGAGCGGGAACCCAAGGACCTTGACTGTTGTTCACCCTCCTTTGGCCATGGGGTCGGGGGGTCGTGTCTCTATTGGGAGCCACAGCAGAAGAGGGTGGGGCCTCTGCTACCAACCCCAATATCACTGAGCCCCTGTGGTTTCATTGGTGTGGAGATCTCCCAGATGAGGACATGCACTCCTCAGCAGTGCAGGTGTGTGGGGACCAGTCACTGGCATCAGGGTCCGGCCTTGGGGTCCAGCTCCAACTGCGGTGGCACCCCGCCTTCTAAGGGCTGAGCCTAGCACCGAAATGGGGGGAGAGGGTCCCTGGTTGTCCCAGTTAGAGGTTTCTCCAGCAAGTTGCCTAACCTGGGCTGCCTCCAGCACGAGAGTAATGAGAGCCCCTCCCTCCTTGGATCACTGTGAGGGTGGAGTGGGAGAGTAATTGAGAAGCACTGAGCCCCCCCCTCCCACGGGGGGGGGGGGGGGAGGGGGGGGTTGGGGGAACAGAGTAGGCGCCTTATAAAGGTTAAGTGTCATTATACTTATAACTCATGTGGCTCCTTTAGTCACCTCTGCCCACGAGCACATCACAGCTTATATTTGTCATGCTAAAAGCCGTCCTCACTTACCATCAGATGGTAAAGTGGATAAAAAATGTCCTGGAGTCATGATACACCCATCATGTGTTAAGATAAATAATATTTCCCAGGGGAGAAAAGCAGGGTGAAAAGAAGCGCTGTTTTCTCTCTTTTTGTAATCTCTTCTCTGTCCACCCTGAGAGGAGACGACAGCTGGATCCCGCAAGCGGTTTCCGCCCCCAGTCTGTTGTTTTGGTTGAAATGTGGGAAGAAAAATTGGCTTCACAAACATATGGTATTAGAAGCGGGAGTGGGGGCATTTTAATAGTAATTTTAAATGTCTAAGCATGGAAATTACAGAGCTGGCCCCCCGGGGTTCAGACACACTCTGAGAACTGGTGCTTTCCCATCTCTGACCCTGGAAGTGGCCTGGGAGGGAGGTGCCATGGGAAGCCCAGACATGGGAACCCTCTCTGAGGCTCACTTGGCTCAGTGTCTGAGGCAGCAGGGGAAGGCGGGGCTTCTGGACTCCAGCCAAGGGCTCCCTGCAGGAGGCCAACCACCTCTCTTCTCCCTCCTCCCTCCCAGGTTGGTCCAGAGGGTCGAGAGAGATTATGGTAAGGTGCATAGCAGTGTGACAGTGTCTGAGCACAATAAACACTGCCCAGACGTTGGCCCCTGCTGCTGTTATTGTTGCGTGTTTGACATTTCCGGACCTGGTTGTGATGGGAATCTGAAGATCCTCCCTGTCCTCAGGCCTTTGCTAGGTTTAAGTGGTTTAAGTGGCTCTGAGAATCTTCCCTAATTTGAAAGTATGCTCTGCCCCCTCATAGGCTGCATGTGGTCTCGTGGAGCCTGTGGTGGGAGGCTTGTCCTTCAGGAGTGCCCACACCTTGTTACTTTGTGAGTGGGCAGTGAGTGAAGAGGGCTGTGACATTCTCTGATCCGGGAGAAGGCCATATATACCCTGATGTGAGTTTTTGCTTTCGGGGCTCACTTTGGGAAAAGTTATATGATTTGGCCAGACGAGACTCTGGGAAGCAGTTGAGCCCCCAACTTTGAAAACCCAGATGTTGGTGCTTCCCTCTCTGGTAACTACCTGTTGAGGGTTAGAAAGGGGTGGATTTCTATGGAAATCCTTTGAGGGTTCTTACCAGTCTGAAAGAATTACCAGGCATGAGCAATCTTGGCAGTTTTAAGAGACTTTATTACGCTTGTCAAGCAGACAGGAGAAAATTAAGGTGAATCATCCTGCAAAGTGTGGGGATTGGGGGTACTGATTATATAGTAACAAAAGTCATATGGAGGTGGAGTTAGGGAGGAGCACCCAGCCTGTCTGCCCTGAAAGGTCCCCCTTTGATAAGGTGCTTACAGCTGGCCACTAGAACAAAAGGGGTAAACCTTTCTCTAAGGAATCCTTTTAAAAATTCTTGGGTGTGGCCTGTTGTAGTTAACTGATCTTCTGGGAAGATCCTTACAGGCTGGGGGCCCCGGGGGAAGGGACAGCGTTAATGACTTACAGCTGGGGGGAAAGGTGACTTTCCACAGGCTGATATCACATACCCAGGTGCCCGAACACAGACAAAGTCACCCCAAAGCATTACAAGACCTCAGCAGCCCCCTTCATACCTAGGTATGGATGTGACGGTCAGATGGCTGGAAGCCCTGTCTGCTGATCTGTTTCTGTGTCTGCTTGTAACTTTTTGTATTCTCTGAAGTTCAGGGTGCTGACTTTTCCCCCTGAACTAGGTAAATGATATGTGTTTGATTGATTAAAGTGAGACTGTTAACCCATTTTGAGTTGCTTTCCTTTACAAAAGCAGATCCAAGAATCTGGGTATGCTAGGGTGCTTGCTGATACAAACCTGCTGTGGTTATTATTTTATGTTTGACATTGCAGGACCTGGTGACCTTCAAGGATGTCTCTGTGGACTTCACCCGGGAGGAGTGGATGCGCCTGGACCGTCCTCAGAGGGATCTTTACAGGGATGTCATGCTGGAGAACTACCAGAACCTGGTCTTGGTCTCACTGGGTAAGGCAGCCTTCCTCCAGGACTCTACCTGTGCCCTCTGGGGTCTCTTCTTCCACCTTAGGCAGCAGTACTCAGCTAATGCTGAGGGGGCTGCATTTTCCACATCATAGGACAAGATTGCTTCTCTTCCTGCCTCAGTTTCTATTAGTAGGTGTGCCCACCTTTTCACCTTTCCCACCCAGCTTTAATTACATGCTTTGTTAGGAACCTGTCATTCCTTTGTCCAGAAATCCAAGTCCCTTTCTGGACACCCAGCGCTACTGAGCTGATCACTTCCCCCCAGCTTGGCCTTTCTCCTCTGAAATCTTCGCCTTCCATTGGTAATGAAAACTCTGCTGGTTCCCCAGGGATGGAGAGTGGTCATCGGTGTCAGAGTCATAAACAGTCCTCTGGCATACCCTGGCCCTGCCTTGAGAAGGTGGTGTCCCTCCATCTCTCTCTGGAGCTATACCTTCAAAGCTGGCTAAAGCCTCGGGTGGCCTCCCTGCCCTCCAGGAGCACCTCTTGCCCTCTTGCAGGCTGGGTGGCCAGCCCCCAGTCCCTGGGCACCAAGAGTGGCAGAAAGGCAGACCTCCCATGTTGGGTGCACATCTCTGCTTTCCAACATGGTGGAAGCAACATTCCCATGTCTTGCTCCTGTGGGTTAGCTCTGGCCAGACTCAAACGAACAAGCATTCTTCTCAGGTTCCAAGCCCAACCTTCCACTGCGACTATCTGGGCAAGGCAAAGAATCCCAGATTTGGAGGGTCCACCTTGGACCTGGCTGACAAGAGCCTCTGCACATCGCACTGCCCTCCTCTCCCTCCATCAGCCAGACTCTTTGTAGCCCCCTCCTTCAGTTCTGATCTGGATCCTAGCCTCATCCCACAGCTTGGACTGCTCTTGGAAGCAGGATTGGCCATCTTGGCAGTGTGGTCTTCCACCCAAGAGCCTGTTTATCCGTTCTTTGCTTCTTGGTCCTCCAGCCCCAGCGTTTTTGCCTGCATTAATCCTTTCCTGAGCTCTGCCTATCACCTCCTGAGGGGTCTTCCTGCCTCCAGCATCCCCTCTCTGATCCTTTTTCCACACAGCAGCCCAAAGCCAGGGAGGTCACTGGGACCTGAGCAATCTTTATCCAGTGCTTCCCTGTTCCCCTAGGAGAAGATAAAAGTTCCTCTGGCATTTAAAACCCTTTACAGCTCCACTGTAGCACTAACTATCCAGGCAGGTTTCCCATCAGTCCACCTTCCATATTCTCTCTGCCACCTGAACTGGTCAGTGGGTCAAGATCTGGGCCTGGAGTCAGGAAGACTGAGTCCAAGTGTGGCCTCAGACACTTCCTAGCTATGAGACCCTCTTGAGCCTCATTTTCCTCAGCTGTGAAATGGGAATCATGATAGCACCTCCCTCCCCGGGCTGCTTCACATAAAGGCCCAGGCCCTTCCCTCTCTTCCTATGACCTTCCATGTCCCTCCTTCATACCTTTGGAGAGACTGTTCTTACTACATAGGATGCACTCCTTCCTCCTGATTCCCTTGCTATATTAGGGGCACCTCCACGGTTCGGTGTGGAAGGGGTGCTAGACTTAGGGTCAGGAAGACCAAGTTCAAATCTCGCCCCAGACATGTCGTGGAGTGGTCCTAAGCAAGTCCCTTACCCTCTGTTTCCTTATCTGTAAAATGGGGGTGAAAATCACTGCTTGGGGTTGTGGTGAAGATAAGATTGAATGAGTTTAGTGAAGTGCTTAGCCTTCACCCCATCCACACAATTGCCTGACTACTCCCAAGGTCACTTTTCAGTGACTGTGTTCTGTCTCTTCCCATAGAAGAACAGAAGCTCTTTGTATCTGCAGGAGGTAGTACGGTGCCATGCATTTATTAAACGCTTATTGAATTAATAAATTCCCTTTCTGAAAAGAGGCTTCTTAGGAGCTCCTCCTTCCATGTCCCTGACATCTTCCTCCTTATTTCCTCTCTCCTCCATGTCACAGCTTCTAGCCTATTTTAAGATCATGGGAAGATAGCCATTCAAGCTCCTCCTGCCTTCTCAGACAAAATATTCCCCATCTTTGAAATGATCCTCGTGCACAATTTGCAGCCCCCCCACCATTGTTGTTGCTGTTTTCTGGACACGCTTAAGTTTGTTCACTTCTTTCTAAAGAATATTGCTCTAAATTGAACACAGTTTCCATAAGGGTTCTGCCCAGGACATGCTAAAAGTGTGGATTTCCCCCATTTAGGACCCTGCCTCTCCTAAAGCAACCCAAGATTGCGTAGTATTTTTTGACCCAACACACTTAGCGGTTTGCTAGGTGAATTGTGTGCCAGACTTGGAGTCAGAAGGACTCAAATTCAAATCCTGCCTCAGATGCTCTGTGGGTGACCTCCCTTATTCTCAATCAGCCTCAATTTTCACATTGGTAAAATGAGGAAATAGCATCTGCCTCCCAGGGTATAGCCCTAAGGTGATCCTAAAGGGACTTTGCAAAAACATTAAGGTACTAGGTCAGTGTGAGCTTTTATTATTATGAGAAATGTACTGTTGAGTGTGAGTGTGTTCAGAATGGCCATAGCACATTCTCCAAGTAGCCTCCTGGGCAGCACTGGGAATCCTGACACTGGGTGGCTATCCAGAGGTCTTTGCCTTTCTCTCTCCTGCTTTTTTTTGCCTCCCACAAGCAGGACATCCAATTTCCAAACCAGATGTGATCTCCCAGTTGGAGCAAGGGAGAGTGCCCTGGATTTTGAAGAAAGGAACTGCAGAGCGGGCCTCTTCAGGTGAGTGTAGAGAGACAGAGGCAGGTTTTCAGGGCCAGGCAGAAAGAAGCAGCACTTTCAGAGTGGTCACTTCTGGGAGTTTTTTAATGAGAAAGAAGGCTGAGGTGAGCCTTTATAAACCTCCTTAGATTTGAGAAACTACTTTTTTTAAATTAAATTTTATTTTCAGTTCTGAATTCTCCCCCTCCCACCTCCATTATCATACATTCCAATATTCTGTATCTCATCCACAAAGATATCGGGAAAGATTTTGTCAGATGTGTTGCCAAAATCTAGAAGAGTGCCGCCTCCACCGACCAGCCAGGCTAAAACCCTGTCCATGAGGGAAATGAGAGTCGTCTATCATGGGTTGATTGGTTTTTAGAAAACCCATATTGGGTTCTTTTGAAATTGCCCTTTTGTTTTAATGTGTTGGGTTTTTTTTTAATTGGCAATGAACTTAACTATTTATAATTTATAGAATCTACTTTTTCCTGTTTCCATATTTCCAAAAGAAACCATGACATGTACTCATCACAATTATTCTGACATAAATATGACTCCATGATTTCTCAAAAGCTCTCAGAAATAGTGTCCTAATGTCTATCTGCATGCTCTTTCAATGCATTAGGATGGAATTCCCTCGACTTGCCTTGAACTTAAGTTACTTAATGTTGTTCAGGAGGTATTATTGTATGCTGAGAAGAGCCCAAGAATGGGGATCAAAACATCTTGCTTTACTACTAGCCTCTCCTCCATAGTAGCATGTCCTGGGTGATACATTCTGACCCATTACTCTTTCACAAAATATATTGTGAATGTCCCAAAGTTCAGTGTGTAAGAGACAGAACACACAGGCAGGTCTTTGTATACTTTAAACCATTATACAGATGTAGAGAACTATTGTTATTTCATCTGCTTCTTAAAGTTTGACAGCTGTTGGTTAGAAGACAGGACTAAATGTGCCATCTTTTCCTTCTTTCAGATAGGGAGACTAAACCGGAAACCAAGGAGTCAGCTTCTAAGCTTTCTATGTCTATGGAGGAATCTTCTCCTGGGAGAGCAATCAAGGAGGATTCTCCAGGACGCAGGTTGGACCGAGCTGGCGAACATGCTGGCAGGTCAGAGCTGCAAATGGGAAGCCAGGAGATAGAGTCCAAGCGTGTCCAAGGGGGCCCCAAGAGAACACCCAGCAAAGGGAGAGGCCATGACTACAAAAAGTTTGGAAGAAGCTTCAGCCTGGAGACAAACATGTTTCCTCAACAGAAGCTTCCTAGAGGAAAATTACTTCGGAAAAGTGATGCACGTGGGAAGAGTTTCAAACAGTATTCAGAACTGGTGAAAGGTAGTAGAATCTCCTCAGGGAAGAAACTTTCTAAGTACAATGAATGTAGTAAGTCCTATAGTCACAACGTCGACCTTCTTCAATACAGAATACATAATGGAGAGAAACCTTATGAATGCCGTGAATGTGGAAAAGCCTTCAGCCGAAGAACAAACCTTACTGTCCATCAGAGAATTCATACTGGAGAGAAGCCTCACAAATGTAGTGATTGTGGCAAGGCCTTTATCCAGAGTGCACAACTTACTGTCCATCAGAGGATTCACACAGGGGAAAAACCCCACAAGTGTAGTGAATGTGGAAAGGCCTTCATCCAGAGAGCCCAACTTGCTGTACATCAAAGAATTCATACTGGAGAAAAACCTCATAAATGTGATGAATGTGGAAAGGCCTTTATCTCTAGAACACACCTTACGGTGCATCAGAGAATTCATACTGGAGAGAGACCTTACAAATGTAACGAATGTGGGAAAGCTTTTATCCAGAGGGCACAACTTGCTATACATCAAGGAACTCATATTGGGGAGAATCCCCATATATGTAATGAGTGTGGGAAAGCCTTTAACCACATATCAGCCCTTAATTCCCATCAAAGAATTCATACTGGAGAGAAGCCTTATAAATGTAGTGAATGTGATAAAGCTTTCAACCACTATTCTTCCCTTGCTCACCATCAGAAGATCCATATCAGAGGGAATCCTTATGAATGTAATGAATGTGGGAAAGCCTTCAATCGAAGATCATTTCTAACTTACCACCAGCGAATTCACACTGGAGAAAAGCCTCATAAATGTAATGAATGTGGGAAAGCCTTCAGTTACAAGTCTTCCCTCACTCAACATCAGAAAATTCATACAGGAGGGAAACTCATATGTAATGAATGTGGCAAAGCCTTCAATGGCAAAGCGCTCCTTATGTACCATCAGAGAATCCATACTGGAGAGAAGCCCTATAAATGTAATGAATGTGGTAAGGCCTTCAATTGTAATTCTTCCCTTACTCACCATCAGAAAACACATACTGGGTGGAGACCTTATGAATGTAATGAATGTGGGAAAGCCTTCAGTAGGAGCACACACCTAACAGAACATCTGAGAATTCACACTGGAGAGAAACCTCATAAGTGTAATGACTGTGGGAAGGCCTTCATCCAGTTTACTCATCTCACTGTACATCAGAGAATTCATACTGGAGAGAAACCCCATAAATGTAATGAATGTGGAAAGGCCTTCAAGTATAGATCATCATTTACTTCCCACAGAAGAATTCATACTGGAGAGAAGCCCCATAAATGTAATGTGTGTGGGAAGGCCTTCACCCAGATCACCCATCTTACTGTACATCAGAGAACTCATACTGGAGAGAAACCTTATGAATGTAATGTGTGTGGGAAAGCCTTTAAACACAGCTCATCCCTTACTTCTCATTATAGAACTCATGTTGATGAGAAACGATAAGTTTGGTGAATGTGTGAAGTCCTTTCACTTAGGAAAGACCTTCATTTGCATCGGAATACAAACAGTATATAAGTAAAAATAGAACAAAGCTTTCAACCACAGCTCATCCCTTACCATCAGAGAAGTATTGCAGAGAAGCCTTATAAAAACAGCCCTGTGAATGTAATGAGTGTGGTATGGTATATATGGAAGCACCATCGCACTGAAAGTTAAGATAATTCATAATAAATAGAAACCCTTCCGTATGTAGGAACTATCTCAGTTCCGATATTGGCTGCCCCAAGTCTTTTCCTCTTTTCCTCAAGGCTCTTTTAATGCCTTCACCACTCAAAGTTATAGCTGGTTAACAGCTTTTCGCATTGAGAAGATCCGGTGTAAAATCTCTCAACCCCCACCCCCAGTACTCTCATCTTATCTTTCTTCAGGTCCCAGGAGAAGACTGTCCTTACTTTAATTAAGGGTAAACCCTGTGCTTGTGCTCTTGATCTCTTCTTTTCCTGCCTCTTCCAAAACTTCTTGTGTATCTTCAGTTTCCTTTTCACATAAGCCTTCTTGTCTGTCTGCAAACACCTTGGCTCCCCAGTACCTTCAAACAGAATGCCTCCTCTAGCATCCCATCCATTACCTTGACTTCTGTACACTTGTTGCAGGTGTTCTCCACATTCCTTCCAAAAACTTTTCTCTCCTCCATGCTTTTCCACTTACGCCATTCTATTCAACCCAGTCTTTTTAAGATCACCATTAACCCAGTCATCCCCAAATCCAATCATTTTCTATTGAGCCCTTATCCCCTCAGCCTCTTGGAAGCATTTGGCATGGTTTGCAATTCTCTCCTCCTTCGGCCCCAGGAAAACTGCTCTGTCCTGATTTTCTCACTTGTAGTTCACTCCCTTCCAGACCCCTTAAGGTAGGTGGGCCCCATGATTCTGTTTTGGGCCCTCATTTCCACATTCTTTGCAATTGAATCTTCTTTCCTGACTTGAACCATAACTTCTATACAGCTGACAAGTCTCTAGTTCATATCTTGCTTCTTTGCATTCCAACTTGTTTCAGAGATAGGACTTGAGTTGGAATCCCAGCTCTTGGTTTATTGTACGTGAGGTTGGAAAATCCCTTCTTTAGGCTTCAGTTCCTCATAGGGAAGATGAGGGAGTTGGGCTGCATTGCCCTGAGGTCTCTTTGAGCCGTAGTCTTTGATTTTTTGCCCCCAAGTCTCATGCTAGATTTGGCCCTGTGTTGTGGCCTGGAGGTCCTTCTGATTTTCCCTGTGATGTATTGTGCTAGTTATCCTTCCCACCTTGATCTGCTGCATGGATAAGGGTATCATTCCCTGCCTTTACCTAAACCATACAGGAACCAGCCTAGGTTATTGACTCAGTGTACTGGAGAGCCCCTTCCAAGGTGACCTGGAATCACAAATGACTATGCTTTGGGTTCAGACACTTGGCCAGTTCTGAATCTACCAGACAGCTGTCATTTGGATCTTAGCACCCTGTGTATTTGCTCAAATCTAGGTATAAATGATATCGGTCACATTTCTTTGTTCTTCCAGTTACAGAACCACTGAAGGCAGCCTATTGTTGAGCACTTTCCTTTCTAGATGTTCTGAAAGCATCCCTTTAGCATCTAGAAGTTTGCTAGGAGTTGAGTCCATATGTAGGCTGTTCTCCATCCTCTTGAAGATGGCTCCATTTGTCCTTTTGCAAGCTCCTCTTCTCCCCACCCCATGATCTTCTAGAGATCACTGTTCTGTTGTTTCAGTCGTGTCCAGCTCTGCGTGACCCCATTTGGGGTTGTCTTGGCAAAGATACTGGAGCAGTTTGCCATTTTCTTCTCCAGGTCATTTTATAGGTGAGGAAACTGAAGCAAACAGCGTGAAGTGACTTGCCCAAGATCACAGCTAGGTGTCTAAGGCCAGATTTGAACTCATGAAGATGAGTCTTGACTCCTGATTCCCAGTTCCCTATCCACTAGGCCACCTAGCTGCCCAATCACAATAATCATATCTACTAGCTCTTTCAGTACTGGTGTCTGTCCATTCACCTCCTTGACAGAAAAAAACTACTGGCAAAATGACTTGAGCAACACTTTGGGGCTTTCTCTGGGATCTCTCTGATTGCCCCTGACAGCAGTCTTCTTCCTTGTATGACTCCTCTTTTGCTCAGCGTAGTTCATTCACTACAAGGCAGAGACAGGCCCCAAACTACTCCACATCTCACTACACTGTATGCTCTTGTACAAGACCAGGCTACTTTTCTATTCGTCTTCTATTTTGCTCATACTCTTCTATATGCTTGCCGTTTACTTTTTTTACCTTGTGAATATCTTCTTATCCTTTAAAGCCCAAATCAAATGTCTCCTTACCCCCATCCCAAACCGTTCTTCGATTCATTAAGGATCCCCTCCCCTCATCCCGACAACACACAACACCCAAAACCTCAAAATAGTGCCTTTTTAAGGCAGATGTCTTGTTTTCTAAATTATTTTCCCTTCTAAAAAGGTAGCCATCCAGTTGAGTAAAAAATGGACAGAACACAACATGCATCTGTGTAAGCCTAAGCAGGATTCCCTAGAGAGGGTGAGTTTGGGGAGCCCTTTGTGGATGGTACACTGATTACATCAGCATTACAGAGTCTCCTCAGTAATGAGACAAAGCCATGCCTAAGAGGCCAGCCTGGAACAAGTCAGTGGATGAAAGTATTTCAGTCCAGACTGTGCCATACAGTTAGATGATGAGCCCCTGGAATTGGTGCAGCAGCCTGTTACTTTGGGACAGGCCTTGAAAATGGATGCTGAAGTGGAACCAAAATTGAATGGAAGAGAGCAGGGTTAGTTATATTTGGAAAATTGGCAGTGCTTTTAAAGCTCCCAAACTCTTCAAAAATTACATCAGAACCCATCTTTTCAATACAGATGATTCCCTGTGATGCAGAAAAATAAGGGATGGGCTAAAAGTCAGCTGCAGCATGTTTTCAGGGAAGAGGGGGCATAAAGAGTTGCTGGGTTTGCCATGAGGTAGGAATGCAGTGACCTGGCAGCCCAAGCAGCCATATGCTGTCTGAAATGTGCAAGAGCAAGGAAGGAAGAGGAGAGGTGATCTTTGGAACAGTGTAGACCAACTGAATCCTACAGGATGAGAGAATGTGAATGGGCTGGGACCTACAACAGTGGAGGGAAGAGCCAGAAGAAATTACAGGTCCATTTTCTTTGTAGATAATCATCTCTCATTAGACTGTTACTTCCATGTGGGCAGGGACCAGGTTTTTATCTGAGTTTTATATGTTTCCCTTGGATTTAGCACAAGTTTCCTGTGCCTATAGGATACTTAATAAATTAAATTCAACTTATGGTGTGAAAAGTTTCTGGAGTGTGACTGAAATCAGTGAATTCAAGGCTAGAAAATTATAAATGGTTCTCTGGCATTGCACAAGGCCCTCCATAGGTGGTGCTTTTACTGAACCCTGGATTTGTGTGTATTAAAGCCTGGTGGCCAAAAATCCCCATTCCCAGGCCTCATGTCCCCTGCCAGTGGCATAGGATTCCTCAGGACATCTTAGTATAAATGGTCAACAAATTGCTAACATTGGCAGATAAAGGAATTCATGCTGCATGTTGTACCACAGGGATTTTTGTGTTAGATAAATCTCTAATGTCTTATTGGTTGTTCTTATAAGGTTGGGGTGGAATTTTGGATTCTTTCCTCAAGCCATACCATTTAGCCTAATCCATTTACCTTTGGAGAGGAGAAAGTGTGGGGGTGGGGGACAACCATTTTGTGGCCTCTGGTACCAGTACAGTGTGTCACTGTCACTCTACTTGAAATATCAGAAGAGAGTAGTGGGGAGGGGTGGCACTGGAAGACCTCAGGCACTTATTGGCTGTGTGACCCTGGGCAAGTCCTTTCACCCTGTTTGCCTCAGTTTCCTCATCTCTAAAATAAGCTGGAAAAGGAAATGGTAAACCAGTTCAGTGTCTTTGCTAAGAAAACCCCAAATAGGGTCATGAGGAGCCATCCACAACTGAATGATGAGGATACTGGGTCAGCTCTTCATTCCTGCTCTGTCAGAAGCAGTCCATTTGGACCTTTTGTTGAAGTCATTGATAGAAAGAAATTATTGGAGAGCGCAGCACACACCTGTCCATGGGGCTCTGCCCTGAACACCTTGCCAACTGTGACAGAAAGCAACTCTGAATTTGACCAGTTGGCCCATTCTGAAACTTTACAACAGAGAAATAAACTGGCAGAACCTACTCTGCAGTTATATGCCAGCAAAATTTAGAATTCAAAAGAGGGAAGATATCTACAAAAATATAAAATACTTTAAAACACTACTGGGTAGACATCATAAATAATCCAATCGCAGAGGGAAGCTTGGAGCAGGAGCGAGAGGCAGTCTTCAAGGCCTGGGAGGTGGCCCATACCAAAGCAGAGAAGGGAGATGGAAAGCTCTCAAAGGCCAAAGAAAAATATGTTATTACTGATCTACATTAAGGCAAAGCATCTGGGCTCTGATAGGCGGGCCATCGGGCGCAGAGCCTAGGCCACCGCCCCCGCTTCCTGGCCACATGCAAAATGCTGCTACTTCCTCTCTGGCCATCCTCCTCCCACTCTTCCTTTAGAAACCTGAGCTCTGACAGGTGAGCCATTTCCTTATCTTTTCTAAAAATCAGATCTCCTACTTCCTATTTCCAAACTAAGCCCATGTGCCTGCTCCACCCCACTGCTTTCTAGCCCACCTTTATTGGCTATGCTTACATAGCCTTCAGTTACAGCCCTGGGGTCAGCATCTCCTGCAATGCTGGGTTCCCTCTGGACCAGTCATGGCAGGGATGGGGAGGAGATTCCACTTCCATTTTACTACCCTGTTTAATGAAAAACATTGATTTTAACTCACTTAAAAGATCCACCGAGTCATTAGCTCTTCAGGCTCATCAGCCAATCAGGAGGCTGCCTGTTCATCATCTCCAATTCCAAGCCCTTCATCGGGGAGCTCCCACACTGTTAAGTGCAACTAAGCAGGTCGGGAGTAGCTACCTGTGCCCCAAAGGATGGCCCTGTATGCTCCTCTCTCACTACAATGGGATCTAGTCTGAGCCTCCCAACAACCAGGCCATATCCAGAGAGCAGGCATTGTTATCCTGCCAAGTTTTACAGACGAGGGGACACAGGGCTAAGGAACTTGTCCAGAGGTACATGGGTAGGAACTGTGTTAGAACTAGAGCCTGGCTTTTGACACCAGGAAATGAGACCAATTCTGAAGTGTTCTTGCCCCCACTTAATCTGCCCATCTTTTGTATGGCAGCACCTGGCACCCAGGTGCTTAGTGGCTCTTGGCTGACTGGCAAGTCATTTCTCTGACACTCAGTCTCCTCATCGGTAAACTGGGGACGATAATCCCACTTACTTCGCAAGGTTGTTGTGGGGATTAAGTGAGAACATGTGCAAAGTCAGTATTACTCAGTACCTGTATAAACTTAGGCAAACTACTGAACCTGTACTGCAGAGAATGATGCCCAATCTTCCTGTCTCCTGTCTGTGCTGCAACTCCCATGCCCTCTCCTCCTGCTCAAAGAGGAGATGGCAGTCTGTGTGGGTACACCCTGGAAGGGGCAGGGACCATCCACCCTGGGCAGATCCAGGCCATCACTACCCTTTCACCTATGGCCACCATGAAAACTTACCCTGGTTTCTCTGAGGCTGCAGACTAGGGACTGAAGGTAGACCATAGATCAACATGCCTTTGTCTGCCCTACATCCATCACAGGAGCTCTCAGACCCCTGTCTTCGTCCTACTCTTTTGCTAATTCCCAGGCTGCTTTCTCCCTTTACCCACTCAGCCTACATGACCCTGCGGGCAGTGAGAGCCGAGGCCCTGGATTCAGAAAAACAATGGAGATGAGGGTGGGGAAGAGGGGAGGAGCCCAGGTGCTGTCTTGATTGTGTCCCAGGTACAGAGCTTTCTAATCACCCAGGTGAGTAAGGGGCAACAGATACCTCCCTTGCCAAGCTGATGAAGAAGGGCTTCCCAAACCAACATTCAACCCCACAAACATTTCTTCTCAGCTGTGCTGGCATTTCCAGGCACTATACAAGGTGCTAGGGTTACAGAGCCATTGATGAGAAGATCCTGCCTCAAGGAACAGACAAGTAAATAGAACAGATGTGAAGTGAATGTCATCAGGGAAATCAGGAAAGGCCACATGGAGGGAGAGAGCTGGTGTTTCAGCTCAGCCCTAATGGCAGCTCAGGAGGCTGAGATGGCAGTGACCAGGGATAGCATCCCAGGGCTAAAGCAGGAGACACCATGTTGAGTCTTGAGAATGCCAAGGAGGCCAGTTTGACTAGAACATAGAGTGTGCAGAGGAGAATCATGGGAAATAAGCTTAGAAAAAGTTGGAGCCCGACTGGTGGGCTTGAAAGGCCAGGCAGAGGCATCTGCCTTTTATTCTAGTGCTAATGAGGCACCACCAAAGCTTTTTAAGTGGGAGATGGCATGGTCAGACATGTGCTTTAAGGTCGATTTAGCAGTTGTATGGATAGGGAGAAGAGACTCAAAGTAGGGAAACCAATTGGGAAGCAGCTAGGCATCTTGGTGAATAGAACACTGTACCTAGAATCAGGAGGATCTGAGTTGAAATACAGCCTTCTGTCTCAGTTTTCTCAAATATAAAACCAGGATAATAAAAGCATCTAATTCCCCAGGTTATTGTGAGGGTAAAGTGAGAGGATATTTATGAAGAAAAAGGAGAGAGACCTTGGGACCCTTTGCTAAGAAGGTAGTTGTTTCTAATCAAGACAGGAAGGTATTTGCAAGGAATGCTCCCTCTTCACCTCTACACATACTGAAGGTGAATAGACCTGGTCCGGAGCAGTGTGAGGATACACATCTGATGTCTACCCCAAGGAGATCCCGAGGGTATACCTAGAGATAATGACCCTGGAAAGTTGGCACAACTTGGGAAGGTCCTTGTCATTGGCTTGGGAGTGGTTTTCTTGGCCCATGCAAAGGAAGGCGTCTGAAGTGGAGTAGGAAATCTTTGGTTGTTCAGTTATGTTTGACCCTTCATGACCCTATTGGGAGTTTTCTGGGCATTTCCTTCAGCTCATTTTGCAAAAGAGGAAACTGAGGCAAACAGGTTTAAGTGACTTGCCTAGGGTCATACATCACTTGCCTAGAACATAGAGTGTGTAGAGGAGAATCCTGCCTAGCCTAGTGATTAAAGCAGGATTTGAACTCAGGTCTTCCTGACTCCAGAACTGAAAATCTGCCCACTGCCTACCTAGCTGCTCCAGGTAATCTCTCACATGTCACGTGGTGACAACAGGGTAGTATCGGCTCATATCTGGGAGGTATTTAAGAATTTAAAAAGTTCTTTCCTCATGTAATGGGGGAGCCCAGTTCTGGAAGTTGGTGGAATGAGGGACCCTGGCCCTCCATACGTGAAAGCTTCCAGGGTTGTGCCCTCATGGCCATTACACCCACAACCTTAGGCAGTCAATTGTGCAAATTTTACTAGTTCTGTTTTACAAATAAAGAATTTGACCTTCCGTCAGAAAGATGTAGTTACTTGCCCAGGGACACA
Source organism: Pseudochirops corinnae (assembly GCA_028646515.1). Classification (NCBI taxonomy): domain Eukaryota; kingdom Metazoa; phylum Chordata; class Mammalia; order Diprotodontia; family Pseudocheiridae; genus Pseudochirops; species Pseudochirops corinnae. The sequence goes on from CM053588.1 coordinate 20,816,890, forward strand.
CAGCTAATAAATGTTATGAACCATTTTGAGACACCCCCTCACCCCCTACCCCCCCCCCCTTACCTGAGAAAGACCTAAAAACTGGACTGGCCAATCAGGACAGGCATTGTGGCCCACTCTGAGCTTAACCTACCATAATGTCTTGTGTGTTCTGGCATAACAGACATGCTTTGCTTTGCTCTGTGAGTGAACCCCAGATGCCCCTTCCTGTGTCAACAACTCCAATGCCGGAGGAAGCCAACCAGGAGCATTCTTCTGTTTCTGAAGGACAAGGACAAGGTGCCCTGACCTGGACATGATCTGGAAGAATGGGACTTTTCTTCATTTGGTATTTTATGAACACATGTTGTGCTGTGTAACTTCATGTCTATATAGAGTCATGTTAATGATAAAAGAAACAGACATCCTGGATCTGTAATTTCAATTGGCACTTTGACATTCTCTTTTCTCATTGTATTTGCAATCTAGCCTATTAAGAAATTATTTTCTTTTATCAGGGTTAACACACATAAAGAGACTATAGTTCGGGGCTGACACAGGCATCCTGAGCTGGTCCTTCAGCTTGCTGTCTCTGAGCTCAGAATTCTTTTCTGACTCCCATGCAATGCCTGACCCTCTGGCTTAATGAGAATAAATAAGTACATTATTTCCCATGAGCAGCCTGATTCTGTTTGTTCCTTGGTCAAACCTTTGGTAAGGGGGACCCCATTCTGTTTATTCTTTGGGCAAACCTTTGGTCAAGGGGGAAACTGATTCTGTTTGTTTCTTTGGACCAAACCTTTGCTAATTGGTTGACAA
>CM053588.1:20818187-20838568 GCA_028646515.1 Pseudochirops corinnae
CTGTCTCCACCAGGCCACATAGGGTTAGTAGGATATTGCTTATTGCATCCCTCTGCAGCTGAAGTTAATGAAGTAGTTGTGTTGTTACCTCCTGGCATATGCTAATCCCTAAAATCTTGCTGTACAAAAGGATTCTGACCAATATCTATGAATTTCAAGCAATCCCCACAATCTACCCATACTCCTCAGGCCCCTCAATCACTGATTCTCACCACCCAAGACCCTAACTATTCTCCCATCCTTTGGGTGAATTGATTTGGCTGAATAAATCAATAGCCTGTTGTTGAGTTAAATACTCACTTATTTCCATGACCTCTGTTTAGCCCTTGTGGTTTTGCTCCTTTTTCTTAGTATAGGGCAAACTTCTGCAGTAGAAGCCTCCTCCTCTAACTTTGTTCCATTCTCCTCTCACACACTGTCCTGGCAATCATCAGGACAACTATGCCCAGCCTGTACAAGAGCTGTATGCACATCACTTTTGTTACTTTTTCTCTTCCTTTTAGCTAAAGGAACAGCAGCTTTTTCTTCTATGACCTGTGAGCCTCCAGCTTGCTCTTGTGAAGGAGAACACTAACATTGTGGCACAGAAAAATGCTCACACAAACCAGTCAACTCTCTTTTCTTCTGACCTTTCTCCTCCAGCAGCTCATCTTTGCTTTAACACATACGGCAATAACTTGTTATCAAGGTCCAGCCTCTCCTACAAATCCCTGCCAAATCTATACCTGGTTGTATTGGTATTCCTTGCAAACACCTTTCCAAATTTCTGGGTTCTCCCTTCTGTAGCCTCATTTTCCACTTCTTAAAGAGCCCTGTGCTTGTAGCCTATTCTCTTGCTAGGGAGGAACAAGATAAATCTTCTCATGCTGGGATATCCATTTCTCTCTCTTAAGCCCTCCTGCCTCCAAATAGACATATAATATTTTGTGATCCCATTCTGTTTGTGTGGGACAAAATGTCCTTTGCCCAAATAAAATAAGCAGAGATATCTCCGAGTAAAGACAGGAAGAATTTATTATACAATCTGGCAAGAAGGGGATGTCGTCACCACCAGAAGCACTCTGGTAAGAGAGGTTGAAATACAGAAGGCAAAAAGCTATTTTATATACCCCAAATTTCCCCCAGCCCTGTCCCTTTATCCTGTCCCAATCCCATTAATTAGGAACTGAGCTCACAATCTAAAAATCTGCTGGCATTGCAGGTACAATGTCATTAATGTCAAAAAGCAGAAGGTACAAGTCTGGATAATATGGAAACAGACAAGATATGACATCTGTATCATACCAGATAAATGTCTTCTATGTTAATAAAGTCAAAATACAGATATGACAGAAGCTGAAAGACATCAGCTTTGTCAATGCAGATATGAAAGCAGACAATATCTCATGAATAACGGGGATGTTGGGGACTTTGGGTCATGGTGACCCTCCCTTGCAACAGGAAGGTAGAAGATGTCATATGAATCATGGGGGTTTTGGAACATGATGAGCAGTCTGTACAGCAATCTTTCCAAATTTGTATTTGTACAGGCCAAGGGGAAACCAAGTCTGTGGCCAAGTTTAAAAAAAACATGTACTTTCCCTTCCTACATATTAGCTAAGCTCAGTGAAACCTTCAATTCATGGCCAGGAAAGTAGGGCAAAGGGCCTCAGGCTTCTAGAGCTTTAGAATTTTGCTAAAATGCTGTTCAGATTTCTAAGACATTACCTGAGAAGTTTTCACCTTGCCCACACATATTTACCAAATATAATGCCAATCCAATATTCACAGTACCCATTGTGGCTAAGGATAAGCTGGTATAATTGTGAATTACAAAATCTAACAATCTCTCCACATGGAGGATAGAACCAAAGTATTTATTCAAATACCAGAAAGTAGAATCCCAAAACCAGAAAGCCAAATTCATCATATGTATCAGCAAGCATCCTAGCACCCCACTGTATCAGCAAGCACCCTAACATAACCAAGGTGGCTGCCATCACAGGTTCTTAGATCTGCTTTTCTAAAGCAAAGCAACTCAAAATAGGTTAACAGTCTCACTTTAATCAATCAGACATATATCATTTACCTAGTTCAGGGGAAAAAGTCAGCTCCTTGAACTTCAGAGAATACAAACAGAATACAAAAAGTTACAAGCAGAAGTTACAAGCAGACAAAGAAACAAGATCAGGAGACAGGCTTCTAGCCATCTGACCATTACATCCATAGCTAGCTAGTTACCAGAGAGGGAAGCACCAACATCTGGGTTTTCAAAGCCAAGGGGCTCAACAGCTGCCAAGAGTCTCATCTGGTCAAATCATACAACTCTTTCTAAAGTGGGCCCCAAACCAAAACCTCACAACAGGGTATATATGGCCTTCTCCCGGATCAGAGACTGTCACAGCCCTCTGACCCACTGCCCCATCACAAAGTAACAAGATGTGGGCATTCCTGAAGAACAAGCCTCCTGCCACAGGCTCCATGTGACCACAGTCAGCCTATTAGGGGGCAGAGTATATTTTCAAACAAGGGAAGGGTCTCAGAGCCACTTAAGCCTATCAAAGGGCCTGGGGCAGGGAAGATCTTCAGATTCCCATAACATCATAGCAACCAAGAAACTGGTACACATAACCAATGCAGGGAAACACCAACATTCCCAAGTCTTCCCTCTGTCAGGCCTTCAAAACAAAACACGCTCAGTTAGGCAAGAGTGCCACTCTCTCTCTCCTCCTAGTTGCTCAGCCTCCTTGCTGCTCCATCCTCCCTTCTCCATCCTTTCAGCAAGCTCCTCCCCTGTGGGCTCCACGTGATTACATTTGGCCTATTAAAGGCGGGGAAGGTCTTCAAATCCCCATTAACATTACATGGGACTCCATACAAATATACAGAGAGATAATACAACAAAGTTTGAAGAAAATGGAATATATTAATTTTCATACTTTTTGATAGTTGAACAATTTATGCACAAATAAGATAGAGAGCAGGGAGAGGCATAAAAAGAGACAATTCTGATTATATAAAATTAGAAAGAGATTGTGTATATTAATGTCAGAAGGAAGACAGAAAATTGGAGAAAGATTTATAGACATTCTCAGATACAGGGCTCATATCTCAAATATATAAAGAAGTTTGCCAAATTTATAAGATTATGAGTCATTACCCTACTGTTGCATGATCAAAGGATGTATGAAAAGGCCATTTTCTGATGGAGAAACCCAAACAATTTGTAATCCTATGAAAATGCTCTACATCTTCGATTAAAAAAATGTATTTTAAAACAGTCTTGAAATGTCATTTCACATCTGTCAGACTGCTTAAAATGACTCAACAAATATTGGAAGGGATGTAGAAAAATTGGCACACTCATTCATTGTTGGTGGAACTTCAATTCAGCTGATGATCTCAGATAGAATAAGTCACTTTATCCCTCTGTCCATTGGACATTCTAGACTGATTTCATTCAGAGAGAAGCATGGGCCAATTAGGATCCAATTATATTTAAATCTTAATTTACAGCTCCTAAACATGTCTCTGTAATGCCACATTTTAAGTGCGTATTGTATTAAGGGCTGATCTACTCACAGATGGTCAGACTTCCCCATTCTCCTCCTGAGTTAGCACAGGTGACTTTAAAAGAGGCCACATTCTTTTCTTTTTTTTTTAATTTTTTTTAATTTTTGCTTTTTGGAGGGCAGAGGGCAGGGCAATTGGGGTTAAGTGATGTACCCAAGGTCACATGGCTAGTACTGACTCCAGGGCCACTGCTCTATTCACTGTGCCACCTAGCCACCCCAAGAGGCCACATTCTAATTCAGATTAAGAGAAATGTGCTAACCCCACTGACTGCATTTCTGAACAGGATGATTCTGAATCTCAGCAGGACTCAGTTTTTCTGTGAATCTCTTACTTTCCTGGAAATCTCAAACTTACCCCTTCCTTGTTCTCCCCCTCCCACTTCCTAAAGTCCCTAATCTTTCCTCCAATAAGGAATCGGGTACTAGTGATGGGGAGGAGGATCTCCAGAGCTGGGTAGCCTGGTGGGTGGTGGCCAAGGTGCAATCAGAGCCCTGGGGTGGAATTTGGGGTCCTGGGAGGGGTCATCCCAGGGGCCAAGGCATTCCAGGTGGGAGAGGGGTGTGTTTGGAGAGGGCACACAACCAAGGTCCTAAGCTCCTGGCACAGAGAGTCATGGAGGAAAGAGCCCATCCTGGGGCCTCAGAGGCAGGGCAGAGGGTGGGAGGACCCTCCCAGAGAAGAATGGCTGAAAACAGCAACTTGTTCTGAGATTGGTCTGCCTTCTTCCTTCCCTTCTAGTCCTGAAATCTCTGCCTTTCTCCCTCAGAGCTGAGATCAGCATACCTTCTCCTGGACCTGAGATCTTCACCTTCTGGACCCCAGCTCTGTGTCTGCAGGTCCCAGGTAGGCCTGAGCCAGGCCCTCACAGACCTGCTGGCTTCTTCTGGCTGTCCCTGCCTTTGGGTCTCATCCTCCTCCTCTGATCATGTGGAGAGAGCCCTCCAGGGACAGCCAGAGCGATCCTTCCTCCCAGGCCTGGCTACAGGACAAGTTTCCCTCCCCTAACTCTTTTCCAGACTCTAAATCACTTCCCAAACGTCCGGAATTGCCCTCCCCAGACTTGAGATTGGGTCATGCTTTCCCAAAACTCAAACCTTACCCACAGGACACAGGAATCCTGTCTCCCTGCCCCCAGCTTTTGATTAGAGATTTAGTTGTCCTGCCTTCAGACCAAGCCCTTTGTAAAGACCCAAATTTCTGCCTGCCCTGAGGACCCATGGTGGAAGCAAGAACCAAACTCCTGTTTGGCCTCCCTCACCTGGACTTGCAGCCTCTGGGCTGCTTCCCTATCAGATCTCAGGCACTGGCTCCCTGTCTCTGGTCTCCCTTGAGGGATTCCAGGCCTAAGCTCTACCAGAGGATCCCAGGAGTCCTCCCCAGCTTCTAGTTAGATCCCAAGACACAGTCCTCCTGCTTTCCCAGGCTAAGTGTCCCCCTGGAGCCCTTCTGTCCCTGCAGGGTCCCTGATCTCCCTGCCAGGAGCTGGTTAGAATGTCTTCCTCCCAGCCCCCATCTCTGCTCCCCTTCCCCAGGCCTCCTGCTCCCCTGCTCCCTCTTCTTTCAGAGCCCTCAGGCCCCATGCCAGGGGGCTGAATCCCAGACTGGATTTGATCTCCAAGCCTCAGGCTTCTCTTGGTCATTCCCTGGTGGCTCCATCCCAGAGCCCTCCCCATCCCCAACGCTCCTCAGCTTCCCTCCTCCCTAAATCACACAGTCAGTCTATCTTTCTAGGTAATGTGTGTGTTAGTTGGGGAGAGGGAGTTCAGGGGGCTAGAGAACCAAGTGGAGGGAGAGGTCTGGGTCTGGAGCCATTGAGGCTCTGCCTAGTTTCATCCCCCCTGGGATCCCAGGCCCCTTCTGCCTCTTGGTTCTCTGGGGGAGAATGGGAATGGGATGGGAAGAGGACAGAGAAGCAGGAGATGGAGGGATGGAGTCCTCCTGTTTAGACCAGCTTCTTTTCCACACTGGCCCTGCCTGCTTTCTCCCTCCCTATGTATGTTGGGGTCTCTGCCCTCAGGGCAGAACCAAGGGCTTTGTAACTCCTATGAGACCTCTCTCTCTGTAAATCCCTGTAGGCCAGTCTCCTGCCCAGCATGAGCAAGGGAGGGCCTTTGCCCCTCTGGGATCCTTCAGCCTCCCCAGCTCAGCCTGCAGAGGACCAAGGCCTGGCCCCAGCAGGGAACCTGGAGCCAGAGGGAGTGGCCCCTGGGAACTGCAGACCCCCAGCCCAGGTGAGTGCCCTCTCCCCTCAGACTGGGCCAACATCAGCCAAGGAGGTCATTTCCACTGACCTAGAGGATCCTCTGTGAGGCTGATAATGCCCTTCCTAAGGACTGTTTCTGTACAAAGACAGGCAGGGAATGGAAACAGTAGCCACAACACTGCCCTGCTCTCTCTTCTGATTCATGAAACTTTGGCATCTTGTCCCCCAAACTCCCCTCCCCCCAATTTCTGCCCTCCATGTGTAATTTTTAAGCTCCTCTTCATGACTCCTGAGTCACAAATATGGCCACATCACTCATTCCTCTCTGTCCTGTACGGGTCTGTCTCTGCTCCTTTTATGCATGTCCCACATCCCTTCCCCACCCATCCATGGCACTTCTCCCCTCCTCTGTCTCTTCTGACTGAGCTCTGCCTGGTACCAGCCGAAGGGCCAGGACACCCTTTCCCTGAGTCTTGCCTGGCTGGACCTGGAGCAGAGCCCTGAAGGCTCCCCCAGCTCTGGGCCTTTGCTCTGCTATCAGCAGAGCAGAAATTCCCCTCCTGGGGCTGCTCATGTCCTCCTGCCCGGGGCCACAGGGGCCTTCCCAGGTCTCTCTGAATCCCTCCCCTTCACCAGGCCTTAGGTTAAGTCCACAAGCATTTAGAAAGCAGCTCCTCTGCGCCAGACCCTGTTCAGAACTTCAGTGCACAGAGAGGAGGGAAAATGTGTTCCCTGCCCTTAGGGGGCTCCCGGTCTAATGGGGAGACAATCTGTCAGCTGCTGTGCCAGACCAGCTCTGTATGGTATGGATGGGGGCACCTGAGAGGACAGGCTCGGGCAGTTTGGAGACCAGGAAAAGTTTTTTTTTTCTGAAGGCGAGATTTTGGCTGAGATGTGAAGGGAGCCAGGAGGCCCAGATGAGAGGGCAGGACATTCCAAACATGAGAGAGGTCATTGGGAAGGCCCACAGTCAGGGAATGGAGGGTCTGGGTCAAGGATCATCCAGGAGCCCAAGGTCCCTGGGTCAGAGAGGAGGGAGAGGGAAGAAATCATCAGGAGTGGTTTGGAGCTGGGCACAAGGTGTCTCCTGTGTGCCACAAGCCTGGGAAATATAATCTCTTCATCTTGTTGTAAGAATTGTCAGGGCCCTTGCTAGGGACAGCCTGAATAAGACAGCACAGGAGGCAGCCAGAGGGACACACTGCCCTTTGTGTGGACCTTTGTGTGTGGGCCTCACCTTTAGTTCCACAGAAGTTACACACACACACACAGACACACACCTACCCCTGAGTATGTGTACACATATGGTACCTGAAATTTGATGTATATGTATGGGTGTGTGTGCATGTGTGTGTGTGTGTGCATGTGTGTGTGTGCATGTGTGTGTGTGTGTGTGTGTGTGTGTGTGTGTGTGTATACTCCCCTCCTGAGTTACCAATCCCAGAGAGAGTCACAATAGTTTGGAGTGAGACTAGACAGAGCCATTAAGCAGAAACAGGTACAGAAATGGTCAATTGTGACCTCCAAGTCAATTTTGAGGAGCATGAGATCAAGCCTCAGGGCTCTTTTGGGTTACCTTCTCTCATTAGTGCTTTGGAGCATTTTTTTCTGTGGTTGTGAATACTTTGTAGTTTTCTTTTCGGAATTCTTTGTTCATATCCTTTGACCATTTATCTATTGGGGAATGACTGTGATTTTTATGTTTTTTCATTGTTTACACATCTTGGACATCAAACAATTATCACAGAAATTTCCTACTGAGGTTTTTGGTTTTCCCATTCGAGCACTTTCTTTCTTATCCTGGATGCACTACATTGTCTGCGCAGAAGAAGCTTTTTAGTTTCAAATAATCAGTTCCCTATTTTATTTTTAAAATTGCTTCTATCTCTTGTTTCACCAAGAATACATCTCCTGCCTGTGCCTGTGAAGGGAACATGATCTATTTCTCTCCTAATTTTTTAACGAGATTGGCTACGCAATTATGGATTTTATTAGTCTTTTCAAAAAACCACCTTTTAGTTTGGTTTATCCTTTCTGGGATGTTTTCATTTTCATTGCATATACTTCGTTCTTAATTTTTAATACCTTCTCTTTTATGCTCATTTTAAGTTTTTTGTTGATTTTCTATTTTGTTAAAATGGGTATTCATTTGATCAATCATGCTTTATCTTTCTTTTTTCTTTCTAATCTTCTTAATACATGGCTATAAAAATGTGTTCCCCCCCCCCACCGGGGCATGCTTGACCTGGCTTTCCCAAGTCTTCCTAAGTTACTTCAACATAATAATATTCTTTCAAAAAGTTATTCATCATTTCTTTGATTTATTCTTTGACTCAGTCATTATGAAATACATCACTGTTAAGTCTCTGTTTGGGTAGTATTTTTTTGTTTGTGATCCCTAATTTTATTTCATTATGAAAAGAAAGGATATATTGATAATTTCTGCCTTTTCGCATTTGTTTGCATTATTTCTGTGCCCCAGTACATGGCTAATTTCTGTAAAAGTTCCACGTGGTGCAAAGAAATATGCATGTTCCTTAGCTGTTCCATTTGGAAGGTGCCATAAGTCTTTGAATTCTCTATTCCTCAGAAATTTACTCACCTCTTCTGCTTTTATGTTGTACAATTACTTCTTCCCCTCCCTTTTCTACTATTAGGCATGAAGATTCCCCTTTCTCTCTTCCCTTTCCGCTAATCCTGTTCATTAGGTTTTTTTTTTATTATTTCATCAATTTTTGTGCCCCTTTCTTTCACTGTCTTCATTACCCATCTTTTCATTCTGTTTTTGCTAGACCCTCATTCACTGATACATGACCCCTACAATGATCTGGTTTCTCTGTTTTCTCTGTGTACTTCGTACATTCAAATCCTCCAAGGCAACTATTCTAAGCTCCACCCTCCAGGTGCTTCCTGGCACTACCTTGCAGGACTTACCCGATGGTGTCCCTTTTTCCTTTCTGCCTTCCTTTCAGAATAATGTGTATTAATGTTAGTGCTGTTCTATAATAGGAACATCTCATGCTTCTGACCTATACTCTCTCTTGTTGTTCTTTTTCCATCTACATTTCATGGAAATCACATCCCTGTGTCCCTGCTCTGTGGGTTCTCCTAGTGCCAGTTGCCCCCATGGTTCCAGCTCTGTACTCCTTTCTAAGACAAGTAGACTTTTTAGACACTAAATCCACCAGCCCTCAGCATGAGGTCTTTGTCTCCCTTTACCCATAAGAACATTCATCAGTGGAATCCCCTGCCCCCTCCAAAGTGAGGTCTCCCTTTCTCTACCTTTTCATCCTTTTTCTCCTCCTCACCTACCCTCACTCTATCCTTTTCTCTTTCTGAGACTATAAACATCACCTTCTCAGTCTTCATTCTCCTTGATTTTTCTGCAGCTTTCAACAGTTTTGATTCCTGAGGTAGCTAGTGGTGGTGCACTCAATAGGGCACAGGCCCTGGAGTCAGAAGGACCGGAGTTCAAATGTGACCTCAGACACTCAATACGCTATGCTAGCTTTGTGACCTTGAGCAAGTCACTTAACTGCAAGTGCTTCTCATTCCTCCTCCAAAAAAAACTAAAAGAAAAAAGATAAAAAACCACTTTTGATCCCCTCTCATTCTTGGTATGTTCTTCTCTCTAGGTTTGTGGGACACCCTTCTTTTCTGCTTTTCATCCTGCTTCTCTCACTCCGTCTTTATCTCTTTCTGGATCCTCCTTCTGAGTATATCCTTGAACCACACACATAGGTGTCCCTCAGGCTTTTGTCCTGGGTCCTCTTCCCTTCTCCCTCTATAATGCTTTACTTGGTGATCTCAAAGGCTCCAGTTTGATTCTCAAATCTACCTTACCTGCCCCTGCCTCTGTACTGACCTGCAGTCTTCTGTCTTTAATTTCCTTAGAGACATCTCAGGTAGAAATCTTAAACTCCATGTGTCCCAGACAGAACTGAGTGTCTCTCTCCCAATCTCCCCTTCCTGTTGAATTGTCGAGTGCTATCCTATTCTCCCTCAGGGTCACCATGTAGGATTCATCCTGGACTCCCCACTACCTCTGACTCCACATCTCCAATATGGTGCCAAGATCTGTCCATTTCACCTACACCACATGTCTGCAATATAGCCCTTCTCTCCTCTGACCCTGGCTCCAGCCTGGTGCTGGCACAGGTCACCTCCCAGCTGGGCTGTGAAGATAGCTTCCTGGTGGTTCTGCCACCCTCAAGGCTCTGTCCACCCAGTCACCCACTAGAGTGACTTTTTACAGTGTAGTTCTGACCACATCACCCCTCTACTCAAGAAACTGCAGTGGCTCCCAGTTACCTCCAGGATCAAATACAAAGTGTTCTATTTATCATCAAAAGTCCATCATAATTTACCCCTCCTATCTTTCCATTCTTCTTAAACTTAATTCCCTAATGTGTCTTTTGTGAGTCAGTGACATTGGCCTCTTGGCTTCTCTCTGCTCTAGGCATTTCCAATGGTCTTCCCACATGCCTGGAATACTCTCCCTTCCCAGGTCAGACCACTGATCTTCCAGGCTTCCTTTCAGTTCTGATGGAAGTCTCACCTTCTACCGGTAGCCTTCCCTAAGCCCTCTTCATGCTCTTGCCTTCCCTCCTTTAATTATACCTCCCTTTGTTCTTTGTGTACTTTGCTTTTTACACATTTTTATGCACATGGTCTCATGCATTAGATTATTGACTCCTGGAGGGCAGAGGCTGACTCTTGGTTCTTTTCCATGCCCAGTTCTTAGCAAATTGCCAAACCCATAGTAGACACTTCATAAATGTATGTAAAATTGCAGAAAATTTGTGGTCTTTGATAGGACCTTGGCATACCAGGCTCTTGTCTCTATTCCCCTGTAATCCCTCTGTCAACTCTTGTGGCAAGCATCATTGCCCCCTTATTTTAAGAAATTGCCACAGCCCCTCCCCCTCTAACTTTTGCAGTAACCAACTTGATCCTTTCAGGTTGCACAAGAAACTCCACCAACAACAAATTTATGATTCCACAAAGGCTCAGATGATGGTTAGATTTTTTTAGCAATAAAGTATTTTTTAATTAAAGTGTGCACATTGGTTTTTTTAGATATAACTGTGTGGGGGTCAGAAAACCACTCACCCTAAAATTAAGAATCAGAAGTGGATGTGGGATGGACAGGAAGCTTTAATTCATACCTGTGGGAAAAGGACATCCTCCACTGAGACAAATCAAAGGAAGAAGGTCCCTTTCACGGTACAAAGCCAGGTTTTAAAAGCAGTGCAGTTGGGTCACATTTCCCTGCTGTCCCTTGCTCCTGTTGGCTGGGAGGCAGGCTTACAGTCCAAGGTGTGAAAGAGACACAGAAGGCTGGGTGCTGTCTAATCTAAATATAAATATCTGTATTTGAAGAAATACCTCAGGAAAAACGGGAGGGCTTCTAAAAAGCTTTGAAAGGGTTTAATGTTAATATACCAGCAAGGGAAAGGGGAAAGGGTCCGGACTTGTGTACTTTTCTTAGGGAACCCAGGACTCTGCTCCAATTTGTCTCTCTCTCCTTCTGGGCAGTCTTCAGGGAAAGTACAGAGAGCGTATCTCATTCAACAGTATTGCTTAGGTGAGAGTACAGTATACTGCAAACACCTTTTATATGCACTGAGAAACACCAAAATATCTGTGACTTGCTTCATCACAATATTCACTTTACTCTAGTATTCTGGAATGGAACCCCCAAAACCTCTGAGATGTGACAGTATTTTTATCATTCTGATTTTGATTTTGACTCTTTTCTTCCTAATTCACTTTTTTAACAACAAAATTGCTTGATTGTTTAATTCAGATCATTACAAACAGATGGACAGATAGACCACTGAGTTGGTCCATCAATACACACATTTTGGGGAACACTGCAGGTAGATGGTGAGAGGGTACAGAACTGAATAGAAAGAAGAAAGTAGGTAGGACTGAATTTTGACAATTTTGCAGTGATTTCAACAATCCTGATTTGCTTATTGTCATAAAACCGATGTTTTCAATATTGGGATTGCTCAGGCAATGTGTAGGTCAGAAACACCATACGCTCAAATGAAGAAGAAATTGTGGAATCCCGAAGGACACTGGGCCGATGCACGGGGTCTTTTCTCCATAAATCTGTTCTCCTTCTTCAACTATTATTATTTCATGCTTGGATTCCCTTATTTCCCATGGAACTTGGTGTCTTTCCAGTCTTCAACACTCTCTTTTCCTTAGATCAGCTAAGAGTGAGGTTCCCGATTTGTTGCTTCCTCTCGAATCATCTCCACATTTGAATGCCAGATGGGGAGCTCCTCGACACCAGGGATTGACTTTGCTCTTTCTTTGTATCTCCAGGGCTTTGCCAAGGACCTAAAACGTGGAGGTGCTTAACCCATGCATACTGACTGACTGATGGCCCAGGGCTGACACAGGCCCCAGCCTCTACCTCACTCCCTGGATTCTGCTCTCTGACTTGGTTTGCAAATGCAGGTTCTGGCCTAAGCCCTGTTTCTGTCTCTTCCTTGCACCTTATCCCCTGTTTTGAGTGACCTTTGTCTAATTTTAACCCTGACAGGACCTGACTAACCCATTGTAAAAATCACAGAGACTCCTGAAGCAGCTCGTACTATGGACCCCTGGGAGCTTCTACCTCCCATTTCTCCAAACTGAGAGTGGCTGTTAACTCAATGAATCTGGCTGATGATTCTCCAAGAATGGCTCAAAGACTGAGCCTCAGAGATCAGGGGAAGCCTACAGGTTGGTGAATCTTGTAATGCGGAGCTTTGGATTAATTCTAAGTAAGACAGCAGCCTTATATGCTACTGAATGGAGAGAGGAAATCAGGAAACCAGGCTACTTGGGTCCACTGCACATTTAGGCGACATGATCTCAGTGTGGACCTCACTGAGGCAAAGCGATCCTTTGACATCTCCCTAAGTGGCTCCTTTGGGGCAGCTAGCTGGTGCATTGGATAGAGTTCTGGTTCTAGGGTCAGAAAGACATGAGTTCAAATCCAGTCTCAGACACTTACCAGCTGTGTGAACCTGAGAAATTCATTTCACCCTGTTGGCCTCAGTTTCCTTGCCTGTAAAATGACGTGAAAAATGAAATGGAAAACTACTCCAGTATTTTTGCAAAGGAAACCCTAGATGGGGTCATAAAGAGCCAGAGATGACTGAAATGCCTGATCATCAACAAAGCTGACTCCAATCCCATTCACCAGAGAAGCTTTTCCAATGCTTTTCATTCACCACCCTACCCTGCCTTATGGCTGGCTCCCACTATCCACCCCCCAGTTACCTTCTTAGAGAGAACTTGCCTCATATTTGACCAAAAAATGTAGACCTTTGTTAAGAGCTAATTGAGCTTTCTCATCTCACATGAATCAGACATGTTCTTCCCCTTTTTGGCACTGGTCTGAGATGAAACTTGCTTGCTATGAAATGATGTTTATGAGATGAAAGATACTAACTAAAGCTAACCCCTTTCCATGTGGAAATCATCCCACTCCACTTCGTTTTCTTCCTCAGGATTTTACCTTTTCGAGTGTTCCAATTCTGAAATAAAATTATTTTATTTTTAATTTATGGAATACAACAAGCATTTCCCTAAGACATTATAATAAAAAGAGGATTGCATATGAAACCGTAAATTTCTTAGGTACAACCTGCTATTCCTTCTCAATATATAATAAAGTTATCATATATCTTTCTTTTTTCCTTTTTTTCTTCCCTCCCTTCACCTCACCCTTGAGATGTCTACCATTAGACACAAATACGTGTGTGTGTGTCTGTGTATGTATGTGTTGTGTATACCACACACAGATACACACAGATACCCCCACACATTTACATATATAAAGAAGCAAAACCATTCTATATAGACTTTTCTTTATCAGTTCTTTCTCTAGATGCAGCTAGCATCTTTCTTCACAGGTCCTTTTCAGCTAACTTAGATATTTATTGCACTCAAAATAACTCAGTCACAGAAAGTTGTTTTTAATAACAATATATGCAATGTTCTCTTGGTTTTGTGCATTTCACTTTGCTTTATTTCAAGCAAGTAAGTTTCTCCATGTGATTCCAAGGTCATTGAATTCATTATTTCTTACAACACAGTGGTACTCCATTACAATCACGTGCCACAACTTGTTCAGCCATTCCCCAGTTGAGGGGCATCCATGCCATGTCCAATTCTTTGCAACCACAAGGAGAACTGGCAGAAATACTTCAGTAGCTCGCCATTCTTTTCATTTTCCCTTTATCTTTGGAAATCAACTGAGGAGTGGTAGCCCTATTTTTTGAGTAATTTTTCAGTAACTCTTTCACTAAGGACTCATTTCCAATTGCCACAAATCAAAATATTTCTCTCTAATTCTAAAAACACAGTCATTTCTTCCTTTCAACCACAGGAGATGTTTTCCAATATCTTTCATACATTTCATGGCTAAGCAAATGGAGATGCCCATTTACAACTGGTGTCTCCAACTAATTTCCTTTACTTTTCTTGGAATTCTCTGTGGTCTAGTTCTCAGTTTCATTGTTCAATGGAAACTCCTCTCTCCAAAATCACCAAAAATCTCAAAGCTCCTAAATCCACTGGCCATTTCTTCATCCTCATCCTTCTTGATGTCTCTGCAGCCTTTGATACAGTCAGTCCCCATTTTCTCTCGCTCTCTTTGGGTTTTAGTGACACTCCTGGTTCTTCACATTAAACTCATTCTTTTCCCCCCAGCCCTCTCCTCTTCCTACTTTCCTAAGGCTCTCCAAGCCATCCTCCCAATAGTGCAGACTCACGAGTGAAATATCATGCATTCCTCACTGACTCTCACACATCCACACTCCTGACCCCCATATTGAATTTGCTGCAAATTCCTAGAAATATCCCTTTTGTAACATCTCTCCTAAACCCCTTCTCTCCCAACACAGCCACTGTCTTGGTTTGGGCCCCAATTACCTCACACCTGAGGTACTGCAAAAACCTGCCAACTGCTCCACTTACCTCAAGTATCCCCTTACTCCAGTTATTCCTCTACCCATTTGTCAAAGTTCATCTTCCTGAAGTTCTTGACTGGTCATGCCATTATATACTCAACAGCCTCCTGTGGCTCCCTAGAAAAAGAATCAAATATAAAACCCCCTCTATGCATGTTAATCACCAACCCCTTTCCTACTCTTCCCATCTTCTTCACCTAATTTTACTCCACATATGCTATCATCTGGTGGTATGGGCATCCGTTCTATTCTGTTAACGGGCACTCCACCTCCTGGCTCTGTGAGCATTCCTCACTATCCCCGTGTCTAGAATACTCTCTCTGGCTTCACTGGAGCTCCAATCAGAGCTGCCTTCCACAATAAGCCCTTCCACTCCCCCTTAGTCTTAGGGCCTGCCCTCTCTTGATGAGCTCCAGTTTCTCTTGTCCAGGACAGATGTGGACATTGCTGTTGGCATGGTGTCTGCCCTCCCAGTCTGTGTTCCTTGTGCCTCTTTATATGCCTTGTGCTTAGCAGGGGGTCTCACACAGAGCAGGCACTTAATGAATGCTCATTGACTTGGAGAACCTAACCCATTTTTGCACTTTCAGGGGAGTTCCTGCCCCCTAATTCCAAACAACAACTTTACATAAAATCAGACATTTATCAGAGCTTCAAGGCCATGGTGTCCAGCTCCCTCATTTTACAGATGGGGAAACTGAGGCTCAGGGGATCAGTGACTTATCCAGGATCCCACTGCTAAAAAATGTCTGAAAGAGAATTCCAAGTTGGGTCTTCCTGACCCCAAATCTAGCACTTGCTTCACCCCTCACCTAGAAGCCTCTTGTCATCCGAGCTCTCACACACCTGCTTTCCCCTCACTCACCTGGATGGCAGCGTCTCAGGCCTTCTGCCTCCAGCAGCCATGGGACTTCCCTTTCCTCACAATAAGAGATCAGATCCTCTCTGGGAACTGGCAGCCCTGGACATGGGGAGTCAGGGATGAGGATGAAGAAAACCTTGGAATATAGGTCTCTTTAGGGAAAAGAGTGTGCATGTAAAGCTACTCCATTTTGAGAATCACTCCATCATGTTAGCACAGATCTGGCTCATTCTCCCATTAATGCCTATAATCCAAGTAACCCAAACTAGGATGGGCCAGATCAGCCCCAAGCTCCTGAAAATCAGACCCTGATGAATCACCTTTGGCCCTGTCACCTCCCCTGCTCCCCACTCCCTGAAACCTACAAAAACCTTGGGACACTTTATTGAGAGAGACACAGCCTCTTCTGGTGAGATTCCCCTGCTGGGGAACTCAATGAGCCTCAGTTAGTCCAAATTCTGATTCTTGGTCAGTCTGTTGTTCCTGTCAGTGACAGGGACTGGCAAGCAAGGGGCAGAGGAGGGTTCCTAGCAGTCCTGAAGCCAGGTTTCCATAGCATTTAGTTTGGGAGCTTTGGGGAGAGATGGGAAGAAGATCGTGGAGCCAATTTGGAATCAGAAAATCTGGTCTTGGAGCACCTTCTTCATAGGAGGATGCACCCATTATCTAGGAATTAGAAGCAGCTGGTAATGCAGGGGAGAGAGCCCTAGGCCTGCAGCCAGGAATGTCAGGGTGTAAATCCAGCTTCAGACAGTTACTAGCTGTGTGCTCCTGGACAAGTCACTTAACCTCTGTTTGCTCCAGTTTTCTCAAGTGTCAAATGGGGATAATAATATCACCTAATGACATGATAATGTAAAGAAAGCACTTAGCACAAGAGCTGGTGAACAGCAGCTGAACAGAAATGCTTTTTCCCTTCCTTGCTTTCCCACCATCTGGGTTGGAATTGGGGGCAATGTCAAGGAAAATGAAGGAAAAATGTGTCGTACCAGGCACAGCTGGGAGCCACAAGCTGAGGCTTCTCACAGAGAAGAATGTCCTACATACTTGGCCCATCCCAAGGAGGAAGGGGTGCAGAGAAAAGCTGCCTGAGCAGTTTTCAGAGATTTGGCAGACAAGATTCATGGCCAAGGAGAGGCTGGACTACATCATGTGGGATGACTTCCCCACCTGAAATACTTCAACACTGATCAAATCTGGGACCTCAAGCTGCCTAGAATTGGCAAGAGACAGCTTCAGGAATGATCAGGCAACCTCCGGGTTCTCTTCACACAATGGACTGACCTTTTACAAGAAAAACTAGGCAGCAGGAGGAGCCTGTCTCTGGGACACAGGAGACCAGCACTTTTCCCTTTCTAGTAACTGATAAATGCTCCAAAACCAGCACACTCAGGAATGAAGATATTCCCTCTAACAGCAGATTTAGAGTGAATAGAGGAAGTGTCCTTACCGACGGAGAGCAGGTTCTGGGCATTCTCCAGCATGACCTCCTTGTACAACTTCTTCTAAGGAGGGTCCAAGAGGACCCACTCCTCTGGGGTGAAGTCCACAGCCACATCATTGAATGTCACCCACTGCTAAACCATCAAAAGCCACAGAATTTAGAGGTAAAAGAGCCTGTAGTCTAACCCTCCTCAAGTGAGAGGAGGAAACTGAAGCAGAGAAAGGGGATTTACCCAAAGGACATACCCTTGATGAGTGTCAGAGTCAACATTTGAAGCCAAAGTCATTAAGAGTCAAGTGGAATATGGAGAAAAGCATCTGATATGGTCAGTTGGAATAAAGTTGAGAAATGTCTTATTCTGCAATGTGGTTCCCTATGGCATCTGGGAGAAAGTATCTGTTTTATCTGTGAAGTAGGAGGATCTGTGGAAGAAAAAGAAAGAAAATGGTGTGAAATTTCTCCCGTTTCAGACTTGGTAGAAGTGATATGTTATTATGAAAATTCTGTGAAGAGTTTGTCAGAATCTGGCAAGTGCAGTATATTTTGGGGTTTGGGGGGAACTTGTGTGTAACTCTTGCTTATTTCTTGAGAGGTTTAAACAAAGTCTTTGCTCAATAAAACATGGAAAGTATTCTAAAGAGATATTAATAATAATTTAGACAGAGCTGAGGGGTATGAGACTTACCAGTCAAGTGAAAAAGTGTTATCTATTGTTACATTGAGGGCTTGATGCTCCTTTGGCTTTGAAGTGTTATGGCCAGAGTCACTGGATCAAATAATACATGTTGGGAAGTAAGGTGGAAGAAGACTGAAAAGAGAAGGGCTAGGTTATGAGACAAATGGGAGCCACTGGAGTTTCTTGAGCAGAGGGGTGATGTGGTCAAAATTGTATAATGGGAAAATTATTATGGGAGCAGAATGGAGAATGGTTTGGAGTGGGCAGAGCCTTGAAGGAGGCAGACCCACCAGCAGGCTATCTTAACAGCTCAGGTATGAGGTGATATGGCCCTGCATCAGGCTGGTGGCAGTGTCAGGAGAGAAGGGCTGTATTGTAGACATGTTGAAGTTGAAGTGGACAGACCTTGGCACCATATTGGAGATGTGAAGTCAGAGGTAGTGGGGAGTTCAAGACAACTCCTACATGGTGACCCTGAGGGAAAATAGTGTAGCCTTCTAAATTACAACGGGAAGGAGGGATTGGGGGAGAGACAAAAAATTTTGCTTTGGACATATTGAGTTTCAGATATCTACTGGTCAATCAATTTGAGATATTTCTAAGGAAGCATAGGTACAAGACTGGAGATGAGCATAGAGATAGGGGCAGGAAAACCCCTATGAGCAAGATCAACATAGAGATTGCAACTCAATCCATGGGAGCTGATGAGATCACCAAGTAAAGTAGTATAGAGGAAGAAGAAAAGAGGGCCCAGGACAGAAGCCCAAGGGTCACCTATGTATGGTTAAAGGGCATACTCAGGAGGAGGGTCCAGCAAAAGAGACAAAGAAGGAAAGGTCAAAGAAGTAGGAAAAAAACTAGGAAAGTGGAGTGTCCAAAATACCCAGAGAGAGAGAGGGAAAGAGCAAGTGATCAAAAGTGTCAAAGGCTGTAGCAAAATCAAGGAGAATGAGGATGGAGAAGGTGACCTCTATGATCTCAGGAACAAAAGAGAATGGAGGGGAGTAGGTGAGAAAGGGGAAAGATTGAAAAGTTGGAGAAAAGAGGGGGCAGGGAATTTCACTGATGAATGTTCCAATACATGAAAGGAGAGAAGGACCTCCCACTGAGGTCTGAGGGATTTAGTGCGTGAAAAGTCCACTTGTGGAGGGGGTGGGTGGGTGTTTGGAACCCTGGGAGCAACTGGCACATGGAGGACTAGGGAGAGCAGGGATATTGGGATGAGATTTTCAAGCAAATGTAGAAGAAAAAAGCAGGTCAACAAGAGAGGGTATTGGGCCATAGGATGAGTTGTTCCCTGTCATGGAGGGACACCTGAATATTCTGAAAGCAAGGAACAATGAAAAAGGGAAAACCATGGGGCAAACCCTACAAGGCCATGCCAGAAAGCACCTGGAAGCCAGAGCTTAGAGTGTATACCTTGGAGGATTTGAATGTATGAACTACACAGAGAAAAGAAAGAATTCAGATGATTATGATGGTCATGTATCAGAGAATTAGAATCTTTAGGGATGAGGAACCTGTGACCTTGAGACTACATGTAGCCCTCTCTAGGTCCTTGGGTGAAGCCTTTTGACTGAGTCCAAGTTTTACAGAACAAATTCTTTTATTAAGGGGATTTGTTCTGTGAAGTCTGAATTCAGTCAAAAGATCACCCTTGAGGACCTAGAGGGCCATATGTGGCCATTAGGCTGCAGGTTCCTCACCCACTGAAGAGAAAGAAAAAATGTTGGAAATGGGCACAAAAATTGACGAAATTAAAAAATCCTCATGAACAAGACTCACTGAAAGGGAAGGGATAAAGTAGAATTGACAAGGCTAAGTGAGAGGAAAAGGGAGGGAAAGAAATAATAGTATGAGATAAAAGCAGGAGAGATGAATAAATTTCTGGAGAAAGTAGAGGCAAAAGACTCAGGGTATGGGGGGGGGGAGGAGCCAAGATGGCGGCGTAGGAGCAGCAACATATCGCAGCTCTTACATAGCCACCTCAAAATACCCATAAAATATGACTCTAAACAAATTCTAGAACTCCAAAACGCACACAAATATACTTTCTGCTAAAGTCAGCTCGGCCACGAGGAACTATCTCAGCTCTGTGAGCCGAAACCACCCTGGCCTGAAACTGCGGCTTTGCCCTGGAGGCGACTGGACGAGAGGAGCCGAGCCCCAGCTGGAGCTTCTAGAGAGCAGATCTGTGGCAGCCCTGGCAGTATCCATTATTATGTTAGTGGAGCTTGGCTAAATTGGGGGAGAAAAGCGGGTCCTGCCAAACCACCGCCAGGGCAAGGAGGCCACAGAAGCGGAGGTCTTGCACCCACCTCCATACTGCTGCTTCAGAGCTCCCGGCCTGCAGACTGCAGGGGGGCCAAGCAATCGTTCAGAGGCCAAGTGTTCTAGTGTTGAGCGGCCTGGATCCGGATCGTGGTCTTGGGTGGGGGTCCTGCATTTTTTTTTTCAGTGAGCCGGAGTTGGGGAGGGACCCTGCAGCCTCCTAAAAGCTCCAGCAGCTGGAAAAACTGCAGCAATTTGGGACAGAGCTTTCCCCTCTGGAAGCAGAGTTCCACAGAGCTAAAAAAAAAAAAATTTAACTGTCTGGCCAGCCATAAATAAGCCTAGGAAGCAAAGTAAGAACAGTAACCAAACTCTAGATTCCTTCTTTGGGG
>CM053588.1:20846888-20863221 GCA_028646515.1 Pseudochirops corinnae
GCAATGTAATCCCCGGGGGTCGGACTCCTCTGGCCCACTGGGGTTATGAGTGCGACCCCAATGCATCGGCTCTGAATTAAAACCTCTTGTTTTTTACATCAAACTGGTCTCCTACGTTCTGGGGAGGGGTCGTGATGGAAGCTCGAAATTGGGGTCTTACAACTACACATGCATCTTAAGCTTGGACCCATTTTCCTCTGGATTCTGTATGTCTTTGTGGGAGAATGTGCCACAGATACTTGGGGGGGGGGGTTGTTTGGTACCAATTGGGCGTATTTAGTAATGTCCCTTTCTAATAGCTCCTTAAGGCTGATTGACTAAATTGTTTCTCCCCTGATAGTCTTGGTGGGGTGGTAGTGGTAATGGAGGAAACAGGGGGAAGTAAGCCAGTGGGAGCTTAAGTGGATGATATTAGAACAAGGAATTCTTAACCTGGGATCTACGAACTTATTTTTAAAATATTTCAAAAACAGAATTTAATACAGTCTTTACAATTTATGCATTTTATTTTCTGCATTAAAAGACATTCTGAGAAGGGGTCCATGCCATAAAACCCTAACCCCGATTCCTCATTGTTGTTTGTCCTTTGTTCTTGAAGAAGACCATGACATCAGGAAGGTGATGCCATGACTTTAAGGTTGGCAAAGCACTTTACAAATACTGACTCATTTCTCCTTCCCCACAACCCTGGGCATTAGATTCTATTAGACCCCCATTTTATGGATGAGGAAACTAAGGCAAGCCAAGGCTAAGTGACTTACTTGCTCAGGGTCACACAGTTAGTAAATGTCTGAGGTAAGATTCGGGTTCTGTTCTTCCTATATCCTTGGGGAGCTGGTTTTTACAAATGGAGGTGAGTGGGTTATCAAATATTCCGTTACAGAATCAGACTCACATTCATTTTTTTCTGGGTGGTCAGCTCTCTTTCTATTTGAGGCTGATTCTTTTAAATTCTTTTCAAGCTTTATTTCTTTATTTCCTGAGAACTAAAAAAATGTATTAGCTTCACTTATTTGGATCCAACAGATACTTTCCAGCCAACACCCAAGCAACCACCCCACCTCCAAAGTATACCATTGGAAAGCCAGGGAATCTGTTGTTGACAGGGGCTGGCCTGGGCCTTTGACTTAGGGAGCCAGGACAGAAAATTGACTGTTGCCTTCTCAGTCTGTCAGTCAGTCAGTCAGGCAGAAAGCACTTCCTAGGTTCCAGGCACATTTTTCTTTAGATTGCTTTCTGCACATTGTTTTGGTCATTGCACAATGATGAGTAGTCCTCTGAATCCTGTCTTCTGGATGGGTGGCATGGGATGGGGCAGCTCCCCTTTAAACCTTTGCATGGGAAGACAGGGATGGAGCAGAAACTTAAATGATCGCCTGCAGAGGGCAGCAGAGGCCAGGACATCTCTGGGACTGCAGAACAACCCACGGTTTAAGTTGTTCCCTTTGCCCCTTAGGGAGTGGTTTGGGGTGAAGGCCCTGGCCGAGGCTTCCCAGTGTCTCCGTTCATGGGGGGCCCACGAGGAAAGGTTCATAGGCTCAGAGACATAGATCTGGAATGAACCTTTGAGGTGTTAGAGTTTGAGCCCCTCATAAGTTTCAGAGAGGAGAAGTGACTTTCCCAAGATCACACAGTATAGTAAATGATGGAGCCAGGATCATGTTTCTTTTTCTTTTTCCTATTCGGTATTTGAGTTCGAAGCCTAAAATAATTTGAGTTTGAATAAAAAAAAAACCAAAACAATAAACCAAAAAACCCAAACCTTCACTTGTCCCTGCCATCCCCTTTAGCTACTGTCCCATGTCTGCACACTGGCTTCTGGCCACGTTACTCAACTGAATGTGTTCTTTTTTAAAAGGACCAAAGATCTTTTTGCCGATAATTCTAATGGCCGTTTCTCAGTCCTCATCCTTCTTGTCCTCTCTGTAACATTTGACATTGTCGATTGCTGTCTCCTACTGGTTACTCTACTCTTGGGTTTTCATGACGTTGTTCTCTCTTGTTTTTCCTTTTGTCTGTCTTCTCAACCTCATTTGTTGGGTCCCACCCCATTACTGTCAATGTGCCTCTCTGAAGGTTCTGTCTGTTACACTCATCCTTTTCATCTCTATACTTACTTGGTGATCTCATCAGGTCCCCTGGGCTTCACAGAATTTGAGAGTTGGAAAGTCCCTCAGCAGTCATCTACTCTAATCTCCATCTGAGAGGAACTACCATGATGTCATACCCAACAAGGGGTAGTCTACTTGACCTCCAAGAAGGGAGAACCCAGTACCTGGCACCTCAGTAGGCATCCCGCTCCACTTTGGTATAGATCTCATTGTTAGGATGTAGTATTTTCTGATACCACACTTTGCCTCTGTGATTTCTAGACATTTCTCCTAGTTCTTCCCTGGAGGGCCAAAAAGAACAAATTTCATTCTTCCTTCACATGGCATCCCCTAAGATAGTCTCCCTGGGTCTTATCTTATCCAGGCTAAGCATTCTCAGTTCCTTTAACCCATTCTCTGATGGCATGAACTCCAAACCCTTCACCACTCTAGCTGCTCTCCTCTGGACATGCTCCAGTTTGTCAATGTTCTTCTTTTTTTTTTCTTTTGGAGGGGGGAAGACAAAGCAAGTGGGGTTCAGTGACTTGCTCAAAGTCACACAGCTAGTAAGTGTGTCAAGTGTCTGATATTAGATTTGAACTCAGGTCCTCCTGACTCCAGGGCTGGTGCCCTATTCACTGTGCCTTCTAGATGTCCCCA
Organism: Pseudochirops corinnae; assembly: GCA_028646515.1. Classification (NCBI taxonomy): domain Eukaryota; kingdom Metazoa; phylum Chordata; class Mammalia; order Diprotodontia; family Pseudocheiridae; genus Pseudochirops; species Pseudochirops corinnae. The sequence goes on from CM053588.1 coordinate 20,849,639, forward strand.
TGTCCTTCTTAAGTTGTGATATGCTCAGAATTGAACACAATACTCCAGATGAAGTCTGAGGAGGGCAGAATATAATGGGATTATCTCCCTGTTCCTCTAAATTATGTCCCTCTTAATATAGCCCAAGACCACATCAGTTTTTTTGGTTGCTACATGACATTGACTCATGTTGAGCTTATAGTCCAATTAAACCTCCTGAATTTTTTTTAAAGGACAATGCTAACTGTGTTTCCCTCATCTTATACATGTGAAACTCATTATTTGTTCCCAAGTGCAAGACTTGAATTTATCCCCATAGCATTTCACCTCACTACATTCAGCCCAATGCTCTAGCCTGTCAAGGTCCTTTTGGATCCTCTTTGTCTCATTCAGTGTGTTAGCTGTCCGTTTAAGTCCTGTACACCTATAAATTTGATGAGCACACCATGTATTCCTTTATCCAAGTCATCAACAAAAATGTAATTACTATTTCCATGCAGATGACTCACAGATCTATATGCCCACCCTGTTCTTCCTCCTGAGCTCCAGTCTCACATCAGCAATTGACTACTAGACATTTTAAACTGGATTTTTCTGAGATATCTGAAACTCTGATCTGAAACTGCCAAGCATTTGAGCTCTACTGCACAGAGTGCAACTCTGACATGCTGGCCATCAGTTTGAGAGTAAAAGAATAGATTTTCCTAGCAGCAGAGTGGAAAGGACCAGAAGGGAAGCAGTTATCAGAGAAGCAATTTAATATTGCTTACATAGTTCCTGAAGGGATCAAGGACAAGGACAATGAAAACATCACCAGTAACACCAACAATAACCATAGCTGGCAGACAATACTGTGCCTTAAAGTTTGTAACATGATTTCTGAATGTTTCATTTTATCCTCATAACAAGCCTATGAGGTAGGTGCTAGCATCCCCATTTTACAGATGAGGAAACTAAAGAAGACAGAAGGTAAGTCATTTGTCCTGGGTTACATAGCTACTAAGGCTCTGAGGTTGGATTTGAATTCAGGTCTTTATACCTGTTGGCCTAGAATTCTACGCACTGTACCACTGCATCAGAGCATGTGGTCTGGAGTTGTGAGTTGTCTCAAGCACAAGAATCATTTTTATTCATGTACTTTTTTCTTGGTTTCTGTAAGCATGTGTTCTCTCTCTCTTCCTCTTCCTCTCTCTCTCTCTCTCTCTCTTTCTCTTATGGATACTGTGCATTGGTGGGAAGTATGGACTAAGATGTATTTATTAGTACTATTGCAATATGCTGAGTAGTGGTGAGGTTTTGATTGCTTTTGCCTTATCATTAAGTAAACATATTATATTTAAGAGTTAATAGCATTCACCTATCATGTTGGCTAACATGACAAGAAAAGGAAAAGGACAAATCCTGATGCAAAAAATAGGCACACTAATGCATTATTGGTGGAGTTGTGAACTGGTTGAAATGTTCTGGAGAACAATTGGGAACTATTTCCCCCCTTTGATCCAGCAATACCACTACTAGGTCTGTACCCCAAAGAGAACAAAGAGAAAAGGAAAAGGACCTATATCTACAAAAATATTTATAGTATTTCTTTTTTTGATAGCAAAGAATTGAAAACTGAAGGAATGTCCATCAACTGGGTAATGGCCAAACAAGTTGGGATAAAATGGGATAGAATACTACAGCGATGGAAGTTTTGGTTTCAGAAAAACCTGGAAAGACTGATATGAACTGATGCAAAGTGAAGTGAGCAGCACACAGTAGTAGCAATATTGTAATGACAATCAACTATGAAAGACTTAGCTACTCAGATCAATACAATGATCCATGACAATTGTAAAGGATTCATGATGAAAAATGCTATCAGCTCCAGAGAGAAATGATGGAATCTGAGTGCAGATTGAAGCATATTTTCACTTAATTTATTGTTCTTGCTTCTCCTCCTCCACCCCTACCCCATGGCTGATGTGGAAGTGTTTTGTATGACTTCACATGTATAATGAGTATTGCATTTTTTTTTGGCCTTCTCAATGGGTACAGGAGGGGGGTGGGAGGAGGGAGAGAATTCAGAACTGAAAATAAAAATAAACATTTTAAAATAAAAGAGTTAATAGCATTATCCTCATGAATGGCTGATTTTGTGTGTATGAAAATCATACTGGAGGGGACTCAGGAGATGTTGTAGTGAACAGTGCATCCCTATGCCCCATCTCCCCAACATGATTACTTTTAGTATCCTGAAAGAGTTGGAATTTTAGCCTCCTGGTGACCCCTTTTGGGGAACCTATGTTAGTATGAAGGCAGATTGGAGTGAATGAGCTGTCTCAGAAGGGGCTGTTCCTTGTATGAAGAATTACACCTTGGTGTTGCACTATAGCAATGCCTTGAAGGTGGTACAACCATTTTTGTTGAGGTTACCTTTATTTTTCCAGTCACCCAGGTTTTCAACATTAGAGTCATCTCCAATTCCTCACTTTCATATCATAGACCAGCTACTTGCCAAAGCACGTTGATTCTAACTCCACAATTCCTCTTGTATTCTTCCCCTTCTTTCCATCCTCTCCATAACCATTTTTGCTCAGGTCTTCATAATTTCTTGCTTGGTTGGTTAGTTGTTATCCTTTGTTCTTGAAGAGGACCAAAATGGCACCACTATGTTGGAGTCAAGGTATGGTGTGTATAGTGTGTCTGATGGTGGCTGATCAGATCAATAGGAGCTTGGAAAGTTCTGCCACAGGTTGGGCACAATTAATCTGCATGAACATTTGGAGTGAAAATGTCTCTAAATTTCTGCATTCCATGTTTCTTTTGGAGCTCCTGCAATTCTGCTTCACTCATAGAGTGCAGTGCCTTTTTTGATGTGGGTATACCACACTGGGTGGTCTTGTGCCAGTGTCTCCTATGACATGCATTTTGACTCCAAAGTTCTTCAGAGAGACCTTGAGAGTGTCCTTGTGGGGCTGTTAGGTGGTACAGTCAATAGAGCACTGGAGGACCTGAATCCTTAGAGACTTGACACTTACTTGCTGTGTGATTCTGGGCAAGTCACTTAACCCCAATTGCCTCTTTGAAGAAAAGAAAAGGGAGTGTTCATGTATTGCTTCTTCTGACCTCCATGTGAGCACTTGCCTTGTGTAAATTCTCCATAAGATATTCTTTTAGACAAATGTATGTTTGGCATTTGAACAATGTGGTAAACCCATCAGAGTTGCACTCTGAAGCAGTTTGAATGCTTGGCAGTTTAGTTCAAGAAAGGACCTCAGTGCCATGTGATCTTCAGAATACCCCTAAGATAATTCAAATGGAAGCAATTCAGTTTCCTGGCATGGCCCTGGCAGACTGTCCAGGTTTCACAGGCATCCAACAATGAGATCAGCACAGCAGCTCTGTAGACCTTCAGTTGGGCAGGCAATCTAATACCTCTTCTTTCCCACACTTTCCTTTGGAGCCTCCCAAACAGAGTTAGCTTTGGCAGTGCACGTATCAACTTTATCATCCGTGCCTGGAAAGTCTACTACCAAAGCAAGTGAACTTCCCACAGCATTCAAAATTTCTCTGTTTGCTATAACCAATGGTTCCACATATGGATGGTATGGATGTAACTCCTCATACAAGGAATGGCCCCTTCTGAGCCAGCTCATTCACTCCAACTTGCCCTCATACTAACAAATGTAGGTTCCCAAAAAGGGATCACCAGGAGGCTAAAATTCCAACTCTTTCAGGATACTAGGGGTAATCATGTTGGAGGGATGGGGCATAGGGATGCACCTATTCACTACAGTACCACCTGAGCCCCCCCCCCCCCCCCCAGGATGATTCTCATACATACAGAGTCAGTTAGGCCAAAATTAACACAAGCAACAGAGAATCAATCCATATTTTGTTGTATACTGGCTTCAGAGGCTTCATTGAGTGCACAATCATCTGTGAACAAAAAATTAGCCACCAGCTCTCCTTGCATTTTGTCTTGGCTGGTAGCTTTTCAAGTTAAATACTTTACCATCAGTTTAGTTGCTGGTCTTGATGCTGGTTTTGTTCTCATTGAAGGTGTCTGACAACATTGCTGAAAACATTGTGCTAAAAGGCATGGGAGCAAGCACACAGCCCTGCTCCACTCCACTGGTGACTGGGAAAGTGCAAGAGAAAGTGTCCATTATCCAGAACCTGGGCAAGCATGCTATCATGAACCTGCTATATATCATGCTATATAAAGGCACCCAAATTTTGCCATAATTTTCCACAAGCCCTCACAACTGACAGTATAAAAGACTACAGTTGTCACCTAACTAGATTTTCTGTCTCTAGTTTCTTCCCTCTATAACACATCCTTCACATAGCTATCAAAGTGATATTCCCAAAGCACAGGTTTCACCATGTCACTGCCTTGCTTAACAAGGTGTAGTAGGTTCCTATTATTTGTAGGATCAACTACAAATTACTCTGTCGTAGAAAGTCCTTCATAACATGGATTCAGTTTATATTTCCATATTATTTTGTATTTACCCCTTCCCATAATCTTTTTTTTTTTTTTAAAGGGGGGAAGGCAGGGCAATTGGGGTTAAGAGATTTGCCCAAGGTCACACGGCTAGTAAGTGTCAAGTGTCTGAAGCCATATTTGAACTCAAGTCTTCCTGACTCCAGGGCCAGTGCTCTATTCACCGCACCACCTAGTCACCCTTCCTCCCCCCATAGTCTTTCATCTAGTCAAATCGTCTGTCTTACTGCTTTTTTGCTCATGTTATTTTAACTCTCTTCTCTGTACTTTTATCCTCTATGGCAAGAACATATTCTCCCTTCCCCTCTGCTTCTTAGAACTATCTTTTACCTTCAAAGTTAAATTCAGCAGTTCTTAACTGATTTCCTCATCTGCTAGTGTTTCTTTAACCTGACCTTGTGTTTGTGTGTATACATGGCAATGTTTTATTTTTAAAAAGAAAGATAAATTAAAAGTGGGGGAATACCCACTTTTTTGAAGTTGTCTTGGAACCTTGTATTGCTGAGAAGAGCCAAGTTTATCAAAGTTTATGGCTGTACTTTTTTACATTTCATCTGGCAATACTATTTGTTTTTGGATGGCTGGAATTTGGTAGCACTTACCAATTTTGACCAATCTCGGTTGGTGTCTGGTATATCAGATATATGTTCTAAGCAGACAACAGACCTCTCTATTTTCATGAGCTCAACAAGGAGCCGCTTGAGGAAGCCTCAGGGGAGAAGTATTGAACGCTTCTACTCCCTAATAATTACTGAGTGATCTCACCTGATGGATGTAGTGACTCTGCTTTAACATTTCTCAGAGAACAAACAGCTGCTTCCTCACCAAATGCACATTTGGCTCCATCTTCTCAACTTTGCTTTTGTGGATTCCAATGTGTAATGGCACCCCTCCCTTCCTCATCTTTGTGACATTCTTTCGTTCTCCAACTTGCTTACACAGGTCAAATTTCCTTTCTGCTTCTTCACGTTTTTCTTACACTTTTGATTTTCATATCGAAACCCTACTTCCACTTTTAAAATAATGACTTTATTTCTTCTTATAATGTGGAACATAGAGATGAATTATTTTAACCTCTTTATCAATCCATCATCATTTGCTCTGGGTAACATAGAACATTGATAAGATTGAGAATATCCAGAGAAGGGCAACCAGAGTGGTGAAGGGTCTCCAATTCATGATGAAGAGGTATAAGTAGGGGGGATTTCTATTGAAATCCTTTCTAGGTTCGTTGTCCAAAAAGAATTACTGGACTCAGCTGTCCTTGGCAGAGTTACAAGCATTTATTGTTACACAGGGGCAAAGGGGGCTAGGAGACCTGCAAGAAAAAGCCTGCAAAGTGCAAGGGAGGGGTGTCAGAGAAAGCCTGCAAGGTGTAGGAATTAGGGTTAAGTGTTACGCTCTGCAGCAGGCAGATGGCCTGCAAAGACCAGGGTTTAGAGATGCAGTTTTTAAAGACACAAAACTGTCAGTCATAGGTTCATTAGGCTAACTAGGTGTGCAGAGGTAGAGTTCGGGAGGGACCTGGGAGGAGCCAAGGAGTGCCTAATACTTTTGCCTTGAAACGTCAAAAAGTCAACCAGTGGTCAAATTTAAATGAGAAGTACCCATCCAGTTTGCAACTGGATGAGTCTTGTTTACTAGAACAAAAGGAGGTAATGCTTTTAAAAGATTCATTATCATAGCTATAGAGTAAATGGTTTCAGAGGAAATACCTGGGGGTAGGGAAGAGACAGAGTTAATGCTTTATAGCTGGGGGGGAGGGAAGGGACAGAGTTAATGCTTTGTGGCTTTTACAACAGGCCGATGTTACAAACTGATATCGAGTACCTAACACAAATGAGATTTTTACAGATTGAATTTACAACAATGTTAGTTATAAGATCACCCCAAAATATTCAGAGGCACCTAGTCAATGACATGTGAGGATAGTTGAGAGACCTGGTGACCTTTAACCTGAAGAAGTGATAACTTAGGGGTATATGACAGTTGTCTCCAGATATATGAATTGCTACTCCCAAGAAGGGGTTAGATTTGTTCTGCTTTATCTCAGATGGAAATGGGGGAATTTAAAAATAGGCTGACTTAACAATGATGTCATGAAAATTCCCCCATCATTTAAAGTGTTTAAAAGTAGAATTGCCTCCCTCCTGTCATGGTGCCTTCTTTTCTGACCTCCCTGCTGAGCAGATCCCTTCCTTGGTGGCCTCCCTGCTGAAGTGGCATTTTCCTTGGGGATGTCCCTGCTGAGGTGCTGACTTCTTTCTCCTTTGAACTGTTTCTGCAGATGCTGGATGGCCCCTTGCCAGGTATGTGAGGGCATTAGGGTCAGTGTAAGTGAGTTTGTCATGTTGTTATTCTTCTTTCCTGGGAAGGAGAGTAGCCTGCATTTTGAATACAAAATCAGTCAATCAATTGTGGTAGAAAGATAAACATTACGTCTTCATTTCAGGTCATTACAGAAACTTTCCCATTCTTCATGCTTGTTGAGATCCTCAACGTCTTTTTAAAACGTCACTTTTTGGTGTTTATAACTTGTCTCCTAAGTGCCTTATTAAGTGAACAATGGGGCAGTCCTGCCTGACCAATCTGATTTTCTCCCACTGAGCTTGCCCCAGTCTCCTTTCCTGATTAGGTCCAAGGAGTTGGTGCCAGAGAGTCGCTATGAAGAGACTTGTTTAGTGAGTACATCTCCCTGGAAGAGTAGATGATAGGGAACATGAAGAGCAAACATGTCTTAGGGTGAATATAGTTGGATATAAAGCACCAGGGTAATGTGAGTCTGTCCTTGTGGAAACCCTAGACCACAGTGTGAGTTTTTCTGGGTGTGAATCTTAACCTGTGTGACTACTACTTTGGTGTAAAACCTGCTGACCAAAGCCACAGTTTTGTTTTCTTCCCAGATGCTTGGTTTGAATTCACTCCTAATTGGGCTGGCCACTCCACACTTGACCCCTCAACATCTGGTGCTTACGCCTCTACCACTCATTGTGGGAGTAAGTCTGAAGGAGGGAAGCCATCCAATAAGAAAGGGATCTAGCTGTGAGGTAAGGACTGAATGTATCCTCCTACAAGAGACAGAGCAACAGGAGCCATGGCTTTGTCCTTCCTCTCACACCCTTTGGCTTCCAATTGTAATCCTGGTTCCCAGAGGTTCTTCACCTGAGCTCCCATAAGAGAATGGGAGCAGCTTGAAAAACCTCTGCAGAACAGCATGAGATTATTTCCTGACGTGAACCCCAGTAGGAAACCTTGTTACCTCTTCATGTAATTTGGCACCCAGATGTGAAATATTCTTTATTTTCACATCCCAAAGGTGACTTGGGTGTCTGTACTTTCTACTAATCTGAAGGGGGAGAGGCAGGGCTAATAGAGGAATGTTCTTTTGGTACTTAGAGATGCAAATGGCCAAATGAGAACCCAGTCTGCAATTTCTTTCTGTGATGTTCTCCTCCTCTTCTTCTCTACAGTGTTATTCGGCAGTGCTTTGGCTGTCAAAGACACTGTTCTCAAAACCATCTGGGGTAGGTATGAGAGCCCAGTTTTCATCAGAGTTCAGAGAAAGAGGGAAGGGGAACAAGCTGGGTTTTGGGGCCAGACTTTCTCTTGACTCCTAGTGAAAGAATTTCCTTTCTCCTTTTAGTTTTCTTCTAGAAATTTATCCATGGTTCAAATACCCATGAAAAAATGCCCATTAATGATCCTGAAGGTAAGGACCTGAACTTGGATGCTCTCATGCCTTGGGGTAAGCTTGGCCCTGGGTATCAAGGATCAGTCTTTTTTTTTAAGGGAATCAAGTTAAGTGACTTGCCCAGGGTCACACAACTAGTAAGTGTCAGAGGTCAGATTTGAACTCAGGTCCTCCTGAGTGCAGGGCTGGAGCTCTATCCACTGTGCCACCTCAGTGCCCCAAGGATCAGTTTTAAAAAGGTCATATTGGGTGATTATGGCCAAATCAATATACTCATCTTGCTTGGAAATTTCATGAGCTGGGTTATGTGGACTGGAATCACTGGTTCTTGAATTATACCTTATAGTCCTTCCCTTGTACTCAGTGGTATCCATGCTCCCCAACTATGTTCATTGGTTCATCCCTTTGAGATTCAGCAGAACAACTTGTGAAATGATCTTAGGGAAACCCAGTCAACTCCCTTTCGTTTCAGAGAGAAAAAGGGACCATTGTCTATTAAACATGAATCATTTAGTAAGTAATAAGGCAAAAGAAACCATAACATTTACTCAGTAATAGCCTAACACAGGAATAATGGAAAAGTGACAGTCTACCCATGAGCCTGGATCACACTCTCACCAATGCACAGTGTCCCCAAGGGAGGGGAAATGGAGAACACACACTTCCTGAAGTCAAGCAGTTAGTCAAGTAGAGAAACCCAAGTGCCTGGGGCAACAAATGACCCTGGAATAGTCTGCAGGATTGCTGATTTCTTTAGCATGCACTGTGCATCCACTGGTGGGCAAAATCATTGCTTAGCTAGTTGTTCTCCTGTAGAGGAAAGTCCCTTGACTGCTCCTTTTGGGCTACTGAAGCAATGTCAAATATATATATATATATATATATATATAGCACATAACTGAGTGGCAAGGCATTTACAAAGTGCTAGGCTCTTTTAGCAAAATATAATATGCCCTTTTGGTGAAAAGTAGTTTCATTGGGTCTGGAACCAGCCAAGCTAATTAGGTCTGTGCTGTATGAGCTATGAGTTCTCTCTTCTCAAACCACAAAGGGCAGTAAAGAGAAACACAGGCACCCCTGCAAGGTTTCCTGTCTCACAAGTGGCACTAGCACTAGCTAACAATGAGCCTAAGAACTCTTTCCATAGAGGGAGGATTCTGATGTTCTCCAGTTAACCACCTTCCAGCACCTCCAGAGCTCTTCTCCAATCAAACAGCTACTGACTTCAGCTGCCAAGCCTAGTTGTCAGCCTGCTCAGTCCCTATCAGCTTCTATAGCCTGTGTTTTGTCAGGTGCTTCTCTCTATGCCTTCTCTTCTCAGCCTCTGTTTTGTCCTGTGCTCAGCTTCTCCTATTCTATTTTCTATACCTTCTAATTTTCTCTATACACTTTAAAATGCTTCACACCAGGGCCTCCTCATAAATGGTGACACATTTCTATCTTATGATGTAAAATGAAAAAGTTCCATCTTTTTGGCAAGAATAACCCCAATAGTCCTTATATGACTGTTCCATGTGTTCTAAACAAGAATTGGATTGATAATTTCTATTTCATTTTTCAAATTATTTAAATAATCACATGTTAATGAGCAGAGAGACCACAGTGCCCTGCAGTCTTCCCTACCTCTCTCAGTCTTCAATCAGACCCTGTTGATAAATTTATGTGAGAGACAGTTTTCTCTCAACTCCACAGGATATCTGCATCTCTCCTCAATCTTTTTTTGAGGGTTGAGTTTATTTTCAAGTTCATTTTGTCATTATCTTTCACATGAATACTCTTTTTTTCTGCTCCCTTAAGCAACCCAAAAGGTCACATGAAAAAGAGAGAGCACTTTACACATATAGCACTTAGAGTAGTTCCCCATGAAGGCACTGAACTTGGGATTGCTGTTGGGGCACTATCTTGTTGGATAGCAAGAGATTCACTAGAGTATAGGGGTTTTACACAGTTGTCTTGAAACTCATAGTGACTGTGTTGTTTAGGTGCCCATCCTGCTTGAAAGTTTCATGAGCTGGATTACATGGACAGGATTCAATGGTTCTGGAATTGTACCTGACCACACGACACCTTGTGCTCATTGGGAGCCATTTTCCTCAACTATGTCCCCTGTTTCATCCTTTTGAGATTCAGCACATAAGTTTGTGAAATAATTTTAGGATAACCCAGTCAACCCCCTTGGTGTCCAGACAAGAAATGCCAAGGCAAACACACTTTACTGTTACTGGATAGGCTAATCTCTTGCCTTTGCATCTGCAATGTCTGAAAACCTTTCTCACCATGACCATGGGTATGGTGCTCTAGGCAACTCTTTTGGACTTAAAATTGCTGTGAAAGGGACATCCTTCATTGGTAGAGGGAATTTTCCTCTCCTGGGCATTCTCTATATCAATAAAATTACAAATTTAGTCTTTATCCCTTTATTTATTCTGTACATCATTATATATGTACTGGTGGTCTCCTCTGGGAGAATGCACACTCTTTGACAGTAAGGATTCCTTTATTCCAGTGGTTCTCAACCTTCCTAATGCCACGACCCTTTAATACAGTTCCTCATGTTGTGGCAACCCCCAACCATAAAATTATTTTCGTAGCTACTTCATAACTGTAATTTTGCTACTGTTATGAATCATAATGTAAATATCTGATATGCAGGATGTATTTTCATTGTTACAAATTGAACATAACTCACAGGTTGAGAACTGCTGCTTTATTCTCTGTATGTGTAACCCAGTGCCTAGCACATACTAGGCTCTTAAGACATGCTTGCTTGCTTGAATGGTTGATTTCAAATACTTGAAGACAGTCATCATAACCATCCTTCTCTTCTGATGTAATTCTTACTATTTGAGGAAAGGAAAGAGAATTGGGCTGTGACATAACATTTCAATCAGCCATATTTATGATTTAAAAATAGTAATCACATCAGTAATTGTTACTTCTATATTCATAGTTCTGTAAGGCATACAAATCATGCTCCCCAACAGAACTTTGGGAAGTAGATCAATGTCATCCCCCTCATTTTTAGAGATGGAGAAACTGGGGTAGGTCAGAGAGGGAAGGAACTTGACCACTGTTACAAGTAGGAAATGCCAGAACTAGGATTCAAATTCAGTTTAGTATGCTCTTTCCACCAAATTCTCAAATGTTCAGTAAGGGAGAATTAGGATGACTCTGGAGAAGAATTTGCTTGTAGGACTATCAAATTCAGTGACCAAATGGATATTGGTGTTTGTCCATCTTCTGAGGATGGCTTAAGGGCTAGAATTATTGACTCCTCCAAGGACCATCAGGCTTGGACTAGGAGGCATCTAGCTGTGAACAGATAAATTTCTCTAGGCCTCCTACCTGGAGAGAGAATTCTCCATCTCAGCTACCTCTGCTTAACCCCTGGGGCTGAGTCAGAAAGAAGGGATATTTTTTATATTGTGACTTTTCTTAGCAGGAATTACTTTGAAAACCATCCTGAAAGAACTCTTCAACTTGGTTTACACCTTCCTGACAAATCTACAGTATATAAATGACAGGTAGGAAGAGATGGTGGTAGTTCCTGTAAGGTGTTCAGCACCACGGAGAAAGGATGTCAAAACTAGAATGACCCTTAGACTCATTTTGCAGAAAGGACTCATTTTGCAAAAAAATTTGCAGGTGGGATTTGTTGTAGACCCAATAATGAGTTAGGGACAGAGTTGGAAGGTGAACCAGGTTCTGTCTACTTCAGATCTAGGTTTCTTGCTACTTCATAATGCGGGCTCACCCCTGAAGTGTGTGTGTGTGTGTGTGTGTGTGTGTGTGTGTATGTGTGCATGTCCTTTACTTAAGTCTGTTATCACTTATTAACTCTACTCTCAGGAAGCCCTTGATCAGATAAATAAAACAAGACATGAACTTTTAGCCAGGACATAGTTTAAAAGAGAAGACAATTTTCACCTCTAAGATTCTTGGGTGTGAGGTTTAGACACAGTCCTGCCCTTGGGGGATCCTGTAGTCTGAGGGAAGAGGCATACCAGTTCCACTGAGACAGTCCTGGCCTGACAGCCTGGACCTTACTTCAGAAGGCTCCCAGTTTAAGGGAAGAGATTTGGCTCCTGGCTGAGATAGAAAACTTAGTTCTGACTGCATCCCAGTGTAGTGCTCTGTAGTGACACCTTGCCTTACATCAGTGAGATGTGTTAAGGGGAGAGAGAAAGAGGGGAGCATGGGGGTGGGAAGGATTGCAGCAGGTCTAAGGATAAATTAGAGAAGTTGACAGCATGGGCACAGAAGCAGAGATAAGGAATAATTTTTCAGTTTTGTTCTCAAAACTCTTGAGGACTATCCAAAGAGTCTCAGGTGCTATGTCCTCCAAAAACATTTGACAAAATTTCTTGGGTGAAGATCCTTGTGAGTCCTAGAGTGAGCTGGCCAAGATGCTAACATATCCAGTCAGGACACATTAGGATGCATCTGAAGTCCAGAATGATGTGTTCACACTTTGCTCTCCATACTTCTTGTCGTACCTTCCTCTAGACTAGCTGAATTCTTGGGCAAAGGGCTATGATACAGAGCCACTTGGTCAGCATATATGGAGCCCTCAGAGAGGGTAGAGATTGATGTATCTTCTTTCTGGCCACAGAGAATGAATATTTTTCTGAGGCTACAACTTTGACTAAACAGATGATCAACCACTTGCACTAGACCTCTTGAGATCAACAGTGACTTCCTGGCAAAGGCTGTGAAGCAAGATTTGGTGGGAGAGAGTGAGCAAAATTTGAAAATTTCCATGAAACTGCAGTTGTACTATCTTAGGGGGCCCCCTAATTAATGTTAGAAAGCCAATGTATTCCTGGAAGCATGGGAGGACAATAGGGAGTGGGATGCAATTACCCCAAATTCTACAAAATATCATAGCTTGAGGAGCATCTGAGAATCATCTTCCAAACTCCTTTCCTTCATGGTGATAAGACTGAGGATCAGAGATGGGCAAGGGTTGGCCCAAGGTCCCATTCTTAGACTAAGATATTTCAGGGTCATAGAAGTTAGAGGTATAAAGTATCTCAGAGTTGAGCTAGTCCAAATCCCTAAGTTAATGGAGAGAGAAACTAATGTCCAAAGAGTATAAATATCTTGGGCAAGGTCATATAACTAGTAAGCATCAGATCCAGGCCTCAAACTCAGATCTTCAGATTCTAATTTCTCTGCTTTTTTTTCTTTTTTTCTTTTTTTCTTTCTTTTTCTTTTATTTATTTTAGTTTATATCATTCATTTCCATGAGATTTTGAGTTACAAATTTTCTCCCCATCTTTCCCCTCCCCCCCCTCAAAACAGCCATCCCCTTGTATGACCCCTCCCTGATCTAATCTCTCCTATGTCCTCTCCCATCACTCCTCTAACTTTCTGATAGGGCAGGATGAATCTCCCTTCCACAGTGCCTGTGAATCTCAA
>CM053588.1:20863721-20905539 GCA_028646515.1 Pseudochirops corinnae
TTAATCTGTTTTTTTAAGGTGTTAATTTCTTCGTTCAGGCTGTTGACTCTCTTTTCATGATTTTCTTGCATCATTCTTATTTCTCTTCCCAATTTTTCTTCCTCTTCTCTCATTTGGTTTTCAAAATCTTTCTTCAGTTGATCTCTAGCTTTTTGGCAATCTTCATGGTTTTTGGAAGCTTTTGGGGTGGGAGCTCTGACTGCGCTGTCTTCCTCCTTTTCCCTGCTTTGTTCCTTCTTTTCCCCAAAGAAGGAATCTAGGGTTTGGTTGCTGTTCTTACTTTGCTTCCTATGCTTATTCATGGTCGTCATTCAATTTTTTTTTTTTAGTTCTGTGGATCTCTGCTTCCAGAGGGAACAGCTCTGTCCCAAATTCCTGGGGATTTACCAGCTGCCAGGGCTTTTAGGAGGCTGCTGGGTCCCTCCCCAGCTCTGGCTCACTGAAAAAAAACCTCGGGACCACCACCCAAGACCACAATCTGGATCCAGGACGCTCAATGCAAGAGCACTTGGCCTCTGAAAGATCGCTTGGCCCCCCTGCTGTCTGCAGTCCAGGAGCTCTGAAGCAGCAATGTGGAGGCAGGTTCAGAACCTCCACTTTCTGCTTCTTTGCCTTGGAGGCGGCTTGGCCAGACCCGCTTTTCTTCTCCGGTTTTTAGCCAAGTTCCACTAACCTGAGTCCTTTTGTCTTATGGCTTGATAATTCTGGATTCTGCCACAGGTACCACAGATCTGCTCTCCTGAAGCTGCAGCCATGGTGGGGCTCGGCTCGTCCAGGGGCAAAAATCATGTTTCAGGCTGGGCTGGTTCTGCTCTCAGAGTTGAAATGGTCACTTTGAGCTGAGCTGCCTTCAGCAGGAAAAATATCTGTGTGTGTTTTAAAGCCCTAGAATTTGTTTGGAGTCATATTTTTTGGGTATTTGATGTGGCTGGTTGGAGCTGCAATTTCTTGCTGCTCCTATACCACCATCTTGGCTCCGCCCCCCTTCTCTGCTTTTTCTATACAACTTATGTGGTTTTTTGGTCCTTGCTTTTCCCAACATTGGACTTTTTTATAGACACCTTTGATTGTGATTGTGATTTCTCTTTCTCTAGGTACTGCTACATCTTTCCTAATTTTTTTTTATTGAAGACCACCAAGTGTCTCTTTTCATGGACAAGGGGAACAGCCAATAACTTTCTTTTTTTTTGGAGGGCAATTGGGGTTAAGTGACTTGCCCAAAGTCACACAGCTAGTAATTGTGTCAAGAGTCTGAGGCTGGATTTGAACTCAGGTCCTCCTGGCTCCAGGGTTGGTGCTCTATTCACTGCGCCACCTAGCTGCCCCAAATAACTTTCTTTGTAAGAATGGTAAGAGCTTGTTAGCTCCCAGTATTTGAGTAGGAAAGGACTAGACTTGTCACCCTTATCCAGCATAGATCTGGGCAGTGATATAACATCTCTGGAAAGTGGTTTGTCTCTTTTCTGCTTGAACATCTTCAGTGATAGGGATAACATCCCAAGATGGCCCATTCTATGTTGGGACACCTGTCTTTGTTATGCTGTGTCACATCAACACGCATTTATTAAGAACTTGCTACATTCCAGACACTGTGCTAAGCAGTGGAGATAGAAAGGTTAAAACCCAAAACTCCAGTCCTGCCTTCCAGGAGTTTGCAGTCTAAGGGTGAAGACAACCTGTGAACAACTACATACAAAGAAGCTAAAGGCAGGATAAATTGAGGGAAGTCAAGAGAGGGAAGTCACTAATGTTAAGGGGGATGAGGAAAGGCTTCTTTCAGAAAGTGAGACTTCAGCTGAGACTTGAAGGAAACCAAAGAAATCTGGAAGTAGATATGAGGAAGAAGAGTGTTACAGGCATGGGAGAAAAGCAACAAAAATGCCCAGAATCAAGGGACAGAGTGACCTGTTGGTAAGTTTTTCCTCATATTTGAGTGAAATTTGCTCTCATAATATTCCCCTTTCTCCTCTGCTCCTAGTTCTGCTTTCTGGGACTTGGTAGAACAATTATATCAGTCTTTGCATATCTACCCTTCACCTATTTGAAGACAGAACATCTTCCTCTACCCACCTTCCCCCTTCCTCACCCCACCAGTGGTGATCAGTGGAACCCTTTCAGCATGGGGGACCAGAAAAAAATTCTGAAAGTAGAGAAAGAAAGGAGTGGGAATTGTCAAGGGGATTTTTATGTGGCATCGACATAATGACTTCTTATTAGTGAATGGAAGAGAATGTGTCTCTGACTGATGGTGGATGAGGCCACAGAAGGAGTAGATTCACATCTCTGAGGTTTTGTTGCTTTCTAGGTTATTGCTCTAGGTTATTCTAGATGATTCAGGAATGAGTTGGGCCAGCTCCAGCTCTGAGATTCTGTGGTTTTGTGAGAGATTCTTTGGTCTGTTTTCCCCCCAGGTGACACTGAGGACAAATTTCTTGCAGACCAGAAAAAAAAGTATTTGATGGATGCTGACTTGGCTATCAACTCTGCCTATCCCCTGGTCCTTCCTCCAATTTGGAACACTGAGATAATCCTTTCCTTTGACTTTGGCAAAAGGGACCCATTTGAGATACCTGGAAGGGCATTTTTCCCACTGAATGACCCTAGTCAGGAGAAATCAAGCAAGAAAGAGCTCTTGCTTGGGATGTGGGACCTGAGTCCTAATCCCTAACTCATGGTATGACCTTGATTCCATCCTTTTCTCACTCTGATTAGTCTCACTTTCCCTCTCTAGAAATTATAGTTTTGGGAAAAGACTTGAAAGTCCCTAAAGACCCTTGAGGCTCTGGAGCCCTCAGGTGGTAGCTACACTGGGTCTGTGTCCCTTCTCCTCAGACCATTAAGGCCACAGAAAAGTACTGCAAAGGCTTCAATATCCCCTTCCCTCTAGTGGATGATGCAAAGCTGGACCAAGAAGCCAAGGCTCCCTCTGACTTGTACATCTTTGAAGAGGAGAATGCACCACTGGTCATGCATTTGCCACTTTTCAATAAAGGGAATTGTGGCAGCGAAGGTATGGGTTTGGGCTAAACAGCCCCTGAGGTCCCATGTACTAGGTTGATGGAGGTGAGGTAAAGAGCATTGTGGTACTGGGTTCAAAGGAATTCCTGTCACCTGGGATGCTCACTGTGGGGTTGCAAGCTTGAGCTTTAGTGAAGAATGCTTATGCAGGGAAAGAGAGATGTTACCATTTCCAGGGAGTGCTAAGGTGTGACCCCTACCTCTTTGTAGTCCCCTCTACTTTAGTCCTGCCTGAAATGGGATAAAGTAGCATCCAGTGTTCTAAGGGCTTAAGTAGCTGCCATCGGGTGATGGTGGTCATGGTGGTCATGGTGGTAGAGGGATTTGAGACATATTCTCTAGGCAAACTAACTTGGGTGGAGGAGCTTGGACTGAGCTCAGTCTGGCCCAGGGGGTATTCATCCTCTTCCAAACATGTGGTAAGTACCAGGCATGTTCCCAATGTTAGCATGGGGAACCTTGCTTGGGCTTTTGGACTGTACCTACCCTACAACAGCCTAGTCCCAATTAATGAGCAAGACAATAGAATTGCTAGAGCTGTCCATTAAATTTGGCTTTCTGAGAACTTTCAAAAGCTGTTGTCAGTGATGTACCCACTCTGTAGCCCAGTGCCGGGCCCAGTTTCTTTGAGTCCTGTTTGATATTGGGTAAGGTTGGGAAGAACTAATTCATGCACTGTAATTTCACAGTGTCCAAGAGATTTGAGTCAAATCAAGCCAACTAGCATTAATTAAGTGGGTACAATAATGAGGCCTGGGGTCAACTAGATGGGGGCTGCTCATCTCAGGGGAGGAAAGAAAATTGGGACTAAGTCAGGAAGGACCCAGCCTTGTTCACACTGATTTCCCAGGTTTGCCCATAGATCCCAGTCAGCTATGCAGGTGGGAGCTAATATTCTGATGTGCTCCTCAGTGCCCTCAGAAGCATCCTGCAAGCCTTCTCTCCTGGCTTGGTGGCTTGTTGATTTCTCAGAAATAACTGGAAGCATCAGTTCTAATTTCTAATTTAGTAAGCCTGATAAAGTTTCAGTGCTAATCCAGTATGTAATAGTGTCACCAGCTAAAGGTCAGAAGAGCTACAGTCCCAATGGGCTGTTCCCTTCACAGTGAGTTCTACTGCTTATAACCATTGCAAAAACACTTTACAAGCATTCTGTCTAAATATTCTGAAGTTGATAACTAATAACAATATTAACAAATGCCCCATGACTTTGAAGTATTGGCACAGCGGGTTACAATCTGTTGACTGTCTCCCTTTTATATTCAGTAAACTCTGGCCATGTCTTTCCAAAACTTTTACCTGTTTTTCTCTTAACTGCCCAGCCCAACCCCCTCCTCCCTCCTATATGCCATACCACAGACTTGCATCACACTAAACCTAACATCAATGGGACAAACTTATAACAGAAAAATTTCAGTCTTCCAAAGATCCCACTGTTCATATTTGAAAGATTTTGAATTGAGAAGGCCTTCAGAAGCCACCTGAACAGAATCTCCTAGGATGTCCAAACTAGAATCCTGTACAAATACATGAAAAGAGTGTCCCTATGAGGTCCTTTCCTGCTCTGAGATTCTATGGCCACCTCTTCTCTGAGTTGCTTTCATGACAAGGCTTTAGAAGTAACTCTTTTCTAATGAGGAGAGTACCGAGCAAAAAGGATCGTTTGGTGACATCATGGTTTCTCAGTTTCTCTCTGTCACAGAGGTCATTAAGCAGAGAAGTAAGAGGTATCAGACATTCTGTCTGATGCTTAGGTCTGCCAGCTCCTGGAAGACTCGAAGACAAATGTCAGAAACAAGGATTGTATTCATGAAGACCTGTGAACTGGCAGAGACTACCTCATAGAAAGCTTTTGCCCTCACAGAGTACACAGGTACTGGGATTGGCTTCTGTCACCTGGCAGCAGCTGCCATTTCTTCTGCCCCTTTGGGGGAGGCACTCATTTACCTTCTCAGTTAAAAGCTTCAAGTGGCTGACTTTTGCTTTAGGGCCCCAGCATTTTGCTTTGCACCCTCCTGCTTCATGCACCTTACCCACCTTCTATTTATCCTTTCTTGGGCCCAATAAAATATTGCCTCCTCTCCCAGGAGTCTCTTGTTCTATCCTTCTTTACTCAGCGATATTTGCAGAAGCTTAGAGTTGGAAGGAGGAGTGCTGATCTTTGGGTCAGGACACAGGAGTTTGAGTCCTGGCTCAGACAGTTGATATATGACCCCAGGTCCCTCATATGGTTTCTCTGAGCTTCTGTTATTTCATCTATAAAATGATAATATATGCAATGTCTAGGTCACATGTTTGCTAAGTGAGGTTGGGAATATTGCATAATCAACAAGCAGTTATTAAGTGTTTACTGCATGCTAGATACTGGACTAGGCACAGATATAGTGTTAGGCACAACAGAAACTACTTTGTCATGAGTTGAATAATGTCATGGGGGAAAGGAAAAATGTAAAAAAATAAGGATAATGGGAAATTTTATGGAGAGATACCAACCTTCCAGAGTATGACAAGGAAGGCTTCATGTAGGACACTGTCCCTTAGGATGGACCTTCTCTTGAATTCAAGGAATGGAGGACTTTCAAGAGATTGTATTAGGGAGAGTTCATTCCGGAACGTAGATATTATAGGGAGGGGAGTTGGTAGGAGGAGATAAAGTAGTAAGATAAATGAAAAGCCCCAAAGCCAGAGTTTCTGTGTAATTAATAACCAATGTATTAATTAGCCTAGTTGCTAATCAATAAATTGGTGGTCAGTGATTTTGATGGAGTGATGGAACCTGGACCCCTAAAAGGAAAAGACCCTGTCTTTGAAAGCAACCCAGTCCCTGAATTTGCCTATACATTTCAGTAGCCCAGATGACTGGGGCATCCACCCAAAGCATCTGTCCCACTTAATTAGCTTACTCAACAGTCCTTTCACTATTGCATCTGACACACTATTGCATCTAAACTACTTACCATTCATTAATCCCATCTAGATTCATTCACTGTCCCTTTTGGTATATAAGAACCAGTCTCACCCCCATTAAATTGCAGATTTACTAGGAATCTAACCTGCTCCTATTCTTCTTACAATAAACCTTGCCACTTTGACTGAAAGAAGGCTTGAGTGCTTGAATTCTTTCCAGGTGGACCCCCCCATACCCTTACATTTTGGATTTCCCAGCAACCCAAACCACATGAGTTTCTCTCAGTAACCAGACACCCAGTGGAGATACTGAATGACTTGGTATGCTTTTAGGGAAAGGTGGTACCTGGATTGGTGAACAATTAATGAGGGGGTAGACTTTCAAATGAGGATATAGGATGAAAGCCCTAAGCCCCTCCTGGTGAGAATGTGGCAATCTGGACAAAGGAATACACCCAGAGTTGTGTTACCCTCAACTCCAATGGGGGTGGGGTGGGGTGTTAGTTTGCAAGGATATGGGCTGGATGCTGTCTCTTTGGAATTCACCTAAATTAGATTCTGTTTACACTCTAAACAAAAGTGAAGTCTTCTGGCTGGGTGGTGTCCTGCCCAAGATTGAGGAATCTATTCCCTGAGGATTGGGGCAATCTTATTTATCATCAATGTCCTTCAGAGACTGACCTACAGGGGGTTGGTTCTTGAATGAGGAAATAAAGGGAAAAAAATCTCAATCTGAATTTAATAATTGGTTATTAAGATAACAGAAAATAATTTCTCTCAGCTGGACATAAAAAAACAAATTTCAAAGAAAAAAATTCTAGGAACAGTGAATTTATAAATGAATTCTGTCAAACAATCAGTAACTAATTCCAATATATTATAAATTGTGAAAACAGAGAAAGAAGAGATCTTACCCAACTCTTTCTATGAAATAAACACATCTTGAAACTTCAACTAGGGAGAAAGTGGAGAAAGGAAATGGTAGACTACCATCTCTAATGGATATTGATGCAAAATTGCCAAATAAAATTTTAGCAATGGGGATACAACTACTATCTTAAGGATTAGATACAATTGATGAGGTGTAGGCTCTGGGATCCCCCTTGAGCTCTCCTTGAATCTTCCCAAGAAGGCATTTGCCTAAGGTTATGGGCCTTAAGTTGTATCTCAGCCCAAGTCTTTAGCCCTCCTTTTTTCCAATAGTTTCCCACCCTTAATGCTCCTGTTCCCACCCTTGAACTGGCCTGGTCCACCATTTTCTATGGTCTCCAGGTAGCCTCCAGCAACTTCCCACCCTTAATCACTCATTACTGGAGTCTGACCTCATCTTGACTCCTGAAGACCCTCCCCAAACTTCCCCTCTAGACCACCCCTAGATTCCTCCCACAACCTTTCTGTATATAGAATCCCATCTTCTTTCCATGTGGTGTGAGAGCGCCACAGAATGCCCTAGCACAGACTTGCTCTGTGACAGACTTACTCTGTCCCGCTTGCCCAATGCAAGCATCACAGATACCTAGGCTCCTTAAGAGTCTACCCCACATGGCGAAATTTCAATAAACTTTACTTTTCTTTGGCTGAGAAGACTTGAGTCTAATTCTTTTGGCAGGACCCGGTCTGTTGGTATTTTGGGGTCTCAGGCACCCCTAACCCTCTTTATGGGAAACCTCTTCACAATGACCAGGTTGGATTTATACCAGGAATATGGGCTTGTTCAAGTATTAGGAAACTGTACATCTTCATAATAAAAAATAAAATCACACAATTATGTAGGCACATGAAATACTTTAAAACAATGCAATTCCCATTTACATTATGAACATTAAGAAGCACGGCAATAAATCCACCAAGATGCATAGATCCATAGACTTTAGTGTCTGGTATCTTATCCTGCCAGTTGATCTGAATCTTCTTAACATAATTCAGATGGAAGGAATTCAGTTTCCTGACATAGCATGGGCATCCTGTCCAGGTTTCACGGGTGTACCAAAATGAGGTCAGCACAATGGCTCTGTAGACCTTCAGTTTGGTAGTCAATCTAATACCTCTTCTCTCCCACATTTTCCTCCAGAGCTTCCCAAACACTGAGCTAGCTCTGGCAATGTGTGCATCAACCTCATAATCAATGTGTACATCCCTAGAAAGTATACTTCCAAGGTAAGCGAACTTATCCACAGCATTCAAAACTTATTTATTTGCTGTAACCAATGGTTTCACATATGCATAGTGTGGTGTTAGCTGATGGAGTACCTGAGTTTTCTTGGTCTTAATTGTTAGGCCCAAATTAGCACAAACAGCAGAGAGTTGGTCCATACTCTGTTGCATCTCAGTTTTAGAGACTGCACTGAGTTACAATTATCCATGAACAGAAAATCATGCACTGACATGCCCTCCACTTTGGTCTTGGCTTGTAGCCTTTTGAAGTTGAAGAATTTACCATTAGTGTAGTAGCTGACCTTGACTTCATGTTTGTCTTCACTGAAGGCTTTGACAATGTGGCTACTAAAAACATCATGCACGAAAGCATGGGAACAAGCACACAGGCTTGTTTCACTCCATTGGTGACTGGGAGGGAGCAAGAGCATCACCCATTATCCAGAACTCAGGAAAGCAAGCCATCATGAAATTGACCTACAATGCTGATGAACTTCTCTGGGCAACCAAATTTTGACTTAATTTTCTGGTAAGCCCTCTTGACCAACAGTACCAAAAGCCTTGGTCAGAACTACAAACATACTATACAGACCTCTCTTCTGCTCCTGGAATTTCTCTTGAGGTTGTTGGGTGGCAAAACACCATATTAACCATTTCTCATCCCTTTCTGAAGCCACACTGGCTCTCAGGTAGATGACCATCTTCCAGGTGAAGGATCAACCTATTAAGAATCTTGCCAGTAGGGGTGACTAGGTGGTGCAGTGAATACAGCACTGCCCCTGGCATCAGGAGGACCTGAGTTCAAATCTAGCCTCAGACACTTGACATACTTACTAGCTATGTGACCTTGGGCAAGTCACTTAACCCCAATTGCCCTGCCTTCCCCCTCAAAAAAAAAAAAAAGAATCTTTCCAGTAATGACTAAGAGAGAGAGCCTTCTGTGCTTGTCACAAGACAATCTATTTCTTTTACCTTTATAGAGATGGACAATGGAGACATCCTTGATCTCCTGGGGGAGAGCCTCCTCTTGCTACATAACCTGGAAAATTTCAGTCAGCTTTTGTGTGAGCTTGTAAACACACCTTACACACCTTGTAAATCTCAGGTAGTTGTCAGTGCTCTCGACAAATCTTTGAGACTACAACCTCCAGAGAGTGTGTTGATCTGCATCAGTGAAAGGAGTTTCCTTCCACATCTCTTCATCCAGAGAGTTCCCTATATCAATGAAATCATGTGTTTGGTCCCTATCCCAATTGATATACACTTCTCTAATTAAGAGGACCCCCTTTCACTTTGTTTCCATTTTTGATACCATAAAATTGCTGCTATAAATATAGTTTTATATATGGGACCTTTCCTTTTGTCTTTCACTTCCTCAATGTATATTCCAATAATGGTTTAAATGGGTCAAAGAGCATTATCAACTTAAGGATTCTTCTAGTATAATTCTTTTATATTTCTTATTTTAAAAATATATCTTTTTTCCCTCAATTACAAGTTAAAACAATTTTTAAACATTTGTTTTTTTTTTAAGTTTAGAGTTCTAAATTTTTTCCTTCCCTCCCTTCCCTCCCCCCTCCCTGAGATGGTAAGCAATCAGATATAGGTTAAACACATGCAATCATGTTACATGTTTCCATATTAGTCATTAGTCCACATTAGTCAAGAAGACTCAAATAAAAGAAAAAGAATGAAAGAAAGTAAAAAAGAGCATGCTTTAGTCTGTATTCAAACAATAACAATTCTTTCTCTGGAGGTAGATAGTATGCTTCATCATTAGTTTTTTGTGATTTTATTGGATCATTGCATTGCTGAGAATAGCTAAATCATTCACAGTTCTTCATTGAACAATATTGCTAGTACTGTCTACAATGTTCTCCTGGTACTGTTCACTTCACTTTGCATCAGTTCATGTAAGTCTTTCCAGGTTTTTCTTAAGTCATCCTGCTTGTCATTTCTTATAGCACAATAATATTCCATTGTAATTGCATGTGACAATTTGTTTAGGCATCCCTTTGATGTCCATTTCTGAGCCACCACAAAAAGAGCTGCAGAGCCTCTTGCCTTTGTATCTCCAATGCCCACAATAATAGTTGGCCCTTAATACAAGATAAAAATATCTTGCACTTATAGAGTGCTTGAAGGTTTCCAAAAATGCTTTACATGTTATCTCATTTTATCCTCAAAACAACTCTGTAGAGTAGGTGCTATTATGGCAAAGAAACTGAGATCCAGAGAGATTTGCCCGGAGTTGCATAGCTGTCTGAGGTGAGATATCACCATATTTGTATCATAAAAAGAATTTGGTAGGGTTCCTTCCTTGTCTATTTTTCCAAATAGTTTATATAGTATTGGAATTAATTGTTCTTTAAATGTTTGGTAGAATTCACTTGTAAATTCATCTGGCCCTGGGGATTTTTTTCTTTGGGAGTTCATTGATGGTTTGTTCAATTTCTTTTTCAGAAATGGGGTTGTTTAAGTATTGTATTCTCTCTTCAGTTAATCTAGGCAATTTATATTTTTGTAAACATTCTTTTATTTCACTACAATTGTCAGATTTATTAACAAACAGTTGGACAAAATAGCTCATAATTACTGTTTTAATTTCCTCTTCATTGGTGGTGAATTCTCTTTTAATTTTTGATACTGCTAATTTGGTTTTCTCCTTTCTTTCTGCTTTAAAATTAAATTAACCAAAGGTTTAACTATTTTATGTTTTTTTCCATAAAACTATTTCTTCATTCTATTTATTAGTTCAATGGTTTTCTTAATTTCAATTTTATTAATCTCTTCTTTGTTTTTCAGAATTTCTAATTTGGTATTTAATTAGTGATTTTAAATGTGTTCTT
Organism: Pseudochirops corinnae; assembly: GCA_028646515.1. Lineage (NCBI taxonomy): Eukaryota > Metazoa > Chordata > Mammalia > Diprotodontia > Pseudocheiridae > Pseudochirops > Pseudochirops corinnae. The sequence goes on from CM053588.1 coordinate 20,874,650, forward strand.
TTATAATTTTTATAGTTGCATGCCCAATCTATTGATCTCCTCTTTCTCTATTTTATTCATGTAAGTATTTAGAGATATAAAATTTCCTCTAAGAACTGCTTTGGTTGCCTCCCATAAGTTTTGGTATGTTGTCTCATTGTTATCATTCTCTTGGATGAAGTTATTGATTGTTTCTGTGAGGGATAACTTGCAGCAAAGTTTCCCCATTCTGAAAAATCAAATCCAGAGTGGCTTCAGCATCCAACAGGCAAGTCACCTGACCTTACAGGAATCTGGGACTTAGAGCAATGGAGACAGTGCCACCTCAGCACAAGATATGCCAAATAAGGACAAAACTGCTTTCCTGGCCTTGCATTGGACACCCACATGTTTCCATGTCCTTTGTCTCCGAGATAGATTCCCGAGTTTAGGTTGTGGGCCAGCCTCCCTACCAATGACAGTGAAGGCCAGTTGGGGGTTGGGTTTCTGCATTAGAAGGCTATACAACCATGGCTGGCTTCTACCTGTTGCTCTCTCCCTGGCAGATGCCCTTTGAGTGACAGGGGCAGAGTTCTTTCTCATGAGGAAGAATAAAGACCTTTTCTGATCTCAGACTCAGATTCTAGAACTCTTTCATCCCACACATTTCTATGATTTCTTGTTTGACCAATTTACTATTTAGGAGTAGATTGTTTAGGTTACAATTAATTTTTAGTCTATTTTTCCATCGTGAGAAACATACTTTCGGGGTTCACAGGACCTTTCACGTAGGATCAGGGAGTGAGTCCAGGGCTTTTGCTGCCCACTGCTTCCTGGGGGCCCTTAAGAAGATCCATGTGGGATGCCCCTTGACACAGCTATGGGGAGCACAGGACTTCCAGGAAGGATCAGGAGTTAGCCTGGGACAAGCTTCCTCTGTTCACTGCATCCCTTTTTGGGGGACCCTTAGGAAGATCCACATGATGTACCCCTTATAAAAACCCTTTTCCCTGAAAGAACTCAGGAAAAGAGTGTGCAGCGAAAGGTGTTTATTTATACTTCCAGCAAGGAAGCAGGTATGGTGCTCATTAGGAACAGACTCATATGGAAGCAAGAGTGAGGATCTACAAGTTCTGTCCTTCCTGGTAGACTTAGGGTTAGTTACATTCCTCAAATTCCTCACTTCATTTCCCTCTATATATTCTACATTCCCTCTCTCTCCATATATATATAGTCAAATTTCTCAAAGGTTAGTCAAATTCCTCATATTCCTCACTTTGTTTCCTTCTATATATTCTACATTTCCTTAATAAATGTAGATTATATGTAGATTACAGAGGTGTGGTAGTGAGGAAACTTGACATCTGACTGGGACCTGCCTGGAACCTGACCTCTTCTCTTCTAAGGTCAGAGTTGTGTGCCACACCCTCACCTTTCTAGTTCCCTCTGGCCACTGACATAGTTCCAGAAAGGCCTGGGTTTTAGTATAGTAAGATAAGCAACAGTTTCCCCACAGCTATTGATTATCTTCCAATAAATTTTGTGAGAGCAAAACAAGATTCCGTTATATCCCCTCTTACACCGCGCCTTTCTGCCTTGGATCGTGAGGTTTTTCTGCCCTGGCATACGGTCAGTTTTTGTGTAGGTGCTATTTGCCTCTGAGAAAAGGGTATATTCCTTTCTATCCCCGTTTAATTTTCTCCAGAGGTCCACTATATATAACTTTTTAAAGATTCTATTCACCTCCCTAACTTCTTTCTCATTTATTTCATTGTTAGATTTATGTAGCTCTGAGAGGGGTAGTTGAGGTCCCCTACTAATACTGTTTTGGTAACTGTTTCTTCCTGTAACTCACTTAACTTCTCCACTAAGAATCTGGATGCTATACCACTTGATGCATGAATTTTTGGTATTGATATTACTTCATTGTCTACGATACCTTTTAGCAGGATGTTGTTTCCTTCCTTATCTCTTTTTGCTCCTGCTTTGTCTGATATCAGGATTGCTACCCCTGCTTTTCTAAAAATTCAGTTAATGCATGATATATTCTGCTCTAGTCTTTTACCTTTACTCTGTGTGTATCTCTCTGCTTAAAATGTGTGTGTTGTAAGCAATATATTATGAGATTATGGTTTTTTATTCTCTCTACTATGCACTTCTGTTTTATGGGAGAGTTTTTCCCATTCCCATTCATAATTATGATTATTATCTGTGTCTTTCTCTCCATCCTATTTCCTCCCCTGTTTATGTTTTTCTCTCCCTTGTCTCTCTTCCACTTCTCACTAGTGTTTTGCTTCTGACCCCTGCATCCCTCAATCTGCCCTCCCTTCTGTCAGCCCCACTTCCTTTTCTTTCCCCTTTTCCGTACTACTTCTTCTCTCTGACTATCTGTTTTTTTTTTCTTATAGGTTTGTAAGAAGATAGAACAGAGTTCCTTTCATGCATTGCCTGGTTCAGTCTTTGAGCAGTGAAATTTCAATGTGAAAACCCCCCCAACCCCCAGAATGTGGCTGAGCAGGAAACAGACACTTGGGATATAAGTGTTTGCCTCTTTCAGATTTTCAGTATCTGTATTTGCATACTAAATTGAGTTTATTTTACTCAATAAGCCCTTTCAGACTGTAAGAGGCCAGGTTAATGGAGAAAATGACTTTGTCCTTTGGGCTTATTTAGGCTTTTCTCCACTCACTAATTTTTACTTGCTAGGCAGGAGAGACTGGGAGCTTAAAAACTGGGATAGTCTAAACCTTGAAGTATTCTGATTAAGAGAATACCTGGTTTATAGCCTACTCTGCAAAATTGAAAATTTAGGAAATATACTAGTCACCATAAACCAGGTAGAGGCTTTTTTTGGTGGTAGGAGAGACCTGGCACCAAATCAGAAAAAGTCTTCAAAGGAAAAGGTTAAGCATTGGTCTAATGGAAGATTCCGCATGACAACATATCAACATTTATGGGATGTAGCCAAAGCTGTACTTGGTGGAAATTTTATACCTCTAAATGCTTACATCAGTAAAATAGAGAAAGAACAGATACATGACTTTTTCATGCAGTTAAAATCAATAAGAAAAAAACCAAACTAAAAATTCTCAATTAAACACCAAATTAGAAATATAAAAGTCAGAGGAGAGATATAAAATGGAAAGTAAAAAACCCATTGGACCATCATATAAAATTATGATTTGGTTTGATAAAAAAAAATCAGTAAAGTAGATAAACTCTTGGCTAATTTGGTTTAAAAAGGAAAGAGGAAAACCAAATTATCAGTATCAGAGTTAAAAGGGTGAATTTACCACCAATGAAGAGAAAATTAAAGTAATTGTTAGTTGCTATTTTACCCAATTATATGCCAACACATCTGAGAATTTAAGCAAAATGCATTGTAAATATTCACAAAAACATGAATTGCCCAGATTAACAGAAAAGGGAATGGAATACTTAAAATAATCCCATTTTAGAAAAAGAAATTGAATAAGCTATTAATAAACTCCCTATGAAAAAATTCTCCAGTGCCAGATGGATTCACAAGTGAGTTTTTCCAAATATTTAAAGAACAATTACTACCAATACTATGAAGTATTTGTATAAATAGGCAAGGAATGGGTGCTTCCAAATTTCTTTTATGACACAAATATGGTGTTGATACCTAAACAAGGAAGAGTGAAAACAGAGAAAGAAATTTCTTCTCCTTGGAAGCTTTGATACTTTTAGTCTTTCTCCCTTTCCCCCTTTATTTTCCTTATTGCTCACTTCTGACTCTCTTCCCTCTGAATGGGGTTTCCTGGGATACTGGATTTCAAAATGTTCCAGTCTCCTACCCTGTTGGGCAATTTATGATTCACCAGCCTAGGTCTCTGCCCTTCCTGACTTTTGGGTGCTCAGAATTGGCCCCAGCTGGATGCCGTGCTCTTTCTCCCAGTCTTACTCTAATGTTGCTCAGCTCTTCTTATGCAGAGTGTCCTTTCCTGCTGATAATCATTAAATATCATATTTTTGGCCTAAGTCTGAATTAATCAAACAGACTGCTTTATATGGCTTTAAAAATACCTTTTGCTGTGTCAGCAACTCCAAAGACCAGATATGGCTGGAAGTGGGATTTCCCCTTAACTTGGGACATACTCCATTCAGGAGGAAAGCAGAGACATCCTGAGATCATAAATTCCAAATGGACCCTGTTTTGTCCTTTCTCTCTGAGTGAGCTGGGAGAATACAGCTTCTTATGTCAACAAAGCAGAGGAGGCTTATTTTATGGCCCTTAAGGATGAGACCCTTAATTCGAGACATTAACTTGAGTAATAGGGCATTTTCTTATCTTAATATTTATTTTTGGACATATACTATGTTATAGAATGCTAATGGTAAAGAAAACACAAATATCCTGACTCACAATTTCAATTGACACTTTGTCAGCTCTCCTATTTTATTGTATTTACCATCTATTCAATTAAGAAAATTCCTTTGTCATACAATGATTAAACATTTATGAAGATCATAAATCTGTGTGACACAGCCACTCTGAATTGGGATGGTTCTAAAATGTATTTAAACTTTCTGAATCTTTTGTTTGGTAGTCAGACTTGGTCTGGCTCCTTGTACAAGTTTGCTAGTCTTAATGGAATAAAATGAAGTAACAGCATATCACTATTTGTCTCCTTTAACCAAACTTTTTAAAGGTTAACACTGTTGACTTGTATCATTCCCTCCATTCCTTAGTTCTCCAATTCCAACAGTTCAGAGTTTGCTTTTCCTGGCATCAGCAGAAGCTACTTTCTCTCCACTGGAGTTAGTGCTTCTGAGCCCTGAGGAAGCTTCCATAGCCTGGAGCAGGACTCTCCATAGCACTGGAAAGGTAGAGGGGAGACTGGGGTTTGGGGTGGGGGAGCAGTTTTGATGTAAGCTTGTGTTGTGTTCTTGGGTCTGCTAGTGCACCCTTGCTACTGAGGTAGGGGAAGATTATTGAGTGAGGTCAGGGTCAGTGAGTATCACTTTCTGGGTTTGGGTTTTTTTTTTTAATCTTCCTTTCAATTCTGGGTGTCCTAGACCATGGAAACAGGTGAAGTTGCTTTATCTTTGGCACATACTTTCTGCTTTTAAAAGTTTGAGAAGTAGGAGGGGTTGAGAAGAGAGAAGCAAACACAGAAATGCACAGACACATAGACAGAGGAAGACATAGACTGACCTTGTAGGCAGCTTCTGTTTTCCTCTCCCTCTCCCCCCATCCCCCTTTTTCTGGCTCAGATCTTTCTGTGATCAGTGGAGGCTGTGAGACCAGCAGGCATGGCTATACCCTAGGTACTGTCCTAATTTCTGGGTCTAGTTGGTACCTTCCAAGTAACTTCAGATATGTGACTGAAATGGGCAGTTTGGGGCAGAGGAGTGAGGATGGTGATGAAATGGTTGGAGATGTCAAGTAGAACCTAAGAGGAGCTACTGGGGGAAGGGCCTGTAAGGAGGAGGGTTCTATCTATGGTTCTATCTATGTAGACCTCGGTGAGGGGGAGGAGGGTGCGGGGTCAGAGTCAGTCTTAATAATGGTCTTAAAAATAGTATTCTCTGTCTTTTCCAGCAAGTTGTCTGCAGTGCCAAGAGTTAACCTGGCCCATGTAATGAAGGGTGAGAGGGGGGGGTCCCAGGCAGACTTGATATGGGGGTGGTTTTGTAAAAGCAGAGAAAGTTTAGGGGCAGGTTGGGAGCCAGGGTGAGAAAGTGAGAAGATGAAGAGTTTCAGCCTGATGCTGGGAAGAACTTCCAGGGCCATTCAACTCAGGGGTTGAGTTGAAGGGGTTGAGCCCAAGCAGCTGCTATAACAATCTTCTTAATATTCTGGGCAGTTCTGACAGAAGTATCCGTCATGGAATCTTAGATGAAGAGAAGAAAGCAGTGGAAAATCATGGGAAGAAGGTCTTGGAAGCCCTGCATAAGTTGGGCCTTGAAGTCCCAAAGGTATGGAGTCATGGAGGCCACAGTCAGGGCAGAGCCCAGGAGCATCTGGATGCTCTGCAGAAGTTTCCCTGAAGTGCACACTTAGGATTTGCCTGAGTCTTTATTGGACTGAATTCCAGGCTTTCCCTCCTTTCATTTCCTGCTTTACTGATTTCTGACCCACTGTTTTTTCAGAGTATGGACCCTGGTATCTTCCCTGCTGGCACATTTATAGGTCCTTCTCCCCGCTAATTCTTTTCAGTGGAAATTCCCTCACCCTTACTTCTATTTTGTTTCCCAGGGTGTGAATCTTGTCTTCCTATGTCCTAGAGTGCAACTTTCTCTGTACGTTACCCACACGTGAAGCCTACTTACCATTCTTCTTCCTGATGTAATATTTCCCTGTCTCATCTCCCTTCACAGACATGAACTCTGGTAAGTTACTTTCACCTCTCTCTTCACCATGCCTAGGCACCCGTGATTGCTTTGTTGGTTTCTGGTGGGGGCCGGAGGGCTGTCATAGCCTGCCAAGGTGTCCTTAGTGAACTGAACCATTTGGGCCTCCTGGACATCATCACATACATTGCAGGGGTGTCTGGCTCCACCTGGTAAGAACTTGTCGGGGTGTGTGTGTGTTTGTGTGTGTGTGTGTGTGTGTGTGTGTGTGTGTGTGTGTGTGTGTGTGTGTGTGTGTGTGTGTGTGTGCTGTCTCTGGGGAGGGAATCCACAGCCCCACTAGGAGAAAGGAATCTGAGTTCACATCCAGGCTCTATACTCCACAGAACCCCACTCCACACATCCCCTGCTGTCTCCTGACCACACTTGCTCCATGCATAATGTTGAGCCTACCATCCCTCTGATATTGAAAGGGTGCCTGTGAGGACACAATAAATGACAAAGAATTTGGTGAAATTGTAAAGAGTTTGAGAGGAATGATGGGCTTTGTAGATGACAAGGCAGAGCTGTAGTATAAAGCCCTTTGGAAAGTAACCAGCTGCATAAATAATGCACTGAATGGGCTAAAAGTCAGTGGGTTTTCAGAGTGAAGGGCCATCCTGGTCTTTGTGGACTTCTAAGCACTTGGAAACCATAATGGAAGGGAAGAAGCAAGTAAGCAAGCATTTCTTGGGGGACTACTGTGTGCCAGGCACTGTGCTAATCAGCTTTACAAATGCTCTCTTATTGGATCCTCACAGCAACCTAGGAGGTAGGTTCTATTATGCCCATTTTATAGTTGAGGAAACTGAGGCAGGCAGAGGTGAAATTGCTCGCCCAGGGTCCCATGGCTGGTAAGTGTCTGAATTTGGGTCTTCTTGACTCCAGGGCTCATACTCTTTGCATTAGGGTGCCCCCTTATGGCCTAATTGCTTTGTAACTGGCCAGATCTTTCACCAGCTAGTTATACAGATGCTTTTCTCATCCTTAGGTGTGTGGCCTCTCTCTTCACCCATCCTGATGGTTGGGCAAACCTGGAGAAGGAAGAAATGGAGCTCAGGAGGCGGCTGCAGGAGGACCAGTGGGATTTCTCTGTTGCCCTGAAGGGGATCTGTGATGCTGCAGATAGGGATGACTATTCTCTCACTGACTTCTGATCCTATTCCATTGTCTACTACCTTACAAAGGAAGTAAGCTCTCCATCAGGACCCAGGGGAGCTGGGAGCAGGGAGAGGTTTCATCTCAAGGTGAAGGGGTTCCCATTCTACTCCCCATTTGTGTGAGTACCCTAACCCAGGCCTCCTGCTTCCTGGTCAACCAACTAATATTTCTTGAACACCTACTATGCGCCAGAACCTGTACTAATAATTAGGGCTCTGTTGGGTGACCTCATGTTAACTTGTCAGTGGTGAGTCAGGCAGGGTCCCTTCCAGCCTCACCTTAGTCAAAGGAGCCCTAGATTTAGACTCAGGAGACTTGGGTTTCAAATCCTGTCTCTGCTGCAGATTCTCTGTGTGACCATGGCATATACCTTCCCCTCCCTGGACCTCAGTTTCTTTACTTGAGAAATGACAAGGTTAGGGTAACAATAACGGTCTAGGGTCCTTTCCTGCTGCAAACCCTGTGAGTTGGCAACCTCTTAGCACCTCCTAGCTCCATGGGGGACCCAGCTCCCTGAACTGTTTTCCATTTCTCTGTATTGAAATCTCTTTTTCTTAACCCTTTCAGCTTCTACATACCTGTCTGTCTACTGTGCAAGGTCAGGCTATGAGTGGGAATGTGCCGTATCCAATATTTGCTGCTATCGACCATAACCTCATGAAAAGTGAAAAGGATATGAGTGAGCATGGGCCCTGTATCTCCCCTGGAGGAGATCTGGGGGGTGGTAGCAAGAGATCTGTCCAGAAGGCCCATTTTGGGCAGTGATGTCAGGCAGTGTATGGCCAGGTTCACTGCCCTGGGAAGGTCTCCATAACCCATAGAGCTGAGGTGCTTTGAGGAAGAATTTGCAGAATCTTCACAGAATTTCAGAGTTGGAGGGGATCTCAATGACCATCAAGTCCAACCTGTACCAGGACAAGAGCCCCCACTTCACCCTTCCTGACCAATGGATGCATTCCCTTGATGTACATGTGAAAGCCCTTCACCACTGGGCTCCCTCCCTGCTTTGCCAGCCCTCTCACGCTCAGTCCCACCCCGTGTAGTCCAACATGGGACAACGCTAATCCGTCTGTGCTGCTTGACTATAACGATCTCTCTGCCTCGTCCTGCAAGCTGCCCCTTTTGTTAAATCACTCTCCCTCTTCATCTCCACAGTCTAGTGACTCTGATTACCTTCATTCAGCTCAATCCACATATTTTAAAGGAGACCTTTCTTGGTATCCTTGCTCCAACAAAGTCCTGTGAGATCACCATCTGCTCTGTATATATCTCCTTATTTTTGTATTTTTCCACCACTGGGGACAACATTAGAAGGACCTTGCTATAATCTGCATGATTATAGGTTGGTGGATGTGTGAGGTGATAGAAGGAGACCCATGCTAGTGAAATTGTGAAGTAGAAATGAAAAGAATTGGTAAAATATTCTATATATGGGATGAATGGGAATAAGGAATTGAAGATGGCAGTTAAGACTGAATGACTAGAAGGATGATGGTGTATTTGACAGTAATGGGAAAATATGTAAGATGGGAGCATTTAAGGAGAATGGTAGTGAGTTCTGTTTTAGACCCGTTGAGTTTGAGATGCCTATGGAATGTCCAGTTTGAGATTTCTTTAAGTCAGTTGGTGATGCAGAACTCTATCTCAGGGGAGAGATTATGGATAGGTATAAAAATCTGGGATTCAGTCTTGTAGAGGTAATAGTTGTACCCATGGCAGTTGATAAGATTACCAAGGAAGATGATATAGAAGTAAAAGAGAAGAGGGCTTAGGACAGAGCCTTGGGGAACACCCACCCTGGGCATGTCTATTTTCCTGATGATCCAGCAAGGCCTAGAGGGGAGCGGCTAGATAGGGAGGACGAGATGAATCAGTATCACAAAAACCTGCAGAGGAGAGATTATCTAAGAGGTGATGGTAATCAGCAGGATCAAAGGTCCCCACTGAGTCAACATTCTCCTGACTCAGCCTCCCCAACTTCTTCAACCAATCCTCATGTGACACGGACTCAAGTCTCTTTGCCGTCTTGGCTGCCCATCTTTGGCTGCTTCACAGATTGTCCCTGTAGTTCCTGTTCTGTGAACCTCAGAGCTAAACACCATCTTTCAGAGGAGGTATGAACTGAGGCGTGACACAGTGGGGCTGTCCCCTCATTCCTCAATGTCACTCAAATAGCATCAGTTTGGGGGGCTGCTGTGTTGCATGACTGATTCACGTGGAGCTCACTGCTGTGTCAAACACTCCCATCCTTCTCGGACAGACTGCTGTCTGACAAAGCCTGGACTTGAGAAGTTGCCTTTTGGATCTCTAGCCTCCTGTCCATCTCATCCTTGAAAACTTGTCTTTTCCATCTCTGGTATAGACTGTGGGGTCTCTATTGGATTTCTTCTTGGATTTAGTCCCTACTTTGGTATGGATCCTGTTCAGAATTTGTGGGATCCTGACTTGGTTGTCTGTTGTGCTGACAACAATCCCTCCCAGGTTCATGCTGTCTGCAAATTAGGTGAGCAGGTCATCTGTGCCTTTATTCAATAGTGGATATGATGAGGTACAGGCTCTGGGAAATCCCTTGAAGTCTGATTAAATCTTCCCACTTGATGACGCATTTGCAGAGGCCATAAGTTTTTCATTGTGGCTGGGCCCAAACCTCTGTTACTGGCCTAACCCTCCATTGTCCATCTACTTCCCACCCTTGAGCCTATCAAAATATCAATCCACCCCTGCATTGACCTCGTTAACTCCTCCTGAAGACCCTCCCCAAACTCATTACTGGAGTCTGACCTCAATGACTTCTCCTGAAGACCCTCCCCGAACTCCTCTTCTAGACCACCCCTAGATTCCTCTGCATGTAAGACCCCATCTTTACTCCATGTGGTGTGAGTGCCATAGAATGACTTAGCACAAACTTGGCTCTGTGAGAGTGCCATAAAATGGCCCACACAGACTTACTCTGTGATAGCCTTACTCTGTCCTGCTTGCCCAATGCAAGCGTCACAGATACCTAGGATCCTTAAGAGTCTACCCCATATGGCAAACTTTTAATGAATTTTCAATAAACTTTACTTTTCTTTGGCTGAGAGAAGACTTGAGTTGAATTCTTTTGGCAGGACCCTAACCCTCTTTATGGGTAACCACATCGTTTTTATGGTTCTCTGACCAGAAATCGAACCCGGGCCACAGCAGTGAGAGCACCAAATCCTAACCACTCGATTCCTTGTCAGGGAACCATAAATACGAAGAGATTACCCATAAAAAGGGTTAGGGTTGCTCTGGAGATCCCAAAATACCAACACACTGGGTCTTGCCAAAAGAATTCCATTCAAGTCTTCTCTCAGCCAAAGAAAAGTAAAGTTTATTGAAAGTTTGCCATATGGGGTAGACTCTTAAGGAGCCTAGGTATCTGCGATGCTTGTGTTGGGCAAGCAGGACAGATTAAGTCTATGCTAGGTCATTCTATGGTGCTCTCACACTACATGGAGGGAAGATGGGGTCTTACATGCAGAGGAATCTAGGGATGGTCTAGAGGAGGAGTTTGGGGAGGGTCTTCAGGGGGAGTCAATGAGATCAGACTCCAGTAATGAGTTTGGGGAGGGTCTTCAGGAGGAATTAATGAGGTCAATGCAGGGGTGGATTGATATTTTGATAGGCTCAAGCGTGGGAAGTAGATGGACAATGGAGGGTTAGGCCAGTAACAGAGGTTTGGGCCCAGCTGCAATGAAAAACTTACGGTCTCTGCAAATGCTTGATCAAGTGGGAAGATTTAATCAGACTTCAAGGGGTTTCCCAGAGCCTGTACATCATCACACAGAAATGTCAAAACAGCATAGGGACAAATACAGATCCCTGGGGGACTTCCCTGGACACCTCATTGCAAGATAACTTTAAATCATAAACTACCCTTTGAATCTGCCCATACATATGGTGCTAAATTAATAAGCTATATTATTATGTAGGGTGCATATTTTTGTCTTTTCCCCAAGCATACTTTGTGAAGTGATTTGCTAAAGTCATGGCCAACATTTAAAACATTCCCATAATCTGCTAGATTAGTAACCCTGTTCAAAGGGATTGAGTTTAGTTAGGCATGACCTGTTCTTGGTAAAGTTACACCTCCTTGCCGTCACTCTTTCCTTCTTTAGATCTTCTAACTATTGCTAACATTATTTTTATTGTTCCCCTCCTCTTCCTCTACCTCCTCTTTCTCCTTTTTCTCCTCCTCCTTCAACCATCTCTTGATTAATCAATCTAGCATTTCCCCTAGAATCAAAGTTGAACTCTCTTGTCTGCATTTAGTTTACAGCTTATTCCTTTCATCCCCCCTTTTTCAAAAACTAGGGTAACATTCACCTTTCTCTAGTCCTGTTGTCCTTCTCTCATTCTTTGTAGTCGTTAAGAGATCACTGAGAGGGCCTCAGCTTTCCCATCCAGCAGTGTTGTTCAGTGCCAAAGGATTTCGTTCATCTGGGGGAGAGGACCTGAATTCATGAAGTTCTTCATGGTGTTCCCTTATTACCTCTTTACATATGTTGAGTATCAACACTCTGTTAGATATTTTCATTTTGTCTCTGATAGTGCAAAAATATTTTTCTTTGGGAGAGAACATAGAAGGAAAATAAATGAGGAATCTCTTCTTTCTCTCTCTTGTCACCTCTCATTGTGCTATACATCCCTAGTCAGTGCCATACCACTTCTTTGATTTTTCCCCTTCCCTAAACATAGCTTCCAACTTCCTTTTTACCATCTTTAGGCTCCCTTGTCAATCTCTGTTCATTCTAAACTTTGACACTCCTGACAACATTCTTACAGACTGTTTCATTGACCTTCTATTCATCTTCTGTTGCTTGTCTCTGTTTCTATCTGCCGTAAATATGTTTTACAAAACTAGGTACTTTGATGAGTACCTTGTACGTCCATGGTGGTCTCTTCACCTGGTTTTTATTATTCCTCCTCATCAAAATTGTTTCCTTTTGTCTTTAGAATTTCATCCCTGAAAATTCCCCATGGCTCCTGGACTGACTTCCCTTATAACATTTTAGTCCATGTGTCCTAACTCTTCTCAGGACTGTTGGAGATCTACTCCACAGATCTGACATGCATGTCACAATATGCCCAGATTTGCTCTCCTCTATCACAAAGTCTAGGAAAGAGTGGCCACTTTTTAAAAATTTGCTTTTTGAAGGGGGGAAGGCAGGGCAACTGGGGTTAAGTGACTTGCCCAGGGTCGCATGGCTAGTAAATGTTAAGTGTCTGGAGCTGGATTTGAACTCAGGTCTTCCTGACTCCAGGGTCAGTGCTCTATTCACTGTGCCTCCTAGCCACCCCAAGAGTGGCCACTTTTTAGCCAGAATCCCATCATTTCTATGTCAGTAGCTAGTTCATTCCTGTTAGTGAGGATCTTGTTCAGCCTGGTTGGTTCCTTAACCTTTTGAAGGATGAAATGAGCACTAATATAAGTCAAGAGTACATGAGCTCCTCTGTTTTTGGCAGAGAGGAAACTCTAGCAGTGATTTATAGAATCAATGTCCCCCCTCACCACAGTATCCCACCTTTGTGCCAGGTTGGTGATCTGTTCCCCAAGCTCCTCATCTATTTTCTCCTTCTGTCCAAGTGATCTTTAGTATACTCCCATGCCAATATCTCCTCTTTTTCTCTCTCCACTGATTTTCACCCAAACACTCTCCACCATGCTTTTCTTCCTTGGGTTTTCTCTAATTTCCTCAAATGAACATATGTTCTTACTATACAATGTTGTTCCACCCATTTTTATTTATTTTGCTTTAAAAGAAAAAAAACTCATATCATTCTAGAACCATCTTCTAGTCTGGGATCTCCCCGTGCCAAATCTTAGTGGCACCTGTGAGTTCAAATATGTCTTCTTACTTAGCTGTATGGTCCTTGGCAAGTCACTTGATCTGATTTATTTATATTCAATTGCCCCAAAGTAAGTTACTATTGATCTTTTTCATGGATTTTTGCTTTCTCTGGACCTCTGGATGTCTTACTTTCTTTTCTTCATTATAACTACTGTTTTTGGTATCTAGCTTAGACAATCTATCTGCACACACACACACACACACACACACACATATACACACGTATACACACACATATGCCTTGGTGGCCTCCCTTTGTGGCCTTCCTGCTGAGGTGGCATCTTCCTTAGTGCTGTCCCTGCTCAGCTGGTGCCTTCCTTCTCCTTAGAGCTATTTAAGCGGATGCTGGATGGCCACTTGACTGGTATGTGAAGGCATTAGGGTCAGGGTGAGTGAGTATTGGATTACATGGCTACTGAGGATCCTTCTACCTCTCAGAGTCTGTCATATTGTTATTCTTTTTTCCTGGGAAGGAGAGCAGCCTGCATTTTGAATACAAAAGCAGTCAATCGATTGTGGTAGAAAGATAAACATTACTCTTCATTTCAGGTCATTACAGAAACTTTCCCATTCTCCATGCTTGTTGAGATCCTCAATGTCTTTTTAAAACGTCACTTTTTGGTGTTTATAACTTGTCTCCTAAGTGCCTTATTAAGAGAACAATGGGGCAGTCCTGCCTGACCAATCTGATTTTCTCCCACTGAGTTTGCCCCAGTCTCCTTTCCTGATTAGGTCCAACTAGTTGGTGCCATTGAGTCACTAGGAAGAGACTTGTATAGTGAGTAGATCTCCCTGGGAAGAATAGATGATAGGGAATATGAAGAGCAAACATGTCTTAGGGTGAATATAGTTAGATATAAAGCCCCAGGGTGGTGTGAGTCTATCCTTGTGATAGTGTGAACTTTTCTGGGTGTGAATCTTAACCTGTATGACTCTTGTCCTGGTGTAAAGCCTGCTGACCAAAGCCACAGTTTTGTTTTCTTCCCAGATGCCTGGTTTGAATTCACTCCTTATTGGACTGGCTACTCCACACTTGACCCCTTCCCATTTGGTGCTTATGTCTCAACCGCTTACTGTGGGAGCAAGTTTGAGGGAGGGAAGCTCATCCAAGAAAAACCTGAAAGGGATTTCTCCTACCTGAGAGGTAAGGACTGAATCTATCCTCCAACAAGAGACAGAGCAACAGGAGCCATGGGATTGTCACTCCTTCAATGTTACTCTCTCAGCATTTGCCTTCTAATTAGAATCCTGGTTCCCAGAGGTTCCTCACCTTAGGGGTTCCATAAGAGAATGGGAGCAGCTTGAAAAGCCTCTGCAGAACAGCATTGAGATTACTTCCTGAGGTGAACCCCAGTAGGAAAGCTTCTTGGTTCTTCATGTAATTTGGCTCCCAGAGGTGCAATACTCTTTACTTCCATGTCCCTACTGGTGATTTGAGTATCTTCACTCTTCTAATATGAAGGGGCAGAGGAAGGGCAAATGGACAGAGAAGGGTTCTTTTGGTACTTAGAGATGCAAAGGGCCAAATGAGAACCCAGATTTTCATTCCTTTCTGTGATATTTTCCTTTTTTTCTCTAAAGCGTTATGTGGCAGTGCTCTGGCTGACATGAAGACTATTATTGATAACATCTTGGGTAGGTGAGAGAAACAGGTATCCATCAGGGTTCAGAGAGAAGCAGCAAAGGGGAACAAGGTGGATTTTGGGTCAGCATGGTCCTTTCTCTTAAACCCTAGTGAAAGAATCTCCATTCTCCTTGTAGAGTTCTTCAGGGGATTTATAAGTGGTGGAAGGCTCAAGAACTAATGCTTCTTACTTATCCTGAAGGTAAGGACCTTTGAATACTCTCATTCCTTGGGATGGACCTGCCCTTGGTATCAAGGATCAGATTTTTTTTTTGAGATAATCAAAGTTTGACTTCAGGTCCTCTTGAGGGCCAGGCTGGTGCTCTGCCCACTCTGTTACCTACCTGTTCCAAGGATCAGTTTTAGAAAGGTCATCTTGGGTGATTATGGCTACATCTCTCTCTCTCTCTCTCTCTCTGTCTTTCTCCTCATCTTGCTTGAAACTTTCATGAGCTGGGTTATGTGGGCTGGAATCAGCAGCTCCTGAATTATACCTGACAGCCTTACCCTTGTACTCAGTGGGAGCCATGCTCCCTAACTATGTTCATTGTTTCATCCCTCTGTGATTTATCAGGTCATCTTGTGTAATGATCTTAGGAAAACCCAGTCAACTTCTCTTGGTTTCTAAAGAACAAGAGAAAAAGAGACCATTGTCTCTTAAATATGAATACTAAACTACTAAATAACAAGGCACAAGAAACCATAACATTTTCTCAGTAATTGCCAAACACAGGAATAATGGAAAAGTTACAGTCTACCTATAAGCCTGGATCACACTCCCACTAATGCACCCAGTATCCCCAAGGAAGGGCTAAGGGAAAGTGGCGTGGACTCATGCTTCCAGAATCAAGCAGTAAGCCAAATGAGTAGAGAAACCCATGTGCCTGGGTCAACAAATTTGCTGCAATAGTCTTCAGAAATTTTGATCTCTTTAGTATGCACTATGTATCACTAGGTGGACAAAACTATTTTTTCATCTGATTGCTCTCCTCTTGAGCAAAGCCACTTGACTGCTACTCTTTGGTTAGTGAAGCAGTGTCGAGTTCTTTATAGCACATAGCTGCCAGTGGAAAGGCATTCATAAAGTATTAGGTTCTTTTAGCAAGATATAATATTATACTCTGGTAAAAAGCAGTTCCATTGAGTCTGGCACCAGCCAAGCTGATCAGGTCTGTTCTCTGTGATCTTTGAAAAGTTCTCCCTTCTCAAACTACAAAAGGCAGTAAAGAGTAACACAGGCACCACTGAAAGGTTTCCTATCTCACAAGTGGCACTAGCTGATAATGAGCCTAAGAACTCTTTCCATAGAGGGAGGATTCTGATGTTCTCCAACCACCTTCTAGCACCTCCAGAGCTCTTCACCAATCAAACAGCTACTGACTTCAGCTGCCAAGCCTGCCTGTCAGGCTGCTCAGTCCCTATCAGCTTCTATAGAAGCAGTTCTTAACCTGTGGGTTGTGATGCCTTTGGGGGTTGAATGACCCTTTCACAGGGGTCGCCTAAGACCATCGGAAAACACTATTTCTGATGGTCTTAGGAACTGAGACACTGCTCCTCTATCTGTCTCCAGGCTGATCTGCCCACATGCAGATATGGCCACATATGAGTATTAAAGGGTCACGGCATTAGGAAGGTTGAGAACCACTGCTCTATAGCCTGTATTTTGTTAGGTGCTTCTCTCTATGCCTTCTCTTCTCATCCTCTGACTCCTCCTGTGCTCAGCTTCTCTTATCCTATTTTCTATACCTTCTGGTTTTCTGTATATAATTTATAAATGCTTCACACCAGGGCCTCCTCATAAATGGTGACACATTTCTATCTTGATGTGAAACTAAAAAATTCCATCTTTCTGGCAAGAATGATCTCAACAGTCCATAACTGTTCTATGCATTCTAAAAAGATATTGGATTGACAATTTCTATTTAATGTTCAAATTATTCACATAACCCTATGTTAATGAGCAGATAGACCACAATGCCCTGCAGTCTTCTGTACCTCAATTGATCTGTCTTCCATCAGACCATGTTGATAAATTTATGTAAGACAGTTTTCTCTCAACTCCACAGGAAATCTGCATCTCTCCTTAATCATTTTTTTTGAGGGTTGAGTTTCTTTTCAAGTTAATTTTGTCATTATCTTTCACATGAATACTCTTTATTTTGCTCCCTTAAGCAACTGAAAAGGTCACATAATAAAGGGATCACATTTACACACACAACACTTAGAGTAATCCCCCATGAAAGCATTGAACTTGGGCTTGCTGTTGGGGCACTAATTTGTTGGAGAGTTAGAGATTCACTAGAATTTATGAGTTTTCCACAATTGTCTTCAGACTCAGCGACCCTGTTGCTTAGGTGCCCTTCTTGCCTGAAATTTTCATGAGCTGGATTATGTGGAAAGGATTCAGTGTTTCTTGAAGCATGCCTGACAGCATGACATTTTGTGCTCAGTGGAAGTCATTCTCCTCAACTATGTTCCTTGTTTCATCCCTTTGAGATTCAATTCATCAATTTGTGAAATATTTTAAGGATACCCCAGTCAGCTCCCCTTGTTGTACAGATAAGAAATGCAAAGGCAAACACACTTTGGTGTTACTAAACAGGCCAACATCCTTGCCTTTGAATCTACCATGTCTGAAAATCACACTTACCATGATTATGGATGTGGTATTCTAGACAACTTTCTAGAACTTTAAATTGCTGAGAAAGTGACATCCTGCATTGGCACAGGGAGTTTTCCTCTCCTGAGAATTCTCCATGTCAATAAAACAGGTTTTAAATACTCTAGTCCTTATCCCTATATTTATGGTGTATATCATTATATATTTACTGGTGGTCTCCTCTGGTAGAATGTAAGCTTCTTGAGACTAAGGATTCCTTTATTCTTTGTATTTATAGCCCAGCATCAAGCACATAGTAGACTCTTAATACATGATTGCTTACATGGTTGATTTTAAATACCTGAAGACAGCCAACATAACCAGCCTTTTCTTTTCTTATATTTCTTATTATTTGAGGAAAGGAAAGAGAATTGGACATCTTCATTCATCTTCATGATTTTAAACAGTTGTAAAAGCAATAATTGTCACTCCTATATTCATAGTGCTGTAAGGCCTAAATATCATTCCCCAAAAGAACTTGGGGAAATAGATCATGCAAATGTCATCTCCCTCATTTTAGAGATGAAGAAATTGAGGCAGGTCAGTGAGGGAAGTGACTTGACTATTGTTACAAAAATAGAAAATGTCAGAACAGTGGTTCAAATTGGGTTCATGGTGCTCTTTCCACTAAATCTGCTGCTATCCACAAGGGAGATTTTAGATAACTCTGGAGGAGAATTTACTTCTAGGATGGCCAATTTAGGCAACCAAAGGAGATCATGGATTCCTCCTCTCTAAGAATCTTGTGGTTGGTCCATCTTCTGAGGATGGCTTAAGGGCTAGAATTATTGGCTCCTCCAAGGACCATCAGGCTTGGACTAGGAGGCATCTAGCTGTGAACAGATAAATTTCTCTAGGTCTCCTACCTGGAGAGAGAATTCGTCTCTCAGCCACCTCTGCTTAGGCCCTGGGACTGAGTCAGAAAGAAGGGATATTATTTATATTGTGACTTTTCTTATCAGGAAGTATTGTGAAAACCATCCTGGGAGAACTGTTTGACTTGGTTTACATCTTCCTGGGAGATGGAGATTGTCCATCCTGAAAGATCTACAGACTAAAATGACAGGTAGCAAGCGATAGTGGTAGGTCCTGTAAGGTGTTCAATACCATGGAGAGAGCTCCTCCCTTGAGCAGAATCTCCTAGGATGTCAAAACTAGAATGATCCTTGGACTCATTTTGCAGAAAAAGCACAGGTGGGATTTATTTTAGAACCAACAAAGAGTGAGAGGCAGAGTTGGAAGATGAAGTAGGTTCTGCCTACTTCCAATCTAGGCTTCTTGCTACTACACAATGAGGGATTAATCCTGAAGTGTGGATGGGTATCCTTTACTTAGGTCTGTTATCTCTTATTAATTCTGCCCTCAGGAAGTCCTTGATCTGATGCATAAGAGAAGATACCAATTTTTTGACAGCTCCTTATTTAAAAGAGAAGACAATTTTTACCTCTAAGATTCTCTGGCATGAAGTTTAGACACAGTCCTGCACTTGAGGAGTCATGTAGTTTGAGGGAAGAGGTGTATCTGTACCACTGTAAGAGCCCTGGCTTGATAATGTAGACCTTACTTCAGAAGGTTCCCAGTTTAAGGGAAGAGATTTGGCACTTGAGATAGAAAACTCAGTTCTGACTGCATCTCACTGTAATGCTCTGTAGTGACACTTAGCCTTATAGCCAGTGAGATGTGATAATGTTGAGGTTTGCGGTTTGGGGGTGCTCGAGACCCCAGAATAGCAGCATTCTGGGTCCTGCCAAATGAATTCGATTCTCAAGCCTTCTCTCAACCAAAGTAAAACAAAGTTTATTAAAGATTCACCATAATAGTTAGACTCTAAAAGAGCCTAAGTATTTGTGACACTTGGACAAATGGGTCAGAACAACCGGACACAGAGTAATCTCAGTGTCTTTATGGAGGCAAGATGGATTTTATATATAGAAATATTGGGAAGATTTAGGGGTGATCTGGAGGAGGGGTTTGGGGAGGGTCTTGAAGAGAAGTCTAAGGAGGACCTTGATGGGACTGAGGTCAGACTCCAGGAATGATATTAAGGGTGGGAAATAGTTGAAGGCTACCTGGAGATGACAGACAGTGGAGGGCTAGGCTAATTTAAGGGTAACAGATTCGTATAGATATTTTGATAGGATCAAGGATGGAGAGTAGCTGGACAATGGAGCTCTACAGCTGGGTTAAGAGTAACAGATTGGTGCCTAGCAATAATGAAAGGCTTACAGCCTCAGGTAAATGCTTCATCAAGTGAGAAGATTCAATCAGTGGTCAAGGAGTTTCCCAGAGCCTGTACCCCATCAGTAAGGGGAAGGAGGAAGAGTGGAGTATGAGGGTGGGAAGGATTGCAACAAGGCTAAGGATAGATAAGAAAGGTTGACAGTATGGGCACAGAAACAGAGATAAAGAATAATTTTTCACTTTTGTTCTCAAAACTCTGGAGGACTACCCAAAGAGCCACAGGTGCTATGTCCTCCAAAAACATTTGACAAAATTTCTTGGGTGAAGATCCTCTGTGAGGCCTAGAGTGAGTTGGCCTAGGTGCTGGTATTCAGGGCACATCAGGATGCATCTGAAGTCCAGAAGGATGTGTATACTGCTTTCTACACTTCTTGGCCTACCTTCCTCTGACTAACTGAATTTCTGGGTAGACTGCTATGACACAGAGCCACTCAGTCAGGATATTTGTAGCTGTGTGGGACCATGGCCACCAGAATCAAAAGTTTGGAGTCTAAGTCTGAGACCAGAAAAGGTCTTTATTCTTTCTCATGAGAAAGGGCACAGCCCTTGTTGCTCAAGCAAGATCTGCCAGGGAGTGCAAGATGTGGAAGCTTGCAGGCTTCTTTTGTCCTAATCCTAATTCCACCTCTAACATCTGTCCTACTTCACCATTGGATGGTGAGGCAAGCTCACGATCTTTTACTAGTTACAATCTTTTACTAACTAATTGGTGAAAAGTAATTTCAATCCTTCATTATCCTAATTATTCATAGTTTATCTTTACCCTATCAGAAAGTTATGTTTTACAATCCTTCATTATGCATTTCCTTTCACCCAATTTGGAAGCACCTAATCACAAGTGGATTAGTATGGTTTTCTTTCAAATTACCTCATTTTGGGGAAATGTGGGCCATCCTTCACATTCCCAAGGCTACTGTCTGGTACTTTTATCAGTAGCCTTATTTCAGCCATTTTTGTAGTTCTGTGGAAACTTAACCCTTTGCTATCTCTCACAGGGCCATGAGAGGGGGTAGGGACTGATGCATCTTCTTTCCACAGAGAGCAAATATTTTTCTGAGGCTGCAGAATTTATCAACCAGAAGATTAATCTCTGGGCTTGGAGCTCTGTAGAAGAAGAGGAACAGCTCCTTGAGGAATTACTCACAAAGCCCATGGATGAACATTTCTTGAAAGACAGTGAGTGAAATTTGAAAATTTCCCTGCTGTGGTAGTTTGCCTTCTGGGGGTGGGATGGGGGTGGCATACCAGTCCTCTATCTAATGTTAGATGTTATTTGAGGTAACAGGAAGGGCATTTTTCTCTTCAAAAGACCCTAGTTGGGGCAATCAAGCAAGAAAGAGCCATGTGCTCCCTGACAGGAGGTGAGGACAGTAGGGAGTGGGATACAATCAGCCAAACTTCTGCAGGATATTATAGCTCAAGGACTATGTTAAGAATGCCAGTTCCAAACCCCTTTTCTTCATGGTCATGAAACTGAGGGTCAGAGAGGGACAAGGTTGGTCCAAGGTCCAGTTCTCAAACTAGATTATACCAGGATCATAGAATTTCGAGATATAAGGGATCTTAGAGTTGAGTTAATCCTACCCACTTATATTATGGATAAAACAATTGAGGTTCAAAGATTATAAATAGGTTGGGCAATGCCACATAATCAGTAAGCACCAGGGACAGGTCTCAAACTCAGATCTCAGGGCTCTCATTTCTTTCCTTTTTCTACACAGCTTAGCTAGCTTTTTGGTCCTTGTGTTTTGCAACACTGGACTTCTTTCATACACATTTTTGATTCTGATTTCTCTTCTTCTAGGCAGTGTCCTAACGTTCATAAAGTTTTTATGTAAGACCCCCCTGTGTCTCCTCGGATGGAAATGGGGAAGAACAAACAACTTTCTGTATCACTATGGTAAGGACTTTTTAGGATCATAATATTTGAGTAGAAAAGGACTTGGAGTAGTCCTTTTGGACCTTTCCCCCATCAGTCACCCCTATTCAATCTAGATCTGGGCAGCTGTATAGCATCTCTGGAAGTGGTTGCCCCCTTTCTGTTTGAAGACTTTCAGTGATGGTAATAACATCCTAAGATAGCCCATTCTAAATTGGGACAAGTATCTTTGTGATGCTGTCATATCAGCATGCATTTAGTAAGCACTTGCCATATTTCTGGCACTGTGCTAAGCACTGGACATACAAAGAAAGATAAAAACTCCAGTTCTTGCCTTCTAGAAATTTGCAGTTCAATAGTGAAGACAACATGTAAACAAGTATGTACAAACAAGATGGAGACAGGATGAAATCGGAGAAATCAAGAGCAGAAAGTCACAAGTATTAAGGGGGACCAGGAAATGCTTCTTTCAGAAAGTAAGACTTGAAGGAAATGAAGGAAGCCAGCAGGTAGAGGTGAGGAAGAAGAGTGTTACAGGCATGGGGACAACCAATACAAATGCCCAGAGTTAATAGATGGAGTGATGTGTTGGAAAGTGTTTCCTCATATCTAGGTGAAATCTGCTGTCATAATATTTTCCCTTCTCTATTGCTCCTAGTTCTGCTTCCTAGGGCCAGCCAGAGCAATTAAATCAGTCTTTCCCGTATTCACCATTCACATATTTGTAGACAGAATGTCTTCCTCTATCCACCCTCCTTTTTTTCTCATCCCACCAAAGGTCATCCTTGGAACCCTTTGGCATGGGGGACCATAAAAAAGTTAGAAAGTAGAGAAAGAAAGCAGGAGTGGGAAGTGTGAAGGGAATTTTGAGGGGGGCAGCCATAGAATGACTTCTTATTAGTGCATGGAAGAAAATGTGCCTCTGGTTGATGGTAGGTAAGGCCACAGCTAGCCATAAGAATGAATATACTCACATCTCTGAGGTTTCTTTGCTTTCTAGGTTATTGCTCATGTGATCCTGATTCAGGAATGTGTTGGGCCAGCTCCAGCTGTGAGATTCTGTGATTTCTTGAGAGAATCTCTGGTCTTTTTTGCTCCCCTTTCTCCCCCTCCCCCCACCACCGCAGAAGCCATTGAAGACAAGCGTCTCACAGACCCAGAAAGGATACATTTGATTGATGCTGGCTTGGTTATCAACTCTGTCTATCCTCTAGTCTTGCCCCCAGTTTGGAACACTGACATCATCCTGTCCTTTGACTTCAGCGCAGGGGATCCATTTGAGGTAACAGGAAGGGCATTTTTCTCTTCAAAAGACCCTAGTTGGGGCAATCAAGCAAGAAAGAGCCATTGCTTGGGATATGAGACGTGGGCCTAATCTCCAACTCATGGTATGACTTATATTCAGTCCTTTTCTCTCTCTGATTAGCCTCACTTTCCCTCTCCAGAAAGTAGAGGCTTGAAAGCCTCTAGAGACCCTTCAGGCTCTGGAGTCCTCAGGTGGTAGCTACAGTGGGTCTGTGTCCCCTCTCCTCAGACCATCAAGGCCACAGAAAAGTACTGCAGAACCTGTGCTATCCCCTTCCCTCCTGTGGATGATGCTAAGCTGGACCAAGAAGCCAAGGCTCCCTCTGACTTGTACATCTTTGAAGGGGAGAATGCACCAATTGTCATGCATTTTCCACTTTTCAATAAAGTGAATTGTGGCAGCGAAGGTATGGATTTGGGCTGCACAGCCCCTGAGGTTCCTTGCAATGGGTTGGTGGAGGTGGGGTAAAGAGCATTGTGGTACTGGGTTCAAAGGGCTTCCTGTCACCTGGGATGCTCACTGTGGGGTTGCAAGCCTGAGCTTTGGTGAAGGATGCTTATCTGCTGAAAGAGATTTTACTGGCCTCCAGGGCACCTTAAGTTATGATCTGTACTAGTCCCCTCTATTTTAGTCCTGCCTGAAATGAGACAATGCAGGAGCCAGTGTAATAGGGACTTAAGTACCAGTCATCTGGGTGGTGGTGGTGGTGGAAGGATTTGAGACTTATAGAGATTTGCTAGAGAAAGTAGCCTGGGTGAAGGGACATGAGTTGAGCTCAGTGTGGCCAAGGGGGTATTCATCCTCTTCCACAGATGTGGCAAGTACAAGGCATGTTCCTGGGGGTAGTTTGTGTACATTTGCTTTGGCTATTGGATTGTACCTGATCCCACAACTGCCTAGCCACAATTGCTAGACAAGACATTGGAACCTCTAGAACTATATATGAATTTTGGCTTTCTGAGACCTTTCAAAACCTATTGTCAGTCATGTGCATTCCCTGTGGCCTGACAAGCCATCACTAGAGCTGGTGTTTTGATAATCCTGAACCCAGGTACTCCTAACATGGTAGATTTGGTGAATGAGGAGAAATACTTTTTGTGCTTGGAGAAACAGAGGCAGAGGTAACAGAAAAAGAGAATCAAGCCTCAGGATGGCAACAGTATGTTGCCAACCCAAGCTTGAGCAGAGTAGAGCTGTGGTGGGGCCCTCTCCACACACTACGAATTCTCATGGTAAGTATGTTTTAGAAGCATTCAGGGCTCCACCTCTTTCTTGATCTAGTCAGGTTCTCCAACCTTTTTTTTTTTGCCATTACCAGCTAGGTTTCCACCAATGTCCATCTTATAGAAAGTGGCCATCCTCTTTAAGAATCAGAAGAATTTAGTGTGAGATGAGGAAAGAGATACTCTTAGGATGCTAGTGTTTTTGGCCTATTAGGTCCATATCTAAGAAGCAACACCACAGTGCTGGGCCCAGTTTCTTTGAGTCCTATTTGATCTTGGGTAAGGTTGGGAAGAACTAATTCATGCACTGTAATTTCACACTGTCCAAGAGATTTGAGTCAAATCAAGTCAACTAGCATTAATTAAGTGGGTACAATAATGAGGCCTGGGGTCAACTAGATGGGGGCTGCTCATCTCAGAGGAGGAAAGAAAATCAGGACTAAGTCAGGAAGGAACCAGCCTTGTTCACACTGGTTTCCCATGTTTGCCCATGGATCCCAGTCAGCTATGCAGGCGGGAGCTAATATTCTGATGTGCTCCTCAGTGCCCTCAGCAGCAGCCAGCAAGCCTTCTCCCCTGGCTTGGTGGCTTGTTGAGTTATCAGAAATAACTGGCAGCATTAGTTCTAATTTCTAATTTAGTGAGCCTGATAAAGTTTCAGTGCTAATCCAGAATGCAACAGTGTCACCAGCTAAAGGTCAGAAGACCTACAATCTCAATGGGCTGTTCTTTCCACAGTGAGTTCTACTGCATATGACCATTGTAAAACACTTCACAGGTAATCTTTCTAAGTATTCTGAAGTTGGTAACTAATTACAATATTACCAAATGCCCCATGACTTTGTAGTATTAACACAGTGGGTTACAATCTGTGGACTGTCTCCTTTTATATTCAGTAAATTCTTGCTACATCTCTCCAAAACTTTTAGCTCTTTTTCTCTTATTACTTGTCCAACCCAATTCCCTTCTCCCTCCTAAATGCTACATCAGGTACTCATATCACACTAAACCAAACATCAGGGACAAATTTATAACAGCAAAATTTCAAGGTTTCTAACATCCCACTTTTCATATTTCAAAGATTTAGAACTGAGAGGGCCCTCAGAAGCCATGTAGTTCTTATCTTCAAATGAGAAAACTGAGACCCAGAAAGTATAAGTGACTGACCTAAGTACAAACAGATTGTAAGTAGCAGAGGCAAGGTCTGAAAATGTCT
The DNA here is from genome assembly GCA_028646515.1 of Pseudochirops corinnae. Lineage (NCBI taxonomy): Eukaryota > Metazoa > Chordata > Mammalia > Diprotodontia > Pseudocheiridae > Pseudochirops > Pseudochirops corinnae. The sequence continues at coordinate 20,900,147 of CM053588.1, forward strand.
TATGAGACTATGAATCCAGCACAATTTTCCACTATTGATTGCAGGAATTTGCCAATTTTAAAAAGTCTGTTAATTAATTAATTTTAGTTTTCAACATTCATTTTCATAAGATTTTGAGTTTTACATTTTCCCCTCCTCCCTCCTCTGCTCCCCCCCAGATGGTATATAATCTGATATTATATGTACTATACATGTACAATCACATTAAAAAAGTTTCCACATTAGCCACATTGTGAAAGAAGAATCAGAACAAAAGGGAAACACCATGAGAAAAAAAAAATAACCAAAAAACAAAAATAGAAAATAGTATGCTTTGATGTGCATTCAGACTCCTTGGTTCTTTCCCTGGATATAGATAGTATTTACCACCATGAGTCTTTTAGGATTAAATTGCCTTGGATCATTGCATTTCTGAGAAGAGCTAAGTCTATCAAAGCTGGTCATTGAACAATGTTGCTGTTATCGTGTACAATATTCTCCTGGTTTTGCTCACTTCACTGAGCATCTGTTTATCCAAATCTTCCCAGGTTTTTCTGAAATCTGCCTGCTCATCATTTCTTATGGAACAATGGTTTTCCATTGCATTCATATACCACAACCTGTTCAGTGATTCCCCAATTAATGGGCATCCCCTCAATTTCTGATTCTTGGCCAACACAAAAAAGTTGCCATAAATATATTTGTAAATGTGGGTCCTTTACCCTTTTTTATGATCTCTTTGGGATACAGACACAGAAGTGGAATTGCTGGATCAAAGATTTTTGATGGTCCTTTGGGCATATTTCCAAATTGCTCTCCAAAATGGTTGGATCAGTTCATAACTTCCCCAACAATGCATTAGTATTCCAATTTTCACACATCTTCTCCAACATTTATCCTTTTTCCTGTTTTGTCATGTTAGTCAAACCTCCCTACTTTTCTGGTAGTAGTCTCATGTCAGAGACATCATCTCTTGACTTTCAGTTACTGTTACTCTGTCAACAGTTATCAGGCTTTTAGACATAGCTGTTGATCTAACAATTATGGAAATGATGCTTTAATAACAGTAGCTAACACTTATGTGGTGCTTTACTTAGTTTGCAAAGTATTTTATATATGTTATTTCATTTGGTCTTCACAACAACCCTGTGATGCCAGGACTCTTATTATCCCAATTTTACAGATAAGGAAACTGAGGCGATGGAGGTCAAGTAACTTGCCCAGGATCACACAGATAGTAAGTGTTCTGAGGCAGGATTTGAATTCAGGTACCACATTCTTTCCAACTGTGTCGCCTGGTAAGCAAAAAAGCATTTACTATTTTCCAGGCACTTTGTTAAGCAGTTGGGATACGAAGAAAGACAAAAGAGAGTTCTCACTTTCAAGGAGCTTACCATCTAGTAGGGGAGACAACATGCAAGCAGCTATATACGAAGGAGACATAGACAAGATAAATTGGAGATAATCAATTGAGAAAAGTCACTAGAATTAAGGAGAATCAGGAATCCGCTTCCTGTAGAACTGTGGTTTTAACTGGGACATGATGGTAGCTACGGAAACTAGGAGGCAGAGATGAGGAAGGAGAGAATTCAAAGAATGGGATTCATAGCCAGTGAAAATGCGTGGGATTGGGAGATGGAGTGTCTTGTGTCCTAGGAAAAGCAAAGAGGCCTGTGTCACTGGATGAAGAATATGTCTGCCTGTTTGTGTGTGCATGGGTAGGTAAAGTGTAAGAAGAGTGGAAAGGTGGGGGACGTGGAAGGTCATGAAGAGCTTTGAATACTAGAGAGAAGATTTTGTGTCTGATCCTGTAGATGCTAGGGAGCCATTGGAGTATTTTAAATGGAATAGGATGGTGTGACAAAGTCAGAGCCCTGCTTTAGGAAAATCATTTTGCTGGCTGATGGAGGATGAATTGGAGTGAGGAGGGACTTGAGACAGGCAGAGCCACCAGCTGGCTCTTGTGGTAGTCCTGGTGTGATTTGATGTGGACCTGCACCAGAGTAGCGGTAGTGTTAGAGGAGGGAAGGGAGCATATTTGAGAAATGTTACAAAGATGACATTAATAGACTTTGTCTACCGATTGGATACAGGGGATGGATGGTTGAAGGAATTAAGTATTGGTAAGTAAAAAGGCTTTGGCAGACATCTTCACTGTTATCAAGTATGTGAAAGGTAGGAAATATTAAGGCATTCTTTTTTTTATGAGGGCCTTTGATTTGAGGTTGGTTGATCACCTGTGAAAGATGTCAGAGGACAGAATTCTGTACAAGTATGTGAAAGGAGAGTCCCTGTGAGGTCCTTTCCTGCTCTGAGATTCTGTGTCCACCTGTTCTTTGAGTTGCTTTCATGACAAGGCTCCAGAGCTAACTCTCTTGTAATGAGGAGGGCACAGAGCAGAAAGGGTTGTTTGGTGACATCATGGTTTCTCTGTTTCTGTCTTAGAGATCATTAAGAAGAGACGTGAGAAATATTCGACATTCTCCCTCTCAAAATATTCTGATGAAGAGGTATGCCAACTCCTGGAGGACTCAAAGGCAAATGTCAGAAACAACAGGGACACCATCTTGGTAAAGGTGCGTGAATGGGGAGGGGGTCCTTAGGAAGCAGCCTCACTAGCTTCTGCCTCACAGAGTACACACATACTGGGACTGGCTTCTGTCCCCTGGGAGCAGCTGCCATTCCCTCTGCCCTTTTGGGAGAGGCCCCCATTCACTTTCTCAGTTAAATGCTTCAAGTGAGTGACTTGTTTTAGGACCCTAACATTTTGCTTTGTACTCTCATGCTTAATGTGACTTGGTCACATTCTCCTTACTCTTTCCCAGGCACAATAAAATGTCAGCTTGACTCCAAGGGTCTCTTGTTCCATCCTTTACTCAGTGCTATTTGCAGAAGCTTGGAGTTTGCAGGAGGAGTGCAAATCCCAGGGTCAGAATGACGGAGTATAGGCTCTGGGAACTCCCTTGAAATCTTCTTGAATCTTCCCTCTTGATCTGGTGTTTGCCTGAGGCCATAGTCCTTCCATTATCGATTCCCAAGTCTCTGTTACCTTTAACCTAGCCTTGCCCTCCATCATCTGTTACCTCAGTATTGCCTCATCCTACTTCCCACCCTTAGTCCCATTCCCTTGGTTCGTGGCATCTGACCTCTGTCCCATCAAGATTCCTCCTCAAGACCCTCCTTAGACCCATCCTACCAGACTACTAGACCTTTCCTAAATCCCTCCCACAATCTTTCTATATATAAGACCTATCCTATTTCCATGAAGGTGCTCAGATTCCTTGAGTCTAGCCAATGGTGAGATTCCTTAACTGTCTACCCAATATGACGAATCTTTGACAAACTTTGTTTTACTCTGACTGAAAGAAGACTTGGGTAGAATTCATTTGGGCAGGACCCAGTATGTCAGTATTTTGGGGATCCTGAGCATCCCTAAACCTCAACATTTTAAACCCCAGTGTTTTGGTTCCCTGACACTGGGAAAACTGCTAATCTCAAGTTCTCTAGCCAAGAATGGAGGGTACATAAACTTCCCACTCTCCCTATCCCCTTCTTACACTCTAAGAACCTTGGAGGTACTTTTCAGGCCTGACCTCTCAGGTCCCAGTAGGTCAGACAGTTAGGAGGCTGTGTTGTACTCAGCCTGATGCTCTCAGGTTCTTGGGCCAGTAGGTATTTTTGAGGCCATGGACCTGGGCATATCTTCTGAAGCATGGAGGACAAGAATAGAAGCCTCCATTTGGAAGTGTATGCTGAATTCTTTCAACTCTCTCAGTGCTAGGGAATTGGGAAAACTTTGGGTACCATTTTGTCTTTCATTTTGTCTTGTTATCTTTTGTTTGTTTCTTGAATCTAGATCCTCCTTTATGGATGAAGTGACTTCCAGCCCCCATGCCTATAATGGGCCAATCTTTTCCAATTCCCAAAAGTCTGCCTTTGGGTTGTCTTTTACAAAATTGGGAAAAATTCAGTTTCTCTAAAGAACTTAAAAAGAAAAAAGCTGGTATCTTTTTACAGCACTGTTTGGCCTCAGTATCACCTAGAGTACCATGAAGCCTGGCCCATTTTGGGAACTTTTCAGCACAATTCTCTCTTACAGTTAGAGTTATTCTGTCATCAAGAAGGAAAATTGTTGGGATCTGCTCACCTAGGATGCCCTGCTGGCCCGCCTTCCTCATTCACCCTCCCCGGGGTCTTTGGACATCTCCAGTTTCCTTCTCAAACAGAATGCCCCCCTGCCCCATGGGTTTAAAAATGCAGCTTTCTCTTCTCTTCTCGCTCTCTCTTCTCTTACCCCTCTCCCTCCCCTCGCTCCCCCTTTATCTCCCACTGGGCAGATTAAGTCATGTGCCTCAGCAACAGGGGCCAGAAGACCTATCCTGTTGGATGACAAATGCTCAATGTTGTTAGTCCAAAGTTCATATACTGGTAAGGCAAACAGCCTTATCAGGGCTCTGGCTCCTAGCACCTTGGAATGCAACAAGTCACCCAGAAGGCAGCAGGAGGGAACAATGGGGGTTGGGGACCCAACAAATCCCTCTTTTCTTTTTAAACAATACACTAGTGGGGGATTCACAATCTAGGCTTTCAATGCCCCCAAGGAGTTTTGTGAGACATGTACAGCACAACTCAAACATATGAGAATACAGCACAAGAGGAGCATCAGGCACAACAAAACAATCCCTAGGCAGAGCCCAGTTTTCCAGCTCCATGGAATAATGGAATAACCCATAACTTTCGTAAAATGTCATCTACCACATCATGGGGCGTCAGCTGAGCACGCTTGGCATGGTTCAGATCCCAGATAAGTTGATCTAAATCTAACATGTCACTTGTAGCGTTTCTACCTTCAATAAGGCCATGGAGGTGATTTTTAATAGCTTGCCAATGCAGGGCAGATGCATTGGGGGCAGGGAAGGCATAGAGTTAATGCTTTATAGCTGGGGGGAGGGAAGGGACAGAGTTAACCTGATTTCACAAACTGATGGTACATACACAAGACTGAAGTTACAACTATGCCACAAAATTCACCCCAAAATATTACAAAGGCCATCGTGTCATTTTCCCCCTTTAACAAATAAGACACAAATTCTTTTGGGGATCAGGGATGAAGGTCTCAGCTTCTCAGGTTGCTTCATGCTGAGAATGGATGTGGAGCTGTCCTTGTCTCAAATAGATCAGTCCAGAGCACAGGGGGGGAGGGGGGGAGGTGCTATGGCCAATGTCTGGAACTTAGTAGATGCCAGATCCAAGGGGGTGTTGGGTAGCACTTCGGGCAGTGGTTCATCTGAAATTGGAATGCACTCAGCCTAGAAGACACAAATCTAGTAGAGAGATTAAACAAACAAGAGCCAAAAGCAGTAGGGAAAATGACCAGAAGCAGAGTGAGCATGGGCTAGTATAATCCATTGCTC
>CM053588.1:20905639-20926241 GCA_028646515.1 Pseudochirops corinnae
ATTATACATTCAGTTGCAGATGTTAACTTTTGCTTAGTTCATGGAATAACTACAAATTGAGATTTAAAACAGCAAGGTGTCTTCTGCAAAACATCCTTTCTAGAAGTATTTCCTGTATGAAAGCAACATACAGTATACCACAAAGGTTTACCAGGACTCATATGCATAATTAATTCCTGTTCTATATTCCAAATTATTACCAAAAACCAATTAGTAGAAGTCAATTATACCAACTTTAAAGGGCTAGTTTCAAAACTGACTCATCAGTGAGTCTTTTTTTTTTCCTTTTCTTTTAACTGCTGCCCCTCCCCCATCCTCCTTCCTTGTCGAGGAGTGGAGAAATTCCCTTACTTAATCTGATAAGGACTCCAGGCAGTCTGTCTGAAACTAAAATTCACAGTAAGTTTGAACATTACAGAATCTATATACAATTAATAAAATGACCAGAAATCTTACAAGGTCTTTGTATAATTACTAAATTTTCCTTTACAAATTTCAAATTTCTTATTGTCCCTTTCCTGAGATTGATGAGGTTTCTAGGGGCCACCTAACTCCTCCTATACACATTAACAGCCAACAATCTTGGTCTTTAAAAGTAAATTTCTTATCTTGTGTCCCTCATCTTAAAGGGTTTTATAAAACGTTTCTTAATAAGAATATTTCCCTTTTTCAAAAACAATTTAACACAATTTCTAAATTCTCTGATCATAAAAATCTTTCCCACATAATTGACAAAACTTAAGAGGTTTCACTGGTCTTTTCTTCACATAGTTCATAACACAAGTGTTTACCAGTAACACAATTATTATGTTCTTACATTTAAACTTTTAAATTCAAAACCCATTTAATTACCAATCCAATGACCTTAATTCCGCTGGATGTATTTTTCAAATTGAGCTACATTCCTCTCTATATATTTTTAATTTGCTCAATAAGAGTTCTACAAAAACACATTTCCAGTTCACGTTGCACAGAGGATCATTCATAACTACAGGTAAAGGTGTATATACGTGGTTTTCTGAATAGCAGAAGTAACAACATATAACATAACATTTTACACAATTTTTCTCCATCTTTCAGTTTCAACCCAATTCAGATTAAAACTGACAGCATTCCTGGCTGTCACTCCGTTTTTTCACAATATATGGAGATTTTGCAATTTAGATACCATAATAACACAATGACATTGTAACATTAATTGCATTTCCAAAATGAGTAGAGGCTTTTTCTCCTCCAGCATTGTCTTTCTTATCTGATCTGGTTTGAGCCTTCAGCTGGCCAGATCAAAGATTATAAGGTTATCTTATCTTCCAAATTACAGTTATTTCAGAAAATATTATAGCACTTAGGTCAGAGTGTCCTATTCCCCATATTCCACTCCTTTGAATAACATAGTTCCTAATTCTAACAACATTTAAACAAACAAACAAAAATTGCCTTTGTTACAACATAGATGACACCGATTCCTTCTCACGTTTTAGATACCAGTTTACAATCTGCTGGGCTAATCATTTTAACTGCTTCTTTTGGTTCTAGTGACAATTACAAATATCTTTAAATTCCAATTTCTTAAGTCTGAAACATTATACATTTCATTTATATCCAAATTAACATACATAACCAGACCCTTAGATTTCCAAATTACATAATTTAGAAATGTTTAAAACTTATATTCTACTAAAAAACTTTAGGTGAATGCATTTCCAAACTCCTTTACACAGGAATTAAACTATAAATTTATAAATTTAAACCACTGTATACATTTTCATAATAGCCAAAAGTTCAAATGATCAATCTGAACATTGTTTACATTTATACCCAAATAAAATGGTCACACACTTTTCCAAATAAATCCAAATGCCAATCTATTCCCCAGAAATATCTTTAAGCCAACACATGGCCTTTCAGCATGTATGAACTTCAGTTTCCTTTAGACTAGCTGGGTGGATTATCATTTAACTTCTCTCTCAAGCAGGGGCCTTAGGAATTTTAATAATTATCTGACCCTTCTGACTTCCCATAACTTGGTTTGTAGGTTTTGAAGTCAGGCTGGGTTGCAATGGCACCCTAGACACTTTTCTTTTGGATCATCTCCTCGACTTTCCCTCTACCAGCCTCCTAGCAACTTAAATGTCCCCCCCCCCCCCCCCAGCATAAGGGCGTCCCCTTACACGGGAATCCACAGTCTGACTGACTGCCCAGAAGCCAGTGAAATTTCAGACGCTGCTGGCAGTGTCTGGGCACTCCAGGGGTCTCTCACCACTAGGGAGACAGTAGGAACAGAAAGGTCTAGGGAAGAGAACAAAGAAAAATTTGCTTACCTGTTATCCCAGTGGCTAGGAGAAGATCAGAGCTCCTTAGCCAAAGGGAGCTTTATAAATGAGAAAGCATGTGGGCCTGAGACTTAGCAAGGATGATATAATTTTAGGATTTCTAATGGGGGTTGGCACATAAGAGCTTTCAAAACATTTTTCTAACAGTAAGGGAGATCAAAGTAACACAATGAGAATAAACATTAGAGCAGTAGCAGTTCCTGTGCAGGGTCTGGAGGAGCTGTTTGCGTCTGGTGTCTTCTTTTTCCAGGTCCCTTGGCTCAGAGGTTCACTCAAGAGCAGGGATATTCACCAAGTCAGACCTGCCAGGGGCTCACAGAAACATGATTTAATACCAAAGGCACAAAGCACAAGAGGTTCAGTTTTCTAGCCATTCAGGGCTAGACACAATAAAATTTCATAAACAGTTTACCAAACATGCTCAAGTTTTGAGTTTTCATGATAGAGAAATTTTTGAAAGCCAATCTTATACACATATGGTTTTTAGAAGAATCAATTTGAACACAACTGTTGCTTTACTCAAAAATTTTTTAGAATCAAGTTACAAATCTTTCTGCTGTCTAAAAATGCTTCCTCACACACTTTCAACGTACTTAAACCTTTCTGAAACTGATATCCACTGTCTGGGGCTTGGATAAAAACCCTCATTTGTCCCCAAACTGTCTTATCCAGTTTATTCAACATTTACTTACATTTGTCAACCTCAAAACAAGATGGTTCACATCTTTTACTGACTACTTGCTTTGATCATTGAAACTTGCTATAGAAGGGATAGGCAGGGACATATGACATTCCAAATATGACAGTATAAAACATCCTTGGCTCTGTTTAAATTCGGGTAAAGTCACAGATATCCATCCGTGCAGTATTCGGTGCCACCTCACAGCTAGACTTAGGAATAGGTGGGAAAACATTCCTTTTCACAGGAATTTCATGGGTACACAGCCAGAAGAGGTCCCATCCTAGACCACGCTAAGATTGCCCCTTCAGCCTTTACCAGATGTAGACTTCCACCAGCATTTAACCTTGTGGCATCTGATGCAGCACTGACTTATGCAGACAACTATACCCGAATTCAAACTCCAGACAAAATTTTTTTGTGCTCCCAGATGCCTTTTACCTCCAACAACAAGCTTCACTAACTACAGCTCAGCGCCAGCTTTAGCTGCCATGAGCAAAGAGAATTTTCCCCCAGGTGTCACAAATGCAAGGAATTTCATTTCCTTGTCTCTCCTTCCCTCCCAGAGTGACCTTCCTTTCCACCCACAGTCAGCACCCATGAACAGCTTCAGGTTTGAGCATTAACACAGTTGCTCAAATGACTTAGTTCCCATCCCACAAGTTAAGCACAATACTCTAAAACATTGCAAAAGAAGTCACAGATAAGACAGGTTCACACTTTGAAATAAAACCCAACTGATTACCAATCTAATGACTTTAAAATTCCACATGAAGTTACACAGAAATAAAGTTTAAACAGCCCCGGCTTTTTTTCCTCTCCCCACCTCCAGGTGCCCAGGGCTGTTGCAGGTGGAGCCCTCAAGGGAATAGACCAATCAGGGGCTTCAGCAGATGGAAGGTTCTGCCCCAGGGAAGGGAAGGATGGAGAAAGGGATTCTGGGAGTTGTAGTCCTTGTCTATGGGAAACATAGCAACTTCCCCTTCCCAGCCTTCTAAGTAAACCCGCCCACCTAAAGTGGTGCAGGATTCTGCCTGAGTTTGGGAGAAACTCCGAGACCAGAGCTGTGGACAAGCTGCAAAGAGGCGCGGGGGGGGGGGGGAGGGTGGAATGGGGGAGGCAAGCTGCAAAGCTTGCGCGCTGGGCGCGCAATTTCCTGCTGGAGTAGGGCTCTCTTTGTTTCACTTTGCTTTGCTCCACATCACTGTATGGGGGCAGGGTCGGATATAGGCGCATGGATATCATCCCTTTGGCTCAAGCTGAGGTGGAGCGGAGGGGCGGGGTGGATCGCCTCCCTCATCTAGCGAATCTCCTGTCCGGCAAATGGCCACATGTCCCCAAGGCATGTGGGGCACATCTGCAAGGGTAGCCCTCACTATGCCAAACAACATAAAATCCTCATTATGCAAAAGGCCAGGGCTAGACTCTTCCCACAAGGCCACTCGACTCCCCACCCCCTCCCACCTCTTGGGATCCAAGCCCACGTGCTCCAGCCAGAGAGATACAATCAAGATAAGTTTAACAAACCTCCTACAGTTCTTTGTGTCTATAGTAATTCCTTGCTTTCTGGTTAACTTGTAAATTTGCATAATGTGCTCCTCTGTGGTGCTCGGGGCAGTGACAGGGAGCTCTAATCCAACTCCTATTGTCGTGCAGCACTCGCCCGCTTCCTCCCTAATGGAGGGCTGTTCCAGCTTCCCTACTTAGCTAGGGGTCTTGGTGGTCCCTATTTCAGGTGCCAGTTGATGGAATCCACTCACCTCGGATTCTTTGCTGGCCCGCCTTCCTCACTCACCCTCCCTGGGGTTTTCAGATGTCTCTGGTTTCCTTCTTAAACAGAATGCCTCGCATGCGCAGATGGGTTTAAAAATGCAGCTTTATTGTTACATCTTTTCTTCCCTTCTTTTTCTCTCTTCTCTTACCTCTTACCCCTCTCCTTCCCTTCGCTCCAACTTTATCTCCCCCTGGGCAGACTAAGTCACGTGCCTCAGCAACAGGGGCCAGAAGAAGGGGGGAGCTATCCCGTTGGATGACAAATGCTCAATGCTGTTAGTCCAAAGTTCATATTCCAGTAAGGCAAACAGCCTTATCAGGGCTCTGGCTCCTAGCACCTTGGACTGCAACAGACCACCCAGAGGGCAGCGGGAGGGAACAATGGGGTTGGGGGCCCAAAAGAAAATGGATAGAAATTCCCTACATAATGACTTTCATTGAGGTTTCTTGCAATCGCTTTCTCAGGAAAGATGGAAAGATGCTCATGGCTAGAGCTGCCCCAAAAATAGAGAATGGGAGCCAACTAAACAACCCCCTTCTTATGGCCTCTGTGGCTCTGGCCACCTCCTCTTCCCTGCCTCAGTTCCTACCAACCTCCCAGCTCATAAACCCACCCCACTGTCCTCCACAGAATTCCAGTTAGAAGACAAGCATAAAGCCACTGTTCTCATAGCCAGGAATTTATCTGACAAAGTAAAAAGAAGGAGAAATATGTAAAAAAGTTGACTTGCCAGTTAGCCAGGTTGAAGGGAGTTAAGCATGTAGACAGGAATGTAATAAGGCATATAATTGTGAGAGAGTCTCTTTCTCCTCTCCCTCTATCTCTGCCTGACTGGAGCAATCTGGGTGGATGAACAGAAAGAGAGAGAGAGAGAGAGAGAGAGAGAGAGAGAGAGAGAGAAGGAGAGAGAGAAAAAGGGAGAGAGAATATATTCAGTGAAGTTTATTTAATTAGCATCAGAATTTGAAAGAAACAAGACATCTTTCTGTTTTGTTAATTAAACCCCTAAAAGTTAAAATATTCCCTCTATATTCCTGAACTGTGGCCATGTTCTGGAGTGTAAAACATTTGGGTGTGAGGTACATGTCACAGTGTTGTCTCAAAAAAATGAATACTCTGACAAGTCAAGCAAGGGCATTTATTTGAGAGTGATGCACTCAGTGACCCTATTCCTTAAGGGAAATAGGCACCCCACTGGAATGAAGCATGGGGTCTATAAAGAGCAGAAGACGCTGGCAAATATCTGTTATCTCGTCCAAACCACAATCTCCTGTTTATGAAGGCAAACTAGGGCAAATTGGAGCTGCACATGCAGCTACCCACAATGCATACAGAAAAGACAATTAAGGGAAGGGGGAACAAAACCAAAATGCAAAGGATATTATAATGATCTCAGGGTCATCTGAGATGGATAGTGTGTATGTGCTGCCTTGGGGTAAGTCTCTTCTGTGGGGTAATGCATTCATTGGTTAAGATGTATTTATCTAGGATAGCTCATTGTCTTCTGTTGCTGACACAATAGCTGCTAATATTACTACCCCTATCCAAAGGACAGAGAAGAAAGAAAGGGAAGGGACTCTTTCCCCCTCAAATACACACAGATTCATTAAAAGAAGAAGATCATTTCACTGATTATAGAGGGATGGATTTGAGTGTGTGTCAGTGAAAGTTTCAAGGTGAAGAGAGGAAAGAAAAAAACAAGGCATACCTTTGGAATGTAACAGACATTTAACTCTTTCCTGGCTCACAAAAAAAAGGAAAAAGTCTTGTGTGAATTGGAAAACAATCAAAAGGTAATTGGGTTTAGTTGGAACATAGAGTTTGGTATTTAGGGAGTCTTACAAACTAAAGTTAAGTACTGACCAATTTAAAAATAATTTTTTAAAATAGGTATGTGTGTTAAAATTGGACATTTGACCATAAATTATATGAAACCCCTTTTCATAAGAAGAAATAGTAGAGATCTATTGATAAGCTATGGTTTCCTTTCCAGGTTGTGGAACCAAGATTTGAAGTAAATTAAGACTCTTAAATGCTCTTAAGTGTGATAGTTGGGGTAGATTAAATTCTAATAGCAGACTGCCATTTTTACAATCTTTGGCAGTGGGTTGGTTGGAAATGGTAGACCCTATAATATGAAGTGTTTGAAATCAATAGCATTTGTGTAAAATATAATACTGTACTATTAAAATCATAACCCAGATTCTGTGTAATACCATTTCGAACATAGATCCAGGTGTAATTAAATTAATTCTGGTCACATTTTAAGTGAAATGTGTCACTCCTAATTTGTTGCTTAAGATAAGTCAGAATTTATTATACTATTTGGCATTAAGACAAATTGGGAACATGCATAGATCTGAAATTTGTTGACTGGGTGACCTTAAGCAACTTACCTCAGTTTACTTCACATGATTGGAAAGTGCCTAATGCCTAGCAGAGGACAGACACTATACATGTTAACTGTTACTATTAATTCCTTGATTAGATGTGATCAGTACACAATGCCAATGGGGATGAGATGCCTGATTTTTCTGCGTAAGGTAATTTGGAAATGCATGCAACAGGATTGAAATTGACTGATCAGTGATGGGTTTGTTTCAAGTGCATAATATTGTTTCAAACTGGTAAACTTTTGTATCAGTTATGTCAAGCAATTTGTAACTTGAATGTTATTAGCGTATGAAGTCAGTTATGTTATTTTATCAACCCTGCTAAACCTGTTTTTATCATGTTTTGTAACTTCCATTTAGGGAACTGGATATTTCAACCTTTGCCTGTAGTTAAGAGGAAGTTACAACTGAACAATTTGGCTATCTCTTATGAAAGTTGTAAGATTGTTTTAATGTTTTCTATTTTTGTTTTAATTTTAAAACCTAATTTGGTAATAGATTACTATATGTGGAAAGGAGGGGATGAGGTGAAAGCTGTATCTGGATTGGTTCTGTCCATAAAGGGCAGTCCACCTTGGGGTATGAGGATATGCAGCAAGGCCAGTCTATTCTACCTTGAAGTGGGGATGGCATCAAAGAGCACAGCCAACAGTATCTCTAAGAGTTGATGGGGTGGATACTCCCCAACTCCCCTTCCTTAGGAAGATGGCCAAGGTTGCCTCCATTGTAGAGTTATAGGGGGTGATGGGAGGCTCCATGTGCCAGTTACCATATACTTGGGTCCTGAAAATAAACAAACTGTGTCTTCTCTAGTAGACACCAATGTAGAATGCATTATGCTATATAGGAACCCCAAAAGAAATCCTGGCAAGTGATTATCCATAGAAGGATACTGGGGAAATTCAGGCAGGGCAAAACAAACTAAATTAAAACTGAAAATAGTGGATTTACCATGGAGAGAGTATGTGGTTTATATTATCCAGAGGAAGAATATGGATAGTGTGGGCATGCAGGGGCATCAGGTTCAGCCTCTTCTCTGGGGGCTATGTTGATACTTCTTATTTTGTAAACTTGTTAAGGTCCCTGGAAACCATCTGTGTGGGCAAGATCATCAGCCCTGGGAAAAGAGCTTGCTTGGGTTATGGAGTTCCTAAATAATGATCTTGGCTTGTTGAGGATTTTCAAGTTTATGTGTAATTTAGAAATGATTTCTAATGATTGGTCTTTACGCTAGGACAAATTTAAACTTGATAAAAAAAAAAGAAGTGAAAGATGCTAAGTGAAATCTCCTATGTGTGTGACTCTGGGTAAACTCTTATTGCTTATTGCAATCCCATGAGAATAAAAATGACTATCTAGTTCTGAACTGTGATTAGTGAAAGTTGCCATTTGAAAGACCAGCTAGATGCTGGTATAATCATGACTCACTTTTTCCTTTTATAGGAAATTTCTATAATCAGACCAAGTGGTCAGTAAAAGATATGAGCACAATATAAGTATATGAGATCTTGCTGTTTTCCATCTGAATGTGTAGTTATTCCATATTGCAAACAAGTAGGTAAACTAGAACTTCACCTTGTTCTCAGTCTCCTAATGCTTATATAATCTTATGGGAAAGATTAAGTCCCTGAAATAGCTCATTCTTTCAGAATGCTTTGGGAATAATTGGACAAAGGTGAAATGTGAAATAAAGATATGAATCTATTAATTTGTGAGGTAGAAGGCAGAAACACTTTCAGATTGGTTTGGGAAAACAAATTTTAATGTAATCAGTTTCTCAGAGGGATGTGATTTATGGAATATTTTCTGCTATATTAATGGAAAGCTCAATTTATTCAAGTTTATTAGTAATGTGGAAATAACACCTGTTTTTACTGCATGTCCTATGGTACAAACATGTTTTATTATAAATAGCTTATTGATATGCACTCTTTTCTATATATAATTTGGAATTAATTACTTAAGTAAATTCTGAAGTCTTTCAATTATAAATGGAGTAAGGTCAGTCTCTTATAAGTAAAATCATTTGTGTAACCATTGAATCTGGAAAGCCTCTACCTGCAAGAATGTTGTTACTTATGTTTTCATATATAGGATTAAGTTCCTAATAACATCTTATCCCCCTAAAGGAATTGGAATCAGATTGGAAAAGTTTGAGAAAGTAACAAGATCAGATAATCCTGTACCTCAAATATAAATCATTCCAATGGGGCTTATAAAAATCTAAAGTTTTTGAAGCTTCAAGAAAACTTTGGGTTCCTACTTTGATGCTCCCCCTTATGGTTCTATTATTAAGATCAGAACTCTAAGGTTTGAGCTTGTTTTTCTTAATATGATCTAGTCACTGGAAAAGGGCAACATGAAAGGCTGTGCTAACTTGTATTGAGATTGCTTTTGTAAAAGCTTTTAGTAGAAGCATCTAAGGAGTCTCTACAAGTAACTTGGAATCAGAAAAACAATTCTCCTGAAGACATTTTCCAGATTTCTCCAAGAAAAGATGTTTCCCGAGACCAGACAACTACGTTGGACATCTGGATTCCAAGATGAAATTTGCCAATTAAATTTATGTTGGTCATCATTGTATAAGTCTCTCATTGACATAAAGGGATAAATGGAGGAAATCAATAATAAAAAATGATCCCATTTTATAACTGATTCTATTTTCTATCACCCCCAATATGTTGTTAAACTTGCCATGCCATGTTTATTTGTCTCTGAATCTAGTGCAGAAACTCAACTGACCTGTACTGAATTAAGTTCAGAAATTCAGCTCTCCCACTAATCAAATACCATTGGTTCTTCCTTCACCTCCCTGGGAGTGGGATGGGAGAAAGTTGGAACAACTGTGGCAATTTTCTAATTGGTCCTGTTGTTTTCCTACCTGTGCTTGTATTGCTTTTGTGGTTCATGCTTATAAATGGGACCATCCTGGCTGTACCCAAAAGAACTCTAAACACTCTCATATAGAGCTGCTCCAGGGACCTTGTGGAAGATATTTGGACAGAATGAATGGCTTTTCAGGGGACGGATTGTGGGGTTCCAATTGGGGAAAATTCATAATACACAGTAAGGAGTGAAAAATCATTAACTCCAACTCTGTGAAAGGTGAAAGCCCAGACATGGTGACCTGTTAAAAAAATTGTAACTTAGATACTGAATTATAACACAGTCACTAAGTCATAACTTAGATATGCTGACTGATGAAAGTCATAACATGGATACCATGAACTGTATGTGACCAGGTAATGACAAGAACACAGTCATAGTGACCCATACATGCTCAATACACAAACCTATTTTACCCAATAACATTGCATGAATGCCCAAGCTCAGAAATGAGCTCATTGCTAAGCAGAAACCCAAAATATTCACCAATCATAAGTGATGTACTCTATGGTTCCTTCCCCTTTTGTCTGATTTCTGTAATTATCATGGAGATTTTTTAAAAGTCTTCATTGGGATTCACTGTACTATCTGGCAGCTGCCCCAGATTGCCCCTGGTTGTAAGTAATTACAATGGTTGATTAAACTCCTATAATCATTCTGGAACCCCTTGCTCTCTTCCTATGGCATCTAACTTACCCCATGATTATGGGGGAGGTACAGGGTTCCCCATTAAGAGGAATTCTGGAACTTACAGTACTTAAACTAGAGAGAGAGGAAATAGAGAAAGGAAACTATAAATCACTATCTCTAATGAATATTGATGCAAAATAATTGAATAAAATTTTAGAAATGAGGACATAACAACATATCTCAAAGATTAGATAGATGGCTGTCATCAGACCTCCTCTGGAGAATAGCATTCAGGTCTCTGTGCCATGGTCTATGAAAGAAGTTGACAAGCTGAGTGTTGTCCAATTCCTCATGACCCCATTTGGGGTTTTCTTGACAAAGATACTAGAGTAGCTTGCCATTTCCTTTTCCAGGGTGCTCATTTTACAGATGAGGAAACTGAGGCAAACATGGTTAAGTAACTTGCCCAAGGTCACAATCTAGTAAGTGTCAGAACCTGGATTTGAACTCAGGTCTTCTTGATTCTAAGCCTGGCATGCTAGCCACTTTGTCACCTATCTTCCTTTGAAAGGTATGACTAGCCAAATGGAAAAGGAGGTCCAAAAGTTCACTGAAGGAAATAATTCCATAAAATTGAAATTGGGCAAGTACAAGCTATTGATCCCATAAGACATCAAGAAACAATAAAACAAAGCCCAAAGAATGAAAAAAAAAAAGTGAAATCTCATCTGAAAAACAACTTACCTAAAAATAAATGGAACAGAGATCTTTTAAGAATTATTGGACTAGAGGGAGGATTCTGGGAAGATGGGGGAGTAGTTCAGAAAATTCCGAGTTCTCAAGATTTTCCCCCACAAGAGTCAAAATAGCAACTTAGGGAAAACAAAATCTGGATGGAGATATGTAAGAACAGGGATATAACTAGTGTTCTCCTGGGACAATTTGAGATTGGAAGAAAAATCCCAGGATGAGGTTTGGTGCCTGTGAAGAGTAAACACTTCCAGGCTAGGTTCTGTTTTAACAGCCTCTTAAACAATAACTGGCAAGCCCTAAGGTTAATTGGCTTGAGAGGCTGCCTTGGCCCCAGCCCCAAGCACTTTTACCCCCAAGATAGCGGGGGGAGTTGGATATTTGAGCCTGGGAAGATTGAGGGAACCTCTACTGACCAGGAATGCCACACTCAGCTGTGCTGAAAAGAGTGGTGGGGGCAAGAAGGAACCAGCATATGTCTGGTGAGTGCAGAAGCAGTGGGGCAGAAAATACATGGTTGTGGGCACTTACTGGAGGTTAGAAGTTTGGCTTTGGTTTCAAGTTAGAGGGAAGTACTGCAAGCGGCACAGCTGAGTGGCCTAGCAACCAGTTGAGTAAAAAGACGGGGATGTATTCAATAGTCCGTTTATTCCAGAACCATTTCATATGGAGCCAAAGATACAAGGAACTTACAAGGTTTGTAAGCCCCTAGCAGAAGTTCTTACATAATCAGAAAAAAATACAAGGACCCTCCTTTGGTCTTGGCCACTCCCTACCCCAGCCTAAGGTAGTTATTCATTAAGATTTCATCCTGGGACCATGTCCAGAGGCATAAACAAACAAGGAGGCATAAACAAGACTTGCTAATTAACTACATAGAATTTTCCTTAGTTATTCATAGGACCATGGAGGCATCAACAAACAAGATTATACTCCTTCTGCATATCTGCCTAGTGGCTTCATAGAAGTTTGTAAAGGAGAGGGGAATATTCCATTAGTGGGGTCAGGGGACCCCTGGAAGTCCTCTACATCTACCCCATTTTATAGATATATATAGGAGAGAGGAACATTCCATTAGCAGAGCCTGGGGAGACTCCTGGAAGTTCTCTACGTCTCCCCCATTTTATTTATATATAGGAGAGGGGAACATTCCATTAGCAGAGCCTGGGGAGACTCCTGGAAGTTCTCTGCTTCTCCCTCATATTATTTATTTATAAGGCTACAGGCAGAATCATTCGGTTGGACATTATATACGACTTGTTGAATGATGTGAGAAAAACAGGAAATAAGTATGGGTAACCAGGTACATAAAACCAGTAGTACCACCCCTATTCCTAGGAAGGTTATAATTTTCTGTATTTGTCCAGGTAATATTCCCTGAGCTCTCTTTATCCAATCTACAATGTTTTGTGCCTCTGGATTTGGTAGTAGTGACTGCTATCTTTCATGATCCATGAGGTGAGCCAAATTCTCTAAATCATTTATGTCAAGAGATGTGTTACAGTCACCCTATAGCCCATTAAGATGATTTCTAATTTGGGCCATGTCATATTCTGACTCGTTATATTTTTTGTTTACCATACAGAAATACATATATTTATAATCACATATTAACTTTTGTTTAACTTGCATTAATTCAATCTCATCAGCTAAAGCAATTACATCATCTCTGAGCAGTTATTGCTTTATAAAAACTCTTACTGATTTCTGACTGTAACAAAAATCCTTGTGAAACATTGGCAGACAATTCATGCAAAAATTGAGCTTTCACTATCTGATTTTGTACAGTGCTGACAGAGAGACATAGCAACACTGCTCACTATAGTAGTAATCAAAGCAATTATCACAACGACAATATAGGAAATACACCTCTTTTTTCGATAAAAATCCAATTGTTGATTAATTTGAGCAATAGAATGATCAGCATGAGAGTAAAAGCAATGCTCACTCTCCACGGGAATCATAATCATGCTAGATCTTCTTATAACAAATAGCAATTGTTCCAAAGAAGTATTATCATGACATTCAGAAACCTTACAATTAACACGTGACATTATAATGCTTATCAACTTTAGTGATATTTACATTGCTAAGATTTCCCCACATGAATGCATACCTCCCTCCTAAACAAGCATGTACAAAGCTGTGGTCAATCTTGCTCAAGCATGTCCCATTAGGAGCAAAAGTAGCAAAAACTGTTGTTATTGGGGCCCACGGCAAAGGGATTTTCCATATTTCTGGGTTTCCTCTCTGTAAGTGTCCAAACCAATTTTGTTTAGGATACCCTCCATGTCTGTGTTTAATGTTCGTGTCATTGTGCCAGGAAATGTAGGTTTGCTCATCTACCTGATGACAAGCAGGTACATCAGTCCTACAATTCAAAAATGGAAGATCTGCTTGCCCTCATTTTGGCTCTGGCTCCTTCTCTGCTGTTGGCTTCATCTGGTTCTGGTCCAGAGGGAGCCAAATGTGTGGTCTCTGCATTTGTTGACACAGTCTTTGTTCTCCTTTCAGGTATCCAAACTTCCTTCTTATCATCTGTGGAAACACACAAAAAGCCTTGGCCAGGCACAGAGTTCGGACCTCACCATTGTCCCTTATCATTTTTCCACATCACCCATTCAGTAACTGCAGTTGCCTGGGGCTTTTAGAATTGCCAATTGTATGGTCAGTAACGCCCCCAAAATTTTCAGCTGGTGTTTTATTTTCATGATCTAAAGTTAAATAATTTATTACATATAATGACAACCCCAAAATTTGTCTCAGGGTACCCATGCACCAGGTCCCTCCTTTTAGTTTTTGAAGAGCAATTTTAAGTGTGCGTTTTTTTATTTCAACAATAGCCTGACGCATGGGGTTATAAGGAAGCCCTGTAACATGGTGAATACCCCATTGAAGACATAATTCAGCATTTTTGAGATGTAAGCGGGGCCATTGTCAGTCTTTAATTATTTTGGCACACCTGAAGCAGCAAAGCATGTAATAAGATGTTCTTGAACATGAGAACTTGAACTCTTTGCATCGATATTTGGATCTGAGTTTCTGGTTAGCATGACATAAATCCTTGGTTAAAAGTCTCTAAAGAGCACATAGAGATGATCCAGTTTACCAGTCATGCAGGGTTAGGTTCAAAGAATGTGACAAAGTTTTCTCCCGATTTCAATAATTGCATAATTCCATTAAGTCAGGTAGAGAACAAACTACTTAGAAGGCTCACACTGGACTAGTTCTGAGAAGGGAGATTTACATGTCACCAAGGTAACTAAGAAAACTTAAACATCTTAAAACAAAATACCAAAGTAATCCAATATTTATCACCAATATTAATTAACGTCAAGTCTCCTTGTATCCTAGTTACTCCTCCTCAATATCCATCTGACCAGCACATTTTGAATCCCAGATGTCTCATGTAGTTATGTGTTCCCTAGATACCTTTTCTTGGACAATAAGCTTTATTCTTTGCTTCTTTTGTTCCAGGTCTAGAGGTTTTTGGATAATTCTGTGAGTAACAAGACAATACAATTTAGTAAATTTGGTTCTCCAATCTTAAAACTTCAGAGAATTTCAATTTGTATACCATTTGCTACATTTAGCCTTACCTAAATCCTGTACCTGACAAAAGAATCATTTAAAAAAATTTCAGGGGGTGGCTAGATGGTGCAATGAATAGAGCACTGGCCCTGGAGTCAGGAGGACCTGAGTTCAAATTTGACCTTAGACACTTACTAGCCATGTGACCTTGGGCAAGTCACTTAATCCTAATTTCCCTGCCTTCCCCCCTCCAAAAAGCAAAAAAAAAAAATTTGAGGGCCCAACTGTAAGATGAACTTTCTGCCTTTTACAATTATTAGACAGATACTTCAAAAAATTTTACTTCTTTACCATTAACAATACAATTTATACATAAAATCCTTAATCCAATTTGGAAAACTTATGACTAAAGCATATTCCAAATTGAATTTCTCTCCCAGATAAATTTGGAAGCTAATCATACACATATGAATGTAGTACTTAGAGAAAACAGTCTAATCCTGCTGCTTTCTCAAAATTCTCTATGTTGTTCATTTAGAAAGCTTTTTATATGACATCCTTGTCTTATTACTTTGTATAATCATTTTCCCTTTAAGAAGGGAGAATTTAATTAATTAATTTAGAATTTATTTATTTTTATATCCTAACATTATAATTTGACCACAAATACAGCTTAAAATGGTAACTCAGACATGTTCCAGTATCAATCTATTATGAAATTTGCTATAAAAGGAAAAAGTGGGACATGGTTTTCATAACAGAGAGAAAACTCCTTTAGCTCTGTTTGATTCCAGGCATGAGTCATATCTGACAGACAATCATGTAGTCACAGAGTGTCCAAAGCAAGGCTCAGGATTATGTAGCTGGGAAAATTTCTTTTTCAGAAACAAAATAGTACAATGGGGAAACAGAGTCAGGAGGATCCTATCTAGGCTGTCCCAAGGTCCCAAAGTTTTTCCCAGGCACAGACATCCACCTTTAGCAGTCCCCAGACTATAGTACATGCCATTTTCTACTATTCGCTTCATGACAATTCAGGCAACTGTCTGTAATCAAAACTCAAATAATAGTGAATTATAGTCACACAAATTTTTACCTTAAATAGCATGATTTCACCAACCACAACCTAGGTTTAAGTATCCTTCTTGATGTTTTCCTAACAAAGGATATTTAATTAATTCTTTACTTATAAAGAAAAGCTACCCATATTCTGAGGCTTCACATATACAACAAACACCTGATACTTGAATCATTGTTAATATGTTGAAGCTACATCTTTAAAGCATTATATATGCTTTCACAATAGTCAAGGATTTCAAATGACAATTACTATAGTAAACTTATCTGTTTTATAACAAAATATAACATATTCACTCTTAGACAGTTTTCAAATATTTCTGGCTTGCTCTCAGACTTCCTCAGTTTTCTCTCTGGAGATTGAGAGCATTTCTTCATCATAAGTTTTTTTTGGAATTGTCTTGGATAATTATATTCATCAGAGTGGCCAAGTCTTTCACAGTTGGTCATCATTATAGCATTGCTGTTACTGTGTACAATGATCTCTCAGTTCTTCTCACTTCACTTTGCATCATTCCATATCTGTATTGTCATGTTTTTTTTTAATAGTGATTTAGAATATTTTTAATGTAACTGTTGGTAGCTTTGATTTCTTCTGAAAACTGCCTGCTCATATCCTTTGACCATTTACTAACTGAGCAATGGCTCTTTTTTTTTTTTATAAATTTGACCCAGTTTTCTATATATTTGAGAAATGAGACCTTTATCAGAGACACTTGCATAAAAAATCTTGATATCCATTGTGTAAGGTACATTTTAGCAAAATGTAGTTTCTCCGATTGTCTCTTTTAATTAGGTATATTTTTGCTTTTGCTTTGAGTTCATGATTGCTACCCCTGGCCTTTTGACTTCAGCTGAAGCATATTAGATTCTGCTCCAGCTCTTTATTTTAATTCTGTGTGGGTCTTTCTGTTTCAGATGTGTCTCTTGTAACAACATGTTTTGGGATTCTCATTTCTAATCCGTTCTGCTATCTGCTTTTATTTTAGGAATGAGCTCATCCCATTCACATTCATGATTACTGTATATTTACATCCATCCCATTTTCTTCTGTTTCTTCCTCTCTCTTTTTTATCTCTTCTCTCTTCAAAAGTTCATTTTGTTTTTAACCACAGCCTCCCTTAATTTGTCCTCCCTTTTATCACTCCTCCACTTTTCTCTTATCTCCTTTTCTTCCTATTTACTTTTGGATAAGATTGATTGCTATATACAACTTAGTGTGTATATTTATTCTTCTCTCTTTGGAACAATTCTGAGTAGAGTAAGGTTTAAGCATTGCCTGCCACTCCCTTTCACCTTCCACTGTAACAGCTCTTCCTCACATTTCTCCTACACATGAGAAAAGTTTCCCCATTCTATCTCTCCCTTCCCTCTTCTCCCAGTGCATCTCTTTCTCATTCGTTCATTTTATTTTGGAGATGATTCTAACATTATCCACTCATATCCATGCCCTCTGTCTATGTAAACTTTGAATTGCCGTAATAATGATAAAGCTTTTAGGAGTTACAAGTATAATCTTCCCATATAGGAATGTAAACAATATAGCTTTATTGAGTCCCCTATGATAACCTTTCATGTCTACCTTTTTGTGGTTCCCTTGAGTCCTGTGTTTGAATGTCAAATTTTCTATTCATCTCTGATATTTTCATCAGGAATACTTGAAAGTCCTCTATTTCATTAACTATCCATTTTTTTGTCTCCTGTAGGCTTCTACTCAGTTTTACTAGGTAGGTTTTTCTTGCTTCATAATACTAGCTCCTTTGCCTTCTGTAATGTCATATTCCAATTCCTCTGCTCTTTGAATAAGGAACCCACTAAGTCTTGAGTTATCCTGAATGTGGCCCTATGATATTTGAATGTTTGCTCATAATATTTTCTCTCTGACCTGGGAGTTCTGGAATTTGGTATTCCTGGTAATTTTCATTTTGGGATTTCTTTCAGGAAAGGATTGGTGATTTTTTTCCATTTCTATTTTTCCCTCTGGATCTAAGATATCAGGGCACTTTTCCTTGATAGTTTCTTGAAAGATGATGCCTAGGCTTTTTTTTTTTGATCATGACTTTTAGGTAGTTTAATAATTCTTAAAAGATTTCTCCTCAATCTATTTTTAGGTAAGTTGTTTTTTTTTTTTCTGATGAGATATTTCACATTTTTTTTTCTATTTTCAAAAGTGTTTGGGCTTTGTTTTATTGTTTCTTGGTGTCTCATGAGATCATTAGCTTTCACTTCCACAATTCTAATTTTTAAGGAATTGTTTTCTTCAGTGAACTTTTATACTTCCTTTTCCATTTAGCTAATTCTACTTTTTAAGGGGCAGCTAGGTGGCACAGTGGCTAGAGTGTCAGGCCTAGAATGAGGGAGACTTGAGTTCAAGTCTGACTACTGACACTTACTAACTGTGTGACCCTGGGCAAATCACTTAACTCTGTTTGTCTCAGTTTCCTCATCTGTAAAATGAACACCTTAGAGAAGGAAATGTCAAACCACACCAGTATCTTTGTCAAGAAGCCCTCAAATGGGGTCATGAAGGGTTAGACATGAGTGAAACAGCTAGGTAGCACCAGTACGACCACTAACAAAAAAACCAAGTCACTTAACCCCAATAGCCCTCCAAAAAACAACAACAACAAAAAGGCAGGACTCTCTCACATAGCCAAACTTTATTATCTGCAGATTTCAGGATGTCTTCAGTTTTGATTTCAAAGTTCTAACTTCAACTTTCTGTACTGAGACAGGACAGAGCAGTAAATCAGGACACCACCAACAGTGAGAGAAAAAGAGGAGGTTTTCTTAGGATTGCAGATTCAATGATTTGAATCTCTACCCTATGTTAATCTGTGGTGGGGGCATCAAAAAAATAGTCACCAAAGAGAAAATCATGGTCAAAGTCCAATTTTCTCCTTTTATAAATTTCCCCAAGTCTAATAAATTCATAATCAAAAGTGTCATACCTTACTTCTTAATTCATCGTGCACATCCTGGTTTATAAATTTAATCTGCTGTTCAAAGTCACAGTCTTGGACCAATAATTCACTTCTTCCCCCATGCTCTCCCTTTTTTTTTGTTTCCTTCACTGGCTAGGCTTTTTGAAAACTAATAACAGCCCCAATCTGCCTTGAAGGCCAATCAGGCTTTTCTGCTAAGTTCCTCCCTGGAACATTTCCTTCTCTTTTTTTTCTTCTAACTCCGATTATAGTAGGATTCTGTATTCAAAACTATTTATCATCCTGTAGTTGGCATCTCTCTCTAAGCACCTACATGCTTTTCTCAATGACACTTACAAGCAGACAATGAAAACAAGTCAAGAAACACGTGCATGCCATGGTTCTATTTCATACTGAGATGTGGAGAACATTGGACCACTATGAGCTAACTCTCTTTATCTGATGCCAGGTTCTTTGATTTTCTCTGTTTTTTTCCCCACTTGCTGGGGAAACAGGACATGAAAAGAGTTGGGCTGCACAGCAGCCCCCAACCAGAATATCTCTTTTACATTCCCACTGGTTTGGTCAATAGGGGCCTGCTTTTCAGCATTAAATTAGGGCTTATTAGCCTCCATCTGTCACTTATGTGATTATTCCCCCCACTCCTACTTTCTCATTTTTTCCTCAACCTCAAAGTAGAAATCTGATTGCCACCTCATTGCTTTTCTATTCAAGTTGGATGAGAGTTTGCTCCCAACTTTTCCATGGAATAGAAGGTGGGACATGCTACCTTTCTGTCTGTCTATTTATCTATCTATTGTTGCATTTAATAGTATTTTTCCAATTATATGTTAAGATAGTTTTCAACATTCATTTTTGTAAGATTTTGAGTTCAAAATTTTTCTCTTTCACTCCCTTCCCTTCCCATACCCCAAGACAGCAAGCAATCTGATATAGGTAGTACATGTACAACCATGTTAAACATTTCCACATGAGTCATGTTGTGAAAGAAGAATCAGAATAAAAGGGAAAAACCACAAGAAAGAAAAAATGAAAAAAGTGAAAATAGTCTGCATCAATCCACATTGAGACTCCATAGTTCTTTCTCTGGATATGGATAGCATTTTACATCATGAATCCTTTGGAAATCTTGTCTAGATCTGTCTAGGTCTATCATAGTTGAATATGTTACAACATTGCTGTTACTGTGTGCAATATTTTCCTGGAGGTGGTATAATCTTTTAGGTTCATAGTACAAGGACAGTTTGACCAAGTGATAGGGCTTGGTTGCTTCCTACCAGGGCACAGTCTTGATCCTTGTTTTATTAGTTTTCTTTTCTAACCACCATGAGTTCACTTCATTCTCCTTCCCTAAGTGCCCCCATGACATCTCATATACTAAGGTATGAGGGCAAGAGGGCCTTCACTGCTGTAACTTATTCTTTCTTTATTACTCATCAAGCCCTTTAATAACCACAAGGTAGACAAATGGAAAATTTCACTTAAACTTTATGACCAAAGAAGAATTGGAGAGCATTACAAAATGCAAAATGGATAACCTTGAGTACATTAAATTGAAAAGTTTCTGTACAAACAAAGCCAATGTAACCAAGATTAAGAGGGAG
>CM053588.1:20926741-20941829 GCA_028646515.1 Pseudochirops corinnae
CTGTTTTTTTCATCCAAAATGCTTGAAAATCCTCTATTTCATTGAATGACCATATTTTCCCTGTAGCTGGATAGGTGATTCTTAGTTTTAGTCGTAGCTCCTTTGACCTCTGGAATATTATATTCCAAGCCCTTTGATTCCTTAATGTAGAAACTGCTAGGTTTTGTGTTATCCTGATTGTGTTTCCACAATACTCAAATTGTTTCTTCCTGACTGCTTGTAGTATTTTCTCCTTGACCTGGGAACTCTGGAATTTGGCTATAATATTCCTAGGAGTTTTCTTTTTGGGATCTTTTAAAAGAGGTGATTGGTGAATTATTTCAATTTCTATTTTGCCCTCTGGTTCCAGAATATCAGGGCAATTTTGCTTGATAATTTCTTGAAAGATAGTGTCTAGCCTCTTTTTTTTTGATCATGGATTTCAGGTAGTCCAATAATTTTTAAATTATCTCTCCTGGATCTATTTTATGGGTCAGTGTTTTTTTTCCAATGAGATATTTCACATTGCCTTCTATTTTTTCATTTGTTTTGATCTGTCTTATAGTAAATTGACTTCTCATAAAGTCATTAGCTTCCAATTGCTCCAATATAATTTTTAAAGAGTTATTCTCTTCAGTGAGTTTTTGAAATTTCTTTTCCATCTGGCAAATTTGACTTTTTAAGGCATTCTCTTCCTCATTGGCTTTTTGGGTCTCTTTTGTCATTTGAGTTAGCTTATTTTTTAAGGTTATTTTCTTCAGTGTTTTTTGGGCCTCCTTTAGCAGGCTGTTGACTTGCTTTTCCTGATTTTCTTGCATCATTCTCATTTTTCTTCCCAATTTTTCCTGCACTTCTCTTACTTGATTTTCAAAATCCTTCTTGAGCTCCTCCATGGCCTGTAACCAATTCATATTTTTCTTTGAGGCTTTTTCTGCAGGAGTTCTGACTTTGCTGTCTTCTTCCCACTTCATGACTTGATCCTTTTTGTCCCCCCAAAAGGAGTCTGTGGTCTGTTTGTGTTTCCTCTGCTTGCTCATATTGCAAGCCAATTACTTGGCTTTTGAACTCTTTGCCACAGTAGAACTCTGCTTCCAGAATGGAGAGAGCTTTATCCCAAATTGCTGGGGTTTTTGCAGCTGCTAGAGCTATTAGGAGGGTGCTCTATCTACAGCCCTCACAAGCTCTGGCATACTGGCCACACACCCCAAGACCACCACCCAAGACCATGATCCAGATCCAAGACAGTTAAAGCAAGAGCTATTACCCTAATGGTTGCTTGGTCCCCCTACAATCTGCAGGCCAGGAGCTCCTGAATCAGTCATGTGGTGCAGCCATGACACCTCTACTGCTTCTTGCCCGGGGGGCAGGGGCCAGACCACTTCTTCTGTCCCTCCCTGTTCCAACAGGATTCCACACTGACCTTTTACTTTGTCTTTGGCATTTATGGATTGAGAAGTCTGGAAACCCCCACAGCTACTGGTGATTTACTCTCCTGAAGTCTGCTCTGGCTGCAGCTGGTTGGGCCCGTCCTGGGGCAGGAACCTTGGCTCATGAGGGACTGAGTCTGGCTCCCAGCCTGGTGTGATAGTCCCTTTCTCTCTGCCTACCAGGCTGCCTTCAGCGGGAGATGTTTCTCTCTTTCACTTTGTGAGTTCTGTAGCTCTAAAGTTTGTTTAGAGTAATTTTTTTTACATGTATTGGAAGTGATTGAAGTGGAAGCTCATGCCAAGTTTGTCCTTCTACTCTGCCATCTTGGCTCCACCTCCTTTTTAGCTTTTATTAGGTATATTATATCCCCAGTCAGTAGCCAGTCATTCCTATGTTGATGCATGGTCCAGCAATCAAAATTTCATTCTCAGGTATCAGCTTTGTCAGTTGTTCATTTCTCAGATCAATTTTTCTCTTTCGTACCTCTTGTCAATAGATGGGGGGAGAAGAATTCCCCATGTGACCCTGTGGTCTTTAGTTCCCCCGGCCCCCCCCCCCCCCATAAGACTTTGTACTCTTTGGCTATACTTGTTTAGATTTCTTCTGGCAATAGTATTTGTTCTTGGATTGCTGGAAGTTGTAGCGGTTATCCATTTTGACAAATATTGGTCCCTTGTCTGTTATGTATCAGATACATGCTCTGAGAAGACAACGAACCTCTATTTTCATGAGCTTAACAAAGAGCTGATTGAGGAAGCTTCAGTGGAGAGGTATTGAATGCTTCTACTCCTTAGTATTTCCCCCTAATTGTTACTGAGTGATCTCACATGAGAGATATTGTGGATCTACCTTAATGTTTCTCATGGTGTATACAGGTGCTTCTTCACCAAATGTACATTTGGCTCCATCCTCTTCTCTGCTTTACTTTTTCTGGTTTCAAATGCACCCTTTCCCTTTCTCATCTTTGTGACATTCTTCCATTTTCCAACTTGCTTACACAGGTCCGATTTCCCCTCTGCTTCTTCACATCTTTCTTATACTTTTGATTTTCACATTGAAGCCCCACTTTGACTTTTAAAAGAATAATTTCATTTCCCATTCAAGCGTGGAGAATGCAGATAAATGATTTGAACCCCTTTATTACTGAATCATGTTTCATTCTGTGTATCATGGAACATTGATAAGATTGAGAGTACCAAGAGAAGGGCAACAAAGTTGGTGAATGGTCTCAAATTCATGACATATGAAGATAATTGAAATACCTGAGAATGTTTATCCTGAGGAAGAGAAAACTTTGGGGTACATGATATCTGTCTTCAGATATATGGATGGTTGTCCTGTGGAGAAGGGGTTAGATTTGTTTTGCTTCATCCCAGATGGAAATGGGGGAATTTATGAAGAGGCTAATTTAGCCATGATGTCATGAAAACTCCCCCATCATTTGAAGTGTTTAAAAATAGAGTTACCTCCCTCCCATCATGGTGCCTTTGTTGGTGGCATCCTTGATGAGAAAGCCCCTTCCTTACTGGTCTTCCTTGGTGGCTTCCCTACTGAGGAGGCCCCTTCCTTGGTGGTTTCCTTTGGTGGCCTTCCTATTGAGGTGGCATCATCCTTGGTGCTGTCCCTGCTCAGCTGGTACCTTTGCTCTCCTTAGAACTAGTCCAGCAGATGCTGGATGGCCACTTGCCAGATATGTGAAGGAATTAGGATGAGTGGGTATTGGATTATATGGCTACTGAGGTGCCTTCTAACTCTCACATTTTGTCATGTTGTTATTCTTCTCTCCTGAGAAGGAGAATAGCCTACATTTTGAACATAGAAAGCACTCACTTGACAGTGGCAGAAATCCAAATGTCATGTGCTCATTGTAGGCCATTACAAAAACTTTCCTGTTTTCCATGCTTGTTGAGATCCTCAGCCTCTTTTAAGGCATGACTTTTTGGCCTTAGCATAATGCTTCTTAATTACCTTAGTAAGTGAACAATGGGGCAATCCTGCCTGACAATCTGGTTTTCTCTCACTGAGCTTGATCCATTATTATTTCCTGATTAGGTCCAACTAGTTGGTGCCAGGGAGTCACTAGGAAGAGACTTGTATAGTAAGTAGGTCTCTCTGGAAAGAGTAGGTGGTAGTGATGTGGTTCAAAGGGGTTTAGGGACTCCTTAAGGACTGAAGTACAGGAGAGGGTTTTCTGGAATTAATTCATGGACTCAAGCATCGTTTAAGTCAAGGTGGCAAAAGTTTATTGTAATGCCAATATAATGGGCAGAGCTCTTTAAGGAACTTGCAACTCAGAAAGAATAATGCTAAAGCTTATATAGGAAAAGTAGTGGGTTATCTGGCAGATGTGCTAATTAGGTGATAACTTACAACCTTGGTCATAGGCATCATTCCCTACTGGAAACCAGGGGAAGGGGTTTCTTAGGGTGTACTTTTGGTCTGCTATGTCTCTAGCAAGATAGTTTTGAGAGTTGATGTCTATAGCTTGACCTCTGGATTGAATATGATAACTTTGGGAATCAATACATGATAATTCTGTGGTTACAAGATATTCCTGTTTTTACAGGAGAATTTCTCCAGAGGTCACCTTGTTCTTGAGATAGTGATAGATTGTTTTACTGGGGCCCACTCAGGAGTTATTGTTAGCCATAGTGTCCTTATGCTGCGGAGAAAACTGTCAGGAATAGTGTTTTGAAGCTAGGGAAATATGTAATCTTGGAATTGGGGTCCAAGCACAAGCACCAAAAGCACCCCATCAGTAGGAAACCTGAAGTTGGAATATGTCTTAGTGTGAATGTAGCTGAATATAAAACCCCTGGATGGTGTGAGTCTATTTTTGTGGAAACCACAAACCACGGTGTGAATTTTTCTGGGTGTAAATCTTATCCTGTTGTGACTCCTACCCTGATATAAAACCTGCTCACCAAAGTCACAGTTTTGTTTTCTTCCCAGATGCCTGGTTTGAATTCACCCCGATTGGGCTGGCTACTCCACAATTGGCTACTCAGCACCTGGTGCTTATGTCTCCGCCAGTCATTGTGGGAGCAAGTTTGAGGGAGGGAAGCTCATCCAAGAAAAACCTGAAAGTGATTTCTCCTACCTATGAGGTAAGGACTGAATCTATCCTCCAACAAGAGACAGAGAAACAGGAGCCATAGGGTTGTTCCTCCTTCAATGTTACTCTCCCAGCATTTGGCATCCACTTAGAATACTGGTCTCCACAGGTTCCTCACCTTTGGGGTTCCATGAGAGAATGGGAGAAGCTTGAAAAGCCTCTACAGAGCAGCGCTGAGATTACTTTGTGATGTGAACCCCAGTAGGAAACCTTGCTAACTCCTCACATAATTTGGCACCCAGAGGTGAAATCCTCTTTACTTCCATGTCTATACCAATGATTTGGGTATCTGTATTCTTTACTAATTTGAAGGGGGAGAGACAGGGCAAATGGACAGAGGAATGTTCTTTTGGTACTTAGAGATACAAAGGGCCAAATGAGAACCCATCCTGTAATTTCTTTCTGTGATATTCTCCTTCTCCTCTTCTCTATAGTGTTATATAGCAGTGCTTTGGTTGACAAAGACATTATCCTCAAAACCATCTTGGGTAGGTGTGAGAAACCAGTTTTTATCAGGGTTTGGAGAAGGAAGGAAAGGGAACAAGGTGTGATTTGGGGCCAGGGTGAGACTTTCTCTTAAGCCCCAGTGAAAGAATCTCCATTCTTGTAGATTTCTTCTGGAAATTTATTCATGGTTCAAACTCCCAGGAAAAATGGTCCTTAATGATCCTGAAGGTAACAACCTGAACTTGGATGCTCTCATGTCTTGGTATGGGCTTGGTCCTTTTTTTTGAGGCAATCAGGGTTAAGTGACTTGCCTAGGGTCACTCTGATAGTAAGTGTCTGAGGCCATATTTGAACTCAGGTCCTCTTAAGGGCAAGGCTGGTTTTCTATCCACTGTGCCACCTAGCTGCCCCAAGGATCAGTTTTAAAAAGATTATATTGGGTGATTATGGCCAAATAAACACACCCATTTTGCTTGAAACTTTAATGAGCTAGATTATGAGAACTGGAATCAGTGGCTTTTGAATTATACTTGATAGCCCTACCTTTGTACTCAGTGGGAACCATGCTCCCTAACTATGTTCATTGTTTCATCCTGTTGAGATTCAGAAGGGCAACATGAAATGATTTTAACGAAAACCAGTCAACTGTCTTAGTTTGCAGGGGACCAGAGAGAAAATGGAACGATTGGTTCTTAAACACAAAGCATTTACTAAATAATAAGGCAAAAGCAAAATTAACCCTAAAATTTACTCAGTAGTAGCCAAATGCAGGAATAGTGGAAAAGTTATAGTTCACCCACGAGTCTGGCTCATACTCCCACCAACCCACATTGTGTCCCTAAGGGAGACAAGGAAAGGGCGTGTGAAGTGGACACACACTGAATGAAGTCAATTAGTAAGTCAAATATATAAAGAAACCCATGTGCCTGGGGCAACAAATCACTCTGGGATTGTCTTCAGAATTGTTGATCTCTTTAGTATGCCCCATGTATCACTTGGTAGGCAAAATCATTTTTCAGTTAGTTGCTCTCCTGCTGAGCAAAGCCATTTGACTGCTCCCTTTTGAACTACTGAAGCAGTGTCAAGTTCTCTTTAGCACATAGCTGCCAGTGCAAGGGCTTCATAAAGTGTTAGGCTCTTTTAGCAAAATGTAATATTACGCTCTTTTGATGAAAACTTCCATTAAATTTGTAATCAGCCAAGGTAATTAGGTCTATTCTGTATGAGCTATGAGAAGTTCTCCCTTTTTAAGCTATAGTGAACAGTAAAGAGTAACACAGACACCCTGAAAGATTTCCTGTCTCACAAAGGGCACTACCTGACAATGAACCTAAGTACTCTTTCCATTGAGGGAGGATTCTGATGTTCTCCAACCACCTTCCAGCACCTACAGAGCTCTCCTCTAATTAAACAGCTACTGGCTTCAGCTGCCAAGCCTACCTGTCAGCCTGGCTCAGTCTCTACCAGCTTCTATAGCTTGTGTTTTGTCAGGTGCTTCTCTCTATGCCTTTTGTTTTCAGCCTCTGATTCCACCTGTGCTCAACTTCTCCTACCCTATTTTCTATACCTTCTGGTTTTATCTATATATTTTATAATGCTTCAAATCAGAGCCTCCTCATAAATGGTGACACATTTCTGTCTTATAATTTGAAACTAAAAAATTTCATCTTTCTTGCAAATGTGACCCCAGTTGTCTTTATATAACTGTTCCATGCATTCTTTTTTTTTTGGAGGGGAGAGAAGGCAAGACAATTGAGGTTAAGTCACTTGCCCAAGGTCACACAACTAGTAGGGTGTGTCAAGTGTCTGAGGCTGGATTTGAACTCAAGTCCTCATGACTCCAGGGTTGGTGCTCTATTCATTGTACCACCTAGTTGCCCCCCCCCCCCCCTCCCAGGCATTGGATGGATAATTTCTATTGGAATCTTCAAATTATTTATATAATCATATGTAAATAAACATGTAGAACACAATGCCCTGTCATCTTCCCTACCTCAATTGACATGTCTTTCATCAGACCCTGTTGATAAATTTATGTGAGGCAGTTTTCTTTCAACTCCACAGTACATCTGCATCTCTCCTCAATCTTTTTTTTTCAAGTTTCTTTTCAAGTTCATTTTGTCATTGTCTTTCACATGAATCCTCTTTTTTTTGCTCCCTTTAGCAACCTAAAAGGTCACATAATAAAGGGATCACATTTACACATACAACACTTAGAGTAGTTCACTGGGAAGGCATTGAACTTGGGCTTGCTTTTGGGGCACTACCATGTTGGAGAGCTAGAGATTCATTAGAATATATGAGTCTTACCCAATTGTCTCAAGACTCACAGTGACCCTGTTGTTTAGGGGCCTATCTTGCCTGAAATTTTCATGAGCTGGATTATGTGGACATGATTCAATGGTTATTGAATCATGCCTGACAGCATGACACCTTTTCCTCAGTGAGACCCATACTCCTTAACTATGTTCCTCATTTCATCCTTTTGAGATTCAACATATCAATTTATGAATTAATTTTAGGACAATCTAGTCAGCCTTCCTTGGCGTGCAGGCAAGAAATGCCAAGGCAAACACCCTTTGCTATTACTAGATAAGCTAACACTCTTGCTTTTGCATCTGTGCTGAAAACCATATTGACCATGACCCTGGGCATCTAGTCACCTCTCTAGGCCTTTAAATTGCTGAGAAAGTGACATTCTGTATTGGTAGAGGGAGTTTTTCTCTCCTAGGTATTCCCTATGTCAATAAAATTACAAATTTAGTCCTTATCCCTATATTTATTCTGTACATCATTGTATATGTACTTGTAGTCTCCTCCAGTAGAATATAACCACCTTGACAATAAGGATTTCTTTTTTCTTTGTATTTTTAACCCCAGTACCTAGCACAGAGTAGGCTCTTAGTATATGTTTGCTTGCTTGAATGGTTGAATCAAATGCTTGAAGACAGCCATCATAACCATCCTTCTCTTCTGTTGTATTTCTTACTGTCTGAGGAAAGGAAAGATAATTGAACTGTGACATAGCATTTCACTCAGCCATTTCTATGAATCAAAGCAGTAATAATGGCAATAAGTATCACTCCTATATTCATAGTACTCTAAGGTCTACAAATCCCTCTCCCCAACAGAACTTGGGGAAATAGATCCCCCTCCTTTTAGAGATGAAGAAACTGAGGCAGGTCAGAAAGGGAAGTGACTTGACTAATGTTACACAAGTAAGAAATGCCAGAACAGTGATTTGAATTCAGTTCACAGTGCTCTTTCCACTAAATTTGCTGCTATCCACAAGGGAGATTTAGGATGACTCTGGAGAAGAATTTCCTTGTAGGAGGATCAGATTCAGTGACCAAATGGATTACTTCTCTTTAAGGATCTTGTGGTTGGTCCATCTTCTGAGGATGGCTTAATGGCTAGAATTATTGACTCCTCCAAGCACTTTCAAGCTTGGGCCAGTAGGCATCTACCTGTGAAAAAATAAATTTCTCTAGGACCCCTATCCAAAGAGAGTATTCTCCACCTCTCAGACACCTCTACTCAATCCCTGGAGCCCGGGGGAGTTAGAAAGAAGAGATAGTATTTATATTATGACCTTTCTTATCAAGAGTTACCTTGAAAACCACCAGGGATCAATTATTTGATTTGGTTTCCACCTTCGTAACAGATGGAGAATATTTAGGAGACATCCTGAAAAATCTACAGTGTATAATGACAGGTAGGAAGCGATAGCGGTAGTTCCTATAAGGTGTTCAGTACCATGGAGAGAGCCCCTCCCTTGATCAGAAACTCATAGGATCTCAAAACTAGAATGACCCTTAGACTCATTTTGTAGAAAAAGCACATGAGAGATTTGTTTTAGAGCCAACTAGGACTTAGGGGCAGAGTTGGGAGGTGAACCAGGGTCTTCTGACTTCAAATCTAGGTTTCTTGCTACCACACAATAAAAGCTTTATCTTGAAGTGCATGTGTGTGTGTGTGTGTGTGTGTGTGTGTGTGTGTGTGTGTGTGTGTGTGTGTCCTTTACTTAGGTCACTTATCTTTTATCAACTCTACCTTCAGGAAGCCTTTGACATGATGAATAAGACAAGGCATCAACTTTTGGGCAGCTCCTAGGTTAAAAGAGAAGGCAATTTTCACCTCTAAGACGCTCTGGTGTGACACAGTCTGGCCCTAGAGGGATCCTTTAGTTTGATGAAAGAACCATACCTGTGCCACTGAGACAGTCCTGTCTTGAGAATGTAGACCTTACTTCAGAGGACCCCGAGTTGAAGGGAAAAGATTTGGCATCTGGCTGAGATAGAAAACTTAGGGTTGATAGTATAGGCACAGAAGCAGAGATAGGGAATAATTTTTCAGTTTTCTTCTCAAAACTCTTGACGACTACTCAAACAGCCTCAGGTGCTATGTCATCCAAAAACATGTGACAAAATTTCCTGGCTGAAGAGCCTGTATGAGTCCTAGAGTGAGCTGGCCAAGGTGCTGATGTATCCAGTCAGATCGCATCAGAATGCATCTAAAGTACAGAAGGATGCTTTCACGCTTTGTTTTCCACACTACTTGTCCTACCTTCTTCTAAAATAGCTGAATTCCCTGGGCAAAAGACTATGGCACAGAGCCATTCAGTCAGGATATATGGAGACCTCAGAGAGGGCAGAGACTGATGCACCCTCTTTCTGGCCACAGGAAATGAACATTTTCCTGAGGCTCCAGCTTTAAGTAACCAGATGATTGAGCACTTGCAGCAGACCTTTCCAGATTAACACAGACAGCTCCTTGAGGACTTGCTTGAAAAGAGCTTGAAGCAACATTTGATGAAAGAGGTGAGTGCATTTTTAAATTTCCCTGCAACTGCAGTTGTACCATTTTTGGGGGGGATACCTGTCCTCTATCTAATGTAAGATGGCCAGTGTATTCCCTGAAGGCAAGTGAGGACAGTAGTAAGTGAAATGCAATACCCAAATTCTACAAAGCATCATAGTTCAAGGACCATCTGAGCATGCCTCTTCCAAATGTCTTTTCTTCATGGTGATGAAACTGAGGCTCAGAGAGGGTCAGGGGTTGGCCCAAGGTGCAATTCTTAGACTAGAATATCCCAGGAACATAGGATTTAGAGCTGTAGTGGATCTAAGAGTTGAGCTAGTCCAACCCCCTCATTTTATGGAGAAACTGAGGTTCAATGAGTATAAATAAGTTCGGCAAGGTCACATAGCCAGTAAGCATAAGATCCAGGTCACATAGCCAGTAAGCATAAGATCCAGGTCTCAAACTCAGATTGTAGGGATCTACTTTTTCTACACAACTTATCTGGCTTTTTGGTGTTTGATTTCCCCCAACACTGGACTTCTTTTATAGATATCTTTGATCCTGATACTGATTTATCTTCCTCTAGGCAATCCTCAATTTTCCTAAAAATTTTTTTTCAGAAGACTGTGGACCATCTCTTAAGATGGAACTAGGGAATGACAAATAACTTTCTGCATAAGTATGGTAAGGACATTTTAGCCACACAATATTTGAGTAGAATGTTCACCCTTATCCAATATAGATCTGAGCAGCTGTATAGCATCTCTGGCAAGGGGTTGTCTCCTTTCTGCTTGAAGACCTTTAGTGATAGTGATAACATCCTAAAATGGCCCATTCTACATTGGGAGAAGTATCTTTGTTATGTTGTGTCTATCAACATGCATTTAGTAAACACTTTCTCTACTCTGGGCATTGTGCTAAGCACTGGAGATACAAAGAAATAAAAAAACCCAAAACCAGGTTCTAGCTGGGACTTGAAGGAAGTCAGGAAGTAGAGATGAGGAAGGAGAGAATCCCAGGAATGGGATTCATAGCCAGTGGGAATGCATGGAATTGGGAGATGGAGTATCTTGTGTGAGGAACAGCAAAGAGGCCAGTGTCACTGGATAAAGACAGATGGAGAACGAGAGAGAGAGAGAGAGAGAGAGAGAGAGAGAGAGAGAGAGAGAGAGAGAGAGAGAGAGAGCATGCATGCATGTGTGTGTGTGTGTGATAAAATGTAAGAATACTGGAGAGGTGAGTGGGCAGAGGTCATGAAAGGCTTTGAACGCCAGATACACGATTTTGTGTTTGATTCCACAGGTGCTGTCACTATCTATCTATCTATCTATCCATCCATCCATCCAGCTATTTATATATTTATTTATGCACTTAATAGTATTTTGTTTTCCCCAATTACATGTAAAGATGTTTTTCAACATTCATTTTTAATGAGATTTTGAGTTCCAAATTTTTCTTCCTCTCTTCTTTCAATCCTAACTCTCCAAGGCAGCAGGCAATCTGATTTAGGTTATATATGTACATTATGTTAAGCATATTTCCATTTTAGTCATGTTGTGAAAGAAGAATCAGAACAAAAGGGAAAAACCACAAGAAAGAAAAAAAGTTAAAAATGTGGAAATAATCTGCTTCCATCTGTATTCAGATTTCATAGTTATTTCTCTGGATGTGGTTAGCGTTTTCCATCACAAGACTTTTGGAATTGTCTTGGATCATTGATTGCTGAGAAGAGCTAGGTCTATGATAGTAGATTATTGCACAGTGTTGCTGTTAATGTGTGCACTGTTCTCTTGCAGCTGGGCATTCTTTCAGGTGAATAGTACAAAGACAATTAAGTTGGTGATTGGGATGGATAGGATAACTGATAACAGGGAGAAGGAAGAGCTGCTCAGTTCATTTTTGTTCTTGTGCTTTCTGCCATGGAGAATGACATTTGCACTGGAGAGGCCAGAAAAAAATGTTCACAGAGATCTGTTCCCCATGGTAAGTAAGGAGATAGAGAGTGCTCGGCAGCCACAGAGGAGCTCAGTTCACCTGGCTCAGATGAACTCTTCTGACCTCAGGGTTCTGGCAGATGGGATTGAAGAGCCCACATCCACAACATTTGAAAGATCTCCATTCAATAAGGACTTGTTCAGTACCTAGTATATACTAGACTTCGCTACTGCTGGAGATGCAGGTACAAAGACTTCCATTGCAATGAGGGAGACCAGAAGCACATGTAAAAATACACACAGCCTCAACATAGAGCAAATGCAAATAGGCAGTTAAGTGCAAGGTAGTTTGAGAGAGAGGGAAGGAACAACTTGCTGAGATCCAACAGCCTGGGTCTTTTGTAGGCCAGTAACTTTCCTACAGGTAATGACTTAAAACAAAATCAACACTTGAAAAAAGAGCCAAGTTTCTAGACCTTAGCTACTTCTCAAACAAGCCTAGAAAGGTCAAATGGGAGCAAGGAGGAAGATGGAGTGAGCATATAGACCTTCAACTTCTTAGAGAAGAAGAAACAGGGAGAGAGAGTCGCCATCTGCTATTTCATCTTTGGCTAGCAGGACAGATTCAGTCCATCCTATAGTTATCACTCAGAACATCTCCATCATATTCTGACCCAGTTTATCACTCTGCCTATGCCATCCCAGGCTCTAGTAACTCTGATGGCTTCTCCCACAGCCATAGTGATTCCTCCTGATGTCCTCCTTCTCTTCTCATGAACCCATTTCAATTCAATGTCAAGGGCTGGTCCTTAGAATCCAGAATGATAGGTTAATTGCAAATTCAGTAGGTCTATGTCCCTACCCCAGGACTCTTAAGTCACTGCCCTCCATGGGCTGAATTAAAGATGAGTCACACCGGTGTTTATTTGGAACAAACTTACATATGCACGTACTATCTCCCTGATATGATGAACCTCCTTAAGGACAGGGACTGTCTCAGATTTGTCTTTGTATTCTTAAAGCCAAGTACAGTACTTAGTATACAGTAAGTACTTCATAAATGCTTGATGGCTCAACTGACTAGGGAAGTGATTGTCTACTGTTAAATCACATCTGGTGGTACCATGGTAGATCAGCTGGAGAATGTCCTGAGGAGGGAAGCCAGGATAGGGGAGGGTCTCAAGTCCATGGTGTATGAGGATCGTGTGAAAGATCTGGACGTATTTTGACTGGAAAAAAATTGAAGAGGGCAAGGAGATCTGTCTTAGAGTATTTGAAGCCTTGGTACATGAAAGAGTGATCAGATCTATTCTTCTTGTGAACAGTGGCAGATGTGAAGACCTAAATTTAGGTTTTAGATAAAAAAAAAACTTTTCCAACAAAGTGGACCCCATTTGCTCAGAAAAAATGTGTGCCTTCTCATTTGAGGTATTCATTTAAATGAAAATCAATCAGTCAATCCATAAACATTTATTAGGTATCTACTATGTACTCAACAATATGCTAAGTGCTGAGCATACAAAAGGAGGCAGAAGATAGTGACTGCCCTATAGAAACTCACAGTCTAATGGCTGAGACAACAAGCCAGTGACTACATACAAAGAAGTTAGTGGATAAATAGAAATTCATCAACATAAGAAAGACATTAATTAGCATTAAGAGGGGTTACAAAAAGTTCCCTGAAGAAAATGTGATTTTCTTTGGGGCTCGAAGGAAACCAGGGCAGCTAAGAAGCAGAGATGATGAGGAAGAGTTTCCCTGGAATGAGGGCAGCTAAATAAAATGCCCAGAGCCAAGAAATGGAAGGTTTTGTTCTTGGAACACCTAGGTCAGTATCACTGGATAAAGGGTATGGGGAAGAGTATAAGGTATAGGAAGACTGGAAAAGTGGAAGGCATTGGAATATCAAACAGAGGACTTTGTATTTGATCCTGGAGGCCATAAGGAGCCAGTGGAGTTTATTGAGTATGGGGGTAATATGACTGGATCTGTGTATTGGTAGTCGCTGTTGTGGCTGAATGGAGAATAACATGGAGTGAGGAGAGACTTTAGGCAGGCAGACCCACCAACAGACTCTTGCAGTAGTCCAGGTTTGAGATGTTGAGGGCCCAGACCAAAGTGGTGACAGTGTCAGAGGAGACAAGGGAGGGATATTTGAGAGATGTTGCAAAGGTGAAAATGACAATCCTTGGCAGCAGATTGGATATGAAAGGTGAGAGACAGTGAGAAGTTGAGGATGATTCCTAGGTTGGAAGCCTGGAGAACTGGGAGGATGGTGTTGCCTTTGGCAGTAATAGAGAAAGTAGAAGAGTAGATAGTTTAGAGGAGAAGATAATGAGGTCCACTTTGGACATATTGAGGTTAAGACAGTGTGTAGAATGGAGTGTGGTCTCTCGTTAGCTAAAGTATATAGGACCTTTGGCCTTAGGTCCATAAGGTAAATAAATAAACAAGAGAAACAATTTTTTTGGCAATGTTGTAAGATTGTGAACTAGGTCATCTGGGCAACTGTTTTAAGGCCCAAAACTTAAGGTTGTTAATTGGTATTGTAGGTAAAAGAAGGGGGAAAGTGATGAAAGTGTTATCCTGAACAGTCCCCCCTGCATGTATCAGAATGGAGAAAGCAAGGGCATGCTGTTAGCCCCTCCCTACCTTAGCTACTTTTTATGTTGCAAAACTGCCAGAGCCTCTAGAAACTATCTCTACTAGGCAAGGTCATTCTGAGAGGGAAAACAATGATAGTAAATGTAATTCCTTGCATTTGTGAAGCCTGGTAAAAATTTTCATTGCTTATTGTAGCTAAAGCTGGTGCTGAGCTGTGGTTAGGGAAGCTTGTTTGAGGTAAAAGGCATCTGGGACCATAAGAAAATCTTGTTTTGAATTTTGAATCTGGTATAGTCACCCACATCAGTGCCACAAGCCACTCAGAGGAGTGTGATCCTATGAAATGCTGGTGGAAGTCTATATCTGGTAAAGGCCGAAGGGGCAGTTCTAGCCTCACCTAGAATGGGACCTCTCTGGTCAAACCCATGAAATTCCTGTGAAAAGGAATGTTTTCCCACCTGTTCCTGAGTCTAGCTGTGAGGTGGCACCAAATACTGCATTGATGGATATCTGTGACTTTACCCAAATTTAAACAGAGCCAAGGTTGGTTATCCTGTCATATTTGGGTCACATGTCCCGGCTTATCCCTTCTATAGCAAGTTTCAATGATCAAAGCAAGAGGTCAGTAAAAGATTTGTACCATTTTGTTGTGTGGTTAACAAATGTAAGGAATTACTGAGTAAAAAGGAGGAAAATGGTTTTTGAGAGATCTGGAAGGCTAATTAAAGGTTTGATGAGAAATGTGAAAAATAGATAAGAAGGTTTGGGGACAAATGAG
>CM053588.1:20942329-21029535 GCA_028646515.1 Pseudochirops corinnae
ATTGGGACTCTATCTGAATTTAAACAGTCAAGGATGTTTTATCCTGACATAATTTGGAATGCCATGGGTCCCTGATTTTTTTTTTCCTTCTATAGCAAATTTTCTATGATCAAGAACAAGTAGTCAGTGAAATATATGAGCTCTTTTGTGTTAGTTTACAGGGAAGTCTATTATTATTTCTTCATCTAGAATTAAAACTATTCAGAAAAGTTATGCAAACTGCTTAAGATTAAACTTTGTGATATTTAGGCCAATTAATTTTTCTTTCATAAAGATTTAGTGATATAATTAGGAAAGAATAAACAAATTTACAAAGACATAAATCCTTCAATCTGTGAGGTGTAGCCAGTAATTTCTCCACTTTGTTAAGCTAGAATTTCAGCACACAGTTATGTTAGTAAAAGGATAATCACTTACGAGCTATCTTGTTTTATGGTTAAAAATGTAAAGGAATGATGAATAATATGAGTGATGGGTTTGAGAGATTTTGGAAGGATAAATAAAATTTTGATTGGGAATATGGAAGGCAGATAAGAAGGTTTGGGGACAAATGTGAGTTTATCCAAGCCCTCCTGTCTCCGGATGGTGGTACCAGTTTTAAAGGGTTTAAGTAGGTTGAAAAGAGCTTGAGGAAGTATTTTTAGAAGGCAGAAAGATTGGTAACTGTCAGGGTTCTCTTTCACAGTACCCTAACTTACCTGCAGGAGAGCCGGTTACTTACCTTACTCAAGTAGGCGATAGCGCATTTTAAGAACAGAAGAGTCACGGCTTGGAGATACAAGCAGAGAAAGTTTATTGAGTCTTCTCCATGGGAAAGCCTTACGGCCAGATCTTAAGCAGACTTCAAACTACCCCCAAGGCTTAAGCCTTTTATATACCCCAGATCCACATACCACACGTGAC
This sequence comes from Pseudochirops corinnae, assembly GCA_028646515.1. Classification (NCBI taxonomy): domain Eukaryota; kingdom Metazoa; phylum Chordata; class Mammalia; order Diprotodontia; family Pseudocheiridae; genus Pseudochirops; species Pseudochirops corinnae. The sequence continues at coordinate 20,943,233 of CM053588.1, forward strand.
AGAGCCCAGCTGAATAGAATTGTGAGTGGGAAGGTGCAATCACAAGGGCATGAAGGCCCCAGGGTGTGGAGACACTAATCAGGAACATCTGTTAACTCCATGTAAGAGAATCTTGAGCAATGCAGTACCCCCTGGCCTCTAAGTGACCAGGGGCGGTGCAGTATGCTCAGACCTCTACGTGACCCAGCTAATTCCAGGGCCTCAGACACTTCCCTGTGCCTCAACACAACTGCTTTGTTTTTCTCTTATGGAAACTCAGACTTTGAGCATGTTTAGTAATAAGATCAAAAGTTAGGATTTTTGCACAAAAATTGTAGAAGATAGTAGAAAAAGTGAAATTAATGTTACTTTATTAAAGCAGCTGTCTGATAATTTTAAAAGGCAGATGAACTCATTTTGGATAGATCTTCACTTTTTAAGGATTCCTATACCCAGAACAGGATTTAGGATAGGATAGAAATAACAAATAATAAATAAACTGAAAATTCTCTCACTTTTCAAAAATATGGAACCAATTTTAAGTGATTGTATCAATTTATATTAAGTCAGAATTATCTTGTAACCTCTAGAGCTGAACCAGAAAAACAGGATTCCTTTTTTTTGAATTGTATTACATGAGGCATCTGGAATTTAAAAAAATGCTGTTTAAATGGACATTGGTCACTGGGATATAAGGAATTGATGTTAATTAACCCTGGTAATAATGATTTTGTTAATTTGCATGGTTCATGTGTAAGTTTTCTTGGTTATCTTGATGACATGTAATCTCCCATCCCAAAACTCGTATATTGTGAGCCACCTAAGACATTTAATCTGTACATGACTTAATGTAATTATGCAATTTTGTAACTGTGAGGAAAACTTTGTTGTAATGTTTAAGCCTGGCCCTGTGTGGCTAGAAAACTGAACTTTTTGTGATACTGTGGGAATCTAGCCTTGTATGGCTGGGAAACTGAACCATTTCTATGTGCCTTTGGTGTCAAATCATGTTTCTGGGAGCCCCTGTCAGGCCTGACTACTCCAGCCTGTGAATGCCCCTGCTCCTGAGTGAACATCTGAGTCAAGGGACCTGAAAAAGATGACATCAGATGCAGATAGCTTTCCCAAGAATCCGGACCAGACCTGCACAGGAACTGCTACAGCTTTACCTTACTGTTCTGTATTCTCATTGTGCTACCTTGATCCCCCTTGCAGCCTGCTCCTCTCCCTTGTATTGCACTTGCCTTACATCTCTGGCTGAACAGTCCTACTGTTCAACTATTATCCTTAGTGCCCCCTATTTCAGGAAGTGATTGGGAAAAACCTGAAATCACCTAGACAAGGATATTGGAAAAGCCAAGAAGATTTTTAAAAAAAAATACCTTCTTTGGTCTTAGAATTAAATCTTAACAGATTTGTCTTTGACTCAAAGTGGGGAAATGATAATCTTTTAATATCATATTTTAGCTAAAGTCTGATTTAATCAAACAAACTGCTCCGATTAAAAATTCTTTTCCCTGTGTCTGTAACTTCAAAGACCAGAGGCGAGATTTTCTTATCTTGGGGTTTACTCAACATGGGAGCAGAACAGACATCCTGAGACCATAAAATGTAAATAGACCCTGCTCTGGTCCTTGTCAATTTGCATTTACAACCAAGGAACTCTGTATCACATATAGGTGGTAACAAATGGAAGTCATAAAATTTTGTGGTATGGTCATCCAGAACTGGAATGGTTCTGAAATATGATTTCTCTGTTCATTGGTCAAGACCTTAGTCCTGCACTCATTGAGCAAGTAATTTTACCCTTAAGAGAATAATAAAGAATAAATAATGTAATTTTTATATTGCTATCTGTTTGTCTCTTTAACAAACCTTTTGTAGGGGTTGACAATACTTATATTTAAAGGCCATGATCTGGAAGAGAATCCAGCAAAGGAAAAGAAGAAGGAACAGTGTGACAGAAGGAGAACCAGGAAAGAGTGGTGTCCTGAAAACCTAGTGTAAAGAGAATATCAAAGAGGAGACTCCGGGTGATGGAAAGTATCAAAGGCTGCAGAGAGGCAGGTCAAGATGAGAAAATGATAAGAGAACGACCATGTGTCAGATGTGTTGTAAACAGGATTCTTGTTTAGTTATGTGTTATAACAGGTGGCTACTTGTCAGGATATCCTAACCTGATGATAGGGGCATCTGGTTACTTACCCTAATCAAGAAGGCGCCAGCACATTCTCAAGAACAGAAGAGTCAAGGCTCATAGGTGCAAGCAGAGATGGTTTATTGAAGTCTCTCCATGGGGAAGTCTTACAGCAAAATCTCAGTACAGACTTCCAGACCACCCCCAAAGCTTAAGCCTTATATATCCCAGATGCACATACCGCCGGTGACAAAACAGAGCCCAGCTAAATAAAATTGTGAGAGGGGAGGTGCGGTTGCAAGGGCATGAAGACCCCAGGGTGTGGAGATGCTAATCTGGAACACCTGGTAACCACAGGTGGGAGAACCTTGAGCAATGCTTTGGACTCTGTGACCCAGCTTGTTCCAGGGCCTCAACACTCCCTGTGCCTCAACATAACTGCCTGTAGCTTGCATGTATTTCCTAACCCTCACAGCTACTGAAGGTATTTTCTGACTGAAATTCTAGGATTTTCCTGTATCATTTTACATTTTTAATCAGCCCTCCATTAAAAAAAATGATCCTTTTGCATAAATTATTTCTAGAAATGTTCCACCCTTCTGCTTTCCATAAATGAGCCCTCTCTTGTAACAAAGAAAATATATTAAACAAAACCAGTCATGCAGGGTCTGGAACTGGCAATGTATGTGAAAATTGATAGCCATTTGTGTCTCCCCTCTCAAATGAAAGGTGAAAATTATTTTTTCAATTCCTTTCCTGGGCTATGGGCAATCATTATGAGTACTGAATTTGCTGATTATCTGGGTATTCTTTTTATTCCTATTACTGTAATAATTGTATGTATTGTCCTCTTAGTTCTATTCTACTCTGAATTAGTTCATCAAGTCTTCTCACGTTTTTTTCTGAATTCCTCACTTTGTCATTTTTATGATTCAATCTTATTCCATTTCACGGTTGCATTTTCCACAATTTAAATAGTTAATCTCTAATTGTGGGTATCTACTTTTTAATTTAACTTTTATTTACCCACTCCCCTACTTTTGTCTTTGGGTCAGCTTCATTTCCAAACATATCTCATCCTATCCCTACTCATTAAACCATCCCTTGTCAAACTTTTTTAAAAGAGAAGAAAAAAGGAAGTTTGATAAAATTAACCAATGTATCAAGTGAGTTTGACAGTATAGGTAGTCTTCCACACCCTTAGTTCCTCACCTCTTCAGTTAAAGGAAGGAGGTGCATTTTCTCTTCTCTTCTTTTGGAGCGAGCTTGGTCATTATAGCTACATAGAATTCAAGGTTTTGGGGTTTTTTTAGCCATCATTCCTTCCATTTACATTAGTTATTTTGCATATTGCTTTCTATAGTCTAGATACTTCACTTTGTGTCAGTTCAAAATGTCTTCCTATGCTTCTCTGAATTCTCAATATTTATGGCTTATTAAGCAGAAACATTCCCTACAATTCATGCACCGCAACTTGATAGTCTGCTCCCCGATCAATGGGCATCTACTTTGTTTCCAGTTCTTTGCTAATAGAAAAGGGTGCTGCTATGATTATTTTGGAATATATAAGACTATTCCAATCTGCTTGGGGCATATTTCTAGTAGGGGGAACTCTGTGTCGGAGGCACATTTTAGTGACTTTTTCTATAATTTGAAATTGTTTTCGAGAAATCTTGGCCCACTACTCTTTTAATTTTGATTCTGTTTAGAGCTTTCTGAGTTAAATGTGCTTCTATTAAGTAGGTATATCTTGGATTCTGTTATCAAATCTATTTATCATTTTCTTCCATTTTATTAAGGGAATTTAGCCCATTTGCATTTAGGGATATCATTATTAGGATTGTTTCTTTTTCCTTTGGTTATTTTCTAAGAAGGGAGTATGTACTTTCCTATTATTTTTAAAATAATTTCTATCACTCTAAATGTAACATAACCATTCAAATAAAAGTTTCTCCACCTAATTGTTGGTTACTCCTACATTACAGTTCTCTTTTATAAAAGATAAGGACTTTCTTTCAGTATTGCCCTTCTCCCTCTTTATAGTTCTACTTTGGTACCCTTTTACAAGATAAGAGTAATTTCTCCAGTCAAGTTTGATACAATTAGAGGACAGTGAGCCATTGGATGGCCAAAGAATTTGCCACACCTGGGGAGGTCCTTTGAAAAGCAAGACACTTTGTCTAGGGAGTCAATTGAGGCAGGAGGTATCTCTGAGGAGTATCAACTCTGAGAGTAGAGAAGAGAACCAATTATAGAAGAAGAAATCAGTCTTCAAGAAGGAATTGTTCTTTATCCTTTCCGTGGGCAGAAGAGTATTTCTGTCTCATCTGCCCCCAGTTGGATATTGCATCTTGCATTGAAGCTAATCTTCCATGAGGAAACACTCCATTCCACAGGGAGCAGGCACAGGCATTTAAGGTAGGACACCAGTGGAGAGATTTGGCTAGCTCTACTAGTAAAGATGCCACATCTAGGAGAACATTATGACACCACAAGAAGAAAAAAAGGATATCAGCAACTTGTAATGTGGGGGGTGCTAGTTTCTTTAGTCATGTGTGTTTAACTATATTTCTCTCAAATAGTTTACTCTTCCCATTGATTTTGCATGTATTTTTGGGAGATCATGCTCCTGGTTGATAAAGAGAATCTTTTGTAACTGCTTTTCTTATAATGTTGTCTTAACAAGTTGAAGGGTTAATATGGATATTAGTGATATTGATTAGTGCTAAGGCATGAACTTGCCAACTGTATTTGTGAGCTTAGGATCCAGGAACTAGCCATTCCTCGGATGTTGATCCTGGGAGGACTGGCTATCCACCCAGGATGAACTGATTAATAACTCTATTTTAGTCACAGAGGTTGGGAGTCATGATAAGCACATATCAGCTTCATATCAATCGTAACTGAAGGCCAAATAGTGAGAAAAATATAGTTAAAGAAGAAACATACCCTTGACTGATAGCCAAGGTCCCTGGCATGGATCCCTAGACATTGGCAGAGTGCCTTCTTTGTTTAAACAGCTTAAAAGTAGCTTAGAGAATGGGGCAATTTGGAATCTCCCCCATGGAGGAGACGTCCTGCCTGGGACCCTCCCGAGCAGAACCCTGACAGCCAAACCCTGAGATTCCCCAGCCACTGGGACAAGAGTTGGTGCTCCCCCGAATTGGTGATGTTCTCTCTCTCTCCTCTTTCTCTATCCTTTTCGTAGCAACATTAGCATTGATCAATTTATTGGTACTGACCTATTGCATATGCTGTGTATGTAAGAAGGGTCCTTTTTCTTTTCCGCTTCTGTAGTGAATTGTTAAGGTGCCTGATAGTTTATTACTTCCCACCCGCATAAGTAATTCTCTCCCCCTCCCTCCCTCAATAAATAGTAGATATAGTATATACATTGTGTGTGTGTGTGTGTGTGTGTGTGTGTGTGTCATTTTATGGGAGAGAATCCGAACCCTATTATACTTAAGCAAACACAAGTGTCTTTGCTTTGAGATAATTTTGTTTACGGGTTGACCACTAAAGTGACTTATCCATTCTATGGCATTATATTCCATGTTTTTTCAGGCCATGTCATTTTTGGTTTAAAATTAATTTCCTTTTAACTTTTAGAATATTGTATCCTCGTACTTTCCCTTCTTCTCAGTAGCTGTAGTGGAGTCTTATGTGAATCTGACTATGACTCCTTTGTACTCGAGCTCTTTCTTCTTAGTTGCTTGAAGTATTTTTTTTTGACCTGCGAACTTTGGATTTTGACAATGATGTCTCTGGATGTTTTCAGTTTGGTGACTCCAGAAATGACTGGGAGGTTTGTCCTATTTTTGCATTGCTCTCAGATTCTTACAGATCTGAGAAGATTTCTTTTAGGATTTCTTGGCATACGGAGTCAGCTCTTTGTTCTGTTGTTATTTTTTGACAGATGGTGGTTCTTAAGTTGTCTCTCCCGGACCTGCTTTCCAGCTGCCCCTTTCTGTCACAGACAATCCGCAGGGTCTTCTAATGCTTCAGTCTATTGGCTTTGTTTCAATATTTCTTCTCTCGTTGAGTCATTGAGTTTTGTTTTCTCCATTCCATTTTTAAAAAAGCCTATTATTTGGATAATATTTCCACTTTCTGTTCTAACTATTTATTCTCTTATATTTTTCCCCAGGAGCTTTAAAAATTCCATTAAAAATTTCTTAATTTTTTCCATTTACTCTTGAAGTTCTTATGGTCAATCCCTACCTTTTTCTGAGACTACTTGTACTTATTGTGCACTTTGTGGCTTCTTCTTGTTTACCTCTGTGTATTCTTTTCACTCACAGTATTTTTCCACTGTATTCAAAGTTTTCTTCTGTTTAATCATCTCTCTAACCTCAGTTCCTAGATTGGGACTTTGAGACATCTCCACGCCTTCTTGGGTAGAAATGATCAGTCCTTGCCTTAATATATCCACTCTTCAGTCTGCATGTTACTGCCCCTATCCTGTCATAGTTTTCGATGGAGTCACTATGACCATGTCTTGCCCTTTGTCAGCATCAGCCTTCTATTGGTTTCAGCCCTGAATCTGCATCATTCTTCTTGAGTAATCACCAACCAGAAATTGGGACTGTCCCAGGATGTGGCCCTGACAGGTCTTGACTGGATATCAGAGATTGCCTTGGTTTCATGACTCCTGGAGGGCCCTATGGCACAAGCTGTGTAGGCACTGCATTGTCTTCTTCCCTGGTTAATTACCTTCTGGGAGTTGGCCCTTTCCTCTGCTGTGGCTCTGATACAAATCCTGGCTTTAGGTCTCTTGAAAGTCCCTGAGCCTTATGTGATCTGCTTGGCCTTATTCTACAGTGAGAGGGTAAGTAGGTGGTGATACTTGAAATTAAATTTGAAGGAAGCTATGTTCCTATGCAGCAAAAGTAAGAGGAAATATATGTATTATGGGAGGGCCACTTGGACAGAGATATGGAGAGAGGATATGAGAAGCTTGTGAGCACCAGTTTGGAGGACATTTTGACTAGAAGAGAGTAAGTTATGGCAGTATTATGAAAGGCACTAGAATGGGAGGCAGAGCATGGAAGTTTTAATGTCAGAATGAAAACAAATTGCATTCCATGGGAAATCATTGGAAATTTTTGTTTGGGGCTGGGAATTGTTTCTGGAAACTTTACACAGCCTGTTTGCTTTTCCAATATTTATCTTCTGACTTCATAAAGCATCCTGAATTTTCCTGAGGACATACTTCTGGACTAATAGCTCAAGCTGCTTCTTTCCATAAATATCATATTTCCCATGTTTGTGATTCTCTCTTTTCTTTCTTCAAATATTATCTGTGAACCTCATTAAAGTTTTTTCTTTTGGTAAATAATTTCTTCACTTCATGAGGCAGTTTGCAATATTTCCCCCTTATTTTAGCATCACCAGTTTTGACTCTGTGAGAATCCTTTCTTATTGTATTTTGCCCACATTTTGGGCCAACTCTAGCAAATTTTATATAACTGTTTCTTGATATATAGTGGGAAATATGCATTTATTAAGTGCCTATGATGTACGCCAGGTGCTGTGCTAATCTGTCTCTCTCTTTTTTTTTTTTTTGCTTTTTTTTTTTTTGGAAGGGGGAAGGTAGGGCATGTGGGGTTAAGTGACTTGCCCAAGGTCACACAGCTAGTTTTTTGTGTTAAGTGTCTGGGGTCACATTTGAACTCAGGTCCTCCTGAATCCAGGGCTGCTACTCTATTCTCTGCACCACCTAGCCGCCCCCTAATCTCCTAATATCATCTCATTTGATCCTCCTGACAACTATGGGATGCACATGCTGTAATCACCCCATTTTACAATTGAGAAAACTGGGGCAGAGAGGTAAAATGACTTGACCAGGGCCACAGTCACTAAGTGTCTTAGGTGAAATTTGATCTCAGATCTACCTGACTCTATCCATTATACCACCAGCTACTTCTAAATTCTCTTGACTTTAGTAATCCTGAGCCTGCTATAGTACAATCCATTCTCCAGATGTGGCACACGGATCTGTGAGTTTTCCCTAATTCAGTGAGTTTTTTGAGCCTCCATTTCCAGCTGCTTTGCATTGTAGACAACCTCCCCATCCCCTTTTCCTTGTGAGCCAAATCAAGCATTTGTAGTGTATTCTCTAGGGTCTCCATCTCCCAACCTCTTTTGGAACTAACAAGATGGGTCCCCAGGGCTCAGCTGCTACTTCTGCCCTCAAGGCTCTTGGAGTAGTCCTGAAAGGTATCTTTTCTAGTACTATTGCTCATGGTGTACCATCCAGTACTTCCCCTGTTGATGATCAGTGAAAATCAATTAATTCACCAGATCTAATTAGCTTTTAGAAAGGGCTTTTTACTAGGTGGTTTAGTAAGAATAGTTGATACAAAAATTTCCTTCCAGAAGTCTCTGACCCACTTTTCCACCAACAGTGGAAGATTGTGGTGTATGATTGTGATGGAATATGATTGTGCTATAAGAAATGAGGAGGAGACAGACTTCATAATAACCTGGAGAGACTTATATAAACTGATGCTGAGTGAGGAGAGCAGAACCAGGAGAACATTGTACATAATTACAGACACATCGTATCCGTGATGACTAACTTTGATAGACGAGGCTCCTCTCAGCGAAGAGTCCAGGGGGAAAGTGGGCTCAAACTTAGGGAGTGACTGTGACAAATGGGTAAATAAATTCTCAACTCCTAATCTAGGAAGTTCTATCGCTGGAGTCTTCAAGCTGTTCCCTTTAGTTTAATGCAGATTTTCTGCTGGGCTCATTGCAATCTTGAATCTACCTTTCCTCATCATGTCTAGTCAGTCTCCACGATCCAGACAATCCTCGATTCCCAATACAGACATCACAACCAGCTGCCATGCTTCTGGAGACACTGCTAGGACATTAATGGAAATCAATTTATCTGTCCCTCTGAAAGGTCTTCTCTGATAAAGGTGATGGTGTGTGTGTGGGGGGGGGGTGCTATGGCCAGCACAGCCAGTGGGCTAGCAAGCAGTGAAGAAATGAGACAGAGGTGTAATCACTAGAATGTTTATTACATATCCATTGCTAACAGAGCCAACAAATAAATATTTCTTAATCCTTATATACTTTACTTCTAATGAGTCTCCATGGCTGCAAGGTGACTACAAACCTGGGAACCTTTCCAAAAAGAATGAAAACAATATATCCAGACCCTCCTAGCTCCTGCCTGTTGGTAACAATGTATGACTTACACAAGTGATGGATGCCTACTATGAACCGTGTCCGGAGAAGCTGAGGCATGGTACAGGTCAGCACCTACTCCAAACAATCATTGCCAGTTAACATGTAACCAAGGGGAAGGGTAACATTCTGTTGCAGCATTTCAAGCCCTAGAAGTTCTTTACAGGGGGGAGGTAACCAAGGTGCTTTCTTCTTCCCTTCTTAATGATTTCTTCTCAAAGGCCTGAGGAAGGGAAAGGAATAACCATTTATTAAGCTCCTACCATGTGCCAGGACTTTACAAATGTTATCTCATTTGACCTTGAGTTGGAAAGTTCCTATCCTAAGACACTAGGGTAGAATCAAATCAAATGGGTTCTAGACTGGCTTATTGATCATAGATCACACAGAGGACGTGACCAAATAGTTTACAGAATCATAAAGTACGTATTGAGTTTCCTCAGTAATCTGAACACACTTCTTATACAAGGTCATTTCAGTTCATTCAAAGGATCTCCAGGCTCTAATTTACATTAATTAAGGACTTTTTCTTAAAGACTACTTTAAGGTCTGTGATTTGATTCAATGGAGATATGTTCTCACTTGATTAACTGAATATTATCTCTTACTTTTAGGTGAGGTGTGATTTGATTGATTGACTCACTGGAACCCTACCCCATCAACACCCAGCTTTTCAAATCAATTAACAAACATTTACCAAATATTTACTATATACTAGGCCCTGTGCTAAGCACTGGAGATACGAAGAAAAAGGGAATCTTTTGTTACTTAAAAAATTTATTTATGAAATTTAGTTCACAACATTCAGTTCCACGATCCCTTGAGTTTCCAATTTTCTCCCTCTCCCTCTCCTCCCCTAACCCATGGTGGCATGCAATTGGATATAGGTTCTACAAATACCTTCACATTGAACATTAGTCAAGTTGTAAAGAAGGATTATAACCAATGGAATGAACAATGAGAAAGAACAAAACAAAACAAAACACTAAAGAAAAAGAGCAAGCTGTATGCTTCAATCTGCTTTCAGACTCTGTAGCTCTTTCTCTGGATGTGTATAGTCCTTTCCATCATGAGTCTTCTGGAGCTGTCTTATGACCTTGCATTGCTGAGAAGAGCCCAGTCTATCAAAGTTAGTCATTATAGATACGATGTGTCTGTATTTGTGTACAATGTTCTCCTGGTTCTGCTCTCCTCACTCAGCATCAGTTTATATAAGTCTCTCCAGGTTATTATGAAGTCTGTCTGCTCCTCATTTCTTATAGCACAATAGTATTCCATTACATTCATGTACCACAACTTGTTCAGCCATTCCCCAATTGATGGGCATCCCCTTGATTTTAAATTCTTTGCCACCACAAAAGAGTTGCTAAATATATATTTGTACATATGGATCCTCTTCCCTCTTGTATGATCTCTTTGGGATACAGCCCTAGAGGTGGTATTGCTGGGTCACAAGGTATGCCCTTTGGTTGGAGGTTAGATTTATTCCTTTCCTCGAAAGCAGGAGAAATCCCTTTTAGGTTTTTCTTCAATGAACTGATCCAACCATTCTGGAGAACAATCTAGAGCTATGCCCCAAGGGCTATTAAAAAGTAGACAAATGTCTCTTTAATCTATCTGAGACATTCTTCTTGGGTGGACTTTTCACACTTAGTATAAAGACTTTGATTCAGTAGAGGTATTCTTACCTGGTTAAGGTAATAAGGGATCAGTGGGTTGGGGTGATTGATCCATTGCTTCCCTTCCCCCACTCTTAATAGACATTAATTTTGTCTTTTCTTTTCACCAGTTTTTTATTCTTTTTTATGAGACAGTCAGTTCCATGTTTTCTGTGATGTTCAGTACTTGTGTTCCAACTATCTTCTTGAAGACAGTATTCACGATTTACAGAAATGAAACTTTTGAATCCAAATCATTCCCCACAAAAGGTTGAATGAATCATCTGATTTCTAGGAACTTTAAAATGAAGACACTGAATCCAGCTGTCTCACATATTCCTAGTTTTACATTTCATATTATTGTTGTTGTTCAGTAATGTGCAACTCTCTGTGACCCCACTGGGGTTTTCTTGGCGAAGATACTGAAGGGGCTTGTCAATTCCTTCTCTAGCTCATTTTACAGATGAAAAACTGAAGCAAATAGAGTTAAGTGACTTATCCAGGGTGAAATAACTAGCAAGGGTCTGAGGTCAGATTTGAACTGAGAGATGAGTCTTCCTGACTCCAGACCCAACAATCTATCTACCGTGCCACATAGCTGCCTTTGGTAGAGTGGGTCTCTGCAAATGAGTGATTATAGAGTAGATCACCATGCTTACCGAGGAAGGGAAAAGGAGAAAACCCGCAAATGAGACTTACATGTTCAAATGAGATTTATTAAGGTATAGTCTACATAGCTTACCAAGGCCTCAGCAGGACTGGAGACATGAGATAGGGATGATAGGGTCCTACAAGTCTGCATCTGGATTGGGATGGAATAAATTGTACCTGTAAAGATGCCTGTCCACCTTTTCACTTTTGTATATGAAATGTCCCATATTTGTCTTTTGTTAGGGATGCTCTGTCAACTTTGGAGGGTTCAAGAGTAGTGATTCATGGGGAAGCAAGGTATTATCTGTTGCCTCTCTTCCCAGACCTACATTTTATGAATTTGGGCATGCTAATGAGTTGATGGGAGAAAGAAGGGAGAAGGAGAAGTTGGGAAAGAGGCTGACTCATTCCATGACTGATTTAGGGTGTGTCCTTCTTGAGATAAGATATTTCTTCTTCAAGCCCTTGAAGGTTTTCTGAGAACATCTCTCCTGTACAAATTTTCATGAGATCATAAAACGAACAAACATATCAGTTGTGCCTGATTTTCTGATTTAACTCTTAACTCTCCCAAAGAAATGTCCAGATCATCAAGTGAATCAGTTTGGCTTCATAGAATCTAAGGATGCAGAAAGTAACTTAGAGGCCATTGCATTCAACCCCATCATTTGAAGGATGGAGGAAATAATGCAGAGGAATGAAGTAATTTGACCAATGTCATGTAGTGAGTAGCTTGAGTAGTGTTTCAATGCAAATCTCCCCGACTGCAGATTTGGTGAACAGAAGACTTTCTGTTTTTTATGTATTTGTGAGAATATAGAACAACGTGTCTTTCACACACTGCCTGGTGCAGTGTTTGATGGGTGGTTTCCTTGTGAAAAAACAAATCTCAGAATTTGTCTGAGCAGGAAACAGACACTTGGGAAGGAAGTGTCCTTCTCTTATGGATTTTCACTCTCTGCATATATGTGTGAATAAACCCTTTCAGACTTTGAGAAAGTAGGTTAATAAAGAAAAGAATAATAAATTGTATTTAATTCTGGGTGTCTTAGACCATAGAAACAGCTGAAACTGCTTTATCTTTGGCACATACTTTCTGCTTTAAAAAGTTTGAGAGGTAGGAGGGGAGTGGAAAGATGCAGAGACAGAAATGCACAGACATACACAGAGGAAGACAGAGAAACCCTCATAGGCAGCTTCTGTTTTTCTCTCTCCTCCCTTTTCTCTGGCTCAGATACTCCTGTAATCGTTGAAGGTTCTGACACCAGCAGGCATGGCTATACCCCAGGTACTGTCTTAATTTTTGGGTCTACTTGGTATCTTCCAGGTAATTTCATGTGTGGGATTGAAATGGGCACCTTGAGGAAGAGCAGTGAGGATGAAGATGAAGTAGTTGGAGATGTCAAATAGAGCCTTAAATGTTAAGAGGAAGTGTCAGGGGCTGGGCCTGTAAGGAAGAGTTGGGGGTTCATGGCTCCATCAAGTGGATATTGGTGAGGGTGAGGGGGGTGGGGAGTGGGAGGCAGTCTTACTAATGGGCCTCTATAAAGGGCCTTTTCTGGCCTCTGTCTTTTTTTTTTTTTTTTTTTTTTGCAGCAAGTTGCCTGCAGTGCCAAAAGTTACCCTGGGCCCTGTGATGAAAGGTGAGAGGGGGGTCCCAGGCAGATGTGATACCCATCTTGATACGGGGGTGGTTTGGTTAAAAACAGAGAAGGTTCAGGGTCAGGTGGGTTCATGGATGGCAGATTGGGAGCCAGGGCTAGAAACTGAGAAGATAAGGAGTTTCAGACTGATGCTGGGAGGAATGGTAGGCAGGCTTCACATTCAGGTAAGGTATAAAGGAAGTTAGACTGTAGAAGATAGGAATTCCACACTGGCCACTCAACTAGGGACAAAGGGTTGAGCCCAAGGAACTGTCAGTAACAAGCCTCTCAATATTCTGGGCAGTTCTGACATCAGGATTCATTTTGGAATCTCAGATGAAGAGAAGGCAGCAGTGAAAAATCGGGGGGAGCAAGTCTTGCAAGCCCTGAAGAAGCTGGGCCTCAATGTCAAAAAGGTATGGGGTCATGGAGGCCTGGGTTGGGGCAGAGCCCAGGAGCATCTGGATGCTCTGCAGAAGGTTCCCTGAAGTAGGCACTTGGGATTTGCCTGACTTTATTGGAATCAATTCCAGCCTCTCCCTCCTTCTGTTTCCTGCTTTACTGATTTCTGATGTACTGTCTTGCCAGGATGTGGACCCTGGTATCTTTTCTCCTAGAACATTTCTAGGTCTTCCTTTTTCCCAGGAGTAAATCCTTAACCTTTTCTGCAGCTTTCAATGGGAATTCTATCACCCTTTCATCTCTTTTTTCCATCAGGGTATGAATCCTCACCCTCTTCCTACCTCCTACAGTGTAACTTCTATCATACCTTACCCAAACTTGAAGCCTACCTACCATTTCTGTCCCTTAATGTAACATTTCCCTCTCTTACCTCCCTTCCCATGTATGAACCCCAGTAAGTTATTTTCAGCTCTCTCTATTGTGCCTAGATCCCTGTGGTTTCTGTGCTAGTCTCCGGTGGGGGCCTGAGGGCTGCCATAGCCTGCCAAGGTGTCCTTAGTGAACTGAACCATGTGGGGTTCCTGGACATGGTCACATATGTTGCTGGAGTATCTGGCTCTACCTGGTAAGAACCTCTCAGTGTGTGTGTGTGTGTGTGTGTGTGTGTGTGTGTGTGTGTGTGCGTGCGTGCTGTCTCTGGGGAGGGAATCCACAGTCCCACTGGGAGGAAGAGGACCTGGGATCACATCCAGGTTCTATATTCCAAAAAATCCCACTCCACACATCCCACCTTGTCTCCTGACCACACTTGCTCCATGCATAATATTGAGCCCACCACCCAAGTGATATGGAAAGGGTTCCTGTGAGGACACAATGAATGACAAAGAACTTGGTGAAACTGTAAAGAGTTTGAGAGGAATGATGGGCTTTGTAGATGACAAGGCAGAGCTGTAGTATAAAGCACTTTGGAAAATAACCAGTTGTGTAAATAATGCACTGACTGGGCTAATAGTCAGTGGGTTTTCAGAGTGCAGGGCCATTCAGGCCTTTGTGAACTTTTAAGCACTTGGAAACCACAATAGAAGGGAGGAAGGAAGCAAGCATTTCTTGGGGAACTATTGTGTGCTAGGCACTGTGCTATGCAATTTTACAAATGCTCTCTCATTGGATCCTCACAGCAACCCTGGAAGTAGGTTCTATTATGCTCATTTTATAGTTGAGGAAACTGAGGCAGGCAGAGGTGAAGTCATTTCCCCATGGTCCAATGGCCAGTAAGTTTCTGAGGTCATATTTGAGCTGGGGTCTTCTTGACTGCAGGGCTGGTGCTCTGTGAACTAGGGTGCCCCTTAGTGGCTTAATGGCTTTGTAAATGGCCAGATCTTTTACCAGGCAGGCATACAGATGCTTTTCTCATCCTTAGGTGCATGTCCTCCCTCTACACCCAGTGTGATGGGTGGAAAGACCTGGAGAAGGCAGAAAAGGAGCTCAGGAGACGGCTGCAGGAGGACTCCTGGGATTTCTCTGTTGCCCTGAATGGGCTCTGTGATGCTGCAGAGAGGGATGACTATTCCCTCACTGACTTCTGGTCCTATTCTGTTGTCTACAACCTTACGAAGGAAGTAAGCTCTCCATCAGAATACAGGGGAGCTTGCAGCAGGGAGAGGTTTCATCTCAGGGTGAAAGTGTACCCATTCTGTCTCCCTGTTTGGGTGGGTGAATTGGTAACCTCTTGGCTCCTCTTCTAGCTCCATGGGGGACAGAGCTCCCTGAATCCTTTTCCATTTCTCTGTATTGAAATCTCTTCCTCTTAACCCTACCAGCTTCTAGATACCTGTCTGTCCTATGTGAGAGGTCAGTCTGTGACGGGGATTGTGCCATATCCTATATTTGCCACCGTCGACAAATACCTCAAGTTTGGTGAAAGGAAGAAGATTCTGAGTGAGTATGGCCCAGGTATCTCCGCTGGAGAAGACTTACAGTGGGATGGAAAGATTCAGAAGGCCCATTTTGGGAAGTGATGTCAGGCAGTGTATGGCCAAGTCAGAGACCTAGGAATGTCTCCATAGTCCATGGGGCTGAGTTCTTTTTTAGGAAGAGTTTGCAGAATATTCACAGAATTTCAGAGTTGGAGGGGATCTCAGTGACCATCTAGTCCAGAACAAGAATTCCTGACCAGTGGATGCATTCCTTTGAATGAAATGTAAAGTCCTTCATCACCTAACTCCCTTCCTTCTTTGCCAGTCTTCTCATACTTAACTCCTTTCCACACACTCTCCAATCCAGAGACATTAGCCATCCAAAACACTCACAAAATGTTGGACAAACTGCTGTCTCACGAATCATACCCCCCTCTCATCTTGTGTTTAAGAAGCTGCCTTTTGGATCTCAAGTGTAGGACTTTGTATCTCCATTGAATTTCATCTTTTTAAATTTAGCCCCTACTTTACTAGGCAACCTGCTCAAAATTTTTGGGATCTTGACTTGATTGTTTGTTGTGCTGACTGGCCATCCCTCCCAGGTTTATGATATCTGGAAATTTGATGGACAGGCTATCTATGCCTTTACTCAAGCAATGGATAGAGATTTCAAAGTAGTACATTTCCCTGGGGGACTTCACCAGAGACCTCATTTCAAGGTAACATTGAGTCATAAACTACCCTTTGAATCTGCCTCTACAAAGAGTCCTGAATGTCTAAACTATATTATCACCTAGGGCACATATCTCCATGTTTTCCCAAGAACAGTTTGAGAAGAGATTTGCTAAAGTTGTGGCAAACTGATTTAAAACATTGTCATGATTTGCTGATTTGGTAACCCTGCTCAAAGGTATTGAGGTTAGTTTGGCATGACCTGTTCTTGGTACAGTTACACCTCCTTGTCATTACTGCTTCCCTCTTTAGAGCTGTTATCTATTACTAGCATGATTTTTATTGTTCTCCTCCTCCCCCTCTTCCTCTTCCTCCAACCATCTCTTTATTAATCCATCTAACATTGCCCCCAGAATCAAAGTTGAATTCTCTGGCCTATATATAGTTTGTAACTTCTTCCTTGTACTTCCCTCCCCTTTTAAAATCAATTCTTCTCTAGTCCTGTGGCCCTACTCTCATTCTCTGTAGTCTTTAAGAGATTACTGGGAGGGCCTCAGTCATCCAATCCAGCAGTTTTTTCAGTACCAAAGGATTTGGTTCATGTAGGCCAGGGGACCTGAATTTACTAAGTTCAGCATGGTGTTCACTTGCTACCTCCTTACATATGTTGAGTATCAACACAGTTAGAAATTTTCAATTTGTTTTTATAATGCAAAAAAATCTTTCTTTGGCAGAGACGATAGAAGGAAAACAAATTAGCACCTCTTCTTTCTCTCTCTGGTCAGTTATCATTGTGCCCTATATCCCTAGCCAGTAGCCCTACCACTTCTTTGATTTTCCTCTTCCCCCAACAAAGCTTCCAACTTCCTTCCCCCCCATCTTTAGAGTTCATTGCCAATCTCTGTTCTTTATGAGCTGTGACACTCCTGAACAATTCTTACAGACTCTTCCATGACCTTCAATTCATCTTCTGTTGCTTGTCTCTACTTCTATCTGCCATAAATATATTTTACAAGACAAGGTACATAGGTTAGTTCCTTGTGCATCCAGGGCGGTCTCTTCAAATGTTTTTTTTTTTTTTTAAATTATTCCTCCTCATCAAAATTGCTTTCTTTTATCTTTAGACTTTCATCCCTGAGAATTCCCAATGGCTCCTGGACTGATTTCTCCTGTAGCATTTTAGTCTATGCAGCCTACTTATCTTTCCTCAGAATCATTGAGATCTGCTTTCCACAGATCAGATGTACATGTCAGAAACTGCCCAGCTTTCCTCTCCTCTACTACAAAGTCTAGGAGGCAATAGTCACTTTTCAGCAAGGATCTTATCATTTCTGCATCAGTAACTAGTTCCTACTTGTTAGTGAAAATTATCTCCAACCTAGAATTTCCCCTTGTTGGCTCCTCAACCTTTTGAAGGATGAAATGAGCACTGATGTAAGTCAAGAGTTTATGAGCTCCTCTGCTTTTGGCAGAGGAAACTCCAGCAGCAATTTATATAATCAATGTCCCCCCTCACCACAGTGTCCCACCTTTGTGCCAGGTTTGTGATCTTTCTCTGGGCTCCTTATCTATTTTTTCCTTCTGTCCAGGTGATCTGTAGTATACTCCCATGCCAACATCTCTTTTTCTCTCTCCATTGATTTTCACCCAAACACTCTCCACCATGCTGTCCTTCCTTGGGTTTTCTTCAATGTCCTCAAATGATCCTATGTTAATATATAATGTTGCTCTTCCACTTTTTATTTATCTTTTTTTTAAAGTAAATATCATATCCTTCTAGAGCCATCTTCCAAGCAGAGATTTCACCCTGTCAAGTCTTAGTGACATCTGTGAATTCAAATTTGCCTTCTTACCTAGCTGTATGACCCTTGGCAGGTCACTTGATCTGATTTATGTCCAAAGATAAATTACTACTGACTTTTTTTCTTGGATTTTGGCCTCTTTGGGACTTTTGGGTGTCTCAATTGCTATTCTTCATTATAGCTACTTTCTTGGGTATCTAGCTTGGAGAAGTTATCTACACACACACACACACACACACACACACACACGTATGTATGTATAGATAAATGCATAGGTCTATAGGCAAGTTTCTCTGTTCCCTTTCCTTTTCTATTGAGCCTTTTAAATTATATTTACAAGATACTGGGAAGTATATATTTTTTAGCTTTTTAAGGTATACTTTATCTCCAACCAGTAGCTGGCCATTCCTATATTAATTCATGGTCCAGAAATTAAAATTTCATTCTCAGATATCAACTTTTTCAGTCATTCATTTCTCATATCAGTTTTTCTCTTTAGTACCTCTTGTCAATGGATAGGAAGGGGAAAATACCCATGTACCCCTGTGGTCTTTACTTTTTTCCCCCACAAGACTTTGCAGTCCTTGGCTATACTTTTTTTAGATTTCATCTGACAACAGTATTTGTTCTTGGATTGCTGGAATTTGGTAGTGGTTATTCATTTTCACAAATTTTGGTTGGGTCTCTGTTATGTATCTGATACATGCTCTAAGAAAACAACTGACCTCTCTATTTTCATGATGTCAAGAAACAGCTGATTGAGGAAGCCTCAGTGGAAAGGTATTGAATGACTCTCTCTTTGGTATTTACCCCTAATCATTACTGAGTGATCTCCCCTGATAGATATTGTTAACTCTCTTTATGTTTCTCAGAGAGTATACATCCGCTTCTTCACCAAATGTACAATTAGCTCCTTCTTCTTCCCAACTTTGCTTTTGAAGCTTCATATGTGTAGTGGCACCCATTCCCTTCCTCATCTTTATAACATTCTTCCATTCTCCAACTTCCTTACACAGGTCAAGTTTCCCCTCCGCTTATTCACATTTTTCCTAAACTTCTTTTTCACATTGAAGCCGCACTTCTACTTTTAAAAGAATAATTTTGTTTCCCATTGCATTGTGGAGCATGGAGATGAATTACTTGAACCTTCTATCACTGCATCATATTTTGTTTTGGGTACCATGGAACATTGGTAAGATGGAGAGTACCCAGAGGAGGGCAAGCAGGTTGGTGAAGGGTCTCAAATTCATGACATGTGAGATTTAGTTGAAAGATCTAGGAATGTTTAGCCTGAAGAAGGGAAATTTGGGGGGTACATGACAGCTGACTTCAGATATATGGATGATGGTCCCATGGAGGAGGGGTTAGATTTGTTCTGCTTTTTCTCAGATAGCAATGGGTAGAATTTACAAAGAGACTGATTTAAGCTTGATGTCATGAAAACTCCCTCATTATTTGAACTCTTTAAAAGTACAGTTGCCTCCCTCCTGCCGTGGTGCCTTCCTTGGTAGCTTCCCTGCTGAGGTAACATCTTCTTTGGTGGCTTCCCTTTGTGGCTTTCCTGCTGAGGAGGCCCCTTCCTTGGTGGTCTCCCTTGGTGGCCTCTCTGCTGGGGCGGCATCTTCCTTGGTGCTGTCCCTGCCCAGCTGGTGCCTTCCTTCTCCTCAGAGCTATTTCAGCATATTCTGTATGGCCACTTGCCTGGTATGTGAGGGCATTAGGGTCAGGGTGAGTGGGTATTGGATTATATGGCCACTGAGGATCCTTCTAACTCTCACAGTTTATCATGTTGTTATTATTCTCTCCTGGGAAGGAGAGCAGCTTGCATTTTGAATGCAGAAAGCAATCACTCAACTGTGGCTAAAAGATAAACATCACATCCTCATTGCAGGTCATTATAGAAACTTTCCTCTTCTCCATGCTTGTTGAGATCCTCAGTCTCTTTTAAAACTTTTCTTTTTGGTGTTTACAAATTTTCTCCTAAATACCTTAAAAGGGAACAATAGGGCAATCCTGCCTGACAATCTGTTTTTCTCCCACTGAGCTTGGTCCAGTCTCTTTTCTTGATTAGAGCTAACTAGTTGGTGCCAGCCAGTGGATAGGAAGAGACTTGTATAGTGATTAGATCTCTCTAGGAAAAGTAAGGGATAGGGAACTTGAAGTGGGGGCATGTCTTAATGTGAATATATAGGGTGGTGTGAGTTTATCCTTGTGGAAAACCTAGATCATAGTGTGAATTTTTCTGGGTGTGAATCTTAACCAGTGTGACTCCTACCCTGGTAAAAAACTGGCTAAATAAAGACACAGTTTTGTTTTCTTCCCAGATGCCTGGTTTGAATTTACTCCTGACTGGGCTGGCTACTCCACACTTGGCTACTCAAAACCTGGTGCTTATGTCTCTACCACGCATTGTGGCAGCAAATTTGAGGGAGGGAATCTCATCCAAAAAGAACCTGAAAGGGATTTCTCTTACCTGCGAGGTAAGGACTGAATCTATCCTCCAACAAGAGACAGAGCAACGGGAGCCATGGGATTGTCACTCCTTCAATGTTACTCTCCCAGCATTTGCCTTCCAATTAGAATCCTGGTTCCCAGAGGTTCCTCACCTTAGGGGTTCCATGAGAGAATGAGAGCAGCTTGAAAAGCCTCTGCAGAACAGCATTGAGATTACTTCCTCGGGTGAATCCCAATAGGAAAGCTTCTTGGTTCTTCATGTAATTTGGTACCCAGAGGTGCAATGCTCTTTCCCTTCATGTCCCTACTAGTGATTTGAGTGTCTTCACTCTTCTAATCTGAAGGCACAAAAGCAGGGCAAATGGACAGAGAAGTGTTCTTTTGGTACTTAAAGAGTCAAATGAAAACCCTGTATTTAATTACTTTTGTGAAATTTTCCTCCTCTTCTTCTCTATAGCATTATGTGGCAGTGCTCTTGCTGACATGAAGTCTATTCTTGAAACCATCAGGGGTAGGTGGGAAAAATAGGTTTTCATCAGGGTTTGGAGGTGGGTTTTGGGCCAGAATGGGCCTTTCTCTTAACCCCTAATGAAAGAATCTCAAATCTCCTTGTAGATTTCTTCTGGAAATTTATCCATGATTCAAGCACCCAGGAAAAAATGCTCCTTGCTGATCCTGAAGGTAAGGACCTGAACTTGTATCCTCTCATGCCTTCAGATGAACTTGGCTCTGGATATCAAGGATCAGATTTTTTTTTTGAGGCAATCAGAGTTAAGTGACTTGCCCAGGGTCACACAACTAGTAAGTGTCAGTGGCCAAATTTGAACTTAAGTCCCCTAGACTCCAGGGCCTGTGCTTTATCCTCTGTGTCCCCTAGCTGCCCCAAGGATCAGTTTTATTAGGTCATAGAGATACAATATTGGGTGATTATGACCAAATAGATATGCTCATCTTGCTTGAAAATTTCATGAGCTGGATTATGTGGACTGGAACCAGTGGCTCTTTAATTACATCTGATAGACCTAACCTTGTACTCGTGGGAGCCATGTTCCCTAACTATGTTCATTGTTCCATCCCTTTGAGATTCAGCAGTGCAACTTGTGAAATGATCTTAGGGAAACTCAATCAACTGCCTTAGGTTTACAGGGGACCAGAGAAAAAAAGAGACCTTTGACTCTTAAAGATGAAATATTTCCTAAATAAGGCAAAAGTAAAAGTAACCATAAGGCTTACTCAATAGTAGCCGAACCCAAGAGTAATGGAAAAGACACAGTCCTCCCATAACCCTGGATCATGCTCCCACTAATCTACTTTATGTCCCCAAGGGAGAATGAAGTGGACACATACTTCCTTAAGTCAAGCAGTAAGTCAAGTAGAGAAACCCATGTCTCTGGAGAAACAAGTGACTCTGGAATAGTCCTCAGAATTGTTGATCTCTTGTCTGCACTGTGCATCACTTGGTGGGCAAAATAATTTTTCAGTTAGTTACTCTCTTGTTGAGCAAAACCACTTGACTGCTCCTTTTGGGCTACTGAAGCAGTGTTAAGTTCTCTGTAGCACATAGCTGCCAGTGGCAAGGTATTCATAAAGTGTTAGACTCTTTTAGCAAAAGATCATATTATGCTCTTTTGGTGGAAAGCAGTTCTGTTGAATCTGGAACTACTGGAGCTAATCAGCTCAGTTTTCTATGAGTCACTCAAAGTATAAAGGGCAGTAAAGAGTAACACAGGCATCTCTGAAAGGTTTCCTGTCTCACAAGTGGAACTAGCTGACAATGAGCCTAAGAACTCTTTCCATAGAGGGAGGATTCTGATGTTCTCCAACCACCTTCCAGCACCTCCAGAGCTGTTCTCTAATCAAACAGCTACTGACTTCAGCTGCCAAGCCTACCTGTCAGCCTGCTCAGTCCCTATCAGCTTCTATAGCATGTGTTTTGACAGGGGCTTCTCTCTATGTCAGTGGTTCTCAATCTTCCTAATGCCGTGACCCTTTAATACAGTTCCTCATGTTGTGGTGGCCCCCAACCATAAAATTATTTTCATTGCTACTTAATAATTGTAATTTTGCTACTGTTATGAATCGTAATATAAATATCTGATATGCAGGATGTACTTTCATTGTTACAAATTAAGCATAACCCACAGGTTGAGAACCGCTGCTCTATGCCTTCTCTTCTCATACTCTGACTCCTCCTGTGCTCAACTTCTCCTATGCTATTTTCTATACCTTCTGGTTTTCTGTATATAATTTATAATGCTTCACAACAGGGCTACCTCATAAATGACGACACATTTCTATTTTATGATGTGAAACTAAAAAATTCCATCTTTCTGGCAAGTGTGACTCCAATACTCCTTATATAATTATTCCATGTATTCTAAACTGGTATTAGATGGATAATTTCTATTTAACTCTTTCGATTGTTTCTATAATCAGATGTAAATGATGAGTAGGCCACAATGCCCTGCAGTCTTCCCACCTGGCCCTGTTGATAAATGTGTGTGAAAGGCAGTTTTCTCTCAACTCCTCAGGACATGTGTATCTTTCCTTAATCCTTTTTTTGAGGGTTGAGTTTCTTTTCAAGTTTATTTTGTCATTAACTTTCACATGAATACTTTTTTTTCTGTTCCCTCAAGCAACTCAAAAGGTCACATAACGAAGAGATAGCATTTTACACATATGGTACTTAGAGTAGTTCCCCATGAAGGCATTGAACTGGGGGATGCTGTTGGGGCACTACAATGTTGGAAAGCTAGAGATTCACTAGAACATATGAATCTTACCCAATTGTCTGAAGACTCACAGTGACCCTGTTGCTTAGGTGTCCATCTTGCCTGAAATTTTCATGAGCTGGATGATGTGGACAGGATTCAATTGTTCTTAAATCATGCCTGACAGCATTATACCTTGTGTTCAGTAGGAACCACACTCCTTAACTCTTTCCCTAATTTCATCCCTTTAAGATTCAACACATCAATTTGTGAAATAGTTCTAGGACAACCCAGTCAGTCCCCTTGGTATAGAGATAAGAAATGCCAAGGCAAACACACTTTGGTGTTACTAGATAGGCTAACCCCCTTGCCTTTGCTCTTTCTGAGAAGCATACTGACCATGACCCTGGCTATGGTGTTCTAGGCAACTCTCTAGGATTTTAAATTGCTGAGAAATGACATGCTGCATTGGTGGAGTGAGTTTTCCTCTCTTGGGTATTCTCTATATCAGCAAAATTAATATTTAGTCCTTATCACTGTATTTAATTTGCATATCATTATATATGTACTGGTGGTCTCTTCTGGTAGAATGTAAACTCCTTGACAATAAATATTCCTTTACTCTTTATATTTATAACCCAGTACCTAGTACATAGTAGGCTCTTAATACATGCTTGCTTGCTATAATGATTGATTTCAAATACTCAAAGACAGCCATCATAATCATCATTCTGTTCTACTTCTTACTATTTGAGGAAATGCAAGATAACTGGGCTGTAGCATTTCACTTTCCCATATTCATGATTTAAAAAATAGTAATAACAATATTAATTATCACTCCTGTATTCATAGTTCTATAAGGACTACAAATCACACTCCCCATCACAACTTGGGGAAATAGATCATGCAAATGTCATCCCCCTTATTTTTGAGATAACAAAACTGAGTTAGGTCAAAAAGGGAAGTGACTTGCCTAATGTCACATTAGTAGGAAGTGTCAGAACAATGATTCAAATTGGGTTCACGGTGCTCTTTCCACTAAATTTGCTGCTATTCATGAGGGAGATTTAGGATGACTCCGGAGAAGAATTTGCTTGTAGGATGATCAATTTAGGTGACCAAAGGATGTCCTGAATTTCTTCTCTCTAAGTGTCTTGGTGTCAGTATAGCTTCTGAGGATGGCTTAAGGGCTAGAAATATTGACTCCTCCAAGCACCTTCAAGCTTGGATCAGTAGGCATCTACCTGTGAGCAGATGAATTTCTCATCTTCCTAGACCTCCTACCTGAAGCGAGGGTTCTCTACCTTTCAGCCACCTCTGCTTGGCCCCTAGGGTCTGCGATAGACAGAAAGAAGTGATCTTATTTATATTGTGATTTTTCTTATCAGGAGTTACCTTGCAAACCACCATGGATCAACTATTCAACTTGGTCTACACCTTCCTTACAAATGAAGACTGTCTCCCCATCTTGAAAAATCTGCATTGTACAATGAAAGGTAGAAAGGGATGGTGGTTGTTCTGGTAAGGTGTTCAGTAACATGGAGAGAGTCCCCCCCTTCAGAAGAAACTCATAGGATGTCAAAACCAAAATGACCCTTAGACTCATTTTGTACAAAAGGCACTTGAAGGATTTTTTTTAGAACCAATAGGACAACAAGAACCAACAAGGCAGAGTTGGGAGGTGATCAGGGTCTTCTGATTTCAAATCTAGACTTCTTGCTACTTCACAATGAGTTTTTAATCTAGAAGTATGGGTGTGTCCTTTACTTAGGTCTCTCATCTTTTATCAGCTCTACTTTCAGGAAGCCATTGATGTGACAAGATATCAACTTTTGGGCAGTTCTTAGTTTAAAAGAGAAGACCATTTTCACCTCTAAGGGCCTGTGGTGTGAGGTTCAAACATTCAGACCTTGGGGGATTCAGTAGTCTGAGGGAAGAGCCATACCTGTGCTACCTCAACAGTCCTGGATTGACAATGTAGACCTTATTTCAGGGGGCCTCTAGTTTAAGGGAAGGGATTTGGCACCTGGCTGAGATAGAAAACTCAGTTCTGACTGCATTCCGCTGTAATGCTCTGTAGTAGTACCTATGCCAGTGAGATATTTTAAAGAAAAGGGGAGCTTAGGGGTGGGAAGGTTTGCAGCAGGGCTAAGGATAGAAAAGAGAGGCTGAAAGTATGGGCACAGAAGCCTTGATAGGGAATAATTTTTCAGTTTTGCTCTCAAAACTCTCGAGGACTACTCAAAGAGTCTCAGGTATTATGTCCTCCAAAAACACTTGACAAAATTTCCTGGGTGAAGATCCTCTGTGAGGTCTAGAGTGAGCTGGCCAAGGTGCTGACATATCCAGTCAGTGCACATCAGGATGCATCTCAAGAAGAGAAGGATGCTTTCACACTTCTTATCCTACCTTCCTCTAGACTAGTTGAATTCCTGGGGTGAGGGCTATGACACAGAGCTACTCAGTCAGAATATCAGGGGGCATAAGGGTGATGTGTTTTCTTTCTGGCCACAGGCAAGAAGCATTTTTCTAAGGCTGCAGCATTGAACAACCAGATGATTGAGCTCTGGGGCCTGTCCTCTCAAGATCAACAGAGACAGTTCATTCAGGACTTATTGGCAAAGTCCTTGAATGAAGATTTGTTGGAACAGAGTGAGTGAAATTTGAAAATTTTTCTACAGCTACTGTTGTACCTTCTTGGGAGGGGGGAATAACTATCCTCTCTCTAATGTTAACTGGTCAATGTATTCCTTGGAGACAGGTGAGGACAGGAGGAAGTGGGATGCAATCAGCCCAAATTCTACAAAGTATCAAAGCTTAAGGACAATCTCAGAATGCCTCTTCCAAATTCCTTTTCTTCTTGGTGGTGAAATCAGTGCTCAGAGAATGGGCAAGGATTGGCCCAAGTTCTAATTCTTAGACTAGAATATCCCAGGCTCACAGGATTTAGAGCTATTAGGAATCTTAGAGTTGAGCTAGTCCAACCTCCTCATTTTAGAGAGAGGGAAACTGAGGTCCAAAGAGTATAAATAGCTTGGGCAAGGTCACGTAACCAGTAAGCATCAGAGTCATGTCTCAAACTCAGGGCTCTACTTTCTCTACACAACTTATTTGGCTTTTTGGTCCTTGCTTTTCTGAATACTGAACTCCTTTGGTAGATATCTTTGATTCCGACTCTAATTTCTCTACCTCTAGGTAGAGTGCCATCTTTCCTAAAATTTTTATGGAAGACCATCAACTGTCTCTTATCATGGACATGGGGAACAACAAATAACTTTCTGTATAAGTATGGTAAGGACTTTTTAGGATAACAGTATTTGAGTAGAAAAGAACTAGAGTGGTCAATCTAGGTCTAGGCAGCTATATTTCATCTCTGGTAAGTGGTTGTCTCCTTTCTACTTGAAGACCTTCAGTGATAGTGACAACATCTCAAGATGGTCCATTCTATATTGGGACAACTATCTTTGTTATGTTGTATCACATCAATATGAATTTAGTAAGCACTATGCCAGGTACTAAGTTAAGCACTGGAGATATAAAGAAAGGTTAAAAAAAAAAAAAACAAAAACAAATCCTAGTCCTTGCCTTTCAGGAGTCTGCAGTTTGATGGTGAAGACAACATGTAAATAACTATGTACAAATAAGTTAGAGACAGGAAGAATTGGGGGAAATTGAGAGGAAAATCACTAATGTTAAGGGGGACCAGGAAAGGCTTCTTTCAGAAAGTGAGACTTAGCTTAGACTTGAAGGAAATGAAGGAAGCCAGGGGGTTTAGATTGGAAGAAAGAATGTTTCGGATTTGGAGGACAACCAATAAAAATGTCTACAGTTAAGACAAATTAGGAAGTTTTCCTTATCTGAGTTTAATTTGTTGTCACAATATTCTTATTAGTGCATGGAAGAGAATGTGTCTCTGGTTGATGGTGGGTGAGGCCACAGCTAGCTATAAAAATGAGTTGACACAGATATCTGAGGTTTTTTCACTTTCTAGGCAATAGCTCACATGATCCTGATTCAGAAATGGGTTGGGTCAGCTCCAGCTCTGAGATTCTGTGATTCTATGAGAGAGTCTTTGATTTTTTTCCCCCGAGGAGACATTGAAGACAAGCTTCTCATAAAGAAGAAGAATATGTATTTGATGGATGCTGGTTTGGCTATCAACTCTGCCTATCCCCTGGTCCTGCCCCCAGTGCGGAACACTGACATCATCCTGTCCTTTGACTTCTCTTTAGGGGATCCATTTGAGGTAATGAGAAGGGCATTTTTCTCTCCCAAAGACCCTAGTAAAGAGCAATCAGGCAAGAAAGAGCTCTTGCTTGGGATATGAGACCTGAGTCCTGAAAATTCCCAACTCCTGGAATGACATTCATCCCATCCTTTTCTCTCTGATTAGTTCCACTTTCCCCCTCTAGTGTAATTTTGGGAGGAGTCTTGAGAGTCTCTAGTGATGCTTTAAGCTCTGGAGCCCTCAGGTGGTAGCTAGAATGGGTCTATGTCCCCTCTCCTCAGACCATCAAGACCACAGAAAAGTACTGCAAAGCCTGTGCTATCCCCTTCCCTCCTGTGGATGATGCTAAGCTGGATCAAGAAGCCAAGGCTCCCTCTGACTTGTACATCTTTGAAGGGGAGAATGCACCAGTGGTCATGCACTTCCCACTTTTCAATAAAGTGAATTGTGGCAGTGAAGGTATGGGTATACCTGAGGTGCCTTGTACTGGGTTGGGGGAGGTGCCGTAAAGAGCATTGTGGTACTGGGTTCAAAGTGCTTCCTGTCACCTGGGATGTTTACTGTGGGGTTGCAAGCCTGAGCTTTGGTGAAGATGGCTTACCTGCCAAAAGAGAGATGTTACTGGCCTCCAGGACATCCTAAGACGTGATCCCTTGTTCTTTATAGTCCCCTCTACTTTAGTCCTACCTGAAATGCAATAATGTAGCAGCCAGTGTTCTGAGGGATTAAGTAGCTGCCATCTGGGCGATGGTGGTGGAGGGATTTGAGACATATTCTCTAGGCAAAATAACTTAGTTGAAGGGGCTTGGACTGAGCTCAGTCTGGCCCAGGGGATATTCATCTTCTTCCAAACATGCGGTAAGTACCAGGCATGTTCCCAATGTTAGCATGGGGAAACTTGCTTTGGCTTTTGGACTATACCTACCCCACAACAGCCTAGCCCCAATTAATGAACAGAACAATGGAATCTCTAGAACTGTCCATAAAATTTGACTTTCTGAGAACTTTCAAAAGCTGTTGTCAGCCATGCACCCACCCTGTAGCCTGAGAAGCAGTCCCTTGGTGTCTTGGCAATCCTGATCCTAGGGGCTTCTAACTTGGTTGATGTTGGGGGATGAGGAGAAATAGTTTTTGTGCTTGGAGAAATAGAGGCAGAGGTAACAGAAATAGAGAATCAAGTAGGGACAGTCATGGGATGTTGCCAACCCAAGCCTGAGCAGAGTAGAGCTGTGGTGGGGCTTCTTCCCCACACTTTGAATTCTCAGTGGTAGTGTGTTTCAGAAGCATGCAGGACTCTTCCATCTTTACTGATCTAGTCAGGTTCTCCAGCCTTGTCTGCCATTGCCAGGTGCTCATCTTATAGCTATTCATCCTCTTCAAGGGACTAGAAGAATTTAGTGTGAGATGGGGTAAGAGACACTCTTAGGATGCTAGTGCTTCCAGTCTGTTAGGTCCATAACTAAGAAGCAACACCACAGTGCCAGGCCCAGTTTCTTTGAGTCCTATTTGATCTTGGGTAAGGTTGGGAAGAACTAATTCATGTGCTATAATTTCACACCATCCAAGGGATATAAGTCAAATCAAGCCAACTAGCACTAATTAAGTGGGTACAATAATGAGGTCTGGGGTCAACTAGATGGGGGCTGCTCATCTCAGGGGAGAAAGAAAATTGGGACTAAGTCAGGAAGGACCCAGCCTTGTTCACACTGGTTTCCCAGGTTTGCCCATGGATCATAGTCAGCTATGCAGGCGGGAGCTAATATTCTGATGTGTTCCTCAGTGCCCTCAGCAGCATCCTGCAAACCTTCTCCCCTGGCTTGGTGGCTTGTTGATTTCTCAGAAATAACTGGCACATCAGTTCTAATTTCTAATTTAGTGAGCCTGATGAAGTTTCAGTGCTCATCCAGTACGCAAGAGTGTCACCAGCCCAACTGGCTGTTCCCTTCACAGTGAGTTCTACTGCCTATAATCATCATAGACACTTCACAGGTGATCTGTCCAAATAGTCTGAAGTTGGTAACCAATCACAATATGAGCAAATGTCCCACGACTTGTAGTATTAACACAGTGGATTACCATCTGCGGACTTTCTCCCCTCTATATTTAGTAAACTCTTGCTACATCTCTCCAAAACTTTTAGCTCTTTTTCTCTTATTTCCTGCCCAGCCCTATTCCCTTCTCTCTCCTAAATGCCACATCAGGTACTTACATCACACTAAACCAAACATCAATGGGAAAAATTTATAACAACAAAATTTCAAGCTTCCACTTTTCACAGTGCAAAGATTTGGAACTAAGGGAGATTTCTAGAGCAAATTTTCTTACAAATGAGGAAACTGAGACTCTGAGAGTTTAAGTGACTGGCTTAAGGACAAACAGATTATAAATAGCAGAGTCAGATTCTGAACTCAGGTCTCAGGAGACTATGAGTCTAGCACGTTTTCCCACCATTGATTGCATGAATTTGCCAATTTTGAATCATTATTTTGATATGTTTTCAAATTACTCAAGATGTCTCACCCACTAGGGTGCTTCCAGTAGCCTTCTCCAAATTCACTTCAAGGAATCAACATCTACGGTATTAAAGTTGAGTTATTGGAAGCCTCCCCATTTCTCTGGTCGGGGTCTCATGTTAGAGAATCATCTCGTGACTTTCAGTTGCTGTTACACGGACTCAGTCAACAGGAGGCTGACTGAGGCTCATAGACATGGCTGCTGCTCTAACAGTGACAGCAATGGTGCTTTAATAACAATAGCTGGCACTTATCTAGTGCATTTAAGTTTGCACAGATATATATATATATATATTATATATTCACAAATTATATACATATACATAATTACATACATATATTGTATACATTATATATACATTTTATACATACATATATATGTATTATCTCATTCAGCCTTCACAACAACCCTATGAAATAGTGGCTCTTCTGATCCCAATTTTACAGATAAGGAAACTGAGGCAGATAGCGGTCAAGTAACTTTTCCAGGATCACACAGCTAGTAAGTGTCTGAGGCAGGATTTGAATACAGGTCTCTCTGACTCCAGGTACCACATTCCATTCATTTTGCCTCCTAGTAAGTTACCAAACATTTATTAAGCATCTGCTCTTTTCCAGGTCCTGTGCTAAACAGCTGGGATACAAAGAAAGACTCTCAAGGAGCTCACAGTCTGGGGGTGGGGGGGAGACAACATGCAAACAGTTATATAGAAACAAGATACAGACAAGAGAAATGGGAGATAATCAAAAGAGGGAAGTCACTAGAATCAAGGGGAATCAGGAGTAGCTTCCTGTAGAAGTGAGGTTCTAGCTGGGACTTGAAGGAAGTCAGGAGGTAGAGATGAGGAAGGAGAGAATCCCAGGAATGGGATTCATAGCCAATGGAAATGCATGCAATTGGGAGATGGAATGTCTTGTGTGAGAAACAGCAAAGAGGCCAGTGTGTGTGTGTGTGTGTGTGTGTGTGTGTGTGTGTGTGTGTGTGTGTGAGAGAGAGAGCATGTGTGTGTGTGTGTGAGAGAACGTGTGTGTGTACGTGTGTGAGAGAGAAAGCATGTGTGTGTATATGTGAGTGTGTGTGTATGAGTGTGTATGTGTGTAAGGGTGTGTGTGTGAGGGTATGTGTATGTGTGAGGGTGTGTGTGTGTGTGTGTGAGTGTGTGTGTGTGAGAGAGAGCCAGAGCGTGTGTATGTGTGTGTGTGTGTGAGAGAGAGAGAGTGTGTGTGTGTGTGTGAGAGAGAAAGAGAGAGTGAGAGAGAGAGGAGAGAGAGAGTGAGAGGAGGGAGGGGGAGAGAGAGAGTGTGTGTGTGTGGGAGAGAGAGAGTGAGAGAGAGACAGGAGGGAGAGGAGGGAGAGAGAGAGAGTGAGAGAGGGGAGAGAGAGAGAGAGTGTGTGTGAGAGAGAGAGAATGTGTGTGTGAGAGAGAGAGACAGGAGGGAGAGACAGGAGGGAGAGAGAGAATGAGTTAAAGTTTAAGAATCTTGAAAGGGAGGAGGGGGGAGGTCATGAAAGACTTTGAATGCTAGACAGAGGATTTCATGTTTGATCCTACAGGTGCTGGGGAGCCTCTGGAGTTTATTGAATGGGGTGGGATGGGGTGACAAGGTCACAGCTCTGTTTTAGGAAAATCACTTTGGTGACTGAATGGAGGATGAATTGGATTGGGGAGGGACTTGAGACAGGTAGAGCCACCACTGGGCTGTTGTAGTAATCCTGGTGTGATTTGATGTGGGCCTGGACCAAAGCAGTGGTCATGGTAGGGGAGAAAAGGGAGCATATTTGAGAGATGTTACAAGGATGAAATTAATAAACTTTGTCTACTGATTGGATACAGGGGATAAGAGATAGTGAAGAGTCAAGGTTGACTCCTAGGATGTGATTGGGAGGCTGGTGGTTACAGTGGGCAGTAACTGGAAAGTTAGGAAGAAGCAAGAGTTTATGGGAAAGGATAAGTTCAGTTTTGGACATGTTGAGTTAAAGATGTCCAATAGGCAGGTGGAGATGGAAGACTGGAGGTTGAAGGAGAGGTTAGGGCTAAATGAGTAGCTATGAGAATCATCAACATAGAGATGACAAATTAAATCCATGGGAAATCACCAAGTTAAAAAGGACAGAAGGAGAAAATAAGAGAGCTCAGGGCATAGCCCTGTGGGACCCCAACAATTAGCAGTCATGACCTGTCTGAAGATCCAGCAAAGGATACTGAGAATGAGCAGTTACATGAGTAAGAGGAGAGCTAGGAGAGGGCAGCAGCACAAAAACCCAAAGAGAAGAGTATCAGGAGAAGAGGATGATTGATGGTATCAAAGGCTGTATACAGAGAGATTAAGAAGGACTATGACTGAGAGAAAGTCATTAGATTAGGCAATTAAGATATTATTAGCAACTTTAGAGAGAGCTGAGCAATGAGGAGTGGAGAGAGGGTGGGGGAGGCCTGGAAAAAGTTGTAATGGCTCCTAAGATGTACCTAATCTCATGTCAGAGGGCAGGCGAGGCAGAAAGGTGCATGGGGCCCGGTGCTGGAGGTGGTTGGAGGAGTTCAGTGTGTGTAAGTAAGAAGACTCTGAGAGGCACCTTCACTGTCATCAAATATGTGAAGGGGAGGAGATATTAAGGCATTTTTTTTCTTGTATCACTGGGAGCCTTTGATTTGAGGCTGGATAATCACCTTTTAAGAATGTCAGAGGATAGATAGAATTCTGTACAAGTATGTGAAAGGAGAGTCCCTGTGAGGTTCTTTCCTGTTCTTCGAGTTGCTTTGATGATAAAGTTCCAAAGCTAATTTTCTTCTAATGAGGAGGGCACAGAGCAGAGAAGGCTGCTTGGTGATATCACAGTTTCTCTGTTTCTCTCTGACTTAGGGGTCATTGAGCAGAGATATAACACATATTCAACATTCCGCGTCACAAAGTATTCTGATGCTGAGGTGTGTCAACTCCTGGAGGACTCGAAGGCAAATGTCAGGAACAATAAGGATTGTATCTTCATGAAGATCTGTAAACTGGCAGAGGCTCGTTAGGAAGCTTCTGCCTCACAGAGTACACACATGTTGGGACTGGCTTCTGTCCCCTGGGAGCAGCTGCCATTCCTTCTGCCCCTTTGGGAGAGGCACTTTCTCAGTTAAATGCTTCAAGTGGCTGACTTGTTTTAGGGCCCCAACACTTTGCTTTGTACCCTCATACTGAATGCAGCCTAGTGAAAATGTTAGCTTGGTTCCCAGGAGTCTTTTGTTCCATCCTTCTTCTTTACTCTGTGCTATTTGCAGAAGTTTTGAGTGGGCAGGAGTTCTGATCCCTGGGTCAGGACACAGTAGTTTGAATCTTGGCTCAGACCCTGGATATATGACCCTCTGTCACTCACATGGTTTCTCTAAATTTTGGTTTCTTCATTTATTAAACAATAATATATGCAATGTCTAGCTCTCATTTTTGCTAAGTGATGTTTGGAATATGACAATCTACAGGCATTTAATTAAGAGTTTTCTGTATGCTAGATACTGGCCTATGCACTAGTATAATGTTAGGCACAACACAAAGTGCTTCGTTATAAAGTAGGATAATGTAATAGGGGAAAAGGAAAGATGTAGAAAAAAGGGTTATGGGAAATTTTATGGAGAGATACTACTCTTATCTGGAGGTTGGTAGAGAAGAACATGGTCCCTTAAGGTGAACCTTCAAGAAATGGAGGGCTTTCAAGAGACTGCCCTGGGGGGGGGAGGGTATGAGAAGGTGGAGTCAAGATGGTGAGCGAATGCAGGGATTCACCTGATCTCTCTCACAAATTCCTTCAGATACCTCTAAAAAGTGAATTGGAACAAATTTTGGAGTGGCAGAATCCACTAGGTGACAGAATGTGGCAGATTCCCAGCACAGGACAAAATGGACAGTTGATGGGAAGAACCTGTTGCACTGGCCTGCAAGTGCACAGAGCTTGTGGGTTGCACCAGCACAGACCTGACCATAGTGGAGTGGGAGTGGGCCCTGGCAGACTGAATCACCCCTGGGAAGTGGTGATTCCCAAACCTCTCAGCACAGGACAGGGGTCTGTCAGAGTTGGGAGAGAGACAAGTGCAGGGCCTTTGGTAGTGGCAGCAGCTATTTCTGGGACTATCAGTCCACAGACTGAATGTTTGAAAGATTCCTATTTGAACTTCAGGGAGCCAAGATGGTGGAATAAACCATAGGTGCTCTCATCTTCCCCTTGTTGACCTTGAAAAGCCAAGAGAATATTGTCCTACGAAAAATCCTAAAATAGTGGAACCAGCAGAAGTGGTATAGCAGTCTTTTAGCTTGGGGGCCTAGGGGAATTGACAGGAAGGGTCCCTCTTGCTGTGGCTGAAGGGGACTAGTGCAGGATGGGAGGTGTCCCAGCAAGGTCCACTTCAGTAGGACCAGCAGGAGATCCTGAACTCCAGGGTGGTGAAGCCAGCAAGCACCAACACCTGGACCCCAGTGTACCTTTGCACAACCAGGGAAACACCAGCCTGGACAGGTGTTCACCAGTGGCTGAGCCTTCCTATGATTTAGTGCAGCCCCAGGGGAGGTGGAGTCCGACAGTGGCCAGACCACCCCTTCCCCAAACCTCACATTGAAAACTTTATAATAACCCTGGGGAAACTCAGAAAGACGTCACATGGCCTTGAGCTCAGTACACACCAGCCAACTCCAGCTCAGCACCAGGTGAGCTGCAGCATTATATACCTTCTAACTGACAGAACCAGAGGCCACAGCACACAAAGCCAGTAACCAGGCACCTAACTCTCATCACAAGAAGTGTGAGACAGAGACCCCTGTGCCACAGAAGCAGAAATCCACTTTTAAAGCCAGGAAATAGGCAATCACAGTGGGCAAAAAGCAATTTGGAAAAGCAAAGACTATAGAATCTTACTATGGAGACAGAGAAGATCAAAATACAAATTCAGAACAGGACAGCATTGACACTACACCCACCTGTGAAACCTCAAAAGGGAAAATGAATTGATCTCAATCCCAAAAAGCGTTCTTGGAAGATCTCAAGAAGGATTTTAAAAGCCAAATTGGAGAGGCAGAAGAAAAATCAACCAATTATTTTAAAAATACACTTGACAAAATGGAAAAAGAAATTTACTGAAGAGACTGCACTGGGGAGAGTTCATTCCAGAAATGTAGATATCATGGAGAGGGGACAGGGAAGGAGGAGAACCAAGGAAGGCGAATTTTAGGAGGAGCTATGGCTGTGAGATGAATGAAAAGCCAGAGAGATGATGTTTCTGGGCAATTAATAATCTACTAATTAGTCTAGCCGATAATCAACAAATTGATGGTTAGTGGTTTCCCTAAGCAATCAGATACCTAATGGTGATAACTGAATGGCTTAATGTACTTTTAGAAAAGCGGGTGCCCCTGATAGGTGAAAAATAATCTTGCATTGGTGAATAATGAGTGAGGGGGGCAGACTTTCAAATGAAGTGGTGAGCTGAAAGCCCTTAGCCCATCCTGCTGAGAGTGTGACTTGATCATGAGATTAAGTCACCTCCAGCAATCTGGACAAAGGAATCCACCCAGAGTTGTTACCCCAAATTCCAATGAGGGGCATGTTTCTGCAAGCACGAGGGACTACACGCTTTAGAATTCACTTAGATTTGATTCTGTTTACACTCTGAACAGAAGTAATATCTTCTAGTTGGGTGGCATCCTGCCCAACATTGAGGAAAATGTTCTCTGAGGATTTGGGCAATCTCATCTGTCATCAATGTCCCTTAGAGCCTGACTGACTGACCTACAGAGGCTGGTTCTTGAATGAGGAAATAAAGTGGAAAATGTTTATTCATCTGAATTTAAAAATTAGTTATTAATATAATGGAAAGTAATTTCAGGTGGACATAAAAAAAATCCCAAAGAAAAAAATTCTAGGACAAGATGGATTTATAAGTTAATTCTATCAAAAAATCAATAATTAATTCCAATATATTATAAATTGTAAAAACAGAAAAAGAAGAGATCTTTAAAAACTCTTTCTATAAGGCAAACATAATCTTGATACTTCAACTAGGGAGAGAGAAAGTAGAGAAAGTAAACTATAGATCATTATCTCTAATGGACATTGATGCAAAATTTTTGAATAAAATTTGAGCAAAGGGCATATGACTACATATCTTGATGACTACACACAATGACAAGGTAGATTTATACCACAACTGTGAAACTGGTCCAATATTAGAAAACTATAAATATAATAGATCATTTTAATAATAAAAACAATAAAATCACATTATTGTGTAGGCACAGAAAAAGTTTTCAAGTACACAATACCCCTTTATACTAAAAAAATTAAAAAGCATAGCAATAGATCCACTAAGATGCCGAGATCTACTAAAGAGTAGAGGAAGGATAGAAGAATAATAACAGTTGGTGATTCCCTTCCCAGGTGGGTAATCAGAGAAGTTGGTTGGTTTGATAACAGCTTTTGGCATACTTGCTCTACATGGAGTGGAGGTCAGAGTCAGAGATCCCTCCCAAGGATCAGTATCCCACATGAACACAATTGGCAGTACCAGGAGGAACCTAAGAAATATTGTCAATATTTATGAAGTCTTTGACAAGAAACTTAATATTATATGGTATGGGTTATGTTTTCCTCACTGTTGCCTATTAAAGGAAAGGGATACAGAAGAGCAAATTGAAATTTTTTTGCAAAAGTTATATTGGGACACTCACACTACTCATATTTGTTGTTTGTCTTTCATTCTCAAAGACTGAGAGTCTTTAAGTTAAAATGGGATGGTCATGTTTAAGAGACACGAAAGGGGAGATTTCTCTGTGGTTTGGGAAGGAAGGGTATCTTTGAGGTCCAACTTCTTGTGACCCTGATTCTTTGGGCTGCCATGAAGACAACATCCCAGAGCCAAGTCTCAGGACTCTTCTGAGTATTTCTCCCTTTATAAAGATGGCGTGATGCAGAATTGGATGCTTGACAACATCACAGTTCCTCTGTCTCTTTTCATTTTAGCAGTCATCAGTGTGATGAACAAGACCTATGGAATGGTCCACCTTTAAAACTATTCTGATAAAAAGGTTTGTCAGTTATTGGAGTACCCCATGGCACATGTCAGGAACACAAGGAGAAGATAATGAAAAAGATCCATGCCCTGGCCTGCATGGGGGGGTCTGCCTGGTGGCTTCTGCCAGGTGATAGTCATACCTATAGAGGTTGTCCCTAGGGCAATGCTGGTCATTGTGCCTTTTTGGTCTATTGCTCATCTGCCTCTTCAAGATGTGCTACTCTTGGTTGGTTGTCTTCTCAGGCTCAGGGACCATATCTGTCTTCTATTTAAACCCCTACTCTCTCCAGCAGAACATGCTCTGTGACACCTCTTGTAATGGTAATTAATTTGAATTTGAAGACCCCTATTTTGCATTGGCAAGTAAGCAGGTACTTAGCACCTTGTTTCAAGTTAAGCAAAGGTAGCAGGTACTTAGCACTTAGTAACTGATCAAGCCACTGTTGGGGAAACAGAAGTTATGAACTCCTGTCTCCTGTTGCTGACATAACAGGAAGGGGTTGGCTGAAACAGGAAGCTAATGCTATGTGTAGATAAGAAAAGCCCCAGAGAGGCACAGTCAGAATTTCCTGAGAACTTGTGGTGGCGGAGCTTCTTCTGAAGAGGAGCCCAGGAGGCTGAAGAGGAGGATAGGAGCCACAGAGGCCAGAAGGCCAGAAGCCCAGAAGCCTCCCTGCGCCCCCTGATCCCTGGCTGGATAAGGTGATTCTGATTTTTTAAACAAGCTGCAGAAGACTGAGGAAGCATGACCAGGATGCTAAGACTTTGTCTGTTTGTGGCTTGGTTGAGCCTTGAATTCCTGGCAACAGAAACTGTGAAGGATTTGAGATGGACTGTACACTGTGAGCTCCAATACAGAGCAGGAACTTCCCAGAGGACTGGACAAGGACCTGGGAGCTGTCTGCCTCTGAATCCAGGTGACTATTTGGTAGATTCAGATAGGAGCTGGGACCATGGAAGTGGATCCAGGGAATCTGAGAAACCACTTCGAGTCAAGATGAAAGAAGACTTTACTTGGATACTGTATACTAACTGAGGAATTGTGAATTTACTAGTGACCTAGAGGTGGAGGGTTTGTGTATTTTCTAATGATGGGGGATATAGTGATGAAGGCTCAGGATTTAGAGGTGTATGCTAAACAGGTTGAGATGCTTGTTAAAAAGCAAGGCTTGAGCGTCTCACCCAAAAGGGCACAAAAATTTATTGAAGATATTTTACAGGTTTCTCCATGGCTGCCGCTTTGCAGAAAGGCTTGTGGGTGTTTGAGGATCAGGCTTGCTTTGATTGTGGCAGGTCAGGTCACTTTGCTCCACCATGTAGGCTCAGGAAACCCCTGGGGCACCCCTCTTGTGGGTCCTGCGATAAATTATGCAAGTGGCTACAGGCTAAAGTACCCATCACCTATGAGGAGATTCGGCCTCCTGAATGGGAGTCTCTACTGGCTGAGACCCTGGTGGCCAGGATGGGGAGGAGTCACCTCAGCATATGTTTCACAATTTCAGTTGAAATGGGAGGAGGGACTCCAGCTTTTCCCAATTTCTGCTGTTTTTCTGTGGAGTATATTAATGATATGTTTAGCATCAGAACTGAAAAGTGCCAAAGGTGGTTTGAGTGCATTGGTGTGATACAGCTGTTTCTAATGTTATCAAGTAAGTTTCACCTGGCTTCCGTTACTATCTGGAGAGATAGCAACCTTAAAAAAATTTTTTTTAGTCCTATAAATTCTATGTGAAGCTTTTGGATCCCATTTGTTTATTTGTGTCTCTCTGTTTTGTCTTTATGTCTTTATGTGAGTGAGTGTGTGAGTCATTTGTCATTTTGTCAAAAAAGTGTGAACAGAAGTTCTGAGACTTTCAAAGGTTTAAAAATCTCCTTCCCTTCATTCCACTCTGGCCAAATGGAGTGAGGAAAGGGTGATGAGAAATAATATGGGAATTTTCCCTTGGATTAAAAAGAAAAAAGTAATTAACCATTCCCTGACTCACCTATTAGAGAAAAAAAATTTGAGTTTCAATTTGAACTTATTTTGGTCACTTTAAGGGAAATGTGAAAAAGTGAATTAATACCATTCATAGCCTTGTGCTAAGATAAATCAGAGTACTAATTGGCATTTAGGCAAATTGGAGTTTTGCTAAAGAAACATGTAAAAAATGAGAGCTTCAGGTTCCCCAGTTTTGGGGAAGTGGAACAAGGCGCCCTCTGAGAATTTTTTCAGAAGTTCCATTCCCTTTGAGTGGGGGGTTGAGAAGCATTTCACTCTCTAAATTCTCAGGAACAAACCTAAACACTGAAGTACAAGGTAAAATTAGCTAATTAAGAGAGGAAGTGCTGCAGAAACAATAGGGAATCTAAGTTCTAACAAGGAGCCCACTGGCAAAAACCCTGAGGCACCCTGAGGCCCACACATTGTTTAGATAAGCAAATGAACCTCTCCATTCGGCTGTGAGGAGAAAAGCCAAAAATTTTGTTAGTAGCTTTTGTTTAACTATAGTAAAATTCAAGTGTGAGCCAGAAGTAGTGTTATCAGCAAAACTTTAAGTTGAATTTTGTTGGGATCAAAACATGTGGAATTTGTTTAAAAACAAATTACTTGCATTCTGTAATGTGTATATATGCCCTATAGAAAACCAGGTATTTACATCTTTACCTATAGTGAATGTACTAACTACACTAAAGGCGATTCTTGCTAAACAAAAAAGGGGCCGTCAGAAACCTATAGATTTGGCACTATCACCAAAATTCAAAAATGACACTGGCTATGAGACGTCTTTTGTGCCAGAGAGGACAGCTACGTGTCCTGCCCCCCGTTAAGGCTAGTGTTGGGGAACAAGCTATGGTCCAGAAAGAAGTGTGGATGGGCCCTTGGGAAATAACCATAAGGGGAGAAGGGTATGTTATGTTTCCACAGAACATGGGCCATGCTGGTATCCTGTCCGAAGTGTCCAGGTCATCCAATAGCAGCAACAAAAGGAAGTGGAGGAAGAAAAGGAGACCCAAGAGGTGACCAAGGCAGAGGAGAAGCCCAGTTAAGACCATGCACCAGCTGTGTTTCATTCTGATTATGCTGTCTCTTTGGACCTTGGCTTGTCAATGTGGCCAGCCTCATGGCGGTGACTCCTGTCTGGGAACATGGCTTTCAGTCTTCCATTCCACTGTGCCCTGTTTCTCAGTTGATGTGGCTGTTGCTGACTCTTGCAAAGAGACTATTTCAGTACTACAAAGACTGAACTGGCAGGACTTTGAAAATTGCCAACGGACTTCCATTTGTGTCACTCCCGCCCCTTACAATGCCATTGGATTGCAGTGGGAAGCCATTAAGCACCACCTGTATGGCCTCATAGAATCGGGTGGTTTGTCAGGTGAACCTGTCGGGGAGGCCTGCGTACTAATCCAGGTCCGTGCCCTCAGTTCCCCGCCCGCCCAGAGCCATTACTCCCATGCGCGTTGCGACCCCGTTCCCCCAATGCAGTTCCAGTCACGTGGTACTATAGGGGCGAACTGGGGAAAGCGGAAGTGTGGGCTGGCTCAGAAAGGGAGGTTGGAGGGGGTCGTCAGATGGATGTGAAGGGCAGAAAAGGGGGGTGAGCAGTGAGCTGAGTGGCCGCGGCTCCAGTGAGTCCCCTGTTCGCAGCCTTAGCCTTTCTCCGTGGGCGCTACCCCTCCCACAGACTGGAAAGTTTCTGCCGGGCCTCCGCCTAGAGTGGGCGAGATCATCTTCTCCGCAGAGGGTACCCGCCTGCCTGTAGCGGGGAAAGACCATTATCTTGGAGTCGCGGGGGTGGGGCGCCGAGTGTGGAACCGAACCAATGAATGACGGGGACGGGGTGGGCGCGCCCATTAGCTGCAGGGAGAAAAGGAGGTGGGCGCGCTCATTGTCTGGGCGGAGGACTGGGCGGGTAGAGGAAGTCCAGATCTGGGTGGGTGAGGCGGTAGAAACCATTGTCTAAACGGGGTGGGTGCTGAACGGAGAGCATCTGGGTACAACTCCCACCCCGTGCAACGCTAAGCAAGCGCCCGGAGGGAGGGGCGGTTCTTGATGCGTAAGAGTCGCTAGGCGGGGCATGCCCATATATGGAAATCGGTGGGTGGGCTTTATTGCGGTACGCGGGGGTGTTTGCGAGAGACCATTGTGGGTGTAGGGGTGTCTGGGGAGGGGTTATCTGCGCCCCCCCAGGGGAAGGTGGAAGGAAAGGGGCTCTTAAAGAGGCCAGAGGGGCCGGGAGCCTTCTCCGCTGTGATACGGCGGGTTGGAGCCGGTTTACAGATAGGAAACTGTAGCCCCAGGAGAGGAGACTCGCCCCAGGGCCCTCGTCTGTCCAGCGTCAGGGACAGGATTCGCACCTGGGTCTCGAGGGTGCTAACTACAGAGCGGGGCGGGGACGGGAGACCAGGCTCCCTTAGTTTATAAAGTGGGGGGGGGGGGCCTGAGGCAAGTGAGGTGATTTGCGCTGGGTCGCACCAGCAGTGAGTCAGTAAACATTTATTTAGTGCCTTCTGTATGCTGGGGGCCGAGGCTACAGAAAGAGGCCGAGGATCTGCCCTTGAGGAGCTTACAATCTAATGGCAGGAAATAGCAGGGGTGGTCCTCTGCCAAGTCCACCTTCCCCTGCAGTCAGGTCGACAAGCATACAAGCATTGATTGATTCCACGCCTGCTGTGTGCTGGGCTGTGGGAAGGAAACCCAAGCGGCCAGCCTTGCGTTCCTGGGGCCAGCTGGTGGAGACCAGACTGTGGGGCTTCATGGAGAGCAGTGGAAGGGCTGTCACCCGGGACGGGGTCTGGACTAGTCTGTTTGGGCCAGGCAGGCGGCCCCAGCAGCATTGGGGGTGGGCAGGTGTAGACAGAGGCACAAGGAGGCTCCACATGTCTCAGAGTAGCCTGGCTGACTGCTGGTGCCTGCATGGCCTGCCCCGCGTGGTGAGGAGATTCTTGTTCTGGTCTGGCTAAGAGGAGGGGCTTGCCTGCTGGGAGGTCATAAGCAGAATGTGGGATGTGTGGGTCAAGGTCAGAGCCGGGCCCAGCTGGGTCCCTTGGCCAGAGAGATGGTGGTATCTGAAGGAACAGGGCTTGGCTTCCCAAGCACAACAGTTGCCAGGCTCCTGCCCCCTGCCCAGGCCTGGCCTACAGGCTGGAAAGACCCAGCAAAAGATGAAGCAGGAGCCCACTTTTGTGGGGAGATTCTGCTGTGGACACAGATGTGGGTGGGGCTCCCCACAGGAGGAGGCGGGAGCTGGGGCACTCAGGGGGCCAGGCCCAACTCAGAGGGGCTTCAGAGGCCTGGGCCTGGAAAAGAAGGGACATGTCCAGAGGACTCAGTGCCTTGAATAAACCTGGCACTTCCCTGTCCCGATTGTGTGCTCTGGCCTGGCCTTTGGGCGGCTCCTGGATAGCTGGACAAGTCCCAGGTCTCTGGGGGTCTTCAGCTGGGGTAGGGTCGGGGTGGCCAAGTACAGGGCCCAGAGTGGCTCGTGACAGGCAGTGTGGACAGAGGCTGTGTTCAGGTCACACCTTCCTTGGTGGGGCCCTGGAGCCCAGGGATGGCTGGCAGACACTTGGTATCTGGGCTTGGCCATCCAAGGGGCCCCAGAGGAAGGAACCAGTAGCAATGGGGGGAAGCTTTATGGGCTTAGCTGGAAGGGATCCTCCCAGGCCCTGGGGCCCCACCCTTACCTCACCCAGGGCCCTCTGCCAATTGTGGCTCACTGGGTCATTGATTTAGAGCTGGAAGGCAGAGGGGCCCAGCTCCCCAGCAAGTGGCCATCCAGCCTCCGGTCAGAGACCCCCAGAGGGTGGGGTCCCACGTGAGAGGACCTGGACTGACACTTCTTAGCTGTGTGACCACGGGCATGTTGCTGCCCTTCTCAAGTCTCAGTTTCCTCATGAGGAAAGTGGGGATCTCAGTACCCTAATGCCCACCTTTTCTGGGATACAGCATTGTCTAGAAAGCTGAAAGACTCCACTTCTGTTGCCTGGACCCCAGTTAGGCTTGGGGTTCAGACCTCTGTGTGTAGGGGAGCTGAGGGAAGGAGGTCTGAAGGAAAACACTGGGATTCTGGAGGCCCCAGGACTTGGGTGGGTCCAGGGCTGGTCAGGGGCAGGCATTTCCAGAGAAGTGAGGGGCAGCTTTTTTCGGGGGGCTATTTGGAAGGGGAATCAATGTGAGGACTGAGATCCATATGAAGAGAAGAGCCAAGACAAGGCCCAGCTGCTGCCAGTGCTGGACAGATGGCAATGAGATGGACGGAGGGGTGAGGGTGGGGGGTGTGGGGAAGCAGGCACCTTCCACTGTGCACATCTGAGCACAGGGCCTGGAGTCCTGCCCGTGTCAGGCTATGAAGGAGAGGAGCTGAGGCCCAGAGAGTGGCAGAAACCTGCCTTCCCCAATCAGACCCCAGGGCTTACAAGTGCTCTCCCTTCCATGTCTTCTCGGAGGAGCCTCATTCCTCACCTGGCTCCCCAGGCTCCTCATTCCTGTCTTCACCACCCTGAGCCATCCCCAGCGAGGGCTTCAGACCTTTTCCTGGCCAATGCCTCCTTTTCCTGGACCCCCCCTCTCCAGGAGGCCTTCTGGCCTTCCTTCTGCTTGCTTTCCTTGCTTCTAGGCTCTTCGAGGATTTAGACCTCTCTTCTCTTGCAGACCTGGAGTATGACTCTACAGGCCAGTGCAGGCAGCCCAGGGAATATGTGAGTATCCTAGCACCCTGCCAGGCATCTCCTTGGAGGCATTACACAATGAGGAAAGCAGGTTCCCTGTACACCGTTCCTGGCCTGAAGAAGGGAGCTGGGGCACCAGAGGCCCTGAAAGCCAAGGTAGGTGACAGGTAGCTCTGCTATTCATTCCTATCCTGTCCTTGATCAGGTCCAGGGGGATGTGTTCCCATTTACAGGTTCTGCAGTGGGACAGAGTCCAGAAAGGGACAGAGCCCAGAGAGGGCTGGGGTCCAGAGAGGGACAGAGCCCAGAGGAGGATGGGGTCCAGAGAGGGACAAGCTCCAGAGAGGGATGGGGTCCAGAGAGGGACAGGGCCCAGAGAGGGACAGAGCCCAGAGAGGGACAGGGCCCAGAGAGGGACAGAGCCCAGAGAGGGACAGGGCCCAGAGAGGGACAGGGCCCAGAGAGGGGCAGGACCCAGAGAGGCACGGGGCCTAGAGAGGGATGGGGCCTAGAGGTGGGGGAGGCGAAGCCCCTTCAGAGGAGAGGAACTTCCCAGGGTCACATATGCAGTAGAAAGTAGGGCGAGGATCAGAGCTCAGAACGTGACTTCTGGGAGTCCAGTCTAGCCCAGCAAGCATTAACATGGCACCTCCTGTGCATGAGGTGTGGCGGGCACAGAGGCAAGGGGCAGAGCTGTCTTGCATTTCTACAACCATCGTCATCGGAGCTAACATTCACGTGGTGCCTGCTGTGTGCCCAGTGCTGTGCTAAGCACTTCACAGTGATCTCATTGACCCTCACAGCTGTGGGGGCTTTTATTACCCCCATTTCACAGGTGAGGAAACTCCCAGGTTCACACAGCTGTTTAAATGAGGCTGGATGAAGAATGAGATCTTCCTGACCAAGGGCTGCAGTGCCCCTTAGCCCAGAGGTCAGGCTGTCACTAGATGAGCAAAGCCACGAGGGTTTGGGACATTGGCACTAAGCA
This sequence comes from Pseudochirops corinnae, assembly GCA_028646515.1. Lineage (NCBI taxonomy): Eukaryota > Metazoa > Chordata > Mammalia > Diprotodontia > Pseudocheiridae > Pseudochirops > Pseudochirops corinnae. The sequence goes on from CM053588.1 coordinate 20,987,878, forward strand.
AGGTGAGGAGGCAGCGGTTGCCTGTGAGGGGTGGGAAGTGAGCTGGGAAAGCCTCCCAGGCAGGGGATGCAGAGCCAGGCAAAGGCCTGGAAGGAAAGAGCCGGTGGTGAGGAATAGAATTTATGAAGGGCTGAAAAGTCAGGAAGGGGCCAGGCTTTGCAGGGCTTGGCAGGGCCGGGCCACCCAAGGATTGTGTATTGACCCCAGAAGTGTCAGGGAGCCTTGGAAGTCCTTGAGCAGGACAGCAGCGTGGTCAGGTGTGAGCATTGATGAAATCATCCTGGTGCCTGAGGGAGGAGGGTCAGAAGGGGGAGGGTGAGTGCTGGGAGACCAGGAGAAGGCTGCTGGGGTCAGGGTGGACCCCAGGGTGGACCAGAGCAGTGGCAGAATCAGAGGAAGGGAGGGCTTCTGAGCCTAGGCACCCAGGTGATGATAGTATCATTGCCGGTCATAGGGAAGTTGGGAAGATGGTGGGCTTTGGGGGGAAAGATGGAGAGATCAGTTGTGAACATGATGAGTTCAAGATGTCTGTGGGCAGAAGGCCCCTGGAGATGTGAGAGGTTAGGGGGGAGGTCAGGGCAGGGCAAGGAGTTCTGAGAGTCATCTGCAAAGAGATCACAGTTGAACCCATGGGAGCTGATAAGATCACAAGCAAGAAAGGATCTAGGGAGGAGAGAAGAGGGCTTAGGACTTACACAGTTAGTCGTGAGACCTGGAGGACAATTCAGCCGAGGGGACTGAGGAGGAGTGGTCAGGCAGGCAGGAGGAGCAGGAGAGAGTAGGGTCATCCAGTCTGAGGAGAGGATGGTGAGTGATTGCATCCAAGGGTCAAGAGGGAGGAGGACTCAGACCATTGGTCACTTCAGAGAGAGCAGTTCATTGTAGTGATGAAGTTGGAAGAAAGATTGTAGAAGAGAGAGAGAGAAAGAGGGAGGGAGAGAGAGAAAGGGTGAGAAGAAGAGAGAGGAGGAGAGACAGAGAGAGAGAGATGTAGGGAGGGAGAGACAGAGAGTGAGAGAGACAGAAAGGGAGAGAGAGAGACAGAGAGGGGAGAGACAGAGAGAGACAGAAAAGAGAGAGAGAGAGAGAGAGAGAGAGAGAGGGAGGGAGAGAGTGAGAAAGGGAGGGGAGAGAGAGAGAGAGGGAGGGCCCGGAAGGGGCAGGGAGGAGGAGATGCTGCTTTCAGGTGGCTTGCTTAGAGTATAGCCAAGGAGGGGGGAGGAGATGCGTGATGCCAGCTCGTGGGGGTGGACAGGGCAAGGGACGGTTTTCCGAGGATGGGGGAGACACAAGTGTGTTTGCAGACACTGAGGGAGCAGCCAGTAGACAGGGAAAGATTGGTGATGAGTGACTGAAAGGGGAGAGGAGGCAGGCCCCCCAAGGGCTGGCATGGAGTGGGGCCACTCTGGGCGGTCCTGTTCAGTCACTCACCTTGGCCAGAAGGGCCGCATCATCATGAGATTGGCAGAGAAGCATGTAGGGGACGGCATCGGAGCCATGGGAGAGGAGAAGGGGAGGAGATCAGCTCTTGGTTGAATGGCCTCAAGTTTCTCAGTGAAATTGGAGGTGAGGTTCAAGGAGGGATGGAAAGACTTGGGACAGCTGTTGTGGTGGGTGGGGTAGTGAATGGATTAGAGCAGGGGTTAGTGGACTTCTGCAGAGGAAATCAGCCACCACCTGTTATTGTATAGTCCCTGATACAATAATCAACTGAAATAAAAAACAGTGAAATTCTATTTAAAATACAAAAACATTTTTAGCTTGGGAGATGTACAAGAACTGAGAGAGCCCATTGGCCATGGTTTGCCAGCCTTTGGCTTAGAGATCTGCCAAAGGCTTGCCTTGTTGCAGTGTCACATACCATGTTGCCTTGTTATGTACCATGAACCTGTAGGGTGATTTTCTCCAGCGTTGTTCAGCAGCATCTGAATAGGGGTGAAGGCAGCCCATGATGGGAGGAGCCCAAGGTTGAGGCTTGTCAGGGCAAGATTAGCAGTAGGCTAAGGGACTCGGACAGTGACGAGCTGAAATGATCACAGAGGTGGTGGTCTGGAAAGGGCCACGGGGTTGAGGGTTGGAGGTCAAGGCAAGGGCAGAGAACGGGGTTAGGAGTTGTAAAGCAAAGGCAAGGATGGAATTATAAAATCTTATGAACAGATAAAGGGATTTCGAATTCGCGAACATGAAAGTGGAAGATTTGGAGGTAATGGCCAGGCCTCTCTCTGTGTGTGGCTAAGGTGAAGTCATGGGAAATGGTGAAGTTGAGGAACAGGCAGGTTATCAGTGTGTAGGTTGAAGTCTCCAAGTATGAGGAGAAGATTTGGGAAGGAGATACTGAGCCAGAAAACTCATCAGGGAAGAAAGGAGAAGGCCCTGGGCTTGGTAGACAGCAGCTGCCGGAATCTTGATTTGGTAAAACATGGATTGGATGAACCTCAGAGGAGGAGAGGTCACTGAGGGATGAGGGTGAGGCTGGCAGCAGCAGTGGGAGGAAGGAGCATTCCGATTCCCCGCCGTGACAAGTCATGGCTTTCTTCTGCTCTGTTTCTAAGGAAGCGGGTGCCGGGATCAATCCAAGGTTGGTCTTTGGTGAAGAATGATTGCTGTTAGGACAAAGGAGCAAGGGCTTCTGGGGTGGAGGACTAAAAATGGGCAGTCTTGTGTGCTTGGTTTTTATCTGTTGGGAGAGAGGAGAATCCAAGGAAGAGGGGACCACAGCTCCAGAGCGGAGGGAGGACATGGAGGGCTGCTCATTGCTGGTCTTGTTTCTGTCTCCTCTCCCAAGGACAGAGATCTTTGCCTTGGAGAGGAAAGACTTAGCCGCAAGCTAAGCGAGGCACTGGAGTGAGAGGCTCCCCGGTGCCGGTGCCGTGGCTGGCGCAGGAGTGCGACTGTGAGGCCTGCCCTTTGGGCCTCATCTGAGGCAGAGTCAGCTTTGCTCCAGCCCCGCAGTTTTGTTCTCTCTTTACTGTCTGTTCTGTCTTCAGTTGTTCAGTTATGTTTCTTATAAGCAGCACATTGTGGGGCTCTATTTTCTTATCTAATTGTTCTTTTTTTGTTTGATTGGATTATTTAGTCCACTGATGTTTAAAGTTATCGGAATTAGATTTATGTCTTTCTCCATTAATCTTTGTTGTCTTTCTTTTCTGAATTGGGATCCCCCCATTTCCTCTGAAAAGACTGCTTTTTCTCCTTCCAGTATTTTAGCTTGATCTGCTTTCAGGCCGCCCTGTTTTTACTGGCTCCCTTCCTCAGACCCTCGAGCCGCTGCCCCTCTCCTGCTTGTTATCCCCTTCCCTAGTTCTGCATAATATAATTCATTCCTTTTTCTTTGCATCTCGTTACGTACACCTGTGCTGCACCATCTAAGGGAAGAGCGGTGTAGTTTGCCTAATCAGGCCTGAAAAAGGTCCCAGCCACAATGCTGTGCCACATTAGAGCAGCAAAACTTAAGAGAGATAAATAGAAAGTTGTTTTCTTGGGTTCACAAAAATCAGCTTCCCAAGTACATAATGGGGAGCCTGGACGTTCTAGCAGATTGCAAATTCCGTGTGTCTGTCAATTAGCAGACATTGCTTAAGCGCCTTTTGTGTGCCGAGTGATGGGGATGCTGAGACAAGACCAATGGAGCTGATGGTCTGGCTGGCAATAGGGCCGGCTCCTGTGAGCTTTATCAGGCCACGTGTCAAAGGGCGCAGTCCTGGGCCTGCTGTGCTCTGTCCTGGAAGCTGCCCAGTGCTCATGCCCCCTTCCTTCATCCCTCTTCACAGACACAGGGAGTTGGGAGGGGCAGAGCCCAGGGGCAGCCCTCCAAAGCCATCTTGGCCAAGTGTCTTCCACAGCCATCCCACGAGCTTCAGGATCCTGGCCCTCAGAGCTGGCTCCTTTTCTTCTTGGAATCCGCCTCCCTCCCTGCAGCCACTTCTGCCTTCTGGGGCCTTGATAGGTTAAGTCAGCACACATTTACTAAGCACCCACTATGTGCCAGGTGCTGTGGTAAGTTCTGTAGAAACAGCTCTTGCCCTCAAGGAGCTCATATTCTAATGGGGCAGAAACAAGCAGACTGTCCACCCAAACAGGCCCAGTAGAGGACCAGCAAGAAACAATGAATGGAATGGAAGCACAGAAATTAAAAAAGAAGGCGGGAAGCCAGGGGAGCCAGTAGGCGGAGATGGGGAGGGACAGCATGCTAGCACAGGACACAGAGGATGCCCAGAGTCGGGAGATGGAGGGTCCTGTTTTGGGGATGCCAGGAGGCCAGTGTCACTGAATGCAAAGGGGAGGGAGGCAGAAGACTGGAGAGCTGGGAGGGCCCTGAAATGCCAGACAACATTTTGTGTTTGGTCCTGGAGGTGATGGGGAACTTGTTGAGTAGGGGATGACATGGTCAGCCTTGTGTTTTAGGAAGATCCCGTTGGCAGCTGAACAGGTGGGCGAGGGTGGGGAGGGCCTTGGGGCAGGCAGCCCCTGGTGGCTATTGCAGTCATCTGGCTGTGAGGTGATTTGGCCCTCAGGACAATGGTGGGGGCAGTGCCAAAGGAGGGTGGGGTATTTGAAAGGTGCTGCAGAGGTGATGTCGCCAGGCCTTGACACCAGCTTGGGTGTGAGGATGAGAGATTGTAAAGAGTCCAGGATGACCCCTAGATTGTGAACCCGGGGGCCTGGGAGGAGGGGGGTACCCTTGAGTCATAATAACCTCTTGTCCTATACTTGTGGAGGTGGGGTCCTTGGCTTTCCTGAGAACTTGGGGAGGACTGACTCTCCTCTGACCTGTTTCTGATGGCATTTAACCTACAATTTCTTCTTTCCCCAGGAGCCTAAAATGTCCCCAAAGGAAGAGGAGGAACAGCCAGTGGCACCAGAGAAACCGGAGGAGGAGGCTGACCCATAAGCAGCCCACACTCAGTTCCATCCCAGGTCTGGTCCATCTCATTAATGAAGCCCATCTCGTTCAAGGCAAGATGGTGGCCTTGGCTACCAAGGTTGGGGCAGAGGCGTCAGGAGGAGGAGTCACAGGGGGAGCAAGAGTCAGAGGCAGCTTTGCCTGGCTCCAGGGAGGGCCTCAAGGTCAGGGAGGACCTTGTGGAGGACAAGAGATTCCTGTGTGTAGCCTGTGGCAAGCACTTCAAGCAGGCTCAGGAACCGTTCAGTCATGAGGTTGTCCATAAGTCAGCCTGGCCCTTCCACTGTGACCTGTGTGATGCCGCCTTCAAGTGTCATTCTGATTTCAAGAGCCGTGGGCTGGTCCACAGTGAGGAACGGCCCCACACCTGTGAGGCCTGCGGCAAGGGCTTTAAGAGGGCCAGCAACCTGCAAGTAAGCCAGGGGAGAAGAAAGGGCAGGAGAGCTTGGAGGGAGCAAGAGAAGAGGGGTCAAAGAGGAAATGCTGGGGAAAGGGAAGGAGACACATTGAGAAAGAGAAGATGGTGACGCTGGGGCAGTGGGAGAAAGAGGGAAGAGAAAGGGATGTGGTGGAGACGTTGGGGAAGGGAGGAGGAGGAAGGGAGGAGGGAGGAGAAGATGTTGGGGAGAGGAGGAGGAGGAGGAGGACAGGAAGGGGGAAGGGAGAGGGTGGGCAGGACAGACTGGGGAAGGAAGGTGGGAGGTGGAGCTCTCTCCCACTGCCCCTCCAGTCTATCCAGGGTCATCATTCCTGCTCTGGTCTCATTTTCCTCCTTTTGCAGACTTAACCCTACGGTTGACCAGCTAAACTTAGACCCTGAATCCTCTGCCCCCTCATCCTCTCAAAAGTCATGCCTTGCCAAGCCCCAACCTGGGTTACCTCCAGCATGTGTCTTCTCCATTCCTAATGTTGAGCTATTGGGTAAAGTGGAGTGACTCTGCTGCCCACAGATGTATGTTGTTGTCTGCACTGAGCTCCTCCTGCTTGTGCCCTGTCCTCTGCCCCCTGCCAGCCCTGCCCCCATTCCTTGTTGCAGTCTCAGAGGATGACGAGGCCCTTCTCTGGGCCACAAGCATCTGTGACCTCCTTCCCTCCCTTCTTCTCCTTCTTTAATCACTTTCCCTCCTCTCTTTCATCCATATTAAAACATGCCCAGTTCTCTCCCAGCTTTAGAAAACCTTCTCTTTATCAAGCAAGGCATCCCCTCAAGCCTTGTCATGGGTTTCTCCTGAACTCTCGTCCATCATTGCTGACTTGCTGCTTGGGATCGCTCGTCCGTGGCCGTCTTGTGCTCCACATTTCTAAGATGGAATTCATTGTTTGTTCTGTGAGACTCCCCCTTGCTCCCGTTTGCCCTCTTTCTGTCGAGGGCCCCACCATCCTCCTGCTCCCCTGGGCTCCCGATGACTTGGATTCTTCTCTTTTACCTACTTTCCACATCCATTGAGTTGTGAAATCCTGCTGATTCTCCCTTCTCATCTCTGACAACCATCTTGCATAGGACCAGTGCTCAACTTCAGACTCTTATCACCTTTCACCTGCCTCCCCTTACCCACTCTAGTTCATTCTCTGAGTAGCTGCCAGAACCATATTCCTAAAGCACAGGGATGACCCTGTGACTCTCCTACCCAGAAATGTCCAGTGGCTCCCTATTGCCCCTAGAGTGAAAAACAGACTTTTCAGCCTGACGTTTAGAACCCTCCCCAATACCTTCCTAATTTTCTTTTGCACCATTCCCTGTCTTTTATTCTTGGTTTTAGGCAAACTAACCCACTAGCAACCTGTTCCTTCTTCCCAGCACTTCCTTTCCCTCTCTTGCTCTTATACCTTGTAGACTCCTTAGCTTCCTTCAGGACCCAACTCTGGCTTCTCTGTCTGCACGAGGTCTTTTCTGATCTCTGTTAGTGCCTCATCCATCCTGAAATGTGTTTGTATGTTTGTATAAAGCACAGCAGGGCCAACTGTGTTCACTTGTAGGTCACCCCCTATCCTGCTTCTCGGCTCATTCCTGTATTTCCTGTTATTAGCAAGGGTTCCCCACTTGGCTTTTCAGTGTGAAAAGAAGCATAATTTAGTGTTTACTATGCATTCACACATAAGAAAGAAAAAGAGATTACTTTTCATTCTCTAAGGATAATTCCAACATTTTATAATTTCACTGGTTGGAAATAAATCCAGAGTTTCTGGAATGTTTCAGTAGAATAATTTAGTTCTTTACTTACCTATATTCCCCATGTTCACTTGGCAGACTTCCACATTCCGCATATCCCTGACTGGGAATGCCACCCCTAGAATAATCCAGTGATATTTTGGGATATTTTCTTTCTTATTATTAATAAAATTTCAACCTGTTTTTCATGAATTAGATTGTTTCCACCCCAGTTTATTAAATATTATTTATTCAGTAAACCAGAGAACTTTCCCAAAAGTAATGACTCATATTTCCTTTTAAACCAAATCAATTGCTTGTGATTAAATAAATGTGAACATTACCAAATATAAAATCTATCAATGAATGTAATCAATAATAAACAGTCACAGTAATTATTTACAGCATTCTGGCTGTCAGAAAAGTCACCTCAAATCCTCACTACTAAAGAAAGCACTTCTTTTCACTTCTGGAAGCCCAAAGCCACCATTCACTTCCCAAGTGATTAAAACTTCTCAAGAATCTTCTTCCTGTTTCTCCTCAAGAGTTAAATTCGATCTCTTCGGAAATGGCACATTAGGCATTTTTCTCCTCTATTTAGCAGCACAAAAAAGTCTTGTAAGAATACACCCCTAAATGCCGATTCCTGGACTCTACAGAAAAAAATCCCCCTGTAAGGTGAATGTTAAGACAGTTCTTACAAGAGAGTTTATTCTTTTTTTCTCTTTGTGGTCCCCCCAGTTTATCTTATAAAGCCCCTAAATCCAACAGAAACCCAGTCTCCCGATTTCTTCGGGAGAAGCACCCCTAGCGACACGTTCTCAGCGGCCACACCCAGATTGTGAGTTCTTACGTTTTATCGGAAGGGAATGTTGGGCTCTTCAGGATATGGTGGTAGCAGCATCGTGCAGGCTCCGCAGAGCCCCGCGGAGCAGGGACTGATGTGGTCCTGTTCTTGTCGAGCCCCATGACTATTTTCCCCGCTCCTCTCATATATGCGCGGCCTCAGTTTTGGTCTCTGAAACCCCTGCTCTTACAGCATGCTTGGCACATGGTAAATACCGAACCAAACTGGACCGAGCTGACTTGAAGAGAGAAGGCCAAGGGACAGGAATGGAGAGGGCCAGGTGGAGACGAATGAGGCAGGAGGGGTGAAGGATGGTGCGAGGGTGGAGGGGGAGAGCAGGACGCCCCCTCTGCAGCCAGCCCCTGTCACCTCCACCCTCCCCTCCCCCAGGAGCACCGGCGCATCCACAGGGCCAACGGCCCTTCCTCTGTCCGGCCTGCCCCAAACACTTCAAGTCGTCCTACGAGCTGCCGCTGCACTCAGCACAGCACGCCTCAGCGAGGCCCTTCGCCTGCCTGGACTGCGTCAAGGCCTTGGCGGCCGGGCCCGCGCTGCTGCTGCATCGGCGCTAACACTGAGAGGACACGTAAGGCCCCAGCCTGCGGGTGCACGAGCATGTGCACTCCCGGCTCCGGCCCTTGCCCTGCCCTCTGTGTGCCAGGGCCTTCAAGCAGTCCAGCGTGCTGATCTCGCACCGCCGCGGGGTGCACTCGGGCGAGCGGCCCTACGGCTGCCCCACGTGTGGCAAGGCCTTTGCGCCACGTGCGGCAAGGCTTTCAAGCAGTCCTATCTGGCGCTGCACCGGCGCTCGCACACTGGCGAACGGCCTTATGGCTGCCACACGTGTGGCAAGGCCTTTGGCCGGCCCTCGCTGCTCGCGCAGCACACACTTCGCCTGCCGCCACTGCTCCAAGCTCTTCAAGGGCTTGGCTTACCGCGCTGTGCACGAGAAGGCGCACACTGGAGACACAACCTGCAAGGACCATGTCTGCGGCAAGGCCTTCATCCACCCCAGCATCCTTCTGCAGCACAGGAAGGTGCACAGTGATGGCTGAGGCCTGGGGGAGGGAGGCCGAAGGACCGGGAGGCAACAGGTCCCTTCCCCGGGACAGACGGCCCCTGCCCCGGTCCGGACGGCCCCTGTGGCAGTGGCTGAAGGTGGCCTGGGCGGATGGACAGACCTCTCTTCGGAGGGCTGCAACACAAGAGAGGCTGCCTGCCTTGGTGGTGCCTGCAGAGGTGGTGGTGGGTGGGGTATGGACTCTCTGAAGATGCTTGGGGAATGCCTGGCACATTCAGCAGAAGCAGTTTTGCTGTCATAATTTGGTCCTTCAGGGAACTGGGGAGAAGAACAAGTAGTTGGATCTCTAAGCGAGTCTTGCTTGATGCAGGACCCAGGGGGGGCCCTTCCAGAGGTGTCAGCCCGCCCTTTGTGGAGTCTGAGGGTAGACTGAGGAGTGGCGGGGCCTCCAGTAGCCAGGCTCCTGCTTCAGCTTACTCCAGACCTGGGCTTTCCCAGTGTGTCCTAACTGAAGATGGACTGTGTTTGGGAGCTGTGGAAACAGTAATGCCAGAGTTTGTAGGAATCGGGTGACAGGGACTGGGAAGGAGGCAAGATTGGCTTCTGGGGACATCATTTCATGGAAGCCTCCAGGGACTGGGAAGGAGGCAAGATTGGCTTCTGGGGACATCATTTCATGGAAGCCTCCAGGCTAAGATATCATGGTCGAAATGATTCCTCCCTTCCCTTTCCAGCTCACACCCTAATTGTGTTCCCTGGATAATACAGGCTGGGGCACTGAATTGTCTCCCTGTTCTTTGGGAAATCCAGCTGGAATGGCGTTGGGACTTTTGGGAAGCTAAACGACATTCCCTCTGGCTCCCAGAGTGTCAGGGATGTGGGAGTGAGGGGAGGCCACGTTAGTCCCGTAGATACCGTGCACAGCTCCCGGTGTGATTCCGCGGTTGGTTGGCAGGGCGCAAGTGAAGGCCTGTTCCACTGCTGATGGAAGGGGGGAGGAGGGCGTGTAAAGGTGGGTGGAAGGTGTTCCCTTGTTTAAGAGGGGAGAGATTGGCATGACTGTTCCTCTACTTCTGAAACAGGTGGGATGTTTCCCCCAGCCCAGCCCAGGTGCAGCCTGGTCCTTTGGCCCCACTTCCTTTGTCTCATTAAAGTGTTTGAAGGATTGTCCGATGGAAGAGACGTGAGCTTGTTCTGCCCTGCGGGGCAGGTGGAGATCCATGGGGGGAAGCTTCGGAGAAGAAAGCGGAGGCTTGATGGTAGTTAGCAGCCTTGGTGGGGTGTTATGCTGGGCTGAATGCTGGGGTGTTATGCTGGAGTGCCTCCCTCCCCCTCACTGGTCCCAACCCTCCCTATGGAGTGGGAAAAGCCACCACCACTCACACCAGTCTCAGCCTCTGGGCAACCAAACTACTAGTTGGACCCAGGCCCATTTTCTCTCTCCTCTCTGGGAAGGTAAACAATGCACCAACAGAAATTCAGTAATTCTCTTCTGTTCATCCTGAGCCACGGTCAGAAAATGGCCCTGGTGTGTCTCTGTGGCAGCTGTGAGCTCCCTTTCCCTAACTCTTCCCACCCTCCCAACCTGATGGTCTTTGTCTCTCTCTCTCTCTCTTCTTCTACCTCTTTTGTTCCTTCTCCCTCCTTTTTCCTCTGTCTCTCTGCCTCTGTCGCTGTCTCTTTCTCTCCCTCTTTCTGTCTCACTGTCCCATCTCTCTCACTCTCTCTCTGTCACCTTTCTTTGTCTCTGTTTCATGCTGTCTGTCTCTCCCTCTCTTGTTACCATTTTAACATGCATTTGAATAATGAAACACAGAGACCAGTATTGCAGGAGCTACCCACATTTCTTATTAGAAAACCAGGTGAAAAACAGGTAGCAAGCAGACTTTTAAGAAACAAATTGATGGTATAGATTCATTCTTTAAGGAGAATCAGGGTGAAAGAAGGAGTGTGAAGAATTGCCATCCTTGGTCTCAGCAGCTTCAGCAACCTCTACACTGGTTTTCTGCCTCTGGTTCCTAGCTCAATAGTGATGTCTCCGTCTTGGGGGCTCAGTGCAGAGGTTCTCAAGGCTGATATTCCCCCTCCACCGGTTTCCTGGAAGGCTCCTGGAAGACTCCTCAAAGTCCCAGCCTTTTGTTTTGTAAAACTTCAGTTGTATCACTGCCCCCCCACAGCCCTGACCCCAGCCTAAAGGGGGAGGATTTGGTTTGTCAGAGTTCCACCAGCCCATCCTAAACAGGAGAGGAGCCCTGGAGGATTTCCATCTTGGCCAGCAGGAGTCCAGTGGTCATATCTCCTTGGCATCACCCAAAGATGCTACTTAAAGAAAATCTTCCAAGCAGAGCTATGATGGAAAACCAGAAAACCTGGGTCCACAACTTCTTCTGAAGTCAGTTCAGCATATTATCTTTGGCTGGTCACTTCCCTTCTGTGGGCCTTGGGTTCTTTATCTGTAAAATGGGCAGGTTGAACTTGTTAAGGGGTTTTTACCGAGCCAGTCTCTAATCTGAGAATGATGAAACATTGGGCCAGAGACTAAGTGCCAGAAGTCTGGGAGCCGTTTAATTAATGTTTCATTATGAGGAACAGATTAATTCTGATTAGAATTCTGCCTCCCAGAAGTGAAGACAGAGATTATGTAGATAAATCACAAGAGGGAAGGGAGCAGGGAGGGTGAATGACAATCATTCCCAGGACCAGAGTGGTTTCCCCTGCCAAACCCACAAATGGAGGACAGTACAAGTCTAGAGTCCTGTGAGAGCAGTGCTACTCAAGTCTTTGGGGGTCGTTACTTGGTCACAGGAGGAGATTGACTCTCAAGCTGGAAAAGGCAGTTCAGCAAAATCTAATCTATTAGTGTATTTGTTATATGTGTCATTAATTATCATAAAATCAGAATTCCCTCCATACCTGTATATAGCTTGCTTTCTGCCCACTGACTAGATGGACTCCAAAGCACGTAATAGGTGCTGTATAAATGCTTGTTTAAAAAATATAGAATGAGAGGAGAGAGAGAGAGAGAGAGAGAGAGAGAGAGAGAGAGAGAGAGAGAGAAAGAGAGAGAGAGGAGAGAGACAGAGAAGGAGAGAGACAGAGAGAGAGAGGGAGAGAGAAAGGAGAGAGAGAGAAGATAGGGAGAGACACACACAAAGAAGGAGAAAGGGAGAGGAGACACAGAAGGCAAGAAAGAGAGGGAGAGGAGAAAGGGAGAGGTGACACATACAGCATTTACAATATTAAGGACTTAACTATATGCCGGGCACGTGATGGAAATGCAAACACAAACAAAGCAATATAGTTCTGCAGGAAAAGAGCTTACATTTTAATGGAGAAAACAAAGATGAACTGGATCAAAGGGGACAGAATGCTTGGGTCAATGTGGTTTGGAACTGGTTGAAGACTCATTTCCAGGGGACATAAGGTACTAATGGGGAGGATTTGGGTTTGGGAAGCCAGAGTCACTTGGGGATGAAAAAAATTGTGCATGTCCCATCGACATCCACAAGGAATCCACTTTGGATCTTCATTGTGAAAGAAATACAAAAGGTGACTAAGAGTTGAGAAAACCTCTCAGGTTTTAGGGGTAGTTCATCAGCCATGAAAAGCAGGGCTGGAGAAGCCCTGCGGGGTGTTGGAAAGAAGACATCACTGGGAACCAGAAAACTGGTATTAAATTTATGGCTATATAATGGAAGGACTGTTATAGGGAGAGCCTATAATAGGAGGGATCTGTTTGTCAGAGTTCCACTAGCCTAAAGGTAGAAGAGAGGAACCCTGGAGGATTTCCATCCTGGCCAGCAGGAGTCCAGTGACTTCTGCTTCCCAATCCCAAAGATTTTTTAACCAATAGTCCCTATAATTATAGGACTTCTGTGGAAATTGGGCAAGGTGCTGATCTCCCTGGGCCTCAGTTTCTTCCTCTGAAAAAAATGGAATTGAATTAGATGGTCTTGGGTACTTCCTACCTCAAAATCCCATCATCTCACTACTTTCAAATCCAACTACTTGCCTTAGGCCAGCATCTTCGTTATCTGGATCTCAGTTTACCTTTTGGTGAAAGGTCAGATATTTCCATATCTTTCCAGTTCTGGATGTGTCTCTTTCCCATTTTCAAAACACATGCTGGCCTTTTTAATTGCAGCCTCGATGGGTCACCTCTCTTACTGGGACACTCTGGGGCCAAGTCTGGATGGTGAGGTCAGCCAGCACCAGGCTTCCAGAAAACTCTCCTTCCCTACTGCAGGAATTATAACAAGCCAGTCTTTGGGACCCATTAACCTAACCTGAGGGGCGCCAATCCCAGAGACTCTTTCTGGTCTCTGCCAGAGAGTTTGGGTGGGGGTGACTGCTGTATGCTAGTCTTTACATGGCAGAAGTCAGTACTCAGGATAGCTCAGAGGAAGAGGGACTCTGGATCCAGGGCTTACACCCCTGGGAGGTTGTCCCTTGGGTCCAGGAGCATGACTGAATACAATGCATTAGAAAGGTCCTTGGTTTGGGAGTCAGAGAATATGGGTTCAAATCCTACCTCTACTGCATGTTTCCTTTGTCACCTTGGGTAGATCATTGAACTTTCCCCTTGGTTTTCTTCTCTAGGAAGGAGGGGATTAGTGCTCAATGTTTTCTGAGGTCCCTATGATCTGATGACCCATGACCTCCCTCTCTCCAACCTTGGTCTTCCATTTCTCTGAACATGTTCATGAGCCCTGTTTCCATCCCGTTGGACTGGATCCATACTGGGTTGACTCTCTTGGCCAGGGACTCTCCAGTAACAGCAATACTTCTTCCACCCCTAAACTAGTAGTTTCTAATGGTGGGCTCCACAACTCCCCACTCAGACTTGGAAATTCACCATGACTTATCAGTGCCGCTTGTCCATGATCAGGACTTTCCTCAAGGTGAGCTCATGTCTTCTCCATCACCAGAAACTCCTCAAAGATGGTGGCTAGACCTCACTCAGCTTGTCAGCCTCTGATGGTGGGAAGACAGTGGGAGGTCCCAGAGAGGGAGAGACCATGGGGATGGGGTTGAGTTGGTCTGTGCAGTGAAAAGAAACCTAGGGTTGAAGCCTTGATTTACCTGATGCTAGGTGACTTTGGCCAAAACACTTTTCATCTTAGGGCCTCGGTTCTCTTTTTGTAATATGAGCATTTTTAAGGATCCTTCTGGTTACAGACAGCAAATGTGTTTTAAGCACCTACTATGTGCCAGCTGATGTGTTAAGTGCTGAGGATACACATATGAGCAAAAAGATAGTTCTTAAGCTCTAGGAGCTTGTATTTAGAGAAGATAATACGTAAAAAGGAGCTGAAAAGTGTGTGTGTGTGTGTGTGTGTGCGTGTATGTGTGTGTGTGTGTGATAGATACCTAAACAGAAGGATAAAGGCAAAGTCTGCAGAATGAGGGGGAATGACACATGGTGAGCCTGGGTCTGTCCTCAAAATAAGGATCTGGAAGGAACTCACCATTGCGGGAGTCAGGGACCAGCATGGATGAAGGATGTTCCAGGGTGAGAATAGCCCTGGGTCTTGAGGGAAGTTCTAGGGTGAGAAGGCAGCAATCTTGATGCAAAGTCCAGAATGTCAAAGTCACAGCCACAGAGCTAGAAGTGACATTAGAGGAGATGCCACCACACACCAAGGACCATGGAGTCTTTCCATCTGGCTTAGAGCTGAAACTCCTAAATATGTTCTCTCCTCTTGGTAGGATATGAGCTCAGTGAGGGCAGAGATGGATGGCTTTTCTATTTGTGGTACTTAGTGCCATCCTAGAGTTGATTTTTGGGGAGCTTAAAGCTTTGTGTTGAGAGCTGACATAATGAACTCCATTTTGTCCCATATTTGCCACTTTTTGCTAAGTAATGTCTCAGCCTGTCCTGCAGAGACAGCTTAAAGCAAGCTGTGTTCTTTGGTATTTCCCTTCCTCTAATTGCTATATGACTGAAACAGAGGACACATAGGACTTTGATAGTTCCAAAAAATTGTCTCCTCTTTATCTTTTTTCAAAATTTTTAAAGTTTATTTATTTTTAGTTTTCAACATTTACTTCCATAAATTTTAAATTTTTTCCATCTCCCTTTCCTCCCTCCCCAAGATGGCCTGCAATATGATATAGGCTTTACATATATATTCCTATTAAATTTATTTTCACATTAGCCCTGTTATTCCTCTTTACCTTAACTGATAAATGAGACACTGTTCCTTTGAACTAGTGGGAATGGCAGTGCTAATGAGGACACGTTCCTTCCCTTGTAATTAATGACAAGCATCCTCTCTATTGACCAATGAGTACATTTCCTAGTTCATTGCTCTTCTCTGGCTCCAGTAAACACTGGGGATGTAAAGAAGGGCAAAAGATAGTCCTTGCTCTCATGGACCTCACAATCTCATGAGGGAAACTATGCAAAAACTAATATACAAACAAACTATATGCAGATTAATTTGTGGGGAGGGGAAGCAAGAAGAACCTTCTGGGTCTGGAAAGGTGCTAACATCTACACATGATGGAGGAAATCAAGTTCCATTGAACAGCAAGGAGTTATCTCAGGGGTAGAGGATGGAGCTAGGTCAAGGGCCTTACTCCAAACCTCATACAACTACTGGCTTCTACTCCAGGGACCAGTCATCCAAACACCTTCATATCAACTTCTCTGACCAGTTCAAGGGTTAGAACTGGTCCCTGCTAAGGTCAGGGTTAGCTGCCACTGCTCTCCGGACCCCCAAGCCTCATGTTTCTCTGTGTGACCAGGCTAGCTCCAACTCTCAAGCTCCAATATTAGAAATTTCTCCCTCTTTTCCTTGTGTCTGCCAGTCTCAGAGTCCCATGAGAGAGACAGATACAGAGAGCTAAAGGAGATGGCAGGATACAGAGAGTGACAAGGAAATGAGGATATAGGGAATTACAAAATGAAACATGGATGGAAAAATGCAGAGAGTCAAAAGAGAAGAATGATACAAGAAGACAGAAACAAAGAGAGACAGACAGCTCGAGGAAGCAAAGAGCCAAATCAATCAAGCAATACGTCATGCACTTCTTAAACACCTTCCCTGTGTTAAGCACTGTGCAGCATGCTGGGAATACAAAGGAAAAAGTGAAACAATTCCTGTCTGCAAGGAGCATACATTCTATGAGGGAGACAACATCTACATCTGGAAGCATATACACAGCGAACAACAACAAAATCAATGCAAGGCAGTTTTTGGGAGGGGGAGAGAACTAGCAGTTGGCAAGGTCAGTTAAGGCTTCAGGTATAAAGAAAATGGTGACTGACTGAACTGGAAACAAAGAATTGGAAACAAAGTCGATAGCAATGGCTTGGGAACAGGTAGAAAACTGATCAAGGAATGAAATGCAGTATTACTGTGCTGTAAGAAATGATGATTGAAGAACCTAGAGAAGTGTGGAAAGACTTGTATGAATGGATACAACAAGTCAGTAGAATCAGGGAGACAATATACCCCAATCTCAGTGGAAAGAACGGCATCAGCAAAGCAATTGAAATGGAATCTTGTGAAATTCTGATAAATTTATCCCCCAAAGAAGAAATATGAGAAGGCACTTCTTTGCAAAGGTGGAGGACTGTATAGGTGGAGACCCCTCCGCATCTCTACCTCCTGGCTTTCCTTTCTTCAAGTCTCAGCTCCACATTCTACAGGAAACCTTTTTTGGTCCTTCTTTAACCTTAATGCTTTCTCTTTCTTGATCATCTTTAATTTTTTCATTGTGTATCTTGTTTATACACAGTTGCTTTGCACATTGCTTCCCAGTGGGCTTCTTGAAAGCAGAGGGTTTTTTTTTCATTACTTTTTTTGTATTCTCAGTGCTTAGCATAGGGCCCAATACATTGTGGGTGCTGAACAGATGCTTCTTGACTTGGATCACACCCTCTCATGTCAGACATTTTTGATATGTTGGAAAAGGGGAAGGAAAAAAAGAAGTGTTCACATAGCACCTACTGTGTGCCTGGTACATGCTAGGAGCTTTTACAAATGTCTCATTTGATCCTTACAACAATCCTATGCAGTAGGTAACTGCTATTATCTCCATTTCGCAGATGAGAAAACTGAGGCAGACAGAGATTAAGTGATTTGCCTGAGGTCACCTAGCTAGTATCTGAGTGGGTATTTGAACTCAGGTCCTTCTGACTCCAGGCCCAGCACTCTTTGGACTGAAGTACCAGCTTACTTGGTTTTACACAATTTTCCCTCTTCCTTTTTTTAAAAATTCCTTATCATAAAAGGGATGGCTTTCTGAGGGAGGGAATCAAATAAGAAATGTGGGTCATATGGAAACAAAAATTATCGATAAATTTAAAAAACTAATGTGATGCTTTATTTGAGTCTTGGGAGCCTTAGGAAGTGAAGAGGGAGTACAGACATGGGAGCCAACCTGTGTGAAGGCACTGGGGACAGAAACAAGGGATCATGGGGAGAGGAGAGAGAGCCAGAAAGAGGAGATAGAGAGAGAGAGAGGGAGGGAGGGAGGGGTGAGAGAGGAGAGAAGGGGGGGGAGAGAGAGAGAGAGAGAGAGAGAGAGAGAGAGAGAGAGAGAGAGAGAGAGAGACAAAGAGAGAGAGTGGGAGTGAGGGAAGGGGATAGAAAGATCCCTACAGGAGATAGGGCCAAAGATGCAAAAGAGACGGAGAACCAGAAGTCACAGACATATGTAGAGATTCAAAGAAATAGAGTGACAAATGGACCAACAGGGAGAAAAGGACCAGTATCAGCTCCTCTATTTCCAGATGGAACATCTGGCTCATTGTGTCTGTCTATCATGACAATGGCTTCTAAAGAGGCCTAGGATGCCTCTGCCATAGGACACCTGGTCATTGAGATCATACATTGTTTAGGCAAGAAATTGAGACTATAAAAGCCAGCCTGTGACCTTCCTAGGATGAGATGGTGAGTCTGTGACCCTGGTCTTTAACACACTGTCTCCCTCATGCCCAGTTATAATTGCTCTGCCCAGGAATTCCCTGCCACAAATCTGTTCTGAGGATAAGAGCCAAACTGGGATGACTTCCTGCCCTGAAGCAGATGGAGAGGCCAGGCCCACCTGTCTCTCTTCTCCTCCCCCAAGCCCCAGGGAAGCCTGGGTCCCAGCTGTCACCCTTCTCCTCCTCCCTTCACCAGGAGAAACTGGGTCCCAGCTGTCACCCTTCTCCTCCTCCCTTCACCAGGAGAAACTGGGTCCCAGCTGTCACCCACTGGAATCAGAGACTAGGACTGAACAGAGACAGAAGCAGAGACAGAGACAGAACAGACCAAGAGAAAAGAGATAAAGAGGAACAGAGAAAGAGTGAGAGATATACAGAAACAGACAAATTGATCCACCGGAAGACAGAGCAGACAGACAGCAAAGAGAAGATCCAGAAACTGAAGGGAAAAAAAAAAAACTAAGGGGGAGAGAGAGAGAGAGAGAAAGAACCATAAAAAGAGCCAGGAAGAAGGTTGTGAGCTGTGAGACTTCCATAAGATCCTGAATCCTGCTCCTTCTTAGGCCCCATGCAGTTCCCCATGGGACCAGCTTGTATCTTCCTGAGGAAAGGGATTGCGGAGAAGCAGAGGGTGAGGAATGGATGGGGAAAGAGGAAGGAGGGAAGGGAGAGAAGATAGAAGGGAATGAAATGTCAATCTAGAAATGGAAGGCACCTCTGAGGCACTCTAGTTTAGCCCTTTCATTTTATAGAGGAAGAAACTGACGCTCAAGTAGATACCATGAAATTATTTGTAAAGAGCTTTGCAAACCTTAAAGCACTATATACATGCTTGGTATTATTAATAGAAAGAAACTTGGCCAGGTTGTCATAGGTGGTAGGCAAGAGAGTTGAGCTTTGGTCGCAGGTCTCCTGATTCCAGTGCTCTTTCCACTGTCCCATGCTGGAAGGGGATGGAAAAAATCGAGAAGAGAAAGGAGGCAGAAGGAGGTAGAAGGTTAGGGGGAAAGGCTAGAGGAGAAGGAAAGTTTGGGAAAGAATGAGGAAGAGGACAGAGGAAGGAGGAGAAAGAAACCAGAGGGAGCTGGGAGGTTGGAAGAAGAACCAGGAGGTGGAAGAAGAAAGTTGAAGAAAGGAGGTGAATGGGATGTTAGGGAGAAGGAAAGGTGAAGGAAGAGGAAGGAAGTAGAAGGGGAGAGAAGGAAGAGATTGGGAAGGAAGGAATAGAAAAGAGCAGATGGGTAGGTGCAGAGGTTGGATAAGTGCTGAGGGAGGGATTGGTGCAGGGCAGCCAGGAAAGAGGGTATGAGGCTGTGAATGGCCTCCAGCTCCCTCTTTCAGGACCCTGGAGAGAGCCCGAGGGTCAGTGAGTAGTCCTGAAGTGAGCCACTCCTGTCCCTGCCTCTCCCTAACGTTCTTTCCTCCTGTACCTTCATCAGGACCGTCCACTAGGACCAGATGAGATTGAAGGTAACCTCCTCCCCTGTAGTTCCTCTGAGGCAGTTCCATCAGACTCCTATTGCCATATTCTCCTCACTTCTCTAACAGTGCTCTCAAGGAAGCTTTCATGTGATAGCTATCCCCACCCTCCGGTCTCCCCAAACTCAATGTCTCCTGGTAGTTTCAAGTTCCCATTCATTTCTTTATTGGTTGATTTGAGGTCTACCCATTTATTTCCCCAGCAATTTTAAGGTCTCCAATTTCAGCGATTTTCGGTCCCCGTTTATCCCTATCCACTTCCTCATGGCAATGTCAGGAGTTCCCAACTGTCTTTCATTGGCCCCAAGAATCCCACCCCTGCCCACTCCTGGCTAGTTTTCAGCAAGGACTCTTTTAGAGGTCAAGTCCTGTTCCCAGAGCCTTTCTTGGGGGAGGGGGGGAATCCAGCTTTCCCCCACTTTGTTGGTTTCCAGGCTCTTATAATCCCCCTTCCCCTTTCCTGCCTTTCTCCCAGAACTTCGGGAAGCTTTCCATGAGTTTGACAAGGATCGAGATGGTTTCATCTCCTGCAAGGACCTGGGGAACCTGATGAGGACCATGGGCTACATGCCCACTGAGATGGAGCTGGCAGAGCTGGGACAGCAGATTCGAATGAACCGTGAGGGTTGGGGTGGGGCAGGGGAAGATGGGGAGGGCTAATGATGATGCTAACTCCTTAAATTTCTACAGCTCTCAAAAATTTTCAAAGTGTTTTCCTGTCAGGTAGGCAATGCAAGTATGGTTTTCACCATTTGACAAATGGGGAAACAGATTCTATGAGACAAGTGATTTACCCAGGGGTGCATGGCTAGGGAGTAGAAGAGCTGAGATTCACACCCAGGCTTTCTGAATTGGAGTATAGGGTTCTTTCTATGACTCTTGAGGGAGAGAGGTCAATAGGTCAAGGAAGTAAGTGAAGTGAGGAAGTCAAGTCAATGATTCAAAGAAGCTGCTGGGCTTGAGTCTGGAGGCAGCAGTGAGGAAGGTAATGAGAAGAGAAATGGAGATTGAAATGAAGTTGAGTTGGGAAAGAAGTGGGGGATGACCAAGGAGACTAAGATACTAGGATATGATAGAGATGTGGGAAAGCTACTGGGAAGTATGTTGGGTATAGGGGTGGAACTGGAGAGATGGTAGGCTAGAGCTGGCAAAGTGATGAATGTGGAGAGAAATTTGGGCAGAGGCTGGGGAGATAATTAGTGCAAGAAGATCTTTATCTATGGCTTGGAAGAGGGTGGGCCTGGGGCTAAGAAGGTGATTGGGTGAGGACATGATGGGGACTTTGGGAGATGATGTGACCAAGGACATCATAAGGTCAGGTTGAGGAGAAGATGAGGCTGAAGAAATGATGAAAAAATAAAAGTGATGGGACTGGAAATCTGATGTTGAGGGCAGGATTAGGGTGGTTATAGGAGTGTGAATATGGAATAGAAGAGGTCCTGAGCCCCCCACTTCATTTTACTTATGAAGAATGTGAGGCGCAGGAGGCTAAGTGAGTTCCCCAAGGTCACAAGGTAGTG
This sequence comes from Pseudochirops corinnae, assembly GCA_028646515.1. Taxonomy (NCBI): domain Eukaryota; kingdom Metazoa; phylum Chordata; class Mammalia; order Diprotodontia; family Pseudocheiridae; genus Pseudochirops; species Pseudochirops corinnae. The sequence continues at coordinate 21,008,735 of CM053588.1, forward strand.
TCAGAGATGGTATTTGAGCTTAGGTCCTCTGACTCGAGGGTCAGGACTCATTCTATCCTATTAGCATGCTTCAGAATGAAGGAGGTAGACTTGGGGAGGTGATGAGGAGGAGAGAATATGATGAGAGTGGAGGAGATAGTGGGGCTGGAGATCTGCACTGGTCCAGAAATGACTGGGGGACCACCTGCTTGCTGTGTCTCATACATCACACCCTATTCTCCATCCCTGTGTCTTCGTAGGGACTGTCCCTCAGGCCTGGAATGTTGTACCTTTTCCCGAATGGTTCTGTGTGTCTCCAGCTTCCTTCAAAGCTCAGCCCAAGTTCTGCCTTCTACATGAGACCTTACCTGATTTCCCCAGCTCCTTGTGTCCCCAGAAATCACTTACATTTATTTTGTGAACATTTTTCATTTACACACCCCTGCACACAATGTTTCTCCCTATAGAATGTCAGCTTTTTTGAAGACAAGAGACTTGTTGTTTTCTTTGTATGTCCTGTGCCTATCAAAGTGTCTGGCACATATTAGACAATTATTAAATGTTTGTTAATTGACCAACTGAATGATCAAAGATGCAGGTCAAGAACCAAGCCAGGGTTGGTGTTGTGGGTGCTAGGTGGGGTGCATGGGCAGAGGTTCCTGGCTGGGGTAGCAGAAAGAAGAAGGGGGCTCCCAACCTGCCCCAGGGCACCTGGGGAGGGGAGAAGCAAGGGATCTGGGGCTCAGATTCAGTCCTTGTCTTTTCCTCTCCTTGTTCTTAATCTCTCCTGTCCCTAGTCGGTGGCAGGGTCGACTTTGAGGACTTTGTAGAGCTAATGGCCCCCAAGCTGCTGGCAGAGACAGCTGGCATGATTGGAGTGCATGAGATGCGGGATGCCTTCAAAGAGGTGAGCATAGAGAGGGAGGGCTGTCAGCCTGCTGGACCCTGGAGGGCACTCTCTGGAGTGCTTTCTGGGCCTTGATCTCCTTTAATAAAAAGAGTCACTTGGCCTGGATGATCGATGAACCCATTGAATATCTCCAAGACCACAATCACTCATCACCATGGGCAAAGTGCCAGGGTGGTGAGGGAGCCTGGGATCACTGAGGAACACCTTTGCAGGGCAAAGAGGGTATTTAGAGATCACAGAGCCCACTTTGCCCATTTAACATATAGAAAAACTAAAAGAGAGAGAGGGAAAGGGAAAGAGAGGAAAAGAGGAAGAAGAAAGAGGATGAAGGGAGGGAGGAAGGGAGGAAGGGAGGGAGGGAAAGAGAGAGAGAAAGAGAGGAGAGAGAAAGGAAGAGGAGAGGAAGAGAGACTTGAGGAGGCTGAAGAAAGCTATCTTTTACCACCTCAGAGCTCTGAGCTGGATAACGTAGGGAGGGGTGGAGAAGGAAGGAGCCCGCCGAGGGCCCCCTACCCTCTTCCCTCCCCCTTCCCCCCTCCCATCCCAGAACCTCTACTCTTCCCCTCTGCAAGTCCTACCAGAAAGTCTTCCCAGATTAATCCTGATGCTCCTGTTGAATTTCCTCCTTTGTGGCTGGCTTCCACCTGGGGGCAGTTTGATGCCAATGGAGATGGCTCAATCACCCTGGTAGAACTTCGCCAGGCCATGCAAAGGCTGCTGGGGGAGCAGCTCAGCGCCCAAGAGATTTCTGAGGTTGTGCGGGAGGCTGATGTCAATGGAGATGGCACAGTGGATTTTGAAGGTGACGTGTGCTCCAGGCAGGGCCGATCCTCTCTCTATAGGCCTCAGTTCAGTTTCTGCATGCTTAGATTTCTGGGAGCCATAAGATGCTTAGAGATTCCCAAGTCTATCCCCACCTTCTGCATCCGAATAGGGGAAAACCTGAGGCCCAGAGAGAGGAAGGGACTGGCCCTGGGTGAGGAGAATAAGGACTTGGGTAGCACAGAGGAAATGCACACCTTAGAAATAAAGCATCATCAGCTTTACAGCTGGGAAATAGAATAGAAGGGGGGCAGGGACTTCCCAGGGGCTGGAACAGAAGGGCCCTGCAAGGGTGTATTTTGTGTCAGAGGGTAGGGATGGGAGTGCAGGAAAATCCTGAGAACTGGTGTTTGGGGTGTGTGTGTGTGTGTGTGTGTGTGTGTGTGTGTGTGTGTGTGTGTGTTTGTGTGTGGATATAGGGACAGGGAGAGGGAAGAATAGACATTCACTGGCATCTTTTCCCTTCCTTTACAGAGTTTGTGAAGATGATGTCCCGCTGAAGAGGCATCCCCAACCCTGTCTTGCCCCGCTCCCCTTTTCTTCTCCAGGAGATGCTTGGAAGTCCTGGGTGGGTGACCTGGGGGGAGCTTCCTTGCTGGGATCAGCAGGTCACAGCATTATAGGATCACAGGATTTAGAAACGGACTAGAGTATAGAGATGATTAAATCCAATTGCCTAATTTCATAGCTGGGAGGAATAAACCCAGATTGGGGCGGGGGAAGGAGGGGTTTGCATAAGGTCACGGGGAGAGTCCTCAGCAGAGCCTCGGGCGGGAGGTCTCCTGACCCCAAGCAGTGCTTTCTGCAGTGACATCGGACTGAGAGGGAGGCACCTTATTCTCTTCTTGCTCTCCTCCCTCCCCCACCCATGATGCCCTTTGTGATTTTGTCTTTCTTTACCCCAGCCCCAACTCTCACAGAGATGGAGTTTAATCCCCAGATCAGATTAGCAGCTCTGGCCCTCTGGTTCTTCCTGAGAAAGCTGATCCTCGGGTGGTTAATCTTTTGGGGAAATCCTAGCCCAGAGATGGGGATCCTGGGTCCCTGACCGCCTCCACCCAAGTCTGAGTGCCCCCCCTCCCGAGTTCTGTCCCTCTGAGTCTTTCATCTGGAGAAGTCAAATCTGCTGAACTGAGGACTCCAGGAGCAAGAATTCTGTTGACACTGCAGGTTAAAAAGCCCTTTCTCTAGTCTAGTCCAACTTGTCCCCCTCCTGTGAGGTCCGGTCCCCCAGTTGTCTGGCTCTGTCTGCTGCTTCTCATAGGGGTCAGCGATCTAGAACACAAAGGTACTGTAGGGGTCATTTAGTCCAACACATTCATTTTGGGTCCATAGAGATGAAAGGACTTGTCCAAAGTCTCACAGGTTGTAAACTCTTGGCAGATGAGGGATCCAAACATGGGTCCTTTGACCCCAAAGACAGTGTGTTCTTTGCTTTGTGCCACATTGTTCCCATCAATGTAGAATTAAACACACACACACACACACACACACACACACACACAGACATCCATACAAAATTAGCAGTTTAGGAAAAGAAATTCATGAAGGAGAATCTCTTCAAGGATGTGAGAGATGGACATACTAGGAATATAAAAAATGCTGAAGTGGAAGAAGAGATGCTGGAAATGGAGATAGTGTATGCAGAGGTGGGAGTGTCACTGAAATCTGGAGCTTGGGAGGGTGCTTAGAGGTCATTCAGTCCACCCAGTCCACCTTCCCCAAGTAGGAGATCCTGCTACATCTTTCCTTCCAGACAGCATCATCCACTGGCTGCTTAAGTTCCTTAATGGTGGGAACTCAGGATCTTTCATTTTCAAGCATGTCCTGGCTTCTCCTGTCTCTAGACCTCCCCTTGCTCAAGATGCCTCCCTTGACTGGATTGTTCCCTTGTTTCCCTTCTCTGCCCTCTTTCCCGTCTCCCAACCTAGTCTTCTGCTATTGCCTGCCAAGTTACTTGTGAATTAATTATCACTAGGTTCTATAAACATTTCTCATTCACATCTTTGGCCTGTGTTTGATCTCTTCCACAACCCCTGCCAGACCTAGGGCTCCCTGAAGCCTAGCCATGCCTCCCCAATTCTAGACTTGCAACATTGATTTTTTTCTTTAAACCCAGGTATAAAATTACACATTTAGCTCACAGAGCCCCTCAGATGGCAGGGGATCAGGGTCTGTCTGGGGAAGGATGAATCTTGGGGTCAGAGACTTAGAGCTGTCATGGAATTTAAAGGTCATCAATTCCCTTCACTTTGCATAATGGAAAGAATGGTGGGGTGGTGGGGGGGGAAGAGGACAGAAGGGGAGAATCACTTTCTTGAGGTTACATGGGTCATAAATGACAGAGATGGCCTTTGAACACAGCTCCTCTGATTTCCATCCCTGTGCTCTTTACATGGAGCCATGCTGCCTCCTGGGGAAGGGCAGGTCAAGGGCGGGTTTGGCACTCAAATGGTCAGGAAGAGCGATGAATGTTTAAGTATGAGTTTTCCCTGGAGCTGAGCAGAGGGCAGTCGATTCCACACACACAGAATTTTATGAATTAGATACATTAGGGACTAATTTCATTTTCATATTGGGGTTGGGACTTCTGGACTGTGAGCTCTCTGAGGACAGGCACCATGTCTGTGTCATTCTTCCTACCTAATTCCAGCACTGAGCACTCAGGTTCAAACTCTGCCTCAGACATCACCTAGCAGCTTTATCCTGAGCAAGTCACTGACCTGGTTAGAGCCTCAGTTTCCTCATCTGTAAAATGAGAACAATGACTCTCACTACCTGCATCACCTCCCTACTTTTACAGCCTGCAGGGTGGTTTCGAAGGAAGCACTTTCAGATTGTGAGCTATTACTAGTGAGAGTCAGTGTGGTTGCAGTGGTTAGAGACTGGCTTCAAATTTAAGTCCAAATTCGAGCTTCATCTTGGACACATGAGAGCTGAGTGACCCTGGGCAAGTCACTTCACTAGGATGGTGAGTGTGTAAATGGAAGAAATAAACATTCATTAAGCACCTGCTGAATGCCAGTTACTGTATTAAAGCTTTACAATTATTATCTCACTTTGTCCTCAATACAACCCTTGTAGGCAGGTCTTCGTTTTATGTCTGAGAAAATGGGGGGCAGACAGAGGTTAGACAGCAAGAGAGTGTGTGAGGTTGGATTTGAATGCAGATCTTCCTGACTCTTGGCCCAGTGGCCTAGGCTCCATGCCACCTGGCGGCCTGTGGAGTGAATAGGACATCTACCTGTGGAGGTAGAATTGACAAGACTTGACAACCAATTTGATCAGAGGTGTTGGAAAGGGAAAGGTCACATATCACCCCAAAGTTGTTAATTGGGAGCCTGAAATGATGGTGGTGTCCTGCACCCAAATGAGGAAATGAAGAAGAGGGTGAGGTTGAGGTGGGAGTGAACAGCAGTGAATTCTGTTGGGGCCATGTTTGTGGAGTGTGAGACCCTGTGGCAGAAATCTCCAGGTGGAACTGACCAACAGCCAATTAACACTGGGAACTAGAAGGAGAAACTAGGAGTGCATATGAAGAAATGGGAGTATAAAGATCACAACTGAACCAATGGAGTGGAATACAACTATTAAAAATTCAGAGACACAAGAAAAAACCAAGGGGAGAGACTTGGGGATGCTCACAGTGAAGGGGGGTGGTGTGGGCAAAGATGATGATCCAGCAAAGGAGACTGGGAAGCAAAGGGGGGATGAATCACAATAGAACAGATTCTAGAGATCACAATAAGGGCAGGACAGAGCTGAGGCGGGAATTCAGGAAGGGCAGAGGGAGCCAGGAGTCATAGCAAGGAAGGGGTTTTTCACCTAAGCATCTGGGGACTGTAAATCCCAGGGATTAGTCAATGAAGAGGAAAGAGATTTCCAGCAAGAGGGTAGATTAGTCAATGTTTCTAAACTATTTCCACCCCCATTGCTTAAAAGGAATTATGCACCATATGTAATGACAGCTAAATCCAGAGAAGAAGATTGAGTCCCCAACAAGGTCAAATTCTTCCCAAATTAATACTAGAGAACTCTAATATTTACAGTGATCACTCAGGGCCCTCTGCCCCACCAGCCCTCATTTGACTAAGACTGGAACACAAGCAAACTTCCAGGTTTATGTATGGATATTCCACTGCTGCAGTAACTCTACATGAATACACCATTCCCCCTCATGTGACAAGTATCACTATCCATATTCCTAAGGAGGAACTGCTTAGAGGGAAGGACCATGCCCTAGCCTTCTCCTAGTTCTCTCCCTACCATTCTTCTTGGCCAGAGGAGGACCTTATAAATAAACTTCATTTTGAAGATATTGGAGGATATTAGACTTCCCATCTCCCCCTGGTGTCCTAGCAGTGTCCCCAGAAGAGCTAATAGTATTTGCTTGAGAAGTTGAGGACAGACTAGACATAAATTCAGGACTACTAAGAGCTCAGCAGAAAGCTGTGACAGCCAAAAGGGAGCATTTGGAAGATTCCAAGAGAAGACCCTTCCAGGAGGGGTGAGCTACTTCCTTTGCCACATGTGGTCTAAGCGTGAGTCACATTCCTCTGGACTCTGCATACTTGCAGGAGAATGTGTCACATACTTTGGCGGGAAGGGAAAGTTGTTTTGTACTAACTATTCTTAGTTCAACATATTAGTAAAGAACCCTCTGTGAAAGCTAATTCACTCTGTCTGGCTAATTGATAGCACTGATAACCAATGGGGGAGGCTCATGAGTTATGAGATTAGAAAAGACAAGCTCCAACTCCTTGGAGCTAATCTTAAAGCTCTGAGGGGCATAGTAGGGGCTCTCTGGGAAATCAATTTGTCAGTATGAATAGGAATTGGGGTAGCTTCCTCATAGCATGTACTACAAGAAATGTTACTGTTGTTTAGTTGTATTTGACTCTGTGTGACCCCATTTGGGGTTTTCTTGGCAAAGACACTGGAGTGGTTTGCCATTTTCTTCTCCAGCTCATTTTACAAATACGGAAACTGAGGCAAACAAAGTTAAGTGACTTGACCAGGGTCACACAGCCAGTAAATGTCTGAGCTCAAATTTGAACTCAGGTCTTCCTGACTTCAGGGCAGGCACTCTATCCACTGCATCACCTAGCTGCTTATGTCCTTCCCATAAGATAAGGATATAGCATGATTTGACTGGACTTCCTACCATTAGGAGTATTGAGATGATAGAGGTCAGTGCCATAGAATCAATTCTCTCTCAAACACTAGGTATATTAGGTTTCGAGTTTAGCAATGAATCTCTTCATGAAATGCTGAAATGTTTTGCAGACTTTGGTCAGCTCCAGAAACATTACCTGGTATGCACTGAAATTCAGTTAAGTGTGGAAAGCATTGGTGCATTAAAGTCTAGCCAAGCATGGAAAGATGGCTTCCCTCCATCTTAATGGCCCTAGTCATTGTCTGATGGTAAGCTCCCTGTAAATAAATTGCTTCTGGATGTGGGTCCCTGTTCTTGCCAAGACATCTGAGATGATGCTAAGTGGGTCCAGTTTGGATACTTTATCTCACAGAGCCCCTGAGGTCAGTACTGAGTGTAGAGCTCCCCAAATCTCTAGGCCTTCTTTAATGCAAAGACAAAGGTACCTAATGCTGGAGCCAGCGGGGATTGAATAAATAATTCACTTCTTGTGTTCATTTAGGGTTCATATTTGCCTGTGGATTTAAATAATTGTCTGATCTTCAGTGCCCTCATCTGTGATACCCTCATGAAATATCAGCTGTGATGATGGGGGCAATGTTCTGGAGTCCACTTAATTCTATGCAAAAAAGTATTTATTAGACATCAATTGTATTCCATTCACTGGGTTAGGTGCTGGAGATATAAAGGCAAAAATGAAACAGACTGCATCTTCAAGGAATTTCCTGGGCACACATACACAGAGAAAAGTAAATATAAAACTATACAAAGTTATTGGGGGAGAAGGGTGAGAGGTACTAACACCTGAAAGAATCAGGAGTGGTCTCTTGTAGAATGTGAAACTTCAGCTGAGCCTTGAAGGGAGCTTGGGGTTAGAAGAGGTAGAAGTGAAAAGGGAGAGCATTCCAGGCATAGAGACCAGCCTGAGCAAAGGGAATGAATGGGAATAGTATGTAATTGGCCTGGAAAGATGGGCTGTGGCCAGTTTGTGAAGGGCTAGTAAGGTCAAGCAGAGGAATTTCTATTTTATCCTGGAGGTAATAGGGAGCCCATTGAGCATCATGATCAGGGGAGTAACATATTCAGTCCTTAGGGAGACTACTATCAAGGGAAAGGAGTCCAAAAAGTGAGCAATGAGGGAATATAAGAAAAAAAAAAAAGAGAAGATTGAAATTACCAAAGACCTCAGAAAGAAGAAAACTCTACTAAAGAGTACTCAATGTCAGTTCTGGATCATGTGAGTAATAAGATAGAGGTGTAAATATTTTCTCTGATCCCCATGACCTTTCGAACCTCTTCAAAACAGAACTCATATACCAAAGATAAAGCAACTTCATCTCTTCTCATGGTCTAGGACACCCACAATCCAAAACAAGGTTAACAACCCAAGCCCATGAACTGATCTCACTCACCCTGAGCTGACTCAGCACCTCAGGACCACCTCCGGACCACCTCCTGTTTTACTAGCAGTAAGGTCGCACTAACATACCCAAGGACATGAAACAGGTTTACCACAAAACCCATCTCCAAACCTGATTCCCCTTTCCTGTTTCCAGTGCCCTAGATACCCCAGCTCCAGGCTATGAAAGTTTGTCCTGGCTTTGGTGGAGAACCAGTGTGGCCACAGCCTTTCAGGAGCAAACACCTAGTGGGGACCACAACCTTGTAGCACTAATCCTGCAAAACTCCCAACTACTGGTGCTGGACCAAAGACCTAAGGAATAGAGGGAGCAGAATAACAGGACACAAGAACAGGATGCCAAATGTGCGCATGAGGTGGGGAATGTGTAGCACTCCACTAAGCCTGAGGGAAATAATGGAGCATCCAAATGGAGCTTGTTCTGACCACTTAAAAGTCACAGGGCAGAGATCTAGTCTGGTGAATCATGAATTTTTCCAACATGGGAGAGGCTGAGATGCTTTGATTTCCGTCCTCCAAGGAATCACAATTAATGGGGAGGAGCAAGAAAGTGAACAATAGGGAAAACAAGTAGGAAACAAGCTGAAATTACCAAAGATCTCAGGAAGAAGAAAATTCAAAGACCTTGAGCATAGGCAGATAAATCAGTAGGAAAACCACTAACAACAGAGGGAAATAAGACCTTCAGACCTAGTCATGAGTGCATGCATCTGTTTTTGCGGACTTCAAGTCAGTAGACCCTGTGCTGATCCAGAATAAGGCAAGGATGCCCCACTGAGTACAACAGTATAATGTCCATCTGGAGGCTGCTACACCTATTGGAAAGCTCATCAATGCTTACTTCCATCTGGGGGTAGGGGTAGTGCTACACCAGTCACCTTGCAATAACCATTTACTGCCAGTGAGGGAAAACAAGGTGGATGATGATGATCTTCCATATGCTGTTTTGTCTAGGACCTGATGGCTAGCAATAATTTGGTCATCCTGAGAACCCCAGTGGTCCCAAATTCTGTTTCTATTATAATCAACATTTCTCATGATATGAGAGTGAATTCTGTTATTGACTTGTATGCAGTTCTTTTTAGTGTTTCTCTAGACCAGGATTCACAATGTCTCTGACTTTGCTCAAAAGGGCCAGCAATAGATTAGGACCAGGCTACCCTAGGGTGTTGTGAATCTCCCACTGAATTCACATAAGCTTGTCAAAGCTCGACAAGATATGCACCTGCCTCAGGGATCCGCCTTGATTCATTATGTGATGACATGCTGCTTGCCTCCCCTTCTCAGGAGTTTTGTGAGGGAGATACTGTTTTCCTCCTGTGCTGCCTTTATGAAAAGAGCCACTGAGTCTCCCTTTTAAAGTTACAGTTTGTTCTTCCTATAGTATGCTACCTGGGATATGAGCTAGGCCCTGGTACTATGGCCTTGACTAATAATAGAATCCATTTACATTGCCAATACCAAAAATGAAACGCTAGGCATGTGTCCTATTAAAGACTGTGGAATGCTGCCACCCTTGGAATCCAGTGCTGGGGAACCTCACCAAGGCACTAGTTGCTTATACTAATAGAAGGCCCTAGTTCCTCACACCCTCAGGGGCCTTACAGATGAGTGGTTAGGCAGGTGAAGCAGGTGATGGCCCCTCCATCAACTCTGGGATTGTCCAATTATGATGAGCCTTTTTCCCTTTCTGTACTTGAATGGAGAGGGCTTGCATTGGGGGTCCTCATCCGGAGATCGAGGCCCCATCATAGTTCTTACTAGCTTGATCCCATGGTGTGAGGTGCTGTGGAGTGCCTTGGCGCTCCTGATCTCTTTTGAGCTTGTGGAGAGTACCTGACCCCTTGTCCTTGGCTACTCATTGATGGTCTATGTGCCTCATGGTCTTCTTGACATTTTCCTGTGATCTAGGACCCAAGCCTTCTCCTGCCGGTGGGATAAGCCTTTTGTCTGTCCCTACTCTTTCCATTAAGCATTGTAATTTTTTGCATTCAGATACTCCACTTGCTGATCCCCCAAAAGATGATAAAGTACTTCATGATTGCCTTGACATAATTGAGACCATGGAAAGTCTGTGGTCTGACCTCATAGATCAGTGGTTCTCAACCTGTGGGTTATGTTCAGTTTGTAATAATGAAAATATATCCTGCATATCAGACATTTACATTACAATTCATAACAGTAGCAAAATTATAGTTATGAAGTAGCAACAAAAATGATGTTATGGTTGGGGGGTCACCACAACATGAGGAACTGTATTAAAGAGTCGCAGCATTAGGAGGATTGAGAACCACTGTCATTGATGTTCTCTTGGAGGAGTCTGATCTCACGGTGTACACAAATGACTCTTCCTTTTATCAGAATTGGGTGTGAGTTACTGGAGGAGTGGTTGTATCTCCCACAGCTATTAACTGGGTAATGGTGCTGTCTGATGGACTTGGGGCAAAAGAAACTGAGTTGGTGGCACTGACCAGGATATGCCAGATGCCTGAGGGACCCTGAGTGAACATTTACATCAATTCCAAATATGCTTTTGAGGTCTGTCATGCTGCTGGGGCCTTGTGGAAGCAGCATGGCTTCATCATCATAAACAGTAAGCAATAATAGTTCATGACTCACTTATTGACCAATTCCGAAAAGCTATTTTGCTTCCCAGTGCCATCTCCATGATGTATTGCCCAGTCCATACCAGAGGATCGTTATTTTTGCAGGATGGCAACCAGTTTACCGATGAAATAGGGAAATGGGTTGCCCTTTGGGGCCCTCCAGAATTACCAAAGATTCCACTTACACTCTGTGCTAGCCATCCCATTGACTATTCTTCCTTAGTCAGAGGTTGGTATCTGATATGAAGTCATTCTCTGAGGTGGTTGTGTTAGTTGTACTAGATGGACACTCCATTGCACACCTCGTATGCCAATAATTCCAGGCACAGGGACAGATGGGAAGTGAGGCCCTCATACTTCAAATTTTCCAGTTATGGTTTGCTCCTGGTGTTTATGCAAAGGCCCTTTGTTTGGTCTCTAGATGCATTTTTTGTCAACAGTTCAACTCCTCATGAAGGAAAATTGTGATGAAAGGGTGAGAATGTGGGTGACTCTATCATTTGAACACTTGCAGATTGACCTCATTGAATTGCCAAAGTCAGTGGGCTATAGATATATTTTGGTTTGTAGTGACCATCTGAGCCATTGGGTCAGGGTCCTTCCCACGAACACATGCTATAGCACATAGAGTAGCAGGATGTCTGATCAAAGGCATAATACCAAGGTTTGACCTGCCACATACTACTGAATGTAACCAAGGGCCATGCTTTACCCCAGAAATAACTAAGTAGGTCTTAAAGTATTTTAGGATAATCCTGAGTCTGCACACCCCTTATTACCCACAATTGTCAGGAGTTGAGCTGCTAAATAGGGAAGTTAAGATTGGAAAACTATTGTTTGGAAACTATTGCAGGAAACACAGTTAAAATGTCTCAGGTACTTCCCCTTGTGTCCCCACTTAGAAATTATAACAGGCAGGATTGTGGATTGCCACCCTTTTCATTCTGTTCAGTTAGGTGACCAGCTCTGGGTAGATTCTGGGGACAGAGCCTTGAGTCTGGCGATGGTATATGAAAACCTGATAAAATATGGGATCTCTCTGTCTAGTGCTCTTTCACAGGACTGGAAGGTGGCAGCCTTGATGCAAATTCAATCTTTGGAAGAGCCAGTGCATTCATTTGGGTCAGAAGACTACCTATGAATTCATCACTTTAGGAAAACATCTGGCCTCCAGCCTCTTGGAATGGACCTCTCCAGGCTCTGCTAACTAGTCATCCTGCTGCCAAGGTTGAGAGCAGATGACCTGGACACATCACTCCCATGGGAAGTCTGCTGTGGTTGACCTTGACCCAGCAGAGAAATCAGCCCCCCCCCCCCCCAATCAGTCCTTGTACCCAATTAAGCTAAAAAGACCTCCACACCAGTGGGGGATTTTTGGCCACTTGTTTGTTTGAACTTCGCAACTAGAACCTAATGCCTCACCTGCCACTTACTGGGCATTTGTTGTTTGTGCTTTATTACCTTGCTTGGTGGAGGGGTTGGGAAAACAGGAGAGCCCACTCTTATATGGGTCTTATCCATCATGGCAGCTGAGCCTTTAACTGAACCAGCTGGTGGCTATGTGCCCCCCCCTTTGGGGAAGGATATTCCGGGGGCCAGAGGGGGCTGACATCTAGGACTCTTATGATTGTTGTTTTGTAAGCATTAAGGCAAAATTCATACACCACCAAATTGTACTGCCATGAGCTAGAAGACTGAGTCCTCCTGCTCATTCATTTTTTGGGGGGGAAAGAATTTATTTTATTTTTTTAAATTAATTTTTGTTTATTTTTAGTTTATATCATTCATTTCCACAAGATTTTGAGTTACAAATTTTTTCCCTGTCTTTCCCCTACCCACCACCCCATAACAGTGATCCCACTGTATACCCCCTCCCCCAATTTGCTCTCTCCTGTATCCTCCCTCATCACCCCTCTGACTTTCTGATAGGAACCCATTCATTTTTAATTGGGGAAAGATCAATAACCTTTGGCAATTCTTGCCCTTCTTGAGCTTGTGAGATATTATCAGGCTACCAGTTCTACATTATGAACAAAACCGGACATGACTTCAGGACATAGGATGGCAAATGGGATGTAATTATACCCTTTCCCTGAAAAAAAATGTGACCATTCAGGAGGGAAAGAACCTTGGGAGAATTGCTCTTAAGCTGGGAGGCCTGGCATACATGAATAGATTTTAGGATAGCCCCAAAGGATTTCCCTTATTGTCTTATGAAAAGGTCAATTGCTGGCTCCTCTCAGGGAGCCATGCAGGTGTGGGTTGAGTGGATGCTTTTTGTGTTTCCAGCCCACACCTGCCCTTCCTCCTAGCACATATTTCCACAGCAAGCATACAGTCATCTAGATTTCTGCTGTGCTTCTGTCTTTAGTGAATAAGACTGAACACACCTTTTCCATCCTATTACTCATGTATGGGACTGGATGCAGAATTGAATGAAAGGAACAAATTTTTGTGAGATTTTGTTAATGAAACCATAAGCACAGTGGAAGAGTTTAATACTGTGACCCCCAAATTCCAGTCCAATGTGAAACAAAAGGATCCTGAGGTACTCCATTTTCAATTTATTAGAGAGTTTGGAGGTCCCTAATCAACTGGATCTAAGATATTCCTCATGATCAGAAACCCTCCCCTTGGGGGCTAGTTACTTTTATATACTTAGGAGAGCGCTAAAAGTAGCCTGAGACATACAGTTTCATGACTGGTTAACATCAGAAACAGGGAAAATTCTGATTGGTTGAGAGGTATGTCCATCAATCATAACCTCTTTGTCAATAGGCTTTTTAGTCATTAACAGCAGATTTTTCCCAGTCAAGGCATCCCATCTGTTACCCTCGAAGGGTTTTCCCTAGGAAGTCAAGCATCTGGCCTTTTGGTCAGCAGTATCATAAGAGTTAAGAAAGTGGTGGGTGAGATGACATGTGGACAGGAGCAATGATAACGGTTCATAAGAGTGAGAGGTGTTGATATTTCTATAATAAGTTCCAGGGTCAAATGTAAAGTGCTACTCTATAAGAGGCAGTCATATAATTTTACAATCTACAATTTACATGATCTACAATGATGCCATTAATATATCATGTCAATATCACTAATACATAAGAAGTTATTTGGTCCTAACATATATAATTCTTATCCTAACAGCATTAACACACATAAGTAACTAAAATTTAATCCTACTCTGCTCAATTCACTAATACAATCTCTGACATCCATCAAATCACAATGAATTGAGCAAATTCTGATGAATTAAGTAGAGTATATCAAAATTATCATCATAATACAGAGGTCCAGGCATTTAGGACTATGGCTTTACAGAATAGGCTGGCTTTAGATTTCCTCCTGTCCGAGAGGTGAGGGCTAGGCACCCTCGCAGGTCAGGAGCACTGCATCTGGATTCTGACAATTTTGATGAAATTCATGCCAATATTGGTTCAGAAAGTTCCAGGAGGATGAGAAAGAACTTTGGGCCCCATGGTGAGTGGGAGAGGTGAAAACTTCTCAGACTATATCCTAAAATCTAGTAAGATTTCTTGTGGGAACAAGCCTGAGTTTTGGTTTCACTCTCCCCCCATTCTTTACTACTGTCAATCAGCCTTAAGCCCTTCAGGAATTTAGGAATCTCTTAGGGCCCTCCCCCGCCTTCCCTTGCTGTCAATCAGCATTAAGCTCTTAGGAATCTCTTAGAGCCCTTCCCCCTTCTTCACTTTGTGGTTTGCCAAATAAGGATAGGTACACTTGGACTGGCTATAATCTAGTTCTTTGTTCTTTGTCCTTTTTCCAGCCCAGACTGTAAGCCCACCTCCCAGCCACTGAGAGATAGTGGTGGATTTCTTTGTTCCTCATCATTAGAGATTTTGTGCTCAGGTTGTAAGCCCCTCTCCCAGCCAATGGGAGAAGAGACAGCAGTGGGAGGGGGCTTGACTGCATTAGGGTATAAATTCTTGCTCTGTATTCTGTAACACACCTCATTCTGAGGGTTTGAATTGGTGGAAGGGATACCCTGTTCTCTCAAGAACTGAATAAAACTTCCTGTTCTTTCCTCAAGATACCTCTGACTTTTAATATTTTGGGTAGGGGATTTTTGGAGTCTCCATATCCCATACAATGGGAATGGCTAAACTTCTAGTTCCCAATCTCTCAACAGACTGAAAATCTATTTCTGGATTTTCTCTTGTGTATTTGTGGGAATTAACATTGTCTAACCTTCAATGAAAGAGACTGAGGCAGAATTCTGAGCCAATCACACTTTATTATAAAGTGGACCTCTGATCTTCCTCATGATCTGAGATGCTCCCTTCTTCCAGGACCTTGTTTTTATAGAGTTTGATACCAAATATGCAAAAGAGGCATGGTAAAATACAGAGTCTCATTGGTTGCTAGACTTTGCTCTTGAAGGCCAAAATTGATATATTAGCAGGGGTATGGGGGTGGGAGTGGTGTCATAGGTTGGGTGAAATATGGGAAATCTCCACTGACTAAGTGGTCATAAAATGGTCACAAGATGGTCTTTTTGGACAAGAGAGAGTAGCCTGGAGGTACAAAAATAAATTGGAAGACTTTCCATGTGGTTGAGTCACACTGGGCTTGGTCACCATGACAAGAAAAACAAGAGTGGAGGGCCTCTAGCTAGCTTCATTTGATTAAACAAGCAAATTTAGCATCTGCAGCTCACCATTCTGGGGCCCAGTATACAAAATTATAATCACTACCCCTATGGAATCATATCAAATTGGTCGATATTGATTGGAATAGAGTAGGAGTCCAAATGAATTATTTTTCACATATCCTTCTAGGGGTTGTGTGTTGCTTCTGTTTACAATATGTCTTTTGGTGCAAAGAACTGATTCCTAAGCCAATTCCCAAATTACAAGCACCAGAGAGCAAGATGATGCCATTGAGGATAGATACAGGTCTGATAGTGTTGCTGCATCCTGAATACGGTGGCAGCTAGATGGCGTGATGGATAGAGCACTGGACTTAGAGTCAGAAAGATTCATCTTCCTGAGTTTAAATCTAGCCTTGGACACTTATTAGTTGTGTGACCCTGGTTAAACCATGTAACCTACTGTGTGCCTCAGTTTCCTTATCTGTAACATGGGCTGGAGAAGAAAATGGCAAAACCATTCCAGTACCTTTGCCAAGAAATCTCCAAATAGGGTCACAGAGAGTCAGGCATGATTCAAATGACTGAATGACAATAACAAGCCACCACCCCCAGTGTGGCTAGTGCCAAAGCAAAGATTGTGCCGAATCAGCCACTCGTACAGTCAAGTCTGAGGGACCCCATGTTTAAACCTGGCTTAGACTTCAGGCACATACACAGCTGTCCTGCAGGGATGCCCATACTCACGCAGACATAGGGAAGTTGCTGAGAAGGTACATAACCTAATTCCTCATGACAACAGACAGTGTAGGACTGATGGCGAACAAGAGTCAGGCTAGGCGAGTGTAGTTGGGTAACAATGCTAGTTTAAAGGAGTAGTATAACAGATTATATATCTTTCTTGTTTATGCATGGAAAGTTTTTCAGTGAATTTTGAATCACCGGTTTCTCACAGATGCACCCAGCTAAACATAGATGTCGGTGATGGCCTTGACTACCAAGGCTGCTTCCTGCATGCCCAGACTGCTTGTAGGAGACACAGCCATATTTCTTGATACTGATTGCCAAATATTCTTCTCAGGGAAAGATATGGCATGCCTGTCCAGAGGGGACTTTGCATCCTCCCAGATCTGAACAAGTTAAGAAGTCCCGACGCAGACATAGCTCAACAAGTCCTTGAACTCAGAGCAAGTCATGAGTCTCTGGACTCAGACAGAAGCTCAAGAATCCATTAGACTTGGCCCCCCACATCTGAACATAGGAAATGAAATATTAATCAAAAGGATTCTTGGGTTACCTTGAGAAAAAAGCAAAAGCTGTCAGCTCCAAGACACATGTAGGGTCAGAGTTTCTGGGTAATTTATAATCAATTTATTAGTTAGGCAAGTTGATAATTAATACATTGATGGTCAGTGGTTTCTCTTGGTAACTAAAGACAAAACCATGGAGATTACCAAATGCTTTTAAATATCTTTGGAAAAGGGGTGCTCCTGGCAGGTGAAAAATCAACCCTGATTGATGAACAATTAATGAGGGTGTGGGCATATTAATGAGAAGGTGGGCTGAAAGCCCTCAGCCCCTCCTGCTGAGAATGTAGTGTGATCACGAGACTCAGCCACCTCCAGCAACCTGGACAAAGGAATTCATCTTTACCCAGACCACTCTGGTTGATTTTCTCCTTCATGAGCTGAGTTACCCTAAACTTCAATGGAGGTGTGTGGGGTACAGGGACCCCAAAAATCACCTACCCAAAATATTTAAAGTCAGAGATGTCTTGAGGGAAGAACAGGAAGTTTTATCACAAGAGGGCATCCCTTCCACCAGTACAAACCAGCAGAATGAGGAATGTTATAGAAGATAGAACAAGAATTTATACTTTAACACAAGTCAAGCCCGTCCCATCCCTGTCGTTTCTCCCATGGGCTGGGAGGCAGGCTTACAGTCTGGTCACGAAATCTCCCCCAGTGATGAGGAACAAAGAAACCTGTCACTATCTCTCAGTGGCTGGGAGGAGGGCTTACAAAGAACAAGGAAATAGGGGATAGCCAATCTAAAAGTATCTATCCTTATTTGGCAAACACCAAAGGGAAGAAGGGCGAGGGGCTCTAAGAGATTCCTAAAATTCCTGAAGGGCTTAAGGCTGATTGACAGCAAGGGAAGGGGGAAAGGGTCCTAGGTTGTGTAATTTCTTAGGAAACCCAGGACTCAGGTCTGTCCAGTCTTACAAAAGTCTGTCTCTGGTTTTGAGATAGTTTCTCTCCCTTCTCCTCATTCTGAGGAGTCTTCACAGAGAGAGTGCAGAGAGAGAGAGTGTACCCCACTCAGAGGGGAGCAATGACTTGGCTTATTTCCTAAGGGCAAGAATTCACTTAGATTAGATTCTGTTTATTCTTTAAACTGAAGAAAACTCTCCTAGTTGGGTGGGGTCCTGCCCAAGATTGAGGAGCATGTTCCCAGAGGATTTGGGCAATTTCATGTATCAAAAATGTCCTTTAGAGACTGACTGACTGGCCTACAGGGGCTTGTCCCAGAATGAGGAAGTAAAAAGAAAAAAAATTGCCTCCATCCTAATTTGATAATTGATTATTAATATAATAGAAAAACAATAATTTCTTTCAGTAGTTAATAATTCAACTTTTAAATAATAATAAATAATAAATCAGAGGGGAAATGGATAATTGTAAACAAAAAAAAACCAGAAATGATAAATAAAACTGAAATATAGTCTTTGAAAAGAATGATAAAATTCTTTTTTTATGATAATGATAAAATCCCTCAGATAATCTGATTAAAGAGAGCAGAAAATCAAATAAAAAATAATTGAGCAAAGTAAAGTCACAGTTAAGTCAAAAGAAAGAAAAGAATAATCAGAACATATTGCACGTAGCTATATCCTATATCCTAGGAAAACTGACAGCAAAAAAGACATAGAAGAATACCTTCAAAAATATAACATTAAATAATCCAGTCTTAGCAAAGGAAATCAGTCTGGCTGTAAAGGAACTACAGAAGGAGTGGGTAGTGGGCGGGGAAAAGTCCTGCTCCTAATGCAGTCACCAGAAAATTCTATCAAAAATGTTGACGAACGGCTAATGCCTATACTTCACAGATTGTTCTCTGTAAGTATAAAAGAAAAAAAACTCCCAGAATGAATTTTAAGAGACAAATATAATCTTAATACCTAAACCAGGGAAAAATAAAACAGAGAAAGAAAACTATAGATCAATGAAATGAAATTAGACTAAAAAATTGTAAACAAAATCCTATCAAACAAATTACAATGATTTATCAAAAAAATCATTTATTGTGACTGATAATCATTAAATATCATATTTTGGCCAAAATCTGAAATAATCAAACAGGTTATTTTGTCTCATTTTTAAAAAGGCTCCTTTTTTGTTATATCAGCCATTCCAGCGAGCAGATAAGGCTGCGAGTAGGATGAGAAATTCCAAACAGAACCAGGTTTGTTTCGCTCTCTGAGTGAGCTTGGAGAATACCTCTTCTTACGTCAACAAACCAGAAGAGGCCTACTTTATGGCCCGTCAGGACGAGACCCTCAACTCAGGGCATTAACTTGAGTAATGGGACTTTTTCTTATCTTAAGATTTTCTGAACGTATACCTTATTATGAAATGTTCATGGTGAAGGAAACACAGATGTTCTGAATCATAATTTCAATTGACACTTCGTCAGCTCTCTTGTTTTTCTGTATTTATCATTTATCCAATTAAGAAATTCCTTTCTTAGGGCGGCTAGGTGCCATAGCAAATAGAGTACCAGCTCTGAAGTCAGGAAAATCTGAGTTCAAATCCAACTTCAGACATTTAACACAAAAACTAGCTGTGTGACCTTGGGCAAGTCACTTAGCTCCAATTGCCCTGCAAAAAGAAAAGAAATTCCTTTCTCATATAATGATTTAATCATTATGGGGATCATAAATTTGTGTGTCTCAGGCACCCCTCATTAGGATGGTCTTAAAACAGACTGAAGCTCTCCCATCCTTTTGTTCGTCAGTCAGAACTTTAGTCCTGTACTCGTTGCACAAGTTACTGCTAGCTTTGGGGAATAAACTCTGTAACTGTACATTGCTATTGGCTTGTCTTCTTTAACCTAAACTTTCAAAGTGTCAACATGACCAAGTGGGATTTATACCCGGGGATGCAAGAATAGTTAAACATTAGAAAAATAATCAACATAATCAATCATATTAAAAACCCAAATCTCCCAAACTACATGATCATTTCAAAAGATGCAGAAAAAGCCTTTGAGAAAGTACAGCATTTATGCTAAAAATATTGAGAGAAAGGATTATTTATCTTATATTAATAACCAATTAACATGGGGGGGGAGATTCAGGTTTTTTCCTTTCTATTTCTTCTTTCAAAATCTAGCCTCCCAAGGACATTTTCCCTGCCCAAATATTCACCACACCCAAACCATCTTATCTAGGTGGCATTCTTACTCCACCATTGTTCATTATTCATTGACTGGGTGGAGGATAAATTCTTTTGTATAGATTACCCAAGGCAGGAACAGTCAGGTTTGAGATGAGTCTCTATCCAAGAGTGATATAATCAAACTTGGTCCCAACTTCTCATTAGAATAAGCCCACCTGTCATTATAATATTCATTCTCTTATTAAATGGTAACTCATCAGAGTTGATTTCCACCTGTTGGGAACACTCACTCTTTCAAGGGCATATAAGCATTGATCAGGCTCCATAATTTGTCTGTGGTTTGTGAAAGAAAGAAAAATGACCACCATTTTATTAATTATCTGCTAGTCATAATTAATAAAATTTATTATTAATTACCTAGAAGTTATGTCTCTCGACTTTTCATACATCACATCCTACAAAGTATAGACATAGAGGGACCTTTTCTTAATATTATAAAAAGAATCTGCATAAAATCAAAAGCAAGGATCATATGCAATGAGTACATTTTCCAAAAAATATGAGAGAGAAGCAGGGATGCTCATTCTTCTCATTATTTTTGATGTAGCTCTGGAAATGTTAGCAACACCAATAAGGCAAGAGAAAAGAATTGAGAATAAGGATAGGTAAAGAGACCACAATACTATATTACTATTACTAATACTACTTCCATCAACAGGTGGAAATCAACTTTGATTGGTTAACAGTTAGTAAGAGAATGAATATAATAATAACAGGTGAGCTTATTCTAATGAGAATTTGGGACCAACTTTGATTGCGTCACTCATGGATAAAAAGAGACTCATCTCAAGGCTGACCATTCCTACCTTGGGCAATCTATACAAAAGGATTCTGGGGTTTTCC
>CM053588.1:21030035-21047398 GCA_028646515.1 Pseudochirops corinnae
TCAATATGAGGATAGTTGAACAGAATATATTTATGCATATATGTGTACATCCTTATATATATGTATAGGAGGGTGTATGTGTGTTTAAATATATATGTGAGTGTGTGCATATATGTGTACATGTATACATAGACAGAGGACACAGGATGAGTTGAATATGAAGGGATGATATCTAAAAAATAAAATTAAGAGGGGAGAGGAATATATTGGGAGAAGTAGGGAGAGATAGAGTAGGGTAAATTATCTCATATAAAAGAGGCAAGAGAAAACTGTTCCAGTGGAAGAGAAGAGCAGGAAGGTGAAAGGGAATGAATGGGTCAACCTTACTCCCAGTGAATTTGGCTTAATGAGGGAATAACATATACACTCAATTGGGTATCTTATCCTACAGGAAAATAAGGGGGAAGGGAATAAGAGGGGAGATGAGAGAAGGGAGAGCAGATTGGGAGAGAGGGTAGTTAGAAGCACACACTTTTGAAAAGGGACAGGGTCAAAGTAGGAAATAGAATAAGTGGGGGGCAGGATAGGATGGAGGGAAATATAGTTAGTCTTTCACAATATAAGTACTATGGAAATATTTTGTATAGCTACACATGTACAACCTATGTTGAATCACTTGTCTTTCAAGTGGGGATGGGTGAGGAGGGAAGAAGGGAAAGACACTGGAACTCAAAGTTTTAAAAACAAATGTTAAAAATAATTGGGTTTTTTTTCACATGCAACTGGGAAATAAGACATACAGGCACTGGGGTATAGAAGTCCATCTTGCCCTAGTAGAAAGTTGGGGGGAAGTTGGAGAGGATAGAAGAGAGAACAGATTAAGGGAAAGGGTATTCAATAAGCTTGCTATTTTGGGGTGGGGGTAGGGGAAAGACAGGGAGAAAAATTTGTAACTCAAAATCTTGTGGAAGTGAATGTTGAAAACTAAAAATAAATAAATAATTTGGAAAAAAAAACTCTTTGGAATAATTCCAGTTTGATTTCCAAAATGGTTAGATAAGTTCACATTTACACAAACAATGCATTTTCCCACACATTTGTGACTATTCCCTTCTATCATTTCGGTCAATCTGGTAGGTGTAAAGTGATACCTCAAGTTTGTTTTAATTTTCATTTCTCTAATGATATGGAATATTTTTCAGATGACTATAAATTGTTTTGATTTCTTCATTGGAAAGTTGCCTGTTCTTATCCTTTGATCATTTATAAATTGAAAAATAACTCATATTCTTATAGATTTGACAAAGTTTTTTTTAATATATTTGAGATATGAGACCTTTATCTGGTAAACCATTTAAGAAAATTTTTCCAAATTTTCTACTTTCCTTCTTATCTTTGCTACATTTATTTTACTTGTACAAAACCTTTTTAAATTAAGGTAATCAAACATCCCTTTTACATTTAAATTTGCTCCCTTGTTTATTGATAAATTGTTCACCTATCCACAAGTCTAATAAGTTATATGTTCTTTGTTGTCTTAATTTTCTTGTAAAATCTCTCTATATCTAGGTCATGCATCCACTTTGACCTTATCTTCATAAATGGTATAAGATATTGACCAAGAAAATACAGGTTCTCCATCAGCTACCACCACACCATCCATATGTGGAACCATCAGTTACAACAAATGGAGAAGTTTTGACTGCTGTGGATAAGCTCACTTGCTTTGGTAGTGTACTTTCCAGGGAAGTACATATTGATAATGAAGCTGACATTCCCATTGCCACAGCTGGGAGGCTTCAAAGGAAAGTATGGGAGAGAAGAGGTATTAGACAAATCCACCAAACTGAAGATCAACAGAGCTATGGTACTGACCTCATTGTTGTGTGCCTGTGAAACCTGGAGAGTCTACCAGCACCATGCCAGGAAAAAGAATCATATCCAATTCAATTGTTTTAGGAAGATTCTGAAGATCACCTGGCAGGATAAGGTGCCAGACACTGAGGTCCTTCCTGGAACTAAACTGCCAAGCATTCAAACTCTGCTTCAGAAAGAGCAACTGCAGTGGTCTGGACACATTGTCCAAATGCCAAATGTATGCTTGCCAAAGACTATTTTATGGAGAAATCACACAGGATAAATGTTCACATGGTAGTCAGAAAAAGCAATATAAGGACACTCTCAAAGTCTCTCTCAAGATCTTTGGAATTGATTTATGACATGGGGGACACTGGCACAGGCCTTCCTAGTATGGTGTGCCCTCATCAGAAAAGATGCTGTATTCTATGAGCAAAGCAGAACAGAAACAGCTCAAAAGAAAGGCAGGATGCACAAATTTATAGTATCCACCCAAATTGCTGACACAGGTTATTTGTCCCCTACATTTGGTAGAGCATTCCAGGCTCATATTATTCTGAGCAGCCACAGTTGGACACATTGAAACTTGACTCTAGAATAGTGATGTCATTTTGGCCCTCTTCAAGAATGAAGGACAGCAACCAACCAACCAACCAACCAAGGTATTGGCCTATGCCCAGTTTCTGTCATACTGCTTTTTAGTTTTCCCAACAATTTTTCCAAATAATTAATTCTTATCCCAAAATTTTAAGTCTTTACAAGGTCAAATACAAGGTTATTACGTTTATTTGCTGCTGTAAATTGTGTGTCTACTCTAGTCCATTCATCTACCTTTCTGTTTCTTAGCCAGTATCAGATAGTTTTTGATAATCACTACCATATAATACAGTTTAAGATCTACTACTCCTAATTCTCCTTCCTTTACTTTTTTTATTGTTTCGTTTGACATTCTTGACTTTTTGTTTTTCAAGATGAATTTTGTTATTATTTTTTCTAATTAAATAATATTTTTTCTAATTAAATTAAAATTTTTGGTAATTTAACTGGGATAACATTGAATGTATAAGTTAGGGTAAAAATTGTCATTTTAAATTATATTGGCCCTGTCTATCCATGAACAATGACTATTTCTACAATCATTTAAATCTGATTTTATTTGCATAAAAAGTTTTTTCCCCCATAATTTTGTTACTATATTTCCTGGCTTTGTTTTGGCAGGTGTACTCCTGGATATTTTATAGTATGTAGCATTATTTTAAATGGGGTATTTTTAAATTATCCTTTTTTGCAGAGTTTCATTTGTGATATATAGCATGTTGATGGTTTATGTGGATTTACTTTATATCCTGCTACTTTACTAAAATTGTTAATTGTTTCAACTAACTTTTGAGTTGAGTCTGGGATTTTCCAAGTATATCATCATAGCATCTTCAAAAAGATAGTTTTATTACATCATTCCATGTTCTGTTTCTTTCTATTTTTTCTTCTCTTGCTGCTCTTAGGATTTCCAATACAACATTGAAAAATATTGATGACAGTGGGTATTATTGTTTTACATCTGATCTTACTGGGAAGGCGTCTAGTTTATCCCCATTACAAATAATTCTTGCTAAAGCTTTAAGGTAAATGCTTTTTACTGATTTAAGGAAAAATCCATTTATACCAATATTTTCATGTGTTTTTTTTATAAAAATGAGTGTTGAACTTTATCAAAAGTGTTTTCTGCATCTCTTGTTATATAATATTTTTGCTTTTATTATTAATGTAATTGATTATGTTAATAGTTTTCCATATGTTGAAACATCCCTGCATATCTAGTATATATCCCACTTGATCATAATGTATAATCTTTGCAATATATTATTAAAATCTTTTAGCTGGTATTTTATTTAGGATTTTGCTAATCTAGACTACATATTTGCAACTATTTTTTCATTTTACTTAAATTATTAAATTTATTGACATGTAATTGATCAGAATGACTCCTTATAATTGCTTTAATTTCATCTTCTTTAGTGGTCTATTCACCCTTTCATTTTTGACACTATAGGTTTTCTTCTTTCTTCTAAAAAATGAAAATAACCAATTCTTTATCCATTTTATTGGGGATTTTTCATAAAACAACTTCTAGTTTTATTTATTAACTCAGTGAGTTTTTTCTAATTCTCAATTTTATTAATCTCACCTTTAATTTTTAGGATTTCCAATTTAGTGTTTAGTTGGGGATTTTTATTTAGTGCTTTTACTAGTTTTTTTATTGCATACCCAATTTATTAGTCTGCTCTTTCTCTATAATTACTGATGTAACATTTAGAGATGGATATTTTCTTCTAATAACTGCTTTTTCTGTATCCCATAGGTTTTGATACAATGTCTCATTGTTATTCTCTTTGATGAAATTATTGATTGTTTCTATGATTTATACTTTAACCCACTCACTCTTTAAGATTAAGTGTTTTTAATCTCCAATTGCTTTAAATTTTTTTTTTTTTTTTTTTTTTTTTTGCAGAGGGAAGGCAGGGCAATTGGGGTTAAGTGACTTGCCCAAGGTCACACACCTAGTAAGTGTTAAGTGTCTGAGGCTGGATTTAAACTCAGGTCCTCCTGATTCCAGGGCCAGTGCTCTATTCATTGCACCACCTAGCCACTCCTCCAATTACTTTTTAATCTATGTTTTCTTGGACCCTTCTTAAATATAATTTTATTGTATTATGATCTGAAAATATTTCAATATTTCTACTTTTTCCTTTTAGCTATATAATTTTTATATACTAATATATGACCAATCTTTGTAAATGTACCATAAACTGCTAAGAAAAAGGTGTATTCCTTTCTATTTCCATTCAATTCTCTCAAGATATGTTTCATATCTAGCTTATCTAAAATTCTATTCACTTCCTTAACTTCTTTCTTATTTATTTTATTTTTTTGTTTAGATTTATCTAGTTCTGAGCAGAGAAGACTAAAGTCCCCTACTATTATAGTACTACTATCTATCTCTACCCATAACTTATTTAACTTTTCTACTAAAAATGTAGACGATATACTACAGGTTCAATATTGATACTGTTTCATTGTCTATGGTTGTTGTTTACTCTTGAAGAGGACCAATGACATCGAGAAGGTGATGTCTTGACTTGCAAGTGAATTGGATTTAAATGAGGCAAGGGTGTGCAAAGTCATGAGCCTCACTCTCTTCCCCAGTTATCTAATTCCAATGGCATGACCCAGGTCAGGATGAGTGATCTCCCTGGATGCAGTGGGAGACGTTGGCCTTTTTTAAAAAAGATGTTTATTAAATTGAAAGTCTGTTTCATGTCAGATCATCTGCTTCTTGGGTCTCCAAAGACAGAATGGGAGGAGTAGGGGAGGATTTCTACATTTTTTCATTAATTTCAGTGTGGAAACCAGTCCTAAAAATAAGGAGTCTATTCTCAAATTAATCATTTCCTGTGACATCAATTTGAAAGAATTATGAGATTTGGGCAGAAATTTAGAGAAGAAGCAAAGCAACTGAGAGAGTCATTCCAGAAATAAAACATAATCCTCATGAAAATCCAATGAAGGGATAGCTGATGATTGTAATAAATTTATAAAAGTTTTCCCTGAGAGTCAGCCCTATAGGTCTGAAAGGAAATCCCCATAGGAAATATTCATCATGAATATTTTGAAATTTGGTAGAGGTTCAGACAGGAGTCTAGATGTTGTTTAGTCCTTTCAGCTGTGTCTGACTGTAACCTTTTATCAAGATGTAGATGTCCTCTTTTTATCTCTTTTATTTAAATCTATTTTAGCCATAACTTTGTCTGCCAGTATAATTCCTGTCTCTGGTTTTTTACATCAGCTAAAGCATAAAAATTCTACTCCATCTCTCCACTTTAACTGTGTGTCTCGCTCATTCTTAAACGCATTTCTTTTAAACAACAAATTGTTGGTTTCTGATTTAACCCATTCTGCTATTTCCACTTTACAGATGCGCTCATCCCACTCACACTCAAAGTCATAACTACTATTTGTTGGTTTCCCTCCATGTTATTTTCGCTCATTCTCTTTCTCAGCTTCTCTTTTTGCCCTGTCCCTGTAACCTCATCTTATTTCCTTACCCTCTTATTCCTTTATTTACCCACCCCTCTACAAGTCTCTCTCTTGTTTTCTACTCCCCCAACCTTCTCATCTTAATTTATACACCTGTACGGGAGGTGTATTTGTTTTCTTTTTAAGATACTAATTCCCAGGATTCATGGTCATAAACAATCTATTAGTTCCTAGGATTTCACATCATAAATAATCTCACTGAGCTTGCATATCTTTATCTAATCAAGATAAGGTAAACCTTTGAGTTAAGTTATAAACAGCCTGTCACGCATGCTTTGTGCTAAGTCATCATGATATTGCTAAAGTTAATAAAAACTTGTGAAGCTGTGGGTGGCAAACTGCCTTCTTTGTGTACTCCTCTGTAAACCTAGTGAGCATTGTTCAATAACGCTATTTTGCAGATTTGTGGAATGCACAAGTTGGAATGCTGTGCCTGCCCTGACTTGTCACAATCAAGGGTTGGAGGTGGAATGTTCATGCTGTGCTTGTTTTGACCAGCCCTCATTGAGGCTTAGGGGGTTTTGAGTAATGTGCATGCTTATCTCCATTGGCCCCCACCAAGAGTTAGGGGACACTGTGGGAGTTGGTGCTCCTATTCTCACCAGTCCCTGTGAGAAGAGAAATTAGAGGATTCTATAGGAATTGGTGCTCTCATTATCAGCAATCATTTGAGAATAATAAAGAAAGTAACCCCTCTCATGTCTCTGCTGCTGTCCTTCTGGCTGCCCAGTGCTCCTGTCTTACACACTCTTATAAAAAGGTCCCTCCCTCACTCTATCCCTCCAGTTTTCCCACCTCTCTAGAAATTCAAAAGTCTTTTAAATCACTCCAGATGTATATGACGTTTTTCTCTTCAACCCAGATGAGAGCAAATTTCCAACATTACCAGCCCTCTACTCCCACCTGCTTCTTCTGTATTAGTACTTTCTTTCATGCTCCCCTTTTATGAGAAAATAGGTCCTTTTTACCCTTTCCTACCCAATTTTGTTTTTTAGAATCACCATACACATGATTTTCGAATTATCACACACAACTCAGTCACAACCATGCTTTAAAACTACCTTGGCAATGATGATAGTTTTAAGAATACTGATAAGATTTTCATATATTATAAGTAAGTACTTTGACCTTAATCAGTGTCTTAAAATTAGTCTTTAGTGATTTCCTTTTATTTCTTCTGGATCCTTCATACTGAATTTTCTGTCGAGTTCTGGTGTTTTTGCTATCAACACCTGAAAGTTTTTCAGTTCATCAAGTTTTATTCAGAATTACACTGAACTTTGCTAGGCAAGTTACTTTGGGATGTAACCCCAGCTTCTTGGCCCTTTGAAATATAGTGTTCTAAGACTTACAGTCTTTTAGTGCTCAAGTTGCAAGATCTTGTGGAATCCTGCTTCCCCACGGTATTTAAATTGTCTTTTTCTTGTTGCTTGCAATATTTTCTCATTGGAATTTTTAAACTTGGTTATGACATTCCTGTAAGTTTTCTTACTGGGATCTTTTTCAGGGAGTTAATAGTAGATTTTTCCTCTATTTATTTCTACTTTAGCCTCTTTTTCTAGAACTTCAGGGCAGTTTTCCTTAATAATTTCTTCTAATATTATATCCAGATTATTTTTTAATCATAACTTTCAGATAGTCTAATAATTCTTATATTGTGTCTTTTTGATCTGTTCTCCAGATCAGTTGTTTCTCATGAGATGTTTCAGATTTTCTTCTATTTTTTTCTAGTTTTATAATTTCTTTGCCTCTTATAACATCATTTGACTCTACTTGCCCAGTTCCAGTTTTCAAGAGTTATTTTCTTCCTTAAGATTTTGTACCTCTTTTAAATAATTGTTTAGCTTTCTTTTCAT
Source organism: Pseudochirops corinnae (assembly GCA_028646515.1). Taxonomy (NCBI): domain Eukaryota; kingdom Metazoa; phylum Chordata; class Mammalia; order Diprotodontia; family Pseudocheiridae; genus Pseudochirops; species Pseudochirops corinnae. The sequence continues at coordinate 21,037,784 of CM053588.1, forward strand.
AATTTTCTTGAATTGCTTTTATTTTTCCTTATTTTTCTTATTATCTGTTATTTGATTTTTGAATTCCTTTTACATTCTCCCAAAAATTCTTTTTGGGCTCATGACCATTTGACATTACTCTTTGGGGTAGAAGTGTCTTTATTTACTTGACTGTCTTCCTTGGACTATGAACCCAAATCTTCTTTTACACAAAAGTAGCTATCTTTGATTGGGTTCTTTTTTTTTTGCTTGCTCATTTTATTTTCAATTTGTCTTATTTTACTTTTAGCAGCTTAATATTTTTATTATCAAGTTTCAATCCCAAGTTGTGGGCAATACTATCATATGACTAAGGTCCTTTCTATTATTGCTTTCTAAATTCTCCCTGGGTGTTCAATCTCAGGGACTCCTCTCCTCTTGTCCTAAGCCACAGTTAGGGCCCTAACCATGATATCCCCAAAATGTTCTTGCTTTTTGGGGTACCATACTAATCAGGTATACGCTTGCTCCTCATTACCCATAGGCATAGCCTGGGATCACTTCTGGTCAGCACTACTAAGCCCAGTTTCTGGAAACAGCAGGTGGTGGTAGAGTGCCTTTCATCTTCCTCCACTCAACTATCTGCCATTCCCTAGATGAAAGTCTGAGAGGCAAAAGTTGGAGAGGTGAATCCCCTTGTGGCCACAAATGAGGTAAAAGCCAAGGTTAAATTTCCTGAGGCCTAGTCTGCTCCCCTCAGGTCCCAATGTTGATTCAGTGAAGTTGGCCTGGAGAAGTTTATACTTTACTTAGACCAAATCTCAGTCCCTGGTGTCTTCTTTGAGGTCCTCTCAAGAGGACAGCTAATTTACCCCCTTTATTTTTGCTGCTCTACATTCATTTTTTGGTGATATTCTGTCTTTTTTTGGGGGGGAAATCTGGAGAGCCTGGAAATTTCTGACCTACTCCACCATCTTCCCAGATTTTCCCCCTCCACCCAAATTCTTGTAGGAAAAGTTAAAAGAGGATCTTTAAAGTTAAAAGGGTACAGTAAAACTATGCTAGTGCGGTACCTCAACCTTCCCCACTCAGAAATAGATAAATCTAACAAAAAATAAACAAAAAAGAAGTTAAATAGATGAATAGAATTCTAGAAGTGTAGTGTGATAAACTTCTCTAGAAAATTCAGTAGGAACAGAAAGGAATATACCCTTTTCTCTGCGGCACCTACACAAGAACTGACCAGGTCTTAGAGTAGAAAAACCACTGGCTTTTAAGACAATAATTGTTTTCATTGCCACAGTTATCATAGTAACACTTGACTTTTATTTGGATATAGTACCTCCTCTGGATTTATTCTCATCATTTGCACTGGGACTGACAAATTAGTTCCCCAGAGGATTTGTTGTTGCTACTCACTGAGTTTTAGGGGTAACCCTGTGGGTGGCTATCCTCCTGCTGTCATGAGTCCCCACTGATCTGATTCCCCTTCATAATCATCTAGGACACTCAGTTCTTTTACAAAGGAAATCATTCCAATGACATAAAAAATGACAGTAGTTTCAAAGAATTTCCTCCAAAATTCTGTTATACACCTTGACAAACCCAGGTGGGGGACAGATATGAGTTTAGTGTATAATGGTAGTCTAACTCACATGTGAAGACATGTAGAGTCAAGACAATTGACAACTCTGGTTTGCAGGGCCTCGGTATCATTCCTTCCCCAAAGGATCTTCTCAGAGTTTTCAGTGGGGCATCTCATAAGTGATACAGAAGTCACTTCATTGCTCAGCTGGATTTGCTTCTTGACAGGCACGGTGTCTTAGCTGAGTGGATCAATCTGCTGCTTTGCTGGGCTCTTCACAGTGCACAGAATTTCTGTTAGGCTCGCTTCAGGGGCAGCAACAGCAATACCACTCTCTCTCACCTTCAGCCAGCTGGTGTTCATGGCCTCTCTTCTTGATGGTCACACTGCCCCTTTCCCCAAGAATGGCGCTGTGCCTTTTCAGCCCAGGACTGGAAAAAAGAATCTTTTCCTTTTTGGATCCCTCAGAGCCTTAATCCAGAGTTTTGTTGCTGTTGTTGTTTTCACATCCAGGTAGGAGGCAGGAATAGCCTCCCATGCACTGTTCAATAATCTTTCTTAGTTTGAAGCAAGAGCTTGCCTTAGCAAGAAGCTCTACCTTTCCTTTAGGTGATCAGCCCTGATAATTCCATTTATACTTCCCACCATACTGTTGTTGGGGTCTAGTGAGGATGCTCAGTTAGGAAAAAAGATATGAATGTCCTTGACACCACTTCATTGTCTCTTCTGGCCTCATCAAGTCATTGAAGCCTCATTGAGTCATTGAAGCCTCACACTCTTTCTAAGGTGTGGATCATTTCCTTCAGATTTGACAGCCTTTCCTTTTATATGTGACTTTGATTTTTGCAACCTTCAGATTCACTAAATCATAAAGAGAACAGATCATTGTCTGGTGCTATAAGATGTATAAACATTTTACACACGTTATGTGATTTCATTCTCACAGGTCTGTGAGGTGAGTAATATTGTGGTTATTATTCCCATTTTTAATGGAGTGTGAAATTGGAAGTAAGTCAAGAAGCAAACATTTATTAAGAACTTACAAAGTACTAGACAGTGAGGTTAAAAATAAAGGTAAAATAATGTCCCTGCCCTCATCAAGCATACATTCTAGTGGGGGAGGCAACATGAAAACAACTATAAATGTGCATGATAGATACAAAGTGAATTGATAGGTGAATTTAAAAAGGAAGGTATTAATATCAAGGGCAAGCAAAACATCTCTTAAGGAAGGTGAGCTTTGAAACAGGTCATGGAGGATACTGGGGAAAGTAGGAGGTGGAGTTGAGGAATGGACAACATTCCAGATCTGAGGGAAAGGTTTAGAGATGAGTGGTGAAGTGCTGGGTTTGAGGGACTGACTGACAGTATGTGTCTTGTTTGAACATGTGTATTTAGATGTTGTCTCCATCTTTAGACAATGAGCTTCATGAGAATGGGGACTTTCTTTTTCAACTTTCTTTGTATCTCCAGGGCTTAGCACTGTTTGTTACATATAATGTATAATAAATGCAAGTTGACTGACTATACAACCTCAGCTTCTTATAGTAATCATAGGGTAGAGCTCCCAGATAAAGCCCTGATGTGGATTTCTCTCAAGGCTCTCAATATATCTTATAACTGTTGAGGCCTCTATGCTCCTGCTTGAGTCTCAGCTTCCAGCAGATGGCACCCAATACCCTCTTCACCACCTTAGTTTCTCTCAGGGCTCCTCTTCTGCTAGCCATTGTGCCCTTCTTCAGCATTGACTCTTGCGATCTCTCATCTTCAAGCCTTGTCTTAAGCACCATCTTCTACAGAAAGCTTTTATTAATCTCTACCTGGGTGTTAGGTCAATGCCTTGTAAAACTTCTTTGTACTAAATTTGTACATTTATTGAAAATACGTACAGAGCCTATTGTTCTGAAATAACTATCCAATTTCCACCCTAACTGACAAGTTAGTTTACCAGGGTACCTCACTACATTCCCTCAGACCTATGTATCCAACCAAAAGGATGTCCTATCTAATAGTTCATGAGCCCCCATTTTGGGTGGTTCCCTCCATGACTATCAGTTGATATCATTAGTCAGTCAGATGAAGTTAGCTTTGAGAAAGGAATATTTATTAAGGTATTATAGTAAAAATACTTTCTAAGCATCATACTAAGCGTCCTACTAAGTCTTTGCTGTACTTTCCTCCCAGCTCATATCCAGTGGAGGGTAAAGTGGACTTAAGCTTAGTGAGCACATTTGGCAAAGGGGGAACTCACATTTCCTTGTTTCTAGTAGTCCTTTCCCTTTGTGGTATGTTTCTACTGTTCTCATGAGGCAAGATTTAGCAGAGTTCCTTTGCTAAGGAACTGTCCTTAGTTTCCTGTCCTTAGTTGTTCCAGGGATCTTGGTAGGTTACCAATGGGATGATGAGGACTTAGCCACATGCCCAAAACTTTTTTTTTTATTTTTTTTTGAAATTCTTTTTTTGAAATTTTTTTTCACAGACATTCTTTTATTAGTAATAAAGATCAAGAAAACATCATAAAAATAAACCTATGTAGTTAATTTGATCTTCTCTCTCCCTTTAAAGTTTTTTTGTTTTTTTTTCTTTTAAATGACTTGTTTATTTACTTTTAATTTACAAGACTCAGTTCCACATTCACTTGAGTTTCAGATTTTCTCCCCGCCCCCCATGGTGCACATGCCCAAAATTTAAAGAGTACTATTCTGGTAAAGGCAGGGAAGAAGAAGGCTGAGGATGAGACAAAGGACCCTCTCCCTCCCTACCAAGCAATTCTTTCTCAGAGGTGATTCTCCTCTCAGCTTCCAGATATTCACTCAAATTCATATCTCTCCCAGGCTCAAATTAGCCTTTCTAAACATTCTTCCCAAGCAGAGACATTTCCAATTCATAGAATGGCTCATCTGAGACTCTACATACCTTTGATTTATCTGATTAATTCAAGGCATGTTTTCACCTCGTTGAATTACTATGGCCTAGCATTTTGTCATTTACTTTAGGTAAGAGAGGAAGAGTAATTTGATTAACTCAATTTACACACACGCACATGCACACACACACACACCTTCTCCTTCCAGTTTTAATATGTGCTGTCCCTAGAAAATCTATAGGAGTGTTTGCCAAAGTCCCTATTTCCTGCCAAATGCATAATTTTGATTAAATTACATTAAATTTTTTTTTTTTGCATAGATGACTGACCTTGATAGACTTAGCTCTTAATAACAATGCAGGGATCTAAGACAACTCCAAAAGATTCACAGTGGAAAATGCTATCTACATTCAGGGAAAGAACTTTGGAGTCTGAATACAGATGGAAGCAAACTATTTGCTCTCCTTTTGTTTTTGTTTTTTGTTTCTTCTTTCTCATGGTTCCTCCCATTAGTTCTAATTCTTCTTTACATTATGAGTATGTTACATCATGACTATCAATACTGTTTAATATTAATGTATAAGTAGAACCTATATCATTTCTCCCCTTACCCATCCCAAGAGGCACGCATTCTGTTTGCCACTTTTCCTAGTCTGCCCTTCCTTCTGTCACCTCCATCTCTTCTCTTCTTTTCTCTTATCTCCTTCCTTTCTATTTCCTGGTAGGGCAAGATGGATTGCTATACCCCATTGCCTGTATATCTTATTCCCCAGTTGTACAAAAAACCAATTTTTAACATTCATTTTTAAAACTCTGAGTTCCAAATTCTATCCCTTCCTCTGTCCCCACTTACCCTCTTTGAAAAGGCAAGCAATTCAATATAGGGTAGACATGTGCAGTCATACAAAACACTTCCATAATAGTCATGTGAACATGAGGATTTAGATAAATGTAGAAAAAGCTACATGAGAACTCCCCTTTTGCCTCTCAGTGTGCATTGTTTCTTTTTCTGTCTTAGGAATTTCATCCTGGTATTTTTTTAGACTTATGCTCAGCTTGGCAAGTAAATTATCCTTGGTTATAAGCCTGTACACTTGACCTTTTAGAATATCACATTCCAAGATCTCCATTCATTTATAGCAGAAGCTACCAGGTTTTGTGTGATCTTCATTGTAATCCCATGTTCTCCAATGAGGGAGACAACTGAATGTGACTTCCTTAGTACTCACTATTCTACAAGAAATTTGATGTTCTCTCTCATTGAAGAGCTTCACAATGTCATTGAGAATGTTGATTCATTGAGGACCCATCCTATATCCCAATCAGTATTATTCAATCTGAAATGATTCCATGGGGTAGTGATTACAATTTCTGTATATCAGGTCCCAGAGCTGTGAGCTTCAGATTGTAAAACCACTTGCTTAATCATGGGAAGTTAAGGAGAGGACTTCCATCCTTGTTTTTCCTGGTCATAGTGACCAAGCCCAGTGTGGGCTGCACAGAAAGTCCCTCAATTTCCTTATTACTATTTAAAAGATATTTTTAAATTTTATTTTAATTTCCACCAGTTACATATGAAAGCAAATAACATTTGTTTTAAAACTTGGAGTTCCAAATTCTCTCCATTCCTCCCTCCCCATCCCTCCTCACTGAGAAGGCAAGCAGTATGACATAGGTTATACTTGTTCAGTCATGTAAAACATCCCTAGAGTAGGCAGGTTGTGAAAGAAAACATAGACAGAAAAAGCCAAACTCAAGAAAAATCAAGAATTGTTTACAAGGTGTGTTTCACTCTGTATTCAGACAACAATCAGTTCCTTCTCTGTGGATGGAGAGCATTTTTCATCTCAAGTCCTTCTAAGTTGGCTTTGATTGTTGCATTGCTAAGAATAGCCAAGTCATTTACTCATAGCAGACTATCTCACCATATTTCTGTTACTTTGCACACTGTATGCATCACTTTGCCTCATCCCATGAAAGTCTTCCTAGATTTTTCTGATAGGATCCTGCTCATCATTTCTTATAGTGCAAAAGTATTCCACCATAATCACGTACTACAACTTGTTCAGCCATTCCCAATTTGATGTGCATCTCCTTAATTTCTATTTTTTTGCCTCCAGAAATGAACTGGCATAGATTTTTTTTTACATGTAGGGACCCTTCCTTTTTGATTTTTAATCTCTTTTGGGATACAGACCTGGTAGTGGCATTGCTAGGTCAAAGGGTATGCCTGGTTTTACAGCCCTTTGGGCATGGTTCCAAACTGCCCTATAGAATGGTTAAATCAGTTCACAATTCCACCCCCAGTACCCTAATGTCTGTTTTCCCACATCCCTCTCAACATTTGTCATCTTTATTCTTTCTGTCCTATTAGCCAATCTAATATGCATGAGGTAATAACTCAGAATTGTTTTAGCATTTCTCCAATCAATAGTGAGTTAGAGTACTTTTCATTTTGCCTACAATTAGCTTTGATTACTTCATCTGAAAACAAATCTTATCTTTTGATTACTTATCAACTGGCTAATGGCTTTTATACTCATAAATTTATCTTGGTTCTCTTTATGTTTGAAAAATGAGACCTTTTTCAAAGAAAATTGCTTCGTTTTTATTTGTTTTTTACTCTGGAGCTCATAGATTGGACAACAATAGGTCCCAGCCCTCCTAGCTCAGAGTGAATGTCAATAGTAATTGTTTTTGTTTTTTGTTTTTGGTCAGCAACCCTGAAGCTCTTCCCTTCCCAGCTTGATTTTTTTTATTAAAGGGGCCATACCTTGACTCTCTTCTTAAAGAGGCCTCTTCACTGAATGGGTAATACCTCACTCAAAGAATCTGAAATGATGTTAGGTTAAAAATGCCAAGGTCTCCCTTTGCCTCCTGGGCCATCTCCAGCGTCCTGATGAACAACTGGCCACTGGACCCAGATGACTCTGGAGGAGAAAGTGAGCCTGGTGACTTTGCACAGCCAACCCTCAATCAAACCCAAGCCAACTGAAAGTCATGTCATCATTCCCCTGATGTCATGGTCCTGTAGAACGAAGGACAAACACATCAACAACAATGTCTTCCAAATCCCTGGGAATCTTTTTTAGTCCAAGTGGATATCAGGAGTCAAGACTTTTCTGAGTGTTGTTTCCCATTCCACTTTAGGACAATTGCAATCATTTGAGAATTTCTCCTTCAGTAAGATACTGAAAGTTTAATATCTGAACATGTAAAATTGGTCATTGAAATGGGAAGAGAATGAACTGTGGTGTAAGAAATGAGATTAAATTAAATTGTGAAGTATGGAAAATACCGCTACATTTTTGGAACAGATTGCTCCCCATGTCTGTTGAAGGGATGTTCTTAAACCTCAGGTCTGACCATGTCACCCTCTTCTCAATAAACTCCATGGCCTCTCCTTTAACTCCAGAATGAAATATAAAATCCTTTATGTAACATTCAAAGCCTTTCATAACCCATAATCCTACCTTTCCAACATTCTTACCACACTCTACCCTGCCCCATCCCAGCCACTTATACACCAATCTGCTCAAATACTTTTCAATCCAGGCCTCCTTGCTGTTTCTTGAACAAGACCCTCCATCTGCCATCTTTGGACATTATTCCTGGCTGTACTCTGTGCTTGGAAAGCTCTGTACCCTCATCTCCTGGCTTCCCTGACTTTTTTTGTATCCTAGCTAAAACCCACCCTTCCACACTCTGCTTTTCACATCCTAAGAAATGAAACCTTTACAGAAAAACTTACTGCAAAGATTTTTCCACATAACCTGTTTTTCTTCTAAATTGAACTACATTAGATTTGTTTGTGCAAACCCTTTGATTTTATAGAATTTTAATTGTCCAGTTTATTTTTTGTGATCCCTCCTGTCATTTCTTTGGTCATGGTCTCTTTCCCTGGCCATAAGTCTAAGAGGTAATTTCTTCCTTGCTCTTTTATTTGTTTGTGATGCCACCTTTTCAGTGTCCCTCATGTATCTGTCTGGAGTTTATCTTTGTATATGGTGTGAGATGCTGTTCTTAATCTAATTTTTGTCAGAGATCTCTTAATCAAAGCTGTAGGGCCCTGGACTATCTGACTTGCTTGCTCTCCAGTGTCTTTCAATCCCTTTCTTTTATTGTATTCCTCAAATCTAGTCATGGGGCTCTTGGTCACCCATGAACTGGACTCTCTCTTTGGCTGCTCTGACTTTTGGACTTTTGCCAGAAAACTCCTGAGCTGCTTCTGGTCTGGGTTTTGCCTCTTCTAGCCTTGTTCATTCCATGTCACCTGACTTGTCTACAGGATATCTATAGGACTGTAACTGTCCTTCTGCAGCCCTGTGTTGGGTGAAGTCTAGGTTTCAAGATGACTGAGGCTAGGCTGGTTCCTGATACTCACTGTCCTAATTCCATCTAACATATTTGTCCCTCTTTTAATCCACTATAATTTTGAGAAATTGGATGTTCCTCATATTTCTTTTTCTGTTCTGCACTATTGTTTTCCATTTGACATCCATTCTCATTCACTTATTCAGATCTTCGTGATGTCAGCTATCTACTCCACGAGTCCTCTGTTTGCCTTTCTTACTGTTATTGTTATCTATTCATTTTTTTCAGTTGTCTCCAACTTTTAAAAATCCCTCTTGAGCTTTTCTTGGCATAGATACTAGAGGGGTTTCTCATTTCCTTTTCCAGCTCATTTTACAGATGACGAAACTGAGGCAAACAGGGTTAAGTGAATTGGCCAGTGTCACACAGTTGCTAAATATCTCAGACTATATTTGAACTCAGGAAAATAAATCTTCCTGACTCCAGGTCCAATAATTTATCCATTTCACGACCTAGGACCCCACAATTATCTTAATTCCCAATAACTTTTGACAATTTAAGATTCTGGAGAGACACTTCTTTCTTCTCTCTGTATCTTCACCCAACTCCTTCCAAATGTTCAAATAAATTTACTTTTCTATATTTCTCTAGTTTCTTGTGTTTTTCTTCCCAAGGTTCTCCCTAGCTCTTGTCCTTATATTGCGAATACGGGATATTTTTTTAAAATTTTTTTTAAAAAAAAAATTAACTTTTGTGTATTTTTAGTTTACTTCATTCATTTCCATGAGATTTTGAGTTACAAATTTTCTCCCTGTCTTTCCCCTACCTACCATCCCAAAACAGCGATCCCACTGTATACCCCCTCCCCCAATCTGCTCTCTCCTGTATCCTC
>CM053588.1:21047898-21078254 GCA_028646515.1 Pseudochirops corinnae
TTTAGTGGGAAGTATCCTTGTGTGCGTTTTGGAGTTCTAGGATTGGTTTAGAGTCCTATTTTATGGGCATTTTGGGGTGGCTATGTGAGAGCTGCAATATGTTGCTGCTGCTACGCCGCCATCTTGGCTCCACCCCCTGTCCCAGTGTTTATTCTGATTGGATGCAGATATTTATACAATGACTGGTAAGAGGCTGGAAGTGAAATGGTCTCTGGTCACATAATTTATAATCCCAGCAGACCCACAGTGTGCCATCCTCCTTCAGGCTTGTCCTGAACTCCTGTAGTGGAATTTAATAAATCCAGGGCAATCTCTGAATTGGTTTTGTTGGCGCATGTATGAGGAAATGTCCTGAAGTCAGAAGTTGTTATATCCATAGTTGACCTCTTTGTCCATTTATCTTTCTTGTTTTGAACTTTCTCATGAAGTCCTCAACTGACATGATAACTAAGAGACTATCCTTGCCTAATAACCAGGCACAAGTGTCTGGATCAATTCTTGTCATTCTCTGACCACCTGGCCACTTGGGCCAAGCAATCAGTATTCTTTGTTTAGCTCTACGTTTAACAGAAGATATTTCAAATATTCCATCATTTTATTACCTAGGAGGGTTTTAAGTACTCTGCTTCATCTTCTATTCCTCTGTGCAGTTTATATCTTAGTAAATATTCACCCATTTAAATTAAATTGTTAGGCTTATTGGTATTTACTTAGGTAAAACAGCTCCTAATAATTCCTTTAATTTCATCTTCATTCACCTTTTTCATTTTTGATACTGGTAATTCGATTTGTTTTCTATTTTCCAATAAAATTCACAAATGGTTAATCAATTTATTAATTTTTTTCTAGAGAGCAACCTTCTAGTTTTATTAGTTTAATAGGTGATTTTCAATTGTATTAATCTTTCCTTTGATTTTCAGGATTTCCAATTTGGCATAAAATTGGGAATTTTACATTTATTCTTTTCGTAGTTATTTTAGTTTTAAATCCAATTCACTCTTCTACTTTTTTTCTACTTTATTGTTTAAGTATTTAGAGATACAAGTTTCTCCCTAAGTCTTGCTTTGGCAGTATCCCATAAAGTTTTGAACATTTTATTCCTGATGTCATTATCTTTAATGAAATTATTTATTTATTTTATGACTTGTTTTTTGACCTCCTCATTCTTTAGAATTAAATTATTTAATTTCCAATTAATTTTAGTCCATCTTTCTATGACCATTTGTTGAATGTAATTTTTTATTGTATTATGATTTGAAAAGGATAGATTTAATATTTCTGCTATTTTCTCATTTGTGAGGTTTCTGCGCCCAAATACATGCTCAGTTATTGTGATAGTGCAATGTACAGCTGAGGGAATTGCATATTCATTTCTATTTCCATTCAGTTTTCCCCCAGAGGTCTGTCATATCTAAAGTTTCTAAAATTCTGTTCATCTCCTTAACTCCTTTCTTGTTTATTTCATGGTTCAATTTACCCAACTCTTAGAGAGGGAAAGTTGAGGTCACATACTAGTATAATTTTACTATTTATTTCCTCCTGTAACTCACTTAACTTTTCCTTTAAGGATTTGGATGCTCTGCCATTTGGAGCACATATGTTCAGCATTGACTGTTTATGATACTGTTATTAATCACTGTCTGTGGTACCTTTTAGCAAAATGTAGTTTCCCTTTTAGGACGGCTTGGAGTTTCAGGAAATAGAACGCTGGACTTGGAAACAAGAAGACTCATCTTCATGAGTTCAAATCTGGCCCCAGATATTTACTGACTGTGTGACCCTGGCCAAGTCACTTCACCCTGTTTGTGTCAGTTTCTTCATCTGTAAAATCAGCTGGATAAGCAAATGGCAAATTACTCCAATATCTTTGCCAAGAAAATTCCAAATGGGGCCACAAAGTGTTGGACATGACTGAAACAACCGAACAACAACAATTTATTTCATTTTCTTTTAATTAGGCATATTTTTGCTTTTACTTTGTCTGAGACCATGACTACTACTTCAGCCTTTTTTAAAAACCTTGTTTGAAACATAATAGATTTTTCTCCAGCCCTCTATTTTGACTCTTTCTGTATCCCTTGGTTTCAAGTGTGTTTTGTATAAACAACATATTGTTGAATTCTGTTTTTAATACACTGGGCTCTCCACTATAGTTTTATGGGTGAGTTCAACCCATTCCCAATCATAGTGATGATTATTTTGTATTTCTTTCCATTCCATTTTCCCTGTTTATCCATCTCTCTGTGACTCTCTCTGTCTGTCTCTCTCTGTCTCCTTCCCTCCTTCCCTCCCTCTTTTTCTCTGATGGTGTCTCCCCTTAAAAGTATTTTAGCCTTCTAATGACTGCCTGCCAAACTCCTGCCAATTTACCTTTTCCAAAAGTTCCCTTCAGTGTATTTTTCTTCTTTTACAGAGATGTTGAATCTATCATATTTTTTGTATTTCTCTCATTTCTTTTCCCAATTTTTCCTCTACATCTCTTATATGATTTTTAAAATCCTTTTTGAGATCTTCCAGGCTTGCTTTCAGTTTACATTTTTTCTTTGAGATTTCACTTGTGGATGTCTTGAAATCAGTCTTCTGAGTTCCGTGTCACTGTAGCACTTAATTATGATTAGGTTATATTTTTTCTTTATTCATATTTTTCAGTCTGTTTCTTGACTCTTAACCAGGTATAACCACCAGCCTCTTCAACATAGCTTTCCTTCAAGTATCTAAAGTTGTCTTGGGATGAAAAATATTTTTCACCCAGACTTTGCATTGACAGTGCTGCTCCAGAGTTAGATTTGATGCACTATTGTAGGTTGTTTGGAAGGGAGTGTTGAGAAAGTTTAGGTGATTTCCTGCCTCTACTCTGCCATCTTGGCTCCTCCTGTATTTCTTCTGTCCACTGAGAATAAAATTTATAAAACCTAGGAAGGAAAAAAGGACAGTTTCTTGAAATAGAAGTGAAGAAGTAGCAAAGAGTTAGTGTAGGCAACAGGTGCTTCAATCACAGATTTTCCCAACATATCTTCCCCCACATCTCTAGGATTATGTAAAGTTGTCCAGTCACCTGTCATGTGTAGACTTAAAGGTAACATCAAGTTGTTAGCCCCTCCACATTGTGTGAATCTGAGCTTCCTCATCTCTACTCTTGGTGCTGCCTTGTTGGAACAATCTGAAATGAGAGTAGGGAAAAATGTTCGGACCATTTTCCTGTAGGATTAACATAGGAGATTAAAAGCTCTAGCAGACAGTGGGGAGCAACATCTGAAAGGTGCTGCATTTCTGTGTTGGGCCTGAAAATCTTTGAAGTCTTCAGGTATATTTTACTGCAGGAAAATTAAAGATTGGTCCTTCCCAGCATAAAAGCCCTGAATTTTTAAGATCTGAAAGACACAGATGCATTAATGTTCCAAAGCTTAGCTCTGATATGGTACAGGGGATACTTTCTATTAGGGGCAATGAGTTAGGTGTATTTAAAGCCATGAGATTCAAAGCATGACTTTTGCCATCCTCCGTCCCTCCCTCCCTCCTTCTTTACCTGGATTCTCTTTTCTATTTTTTTTTCTGATTTCAGCCAAGAACATTCCAACCTCTTGTCAACTAGGCCTATACAGAGAGTTTGTGCCCTATCGTTTACCAAATATGTTACTAACATGACCATCCAACCAGAGTTTTATAAGACTTAGGGAGCGTTTTGTCACTCTTCCTGCTTGAAAGAGCCAGCCTTAGTACAGATATGTTAGGAAAGAATAGGTTCCAGAGTCTCTTCAGTTACATTAGTGGAGATTTACTCAATCAGTCAATGTAATGACCAATGGCAAAGCTCATTAGTTATTTAGAAATGGCTTCAATAATAAAGACCAGGCCCCCAAGCACCACCCATTGGCTCTTTCTTTCAATGAGGAAAGAGATAGACTCCCTAGGAGCAGATGTTCTTGTTTATCCTTTGCTCTTGAAGAGGACCATGACATCAGGGAGGTGATGCTATGACTTGTAAGTGAATTGGATTTAAGTGAGAGAGAGCTGTGCAAAGTCACCAGCCTCACTTTTCCCTCTGGCGTCATCTGGGCCCAGTAGTAAGATATAGATCAGCATGGTGGGAGATGGCTCATTACAGGAGTGCAATGACCCTGCCTAAACCATCACCTAACTTCTTTCTGTGTCTGGCAGGTTTCGCCTGAGACTGGAAAAAAACACTTCACAGTAGCTCAAAGTGAAGCCTTCAACAATCTTTTAAAGGAGAGGATGGCAGAGCTGGACCAAAGGCTTTCCCCTGGGAGCAGTGTTGAGGGGTTGACAATTTGGTGTCACCTTTAATTATACATGTGATGAGTGGTTGGGCGATTGTACCTAATCCCATTTCTAAACACTAGATTAACTGAGTCTAAGAAGCCATAACTAAGAGACACTTGACTATTTCAATCATGAGACCTAAATTAAGGCTCCCCCTTAGTTTTCTTACCAATAACTCCCAGACCTGAGGCAGAGACAATGATTTTCTTTCCACCCCTCTGGCCTTTTCCTGTCCCAAATCTACTGTGCATTAAAGGAGAATTGGCAAGCTCAGTGAAGGTCATGAGTAAATCAGAATCAGTTTTGGGAAGTTCAGAGCATAAGCCTTGATTATTTTTACCTCTTTTCCTTGCCTATGCTCATGACACCTGGTGACCAGGTATGTTGTTGTGGTTGTTCAGTCATTTAAGTTGTGATGAACTCAGAGTAAAAGCAGGGACTTGCTTAAGTTTTTCCCCAAGCCCCTCCAGATACCCGTAAAAAATTGACTCTAACCCAGTAATACCACTTCTGGGGTTGTATCCCAAAGAGATCATAGAATTGGGAGGAAGACCCATATGTACAAAAGTATTTATTGCAGTTCTTTTTGTGGTGGCAAAAAACTGGAAATTAAGGGGATGCCCATCAATTGGGGAATGTCTAAACAGGTTGTGGTATATGAATGTAATGGAATACTATTATGCTATAAGAAATGGGGAGGAGATGGTCTTCATATTCACCTGGAGAGGGTTATTCAAACTGATGCTAAGTGAGAAGAACAGAACCAGGAAAAATTTGTACACAATCACAGACACATTGTATGTGTGAAGACCAACCTTGATAAACTGGACTCCTCACCAACACACAGCTATAAGACAACTCTACAAGTCCCAGGATGAAAGGAGATATCTACATTCAGAGAAAGATCTAGAAAGACCAGAGTTTAAATGGAGACTGAAGCAATCTCCACGCTATCGTTCTTTTTCATGTTTGGTTCTCTTTCTTTTTTCCCATTGTTCACTCCATTGGTTACAACCCTTCTATACAACCAGACCAATGTCTAGTGTGAAAGTATTTGCAGATCCTATACTTGATTGCATGCTGCCACGGGGTGGGGGGTGAAGGAGGGGAGAAAATGTGAAACTCAAGGGATTGTGGAACTGAATTTTGTAAACTACAAGTAAATCAACAAATCAATTAAAATAAAAAAAATAAAACTTAGAAAGAAGCACAGAAAAGCAGGGTAGCTTTAAAAATGATGTATAGTATTTTATTACATAGTTTTAAAAAAATATATAGTATGAAACTGAAATTTGCAAAACTTCTTTGTACTAAATTTGTACATTTATTGAACATATGTCTGGAGCCTATTTTTCTGAAATAACTATCCAATTTGTACCCTTTTTTATGTTGTTCTGGGCACATGGAAATTTTTTTTTTGTCTTTTTGGATTTAAATTCAAAATGAATAAAAATTAAAAAAAATGACTCTAAACAATTCTAGAATAGCAGAACCCACAAAGTGACAGAGTGAAGCACATTTCCAACCCAAGGCCACCTGGAAAGTCAACAGGAAAGGTCTGTTGCGCCAGTCTGAAAAAAGAGTACAATTTGGTGTGGGCCATACTGCCATAGATAGAACCCTAGGAAACCCAGAGCAGGCCTCAGGGTACTGAATGTTGGCAGCTATGGGAGTTTCTAGACTTCCCAAAGCACACAATCAAAAGCTGGTCAGTAGGTAAGGTCTGTCTGACCTTCCCGAGAGAGAAGTGGGAGTCCAGGTCTAACCCCAGGGCAGTGGCTGCTTCCAGAACTCTAGATCCACAGATGGTGGAGATGGAGTATGTGATCAGAGGAGTATTGCAGGGATTTCTTTGTTGGCACTGAAACAAGATTCTCTTGCTATGTGCTTGCTTGGATTTAGGTCCCAGTCCTGGGTGGCCATCCTGGGGTGAGAAGCAGCAATGGCATGACAGATCTTATGGTGGAGAGCAAATCCTCCTTGCAAGCCCAAGGTGGAAAAAAATGCTTGTGGTCACTCACGGACCAGATCACCAACCAGGAGAAGAGTAAGCATCTCTCTTTTGATCATACAACATTAGAAGAACTAAAAATTTACAGGTCTGTAGAAATATCTCTGAAAGGAAGAAATTAAAGATATCTACAAGCCTATGAAAAAATGCTCTAAATCACTATTGATTAGAGAAATGTAAATCAAAACAACTCTGAAGTACCACATTTCACTGGTCAGATTGGCTAAGATGACAAAACGGGAAAATGATAAATGCTGTAGAGGATGTGGAAAATTGGAACACTAAAGCATTGTTGGTGGAGTTGTGAATTGATCCAACCATGCTGGAAAGCAATCTGGAACAATGCCCAAAGGGCTTTAAAAAAGTGCATAACTCTTTGACCCAGCAATACCACTTCTAGGGCTGTATCCCAACGAGATCATAGAAGTGGGAAAAGGACTCATATATACAAAGATATTTATACCATCTCTTTTAGTGGTGTCAAAGAATTGGAAATCAAGGGAATGCCCATCAATTGGGGGATGACTAAACCAGTTGTGATGCATGAATGTAATGGAATACTATTTTTCTACAAAAAATGAAGAGCAGACAGACTTCATAATAACCTGAAGAGACTTCTGAACTGATGCTGAGTTAGGAGAGCAGAACCAGGAGAATTTTTTTTGCTTTTTGGAGAGGGGAAGACAGGGTTTGTTACATATAATGTATAATAAATGCAAGTTGACTGACTATACAATCTCAGCTTCTTGTAGTAATCATAGGGTAGGGCTCCCAGACAAAGCCCTGATTCGGATTTCTCTCAAGGCTCTCAATATCTCTTATAACTGTGTTGAAGCCTCCATGCCACTCTGCTTGAGTCTCAGCTTCCAGCAGATGGCACCCAATACCCTCTTCATCACCTTGGTTTCTCTCAGGGCACCTCTTCTGCTAGCCATTGTGCCCTTCCTCAGCACTGACTCTTGGGATCTCTGATCTTCAAGCCTTATCTTAAGCACCATTTTCTACAGAAAGCTTTTATTAATCTCTACCCAGGTGTTAGGTCAATGCCTTGCAAAACTTCTTTGTACTAAATTTGTACATTTATTGAACATATGTCTGGAGCCTATTTTTCTGAAATAACTATCCAATTTGTACCCTTAATGATAAGTTGGTTTACCAGGGTACCTCACTACATTCCCTCAGTCCTACATACCAACCAAAAGGATGTCCTATCTAATAGTTCATGGGCCCCCATTTGTGTGGGTCCCTCCATGACTATCAGGTGATATCAATTAGTCAGTCAGATGAAGTTAGCTTTGAGAAAGGCATAAGGCAAAAGGCAAATTTGACTTTTTAAGGCATTCTTCTCCTCATTGGCTTTTTGGGCCTTTTTTGCCGTTTGAGTTAATCTATTTTTGAAGGTGTTATTTTCTTCAGTCAGGTTGTTGACTCTCTTTTCATGATTTTCTAGCATCATTCTCATCTCTCTTTCCAATTTTTACTCCACTTTTCTTATTTGGTTTTCAAAATCCTTCTTAAGCTGATCTATGGATTGTAGGAAGTCTTCATGTTTCTCAGAAGCTTTTGGTATGGGAGTTCTGACTGTGTTGTTTTCCTCCCATTCCATGCTTTGATCCTTTTTGTCCCCCAAGAAGGAATCCAGAGTTCAATTGCTGTTCTTACTTTGTTTCCTTTACCTGCTCATGTTGTTGCCCATCAATTACTTGACTTTTTAGCTCTGTGGAACTCTACTTCCAGAGGGGAAAGCTCTGTCCCAAATTGCTGGGGTTTTCACAGCTGCTGGAGCTATTAGCAGGTTGCCGTTTTTTTTTTTCTTTTCCAGCCCCCGCCAGCTTTGGCTCAGTGAAAATGCACCTCATGACCACTACCTAAGACCACAATCAGGATCCAGGCTGCTCAACTCAAGAGCACTTAGTCTCTGAATGATTGCTTGGCCCCCCTGCAGTCTGCAGGCCGGGAGCTCTGAAGCAGCCATGTGGAGGCAGCTGAAGGGCAGCTGCTTCTGCTGCTTTCTTGCCCTGGAGGCAGTTTGACCAGACTGCTTTTCTCCCCCAAATTTAGCTGAGTTCCACTGACCTTTCACTTTGTCCTTGTTTCTTATGGCCTTATAATTCTGGAAACTGCCATAGTTGCTGCTGATCCACTCTCCTGAAGGCTCCAGCTGCAGCTTCTCCTGGGTGCCCCGAGATCAAGCCATGGTTTCAGGTTGGGCTGGTTTTGGCTTCCAGCATGCTATGATGATCTCTTCCTGCTGAGCTGCCTTCAGCGGGAGGTGTATTGTTGTAAGTTTTGGAGCCCTAAAATTTGTTTGCAGTCATATTTTATGGGTATTTGAGGTGGCTATGTGGGAGCTGCGGAACCTTGTTGCTTCTATGCCACCATCTTGGCTCCATCCCCCTTTCAAGAAATTTTTAAGGAAAATTGCCCTGATATTCCACAACTCAGAGGCAAAAATAGAAATTGCAAAAATTCACCAATCACCTTTTGAAAAAAATCCCCAAAAGAAAACTCTTAGGAACATTATAACCAAATTCCAGAGTTCCTGGGTCAAGGAGAAAATATTACAAGCACTCAGGAAGGAACAATTTGAGTATTGTGGAAACAGAATCAGGATAACACAAGATGTAGCATCTTCTGCATTATGGGAATAGAAGGGCTTGGAATATGATATTTCATAGGTCAATGGAGCTAGGATTAAAGCCAAAAATAACCTACCCAGCAAAACTGAGTAGAGTACATCAGGGGAAAATATGGACATTCAGTGAAAAAGGACTTTCAAACATTCTTGATGAAAAGACCAGACCTGAACAGAAAATTTGACTTTCACATACAATAAACAAGAGAAGCATGAAAAGGTAAACGGGAAAGAGAAATAATAAGGTACTTATTAAATTTGAACTATTTACATTCTTACATGGAAAAAAGGTAATTGTAACTCATAAGACTTTTCTCAGAATGAGGTTAGTTGAAGGGAATATAGATGTACACACATATGTATGTATGTATAGGTGGGTGTATGTGTGTCTGTGTATATAAATATATGGAGGGTATATGTATATACATGTATACATACACAGAGGGCACAAGATGAGTTGAATATGAAGTGATGTCTAAAAAATAAAACAAAGATGTAAGAGAAGAATATATTGAGAGGAGAAAGGGAGAGATAGAATAGGATAAACTATCACATAAAATGTAAGGGAAAATTGTTACAATGGAGGGGAAGAGCAGGAAGATGAAAGGGGATGAGCCAACCTTACTTTCATTGGATTTGTCTTAAGGAGGGAATAATATACACACTCACTTGGGAAATCTCACCCTGTAGGAAAGTAAGGGAGAAGGGGATAAGAGGGGGGCATGATAGAAAGGAGGGCAGATTGGGGGAGAGGGTAGTTAGAAGCAAACCCTTCCGAAAAGGGATGAGATCAAAGGAGAAAATAGAATAAATAGGGAGTGGGCTAGGATGGAGGGAAATGTAGTTAGTCTTTCATAACATGACTGGTATGGAAATGTTTTGCTTAATTACACATTTAAAACCTATTTTGAATTACTTGTCTTCCCTGTGTGTGTTACTGAGGAGGGAAGAAGGGAGAGAATCTGGAACTAAAAGTTTTAAAAATAAATGTTAAAAATTGTATGTACAGGTGACTGATAAATAAGATTTGCAGGCAATAGGGTATAGAAATCCATGTTGCCTTTCAAGAAAGTAAAGGGGAGTTTTAGGGAGTGGATATATGAGAGAGAAGATGGGGGGAAGGAGTATTCAGTATGTTTGCCATCTTACAGTGGGGGTAGGGGAGAGATGGGGAGAAAATTTGAAACTCAAAATCTTGTGAAAAGGAATGTTGAAAACTGAAAAAATAAATTCAAAATGTAAAAAGAAATTCAGGAAAGTTCTTTATTTCATTAATGATTTATTTTTTTCTTCTTGGATTCGACTCAGCTTGCCAGAGTACATTATTCTTGAGTGAAAGCCCATCTTTCCCTTTTGGCACATTGTATCCCATGATCTCCTCTCTTTTTTAAAGAATCTACTAGGCCTTTTCTGATCCTGACTGTTGTTTGATACATGAACTCCTTTCAGGACATTAGCAGTCTTTTTTTTTTTTTTTTCACATTATGAGAGCTCCATATTTTGGCTTTGATGTTGTCGGGACTTTTATTGCTTAATTTTTATTCCATTCAGCAGATGATCAGCCTCTCCTTATCTTGGCCTTTTTGCATCTTTGATGCATTTTCCACCTTTCCTTGCCTCTATCACTTGTTGTATGATTTGCTAATGCTTTATTTCTATGGACTGTCCACTCTGATCATGCAATGAAAACTATGGGGTTATCCCATCCAGTATTTAAGTGTATCACATGGTCATAGAGATAACCACTGCAAGAGATCTTACAGATCCCCTAATATTACACCCATATTTTTGAGATGGGGAAAGAGAAGCCAGAGAAAGCAGAAATGACTTATATAAGGTGGTACAGGCAGACAGAAGTAGAGGTAAGGTTTGAAATCAGGTTCTATAATACAAATTCTGTCCTCTTCCTACTACACCATGGTGATATTAAGTTTGAAAAGGTGTCCTTGGCCTTTGAAAACCAATTGGTTACATAATTCATCCAATATTGATGTTTGCCTTTGTGCTCACAAAATTTCATTATGTTTTAATAGCCAAGACTTACCACACTCAGTGCAATAAATACTGTGGCATATGCTCTATCTTTAACTCTTAGGAACTCCAAGGACAATAGAGGGAGATGAGACAGGAATGTGAACACCCCTATATAATGCCTGTAATATGAACTAAGTGGCTGAGAGAAGATGACAAAGAAGGCCCAGGCAAGTGTTTCCTTTAGGTAGATTCTGATTCAAGATATAGGTCTCTTTTTTTTAAATGACATTTCTCCTAGTCCCATTTTGGAATGATTTCGGGTCTGACTTTCACTTGACCCAGACTCCGAGCTCTGCTCCGCTTCTGAAGAATAGAGAATTGGAGTGGGCAGTGACACTGCTGAAAAATGGATGGACAAAATCACACACCTGTTCTGAATGGCCACTATGATTAGATGTTACCTTATCTCAAGACAACTTTGCTGTGAGGCAACCTAGTACACCTTCCTTATCAACTATATCCTACTCTCCACAGTGGCTCTTTCAAAACTTTTCGTCTTTCCTCCAACTCCCATGACTTTCTCCTTCTCCTTCTCTCACTCTCTCAGTTAAGAATCTCGCCTTATGTTGTACAAAAAAATTGAAGTCATTTGCTATGAACTCCCTCTTCTCCCACTTCCTTATCTCCTATCCCTCAGGTACCTTCTGTTACTATCTCCTCCATCACTCTGTTTCACATGATGAAGTGTGAGACCCCTTAACAAGACTAACATGTCTGCTTCTTCAGGGAATCCCATTCTATGACCTCTCCTCCAAAAGATCACCTCATTTATTTAATTTTCAACCTCAACTTCTTTATTTTTTTTTGTTTCTTACTGTCTACAACATGCCCGTGTCCCAGCTCTACTGAAAAAAATTTTCCTTGATATTTCAATCCTTGCTGTCATCCTATGTCACTTGTTCCCTTTGTAGCCGAACTCCCTGAAGGAGTTATCTCCAAGAGCTGCCTGCACTTTCATTACTCTTACACTCTTCTACACTCTCTCTAAATTGACTGATGATCTCTCAGTTTTTAAATTCAATGACCTTATATCAGTCCTCCTTCTATTCAACATTACTGCAGACTGACACTGTAGATCACTCCCCTTGATATTCTATTTTATCTTGATTCTCAGGACAGCACTCTCTCCTGGTTCTCCTCCATCTTATCAGAACCCTCTTTTTTGGTCACCTTTGCAGGATCCTCTTCCATATCACACCATCTAACTATTGGTTTCCCACAGCATTTTGTCCTAGGCTCTCTGCTCTTCTCAATGTATACTTTTTGACTTGATCTCATCAACTCTCAAAGATTTAAGTTCTGTCTCTATTCTGATGATTCTCTTTTTCCATTAACTTCATTTTTAATGAAATATTTTAAGCTTTATTTTTAAAATTTTCTTTTGATTTCAATCTTATCTTTTCTAATTATATGTAAGAAAATTTTTTAACATTATTTTTTACAAAATTTTGAGTTCCCAATTTTTCTACCTCCCCTCTTCTTCCTCTCCTCCCCTTCTCCCCTCATTATAACAGTAAACAATTGTATGTAAGTTATATATAGCAATAATGTAAAACATTTCCATGTTAGTCATGTTGTGAATGAAGAGAAAGACTAAAAGGAAAAACCATGCAAAACAATCAGGAAGGTGACAATAGTATGCTTCAATCTTCATTTACATTAGTTCTTTCTCTGGATATGGATAAACGTTTTCAATTGTGAGTCCTTTGTAACTGTCTTGGATCACTATATTGCTGAGAAGAGCCAAATGATTCATAGTTGATCATGACACAGTGTTGCTGTCACTGTGTAAAATGTTCTGGTTCTCTTCAATTTCCTTCAGTTGATATAAGTCTTTCCAGGTTTTTCTGAAATCCGGCTGGTAATTACTTCTTACAGCAAAATACTTCTCCATTATATTCTTATGTCACTATTTATTCAGCCATCCTCCAATTGATGACCATCCCCTCAATTTCCAATTCTTTGCACCACAGAAAGGGCTGCTATAAATATTTGTTGTGTGGGTCCTTTCCCCTTCTTTTTCATCTCTTTGAAATATACACCTAGAAGTGGTATTGCTGGATCAAAGGGTATACAGAGTTTTCTAGACATTTGGGCATAGTTCTACATTGCTTTCCAGAGTGGAGGGATCAGTTTACAACTCCACCAACAATTATGCTAATGGTTCTCAAATTTACCTATCTAGCTATCTCCCATGCCAACTTCTGCTCTGACTTCCTTTCAGTCTCAACCCAAATCTTACTTGCTATGAGAAGCCTGCCCCAATACAGCTTAATTGCCTCTTCTATGAAACATCTCTTATTAATCTGAAATATACCGTGGTAGATTTGTTTGCATGCCGTCTTCCCTATGAGATCTCAAGCTTCTTTGTAAAAAGGGTTGTCTCTTCTCCCTTTTTGGAGCCCCATTGTTTATCACCATGTCTGGCCCATAACTGGCACTTAATGAATGCTTATTGATTGATTAAGTGGGTGGGTAAGTGGGCCACAGAAGTAAGAGAGTTACGGAGAAGGTAAAAAGACATGTGATGTGGGGTGAGACACTGGACACTTACTGTCAGCTTTGACTAAGCAATCATTAGTAAAGTGAATCTTTGGGGTTGAAAATGAAAAGTGCTTTTCCTGGACCCAGGAAAGGAAGAAAACAAATGAAAAAGCTTTTACATGCTTCCTATTCACCAAAAAATATGCTAACCCAGGGGATTAAAAAGAAGTGAATTAGTTTCTGCCCTAAAGTAGCTTATGTATTAAAGAGTAAACACAACACACATAGGGCAGTGGTAGTCAGGGAGGAATATTTTGGTCAGGAAAGTCACTGGGATGATGAATGGAGTCAATGAGCAGCAGATTGCCAGGTCTTCACATGCCTCAGCTACTTTGGTGGCACAGTGGAAAAAATGGCCCAAGACTGAGGAGGATGAGTTTAAATTTAACCTCAGACACTTATTAGTTCTGTAAGGGAAAGTCATTGTCCCACTCTTTTTCTCAGTTTCTTTGTCTCTAAAATACAACAAATGACAGCAACTACCTCACAGGATTTTCATTTGATTCAAATGAGATAATATTTGTAAAATGTTTAATACTGCATCTGATACATAGTAGACACTTAATAAAGATTTATTCTCTTTTGTTTCCCTACTTTTACCTGGTCTGATTTACATATTCAAATCATGTCTTTGTCAAAGTCCAAGGTGGTAAAAAATCATGTTGATAACATTTGATTGGGGAATGGCTAAAAAAGTTCAACTATGAGTGCAATGGTAGGTGATGGGGCCATAAAAAAATAAGTAACAGAAGAATTTAGATAAATGTAGAAAGAGAACAAAGAGGACTTTCCCTTTCCCTTTTCAATGTGGACTGGTATTTTTGTGTGTGTCTTAAGAATTTCATTCTATTTGTCATTTTAGGATTATGCTCAGCCTGGCATGGTAAATCATCCTTGGTCGTAAACCCATACACTTCATCTTTTAGAATATTATATTCTGTGATCTTCACTCACTTAAGGAAGGAGCTACCAGGTCTTTTGACATCTTGACTGTAGTACCATGGTACTTGAACTCCTTCTAGTATGTTTCTAGTACTTTCTCAAACATTATGGAAGCTTTATATTTTGGCTATCATATTCTAAGACTTCTTCTTTTGAGGTTCCATTAAAAAAATAATCGGCATTGTGTAATTCCTTATTTTTTTCTCTTTCCTTAATAGATCCTGCAGTTTCAACTTACAATTTCTTCAAAAACAGTACTCAATCTTTGAAAAAAAAATCATGAAATTCAAAGTGTCCAAAGATTCTCAAATTCCTTCTCCATGATTCATATTACAGAGCAATTTCTTTTTTAATAATATTTTTTACATTTCCTTTTATGTCAAAATGTTTGGATTTCACTTCAATATCTTTCACTCCCTATGGAGTTATTGAATTGTATTTTGTGAATTTTATTTTATGAGAATTTACTACTTAGTTCCATGCAAATTTCAGGAGGAGTTCAGGTAAATGGAATGGATTATTGATCATACACAGCCAAATGCAGCATAGGCAGGACAAGACAGCCATTCCATTTGGGTAAGAGCTGAATATGGCCTCCTTTGCCTTCCTCCACCCCATCACATGGGAAAGTGATAAGTAAGATGCTCTCTTTCACTGAAGAGCTTCATGTATTTAGGCATACACCATCTCTCTCCAGTAGATTTTCCCTACTGGATGCCATCCATCTTTCTTCTGAACACCTTGAAACCTAGTGATCCCAAAGTTTTGCTAGATATTGGGCTAAGTTCATGCTCCCTCTCCAAAATTTAGGCGGAAGTGGTCCTTTCTCCCCTCTGTTTTTATTATTTCCTCCCCAGCAAGTAGTCCCTCAGAGCAAATTAAATGAAGTAGAGTATATTCCCTTACTGGTTCTTCAACATTTTGAAAGATGAATTATCTCTATAGAAAGTAAGGGTATTTTTGAAATTTGCCATGTTTGTGAACTATTTACTTAACCTTGTCTATCAATCTCTTGGGAAATTTTCCAGCTACTCAGTTCATAGTCCTTTTGTTGCTCTTTGCAATCTCAATTTTGAGTCAACAAGACTGATTTAACACTTTCTGCCCTTTGGATCCAATACTGATTGGGTGAAGAGAGAGTGTTTCCAAAGGTTGTCAGAGACTGAACCACTCTTGACAAAGAGTTGAGAAAAGTTCCATCAGTCAGGATTCAGGTGAGACTACAAAGAGTAAAGTACAGAAACTTCAAAACTCATACTACAAAGACAAGTCATCAGAATACGTCAGTTTTGAGGGAATGTTATTCCCCTTGGTTTACAGTGTAAAGAACCTCAAATTTTGTCGGGATGAGTTTGTGGTGAAGAATAATGATGTCATTGTAGTGACCTACCCCAAATCAGGTAAGATACAAGAATAGGTCCAAGGGAAAGTGTTTTGGAAGAACATCCAATAATGGCTGTCCTGTAGTGTTTTGTTTTTTTTTCTTTTTTTTTTCCTTTTTTATAAATTAATTTATTCTTAGTTTTCAACATTCACTTCCACAAGATTTTGAGTTCCAATTTTGTCCTCATCACTTCCCACTCCATCCTCAAGATGGCATACATTCTGATTATCCCTTCTCCTAGTCTACCCTCCCTTATATCACCACCCCTCTCTTATCCCCTTCCCTTCTATTTTCCTGTAGGGCAAGATAGATTTCTATTCCCCATTCCCTGTACACCTTATTTCCTAGTTGCATGTATAAAGAATATTTAACATTTCTTTTTGAAACTTAGAGTTTCACTTTCTCTCTCTCTCTCCCTCTCTCCTCTCATTGAGAAGGCAAATAATTTTTTTTTTTTGCTTTTTGGAAGGGCGAAGGCAATTGGGGTTGTGACTTGTCCAAAGTCACATGCCTAGTTTTTTGTATTAAATGTCTGAGGCCAGAATTGAACTCAGACCCTCCTGACTCCAGGGCTGGTGCTCTATTCTCTGCACCATCTAGCCACCCCATGAAAGCAAATAATTTGATATAATTTTTTTATTATTTGGTATTTTTAGATAATTTCACATATATGTAGTCATGACATACACTTTCGTAATGATCATGTTGTGAAAAACTAATTATATTTCCCTCCATCCTATCCTGCCTCCATTTATTCTATTCTTTCCTTTGACCCTGTCCCTCCTCAAAAGTGCTTGCTTCTGATTTCTCCCTCTTCCCATTTGACATCCTTTCTATTATCACCCTTTTCTTATTTACTTCCCCCTTACTTTCTTGTAGGGTAAGATAGATTTCCATACCAAGTTGAGTGTGAATATTATTCCGTCCTTAAACCAAATCAGATGAGAGTAAGGATCACTCATTCCCTTTTACCTCATCCCTCTTCCCCTCCACTGTAAAACTTTTTGTTCTTGTATCTTTTAATTGACACATTTTATGCCATTGATCCTCTACATTTCTCTTTCTTCAAGTATATTCCTCTCTAACCTTTTAATTTTATGTTTTAGTTATCATCACTTCACATTCAACTTGCCCTGTGCTGTCTGCGTGTGTATGTGTATGTAAGTGTATGTACATAGTTATGTTTCTTTGTGTATACCTATATAAATGTTTGTGTGTATGTTTGTATATATATGTATATGGATATTTGCATGTGTGTGTGTGTGTGTGTGTGTATGTGTGTATGTGTGTGTTGCCTCCAACTATTCTAATACTGAGAAAGGTATCTTGAATTATAAATATCATCTTTCCATGCAGGAATGTGTACAATTCCACTTTATTAAGGCTCTTAAGATTTTTCTTTCCCATTTACCTTTTCATACTTCTCTTGATTCTTACATTTGAAAGACCAATTTTCTTCTCAGCTCTGGTCTTTTCATTAAGATTGTTGGAAAATCATTGAATGTCCATTTTTTTTTCCACTGAAGTATTATACTCAGTTTTGCTGGGTAGGTGATCCTTGGTGTTAATCCTAGCACCTTTGTTTGACCTCTGGAATATCATTTCCTGAGCCATGTGATCCCTTAAATTAGAAGCTACTAAATCTTGTGTTATCCTTGTGGGGAGTCAAGGGGGTCTGATCCAGGACTCAGATAAAATCTCAACAGCTAGCTCTAAAGGAAATCCTTTGAGATGTGGCTTTCAAAAGCTAGCTCCTGGAAAATCCTTTTATGATGTGCTGTATTCAAAAAGATGTTACCTGAGTTCTAAGATCAAAGGCTCTACCCTAAGATTTTAGTCACCTAGGTGTTAAATCCTTATTAGTTTAGAAACACTCTGTTAAATCCAGGATATTGATGCATTACCTGAACTTCCTGTTCTAATAGTGATAAGAAAACTAGAGTTACATTTTCTTTTGTCTCATTGCTCCATAAAAACCTTGCCTAAAGAATCAATAAATGGCATTCTTCCTTGAACTACCCATGTGGCCTAGTTCATTCTCTATCATCTCAGAACACATTTAGTGCTAGACATTGAGCAGCTCACAGCAATCCTGATTATGTTTCCACAATGCTTGAACTGTTTCTTTTTGGCTGCTTGCAATATTTTCTCCTTGACCTGAGAACTCTTGAATTTGGTTACAATATTCCTAGGTGTTTTCCTCATGGGATACCTTTCAGAAGATGATCAGTGGATTCTTTCAATTTCTATTTCCCCCTCTGGTTCTAGAATATCAGGACAGGCTTCAGGCTTGCTTTGGTAATTTGATGAAAGATAACATCTAGGCTTTTTTGTTCATGGCTTTCAGGCAGTTCAATAATTTTAAAACTATCTCTCCTGGATCCATTTTCCAGGTCAATGGCATTTCAAATAACATATTTCTCATTGTTTTCTATTTTCCATTCTTTTGATTTTGTTTAATAATTTTTTGAATTCTCATAAAGTCATTAGCTTCTATTTGCTCCATTGTTGTTTTAAAATTCATTTATTTGTTTACTTTTAGTTTACAAGATTCAGTTCCACAATCCCTTGAGTTTCAAATTTTCTCCCCCTCTCCCCCACCCCCAGCCATGGCAGCATGCAATCAAATATAGGATCTGAAAATACCTTCATATTAAACATTAGTCAGTTTGTAGAGAAGGATTATAACAATGGAATGAACAATGAAAAAGAGGAAACAAAAGAAAACAAGAAAAAGAAAGAGAGCAGGTAGTTTGCTTCAATCTGCATTCAAACTCTGTAGTTCTTTTTCTGGATGTGAACATCTCTTTCCATCATGAGTCTTTTGGAATTTTCTTATAAGCTACCATTGCTGAGAAAAACCAAGTCTATTGAAGTTGGTTGTCGCACATACATTGTATCTGTAATTTTGTACAGATTTCTCCTGGTTTTGCTCTTCTCACTCAACATTTGTATATGTCTCTCCAGGGAATTATGAAGTCTGTTTGTTCCTCATTTCTTATAGCAGAATAGTACTCCATTATGTCCATATACCATAACTTGTTGAGCCATTCCCCAAATGATGGGCATCCCCTTGATTTCCAATTCTTTGCCACCAACAAAAGGGCTGCTATAAACATTTTTGTACATATGGGCCCTTTTTCCACTTCTGTGATCTCTTTGGGATACAACCCTACAAGTGGTATTTCTGGGTCAAGGGGTATGCACTTATTTATAGCCCTTTGGGCATAGTTCCAGTTTGCTCTCCAGAATGGTTGAACCAGTTCACAACTCCACCAACAACGCATCAGTATTCTAAGTTTTCAACATCCCTTTCAGCATTTATCATTTTCCTGTATTGTCATCTTAGCCAATCTGACCAGTGAGATGGAGTACCTTAGAGTTGTTTTGATCTTCATTTATCTAATCAATAGTGATTTAGAGCATTTTTTCTTTCTATCTATTTTTGGAAGGGGAAGGCAGGACAATTGGGGTTAAGTGACTTGCCCAGGGTCACACAGCTAGTAAGTGTTAAGTGTCTGAGGCTAGATTTTAACTCAGGTCCTCATGACTCCAGGGCTGGTGCTCTATTTCCTATGCCACCTAGCTGCCCCTAGATAATTTTTTCATATTCTTATAGATAGCTTTAATTTCTTCCTCTAAAAACTGACTATTCATATCTTTTGACTATTTATCAATTGGGGAATGACTTGTATTCTTATAGATTTGACTCAATTCTCTGTATATTTTAGAAATGAGGCCTATATCAGAGACACTGGTTGTCAAAATTCTTTCCCAGTTTTCCACTTCCCTTTTAATCTTGGTTACATTGGTTTTATTTATACAGAAACTTTTTGATTTAATGTAATCAAAATGATCAATTTTGCATTTCATAATGCTCTCTAACTCTTGTTTTGCCATAAAATCTTCCCTTCTCCATAAATGTGAGAGAAAAATTATTCCTTGCTCTCCCAGACTGCTTACAATATCAATCTTTATACCTAGAGAATGCACTCATTTTGACTTGATTTTGGTACATGGTGTAAAATATTGGTCTATGCCCAGTTTCTGCCATCCTATATGCCAGTTTTCCCAGCAGTTTTTGTCAAATAGTGAGTTTTTATCCAAAAAACTGGGCTCTCTGGGTTTATCGAATAGTAGATTAGTATAGTCATTGACTGCTGAATCTAGTGTACCCAATCTATTCCATGGATCCACTCCTCTGTTCCTCAGCCAGTACCAAGTAGTTTTGATGATTGCTGCTTTATAATCCAGATTAAAATTTTGTATGGCTAGGCCACCTTCCCTAACATTTCTTTTCATTGATTCCCTTGATATTCTGGACCTTTTGTTCTTTCAAATAAATTTTGTTACCATTTTTTCTAGCTCTATAAAGTATTGTTTTGGTAGATTGATTGGAATAGCACTAAATATATAATTTAATTTAGGTAAAATTGTCCTTTTTATTATATTGCCTCTACCTAGGCATGAGCAACTGATGTTTTTCCAATTAGTTAGATCTGACTTTATTTCTGTGGAAAGTGTTTTGTAGTTGTGTTTGTATAAGTCCTGGGTTTGTTTTGGCAGGTAGATTCCCAAATATTTTATAAATGTCTACAGTGACTTTAAATGAGATTTCTCTTTCTATGTCTTTTTTGTTGGATTTTGTTAGAAATATATAGGAATGCAAAGGATTTATGTGGTTTTATTTTATATCCTGCAACTTTGCCAAACTTATTTATTATCTCAAGTAGTTTTTTACTTGATTCTCTAAGTATATCATCATATCTGCAAAGAGTGATAGCTTAGTCTCTTCTTTGCCTAATTTGATTCCTTCTATTTCTTTTTCTTCTCTTATTGCTACTGCCAACATTTCTAGTAACAAATTGAATAAGAGGGGTGATAGTGGACATCCTTGTTTCACTCCTGATCTTATTGGAAATGCTTCTAGCTTATCCCCATTACATATAATACTTGCTGATGGTTTTAGATAGATGCTAGTTATTATTGTAAGGAAGACTCCATTTATTCCTATTCTTTCTAGTGTTTTAATAGGAATGGGCATTGTGTTTTGTCAAAAGGCTTTTCTGCATCTATTGAGATAATCATATGGTTTCTCCTAGTTTTGTTGTTGATATGATCAATTATACTGATAGTTTTCCTAATATTGAACCAACCTTGCATTCCTGGAATAAATCCTACCTGATCCAAGTGTATTATTCTTGTAATAAGTTGCTGTAGTCTTTTTGATAATATTTTATTTAAAATTTTTGCATCTATATTCACTAGGGAAATTGGTCTATAATTTTCTTTCTCTGTTTTGTCTCTTCCTGATTTAGGTATCAGTACCTTATTTGTGTCATAAAAAGAATTTGGTAGGACTCCACCAATTTTCCCAAATAGTTTGTAAAGCATAGGAATCAATTGTTATTTAAATGTTTCATAGAATTTACTAGTAAATCCATCTGGTCCTGGAGATTTTTTCCTAGGAAGTTCACTAATGGCTTGTTCAATTTCTTTTTCTAAGATGGGGTTATTTAAGTAATTTACTTCCTCTTCAGGTAATGTGTTTTTTATTTTTGTAAATATTCATCCATTTCACTAAGACTGTCCAATTTATGTGCATAGAAATGGGCAAATAATTCCTAATTATTGCTTTAATTTCCTCTTCATTGGAGGTAGGTTCACCCTTTTCATTTTTAATACTTGTAATTTGGTTTTCTTCTTTCTTTCTTTTTTTTTTTAACATATTGACTAAAGGTCTATCAATTTTTTGGTTTTTTCATAAAACCAGCTCTTAGTTTTATTTATTAATTCAATAGTTTTCTCAATTAATTTTGTTAATCTCTCCTTTGGTTTTCATTATTTCTAATTTAGTATTTAATTGGGGATTTTCAATTTGTTCTTTTTCTAGCGTTTTCAGTTGTATTCCCAATTACCGCCCTCAGTTTTCTCTATTTTATTCATTTATGCATTCAGGGGTATAAAACTTCCCCTAAAAAAGGCTTTTGCTACATCTCACAAGGTTTGGTATGTTGTTTCATTATTGTCTCATTATTATTGAGACTTTCATGATATGATATCATGAGATATTATAACTTGAATCAAGTTACAGATTGTTTGTATAATTTCTGATTTGACCCACTCATTCCTTAGGATTAAATTAAATTAACTAAATAATTAAATTAGTTTTTAGTCTATCTTTCCATGGCCCTTTATTGAATATGATTTTTATTGCATCATGATCTAAAAAGGATGTATTTAGAATTTCTGCCTTTCTGCACTGGATGGTGAGGTTTTTATTCCCTAGTACATAGTCAATATTTGTGTATGTGCCATGTACTACTGAGAAGAAGGTATATTCCTTTTTGTTCCCATTCAGTTTTCTCCAGAGATCTATCATATCTAGCCTCTCTAAAATTCTATTCACCTCCTTAGCTTCTGTCTTGTTTATTTTGAGGTCAAATTTATCAAGTTCAGAGAGGGGGAGATTGAGGTCCCCCACTAGTATAGTTTTGCTATCTATTTCTTCCTCTGATTCCCTTAACTTCTCCTCTTTTAATTTGGATGCTATACCACTTGGTGCATATATGTTAAATAACGATATTGCTTCATTCCCAATGGTGCCTTTTAGCGGAATATAGTTTCCTTCCTTATTTCTTTTAATTAGATCTATTTTTGCTTTTGCTTTATCTGAGATAAGAATTGCCACCCCTCCTTTTTTTACTTTAGCTGAAGCATAATATATTCTTCTGAAGTCTTTTACCTTAACCCTCTGTGTATCTACTTGTTTCAAATGTGTTTATTGTAGACAGCATATTGTAAGACTGTGATGTTTAATCCATTTTGCTATGTCCCTCTGTTTTATGGAAGAGTTCATCCCATTCACATTCACAGTAAAGATTACTCTCTGTGTCTTTCCCTCCATCCTATTTCCTCTCTTGTTTATGTTTTTATTTCTTCTTTCTCTCTTCTCCTCTTTAAGAGTTTTCCTTTTGACCACTGCCTTGCTCCATGTTCCCTCCATGTACCCCTCCTCTTTACCTACTTTTCCCTCTTAATTCTATTTCCCTCCTTTCTTACCCCTCTACTGCCTGTAGGGCACAGTAGATTTTTGTATTTAATGGAGTATGTTATTCCCTCCTTGAACTCAAACAGATAGGAGTAAATTTCATACTATGCTCCTCTCCCTCCCTATTTTCCTTCTATTATAATGAGTTTTTGTGTCTTTTCATGTTAGAATCCTAAACTTAACTGATTATGTTGATCCCGCCTGGAACTGGAACCAATGAGAATAGAGTTCATATGATGTTCATCTCCCTCCCTTCTTTCCCTGTACTATAGCATATTTTTATGCTTCTTTGTGTGGCATAATTTACCCTTTTCTGCCTCCTCCTTTCCTTTTCTCTCATTACAGTCCCTTTGTTTCTCTCAATAAGGTTTTTTTTAATCATCAGATTAGTTCACTTATACCCACACCCTCTATGTATGTATATCCCTTTTATATATTATGATAATTATTTAATTTTCAACATTGACAGGTATCAGCTTTTCATATAGGGATGTAAACAGTTTGCTGTTATTGATTCACAAGTTATGTGCATGTGTGTGTGCGTGTGTGAATATGTGCATGTGTGTTTTCCTTGTTTACCTTTTTATGTCTCTCTTGAGACTTGTATTTGGAGATCAAATTTTCCATTATGATTTGGATTTTTCATTAGGAAAATCTGGAAGTCCCTTATTTCATTAACTGACAATCATCCTGCCTGAAAGATTATGCTCAGTTTTGTTGAATAGTTGATCCTTGGTTGCAGTCCAAGCTCTTTTGCCTTACAAAATATCAAATTCCAGTCCCTCTAATCTTTTAATGTAGAAGCTGCTAGGCCTGTGTAATCCTGGCTGTAGTTCCATGATATTTGGATTGTTTCTTTCTGGCTGCTTGTAGCATTTTCTCCTTGACCTTGTAATTTCAGGAGGTGTCCGGTGAATTCTTTTGATATTTTACCCTCTGGTTCTAGGACTTCAGGACAGTTTTCTTTGACAATCTCTTGGAGCATATTGTCCAGGCTGTTTTTTTCATCATGGCTTTCTGGGAGACCAATAATTCTTAGGTTATTTCTCCTGGATCTGTTCTCCAGGTCAGTTGTTTTTCCAGTGAGATATTTTACACTTTCTTCTAATTTTTCAATCTTTATATTTTATTTGACTGACTCTTGATGTATCATAGAGTTCTTAGCTTCAATTTGACTGATTCTAATTTTTTACTGAATTGTTTTCCTCCATTAGTTTTTGAAGGTCCTTTTCTAGGGAGATATTATCTCCAGTTAGATTTTGAACCTCCAGTCCTGTTTCACAAATTTTACTTTTTAAGGATTTGTTTCCTTCAGTGAAATTTTTTTTCCAATTTGGTCACTGTAGATTTAAATTTATCTTCTACCTCTCTAATTTGGCTTTTAAAATCTTTTTTTGAGCTCCTCCAAGAATGCATTTTGGGCTTGAGAGCGGTTCATATATCCTTCTGTGGTTTCAGGTGTGATTATAGAGTTCATGTTGTCCTTTGAATTTGGTTGCTCTTGCTCAGTGTAATAGGATTGTATCATTCTTGATTTCACAGTTTCCTTCTTGCCCATTGTGGTTGCCTATGTCCTGAATTTTTAGAGTGTATTTCTGCTCCTGGGGTACAGATGTACCATGCTTCTCAGCCTGGGAGCTAGGGCTTTGGTTGTTGACTTTGTGTGCTGTAGCCTCTGGGTGTCTACACTGAGGCAAAGTCCAGTTCTCTCAATGTTTACCCTGAGTTACCCTGAGGCTCATAGAGTAACCTGTGGGGGAGGGGTAGTCTGGCTACTTCAGGTTTCCACCTCTGTGTCCCTGGGCTATAGCTCAGGGGGGCTCAGCAGCTGGTGGCCAGCATCACTGATGTCTGCAAATTCCCCTGGTGGTTCCACGACACACCTGGGCTTCTGTTGTTAGCACTTGCTGGCTCCACCCCCCTGGGCTTTGGAATCTCCCCCTGGTCAGCTGAGGTGGGGTTTCTTGGGATGCATCCTGCCCTTCACTTCAGGCATGGTGTGCCTTCAGTCACACCCTTCCTCTAGGACTCCAAAGCATGAGGCTGTTTCCACTGTTTCAGGATTTTACACTTGGTGGGGCATTAATCTCTTTGTTAACAGAGTCATAGAAGGGGATTAAGGCAGCTAAGGTTTACTCTGCCATCTAGGCTCCCAGAAGTTCAGGGAGGAGATTTTTAGACATCCAAGCTATAGGCTGATAGCCCTCCAAGAAGCTGCCACTGCAGGCTGTGCACTTTCTCTTACTCAGCTCTAACCAATCCTCCATGGCTGTGAGAGGTCTGTGGATTGCCTTTGGGGTGGGTGCATCTGCTGGCTGGGGTTCATTCTCACTCTGCTGTGCTCTGCTCTCAGGTCTGCACTGATGCAGTCCTCACATGCTCTATGCTCCCCCTGCCCAGACTTACGTGGGCACTTTCCTGGGCTGCGAATCTGCCATGCTCCATCTCCCAATGGATTGCATCATTCTAAAATCTGTTCAGATTCACTTTTTAGATGTTAGTGACAGAATTTGTGGAAGGGATCAGAAAAGTTCCTGCTTCAGTTCTGCCATCTTGGCTCTGTCCCCTTCCATTCTTATTTTTAAGGAATTATTTTCTTCAGTGAGCTTTTGGACCTCCTTTTAAAATTGGTCAATTCTTCTTTTTAAGAAATTCTTCTTTGGCTTTTTGGACCTCTTTTGACATTTGGGCTAGTCTATTTTTTAAGGTGTTATTTTCTTCTGTGTCTTTTGGTTCTCCTTTGGGAAGCTGTTGGCTTGTTTTTCATTATTTTCTTGCATTATTCTCATTTCTCTTCCAAATTTCCCCCCACTTGTGTTACTTAATTTTCAAAATCCTTTTTGAGCTCTTCAATGTCTTGCAACCAATTCATATTTTTCTTGGAGGCTTTGAATGTAGTACCTTTGAATTTGTTGTCTTTTTCTGGTTGTATGTTTTGATCTTCCTTGGTTTTTTTTTTTTTTTGATGTTCCTTGTAACCAAAGTAAGATTCTATAGTGTGATTTTTTTTCCCCACTGTTTGGTCATTTCTGAGCCAATTACTTAACTTTTTTGGTCTTTGTTGAGATAGGACTGTGCTTCCAGTGTGGAGGGGTTAATGTCCCAAGCTTCAGGTACTTTGTGAAGCTATTTTTAGAAATATTGCAAGGGTCCTGTAAATTTTCGGTTCTTCCAAGTTTGTATGATCAAAAGAAAGGGGTTTACTCCTCTCTTGATCTGTGGTCTGGTCTATGAGTGACCTGAAGCATTCTTTTTTGCCTTAGAGCAGTAAGGATGATTCCCTCTTCATTGCTGCCACCAGCTATGCCACATCAGGGCTCCTCCTCATCCCTGACAACCACCCAGGACTGTGATCCAGATCCAAGCATCGACCAAACAAAAGAATCCTTCCTCATCAGCAGCAAAGAGGTCCCTGCAATCCCACTCTGGTCAGCTTCCAGATCCCTCCAACATCTGAGGGCCAAGAACTCTGGAAACAGCCACTGCTGTAGCTGCTACTGCCACCTCCCTGGGCCTGGGGCCAGACTCTACTTCTTTCTCACCCTGGTCAAATAGACCTTTCCTACTGATCTTCAAAGTTGTCTTTGTTATTTGTAGTTTGAGAAGCCTGGAAACCACCACAGCTGCCAGCGATTTCATGCCCTGAGGCCTACTCTGAGTTTGCTAGGGCCATGTCTTTGCCACTGTGGCACAAGTTGGACTGTGCTCTGTCATGGGCTGCTAAGTGTCCAGCACTAAGCATGATCAGAGATATGAATAAGAAATTACTAAGCCATGAGGGTATTTAAAGGAAGAACCATGAACTCTGTTTATTGATTCTTTGAACAAGGTCTTTAAAGATCTAAAAGACCAAGATTCAAGTATTCTTATCCTGGAATTTTATTATCAATGTAATAGTCTACCAGACCCTGGAAGTAGCTTGGATAAGGTAAGGCTTTGTTATCAAGGACCCAGGAAGTCATGGGGAAAGTCAGTTGTCTCTTATCAAAGTGTATCTATAGGACAAAGGATGCTCCCTGAGAGCAGGCTGCAATCTCATAGACATCTCCATAGAAACTGATCCCCAAGAATCAAGTATTTTGGCTTACAATAGTATAAGAAACATATTCTTTTAGGTTCCTGGAGTCTGGCGGCAAAGGCTTTGATGTCAGAATATCAAACAAAAGTCCTTTTAAGTGTATCCTTGGGGGGGGGTCTTTCAGGGAGCCAGTCTTTATAAGTCACATCACCTCGAGGGGTATTAGGGTACACTATTAAGGTTTTTATCTGAGTCCTGGATCAGGCCTCCTTGGCTCACCACAGTGCTCTTCTCTCAGATTTGTGACATAAACCCTTCTTGTTGACCTTCCAGGTTTTCCTGGTCTGGAAATTTGATCTATTCTGTTGTTTAGTGAGTTCTATTGCTCTAGAATTTGTTTAGAGTCATTTTTACAGGCATTTGGAGGGGTTTGGACAAGAGGTCAAGCAA
This sequence comes from Pseudochirops corinnae, assembly GCA_028646515.1. Taxonomy (NCBI): domain Eukaryota; kingdom Metazoa; phylum Chordata; class Mammalia; order Diprotodontia; family Pseudocheiridae; genus Pseudochirops; species Pseudochirops corinnae. Next base: position 21,075,249 of record CM053588.1, read on the forward strand.
GTCCCTGCTTTTTCTCTGCCATCTTGGCTCCATTCTGACCTGTGAATCAAATGTTTATCAAGGATGCAGAATATCAGAGTTGGAAGGAATGTTGGAGAGTGTTTGTTCAGTCCACATCCTTCCCCTCTCCCCCAAGTGATTAGTTTTAAAGGAGAAGTAAATAAATGTAGAAAAAACAGAAAGACTTTAAATTTAACAAGCATTCATTAAGCACTGGTCATATCTCAGGTACTGTATACTACATAGCACAATTTTGGTGAAATCTGAGAAAACTTGTGTGACTTGATACAGAGTGAAGTGAGGAGAAGTCATAGAATAGTTTATATAATATCAAAACACTGCAAGATTAAAGCACTTTGAAAGAATTTAAAACACTGTTGAATGCAGTGACCAACCACGTTTCAAGAGAGTCTATTATAACTACTCCCCTCCTGTCAGACATGATGGACTCAGGATGAAGAAGGAAATATTCTTTTGGGGGAAGATCTGAGTGTGAATTTCTTTGGTGTGATTATACTTGCTATAAAAGGTTTAGTTTTCTTTTTTAAATTGTGGGTTAGCAGAGGTTTGAGGAAGAAAAAACAAATGCTCATTAATTTTTAAAAATACCTTTTAAAAAATCACACAAATTAATTGGTGAATTCCATAGGAAACTACACCCATCACTTCAGAGACATTCCATTTTTCCTCTTCATTGGAATTGTTCTAATTTTCCTCTTCAAAATTAAATGCATGAGCATCTTCTACCCTTCCTGTACTTATTGCCTTTGAAGCATTTTACTCCAAGGGATTAATCTTATGTCTGTTGTCTCTGAATATTTTCAAAACTGCTATGTTAAAATCTAGCGGACTTGCCCAACTGTGCCCAGATTTTCTCTTTCTATTGACAAAAACAACTGTGGTTCATAATTTCTAGGATTTTCTTGGTAGCTTGACTCCCAAGTATTTTATCTTATCTATAGTTATTTTATGAGAAATTTCACTTTATATCTTTTCATTTTTGACTTTGTTGCCAATATGTAGACATTCTGAAGATATATGTGCATTTATTTTATATCCTACAACTTTGCCGAGCTTGTTTATTATTTTAATCAGTTGTGAAGCTAATTCTCTAAATCATACAATTTGCAAAGAGTAATAGTGCGTTTCCTCATTGCCTATTCTGATTCCTTCATTTTGTTTTTCTTATCTTATTGCAACATCTAGCAGTTGTAGTACAATACAGGATAATAGTGTTGATAATGAGCATGCTTGCTTTACTCTTGATCTTATTGGGTAGGCTTCTAGCTCATCCTCATTACTGATAATGCTTGCTGATAATTTTAGATTTTTGTTGTTGATATTGTTTTTGTTCAGTTCTTTTCAGTCATGTTAGACTCTTTGTGACCACATTTAAAGTTTTCTTGGCAGAAATACTGGAGTGACTTGCTATTTCCTTCTCCAGCTCATTCTACAGATGAGGAAGTGAGGCAAACAGAGTTAAGTGACAATACACAACCTTGTACATCTTTTCTAATCTTAAATCAATCGGTTGTTCTATTTTTGGTTCTGTTGCTTCTTGGCCTCATGCAAGTCCCTCAGGAGACAAGTAAGATGTTCTAGCACTCTGTCTCTTTGAGGACTTGCTCCACTTTTTTGTGATCCACAGAAAGATTTTAATGTATAAAATGAAGCAGAAGTGGGTGTTTTTCTGGAGCTCCTTTCCATTGTCTTTAATCCAGTCCTCTCAAAGTTCTCTCCCTCTTTGAAAACCAGCCTGCTCTTCCAGTAATTCTCATTTTACATATTGCTGTAGTCTAGTTTGCAGAATCTTAAGTATACCCTTACTGGCAAAATTGCCTGATAATTTTTAACATTCTTTAGCTTTGCCTTTCTTTCAGATTGGATGTAAACTGATGTTTTCCAATACATTAGTCATCAATGATTCTTCCAATTTTAGTGACCTATAAAGTGCAACCTTTTAACAGCATCATCTTTTACTATTTTAAATAGCTTAGTTGGGATTCCAGTGCCATCCTTGTTCTATTGTTAGCCATGCTTTCTAAGGCCCACTTGACTTCATTCTCTAGTATGTCTAGATTTAGATAAGTAACCACAAAGTCACTGTTATTAGTCATATTAATATCTTTCATGTATAGATCTTTTGTATATTCTTGCCATTTGTTCTTGATCTCTTCTATTTTTGTTAAGGTCCTACCACTTTTGTCTCTTATCATGCCCATTTTTGCATGAAGCATTCCCTTGATACCTATTTTTAGTTTTATTTTTAATTTATTGAATAAAACAAATATTTCCATAACAGTACATAAAAAGATGATTGTACATGAAACTCCAAATCTATCAAAATTTGCTTTTCCTTTCAAATATAAAACAATTGTCATGTAATTTTTTCTACTTCTTTTTTATTCTTCATTCTTACTGCCTCCTGACCTTGCCAATGAATTCCAGAAGACTTCCAAAGCTCTTCAGATATATGTGTTGTTGCCTCTTCAACCCAGATGAGAGTAAAGTTCTAATATTACTACCCCTCTACCTCTATCTGCTCTTTGTTTTGCTTTCCTTCACCTTCTATTTTTCTGAAATAATCTCTCTTTTAAAAATTTTCCTACCCAATTTTACTTTTTAAAATCATACAGAACTCAGAGTCTATTTTTCTTTCATAATACCTTAGTAATGACAGCAGTTTTAAGAATACTATTAGAGGGGGGCGGAGCCAAGATGGTGGCGTAGCAGCAGCAACATATTGCAGCTCTCACATAGCCACCCCAAAACACCCATAAAATAGGACTCTAAACCAATCCTAGAACTCCAAAACGCACACAAGGATACTTCCCACTAAAGTCAGCTTGGCTACGAGGAACCATATCAGCACTGCGAACCGAAACCAGCCTGGCCTGAAGCCGTGGCTGTGCCCCGGAGGTAGCTGGGCGGGAGGAGCCTCTCAGGTGAGTGGATTAGCACCAGCTGCGAGTGGGGATTGTGAAAGGGGGAGATAAGCAGTCCGGC
>CM053588.1:21078754-21093783 GCA_028646515.1 Pseudochirops corinnae
CACCCCCCACAGAGCACCCAGCACACTGATGTAGTTTTCTTGAGGTCCTTTTATTGCAGAAAGCACAGAAAAAGAGAGCTACACTCAAGCGGTTCCCCTTTTTATCCCCTAGCTTTTGATTCCTGCCTAAGAGTGCCGTCATCGCCCGGTGAGCCACTCACGTACAGCCCCGAAGATAAGGAGACATCTTGCGTGATCATGCCTTCTTCATTGCCTACGTGCTGTCCTCTGCTCAAGCCCAAAGGCTGACGAGGCACTCACAGCCATGGCTTAGAGACATGTGCGGGCCTCTACCCCGTCCCCAGGCTGTCATGGTGCACCCCCAGTGGCTGATGACGTCAAACACCCTTACATCGGGCAACTTATATTTTTGTAAATATTCATCCATTTCACTAATATTGTCAAATTCATGTGAATACAACTGGGCAATATAATTCCTAATTATTGTTTTAATTTCCTCTTCATTGGAGGTAAATTCACCCTTTTCATTTTTGATACTTGTAATTTGCTTTTTTCTTTCCTTTGTTATCATATTGACTAAGGATCTGTCAATTTTATTGGTTTTTTTTCATAAAACCAGCTCTTAGTTTTATTAATTCAATAGTTTTCTTAATTTCAATTTTATCTATCTCTGATTTGCTTTTTATTATTTCTAATTTAGTATTTAATTGGGGATTTTGAATTTATTCTTTTTCTAGCTTTTTCAATTGCCTGCCCAATTCATTGACCTCCATTTTCTTTAATTTATTCATGTATGCATTCAGGGATATAAAACTTCCCCTAAGAACTGCCTTTGCTGCATCCCACAAGCTTGGTATGTTGTCTCATTATTGTCATTCTCTTGAATGAAGTTATATATAATTTCTTGTTTGACCCACTCATTCTTTGGGATTAAATTATTTAGTTTCCAATTAGTTTTTTGTCTATCTTTCCATGGCCCTTTATTGCATATGATTTTTATTGCATTATGATCTGAGAATGATGCATTTAATATTTCTGCCTTTTTACACTGAAGTGTGAGGTTTTTATGCCCTAGTAACATGGTCAGTTTTTGTGTATGTGCCATATAGCACTGAGAAGAAGGTATGTTCCTTTTTATCCCCATTCAGTTTTCTCCAGAGATCTATCATATCTAGGCTCTCTAAAATTCTTTTTGTCTCCTTAACTTCCTTCTTGTTTATTTTGAGGTTAGATTTATCAAGTTCAGAGAGGCAGAGACTGAGGTCCTTCACTAGTATAGTTTCGTTATCTATTTCTTCCTCTAATTCCCTTAAATTCTCTGCTTAGAATTTGGATGCTCTACCACTTGGTGCATGTATGTTAAGTAATGGTATTGCTTAGTTCTCGATGGTGCCTTTTAGTTTCCTTCCTTATCTCTTTTAACTAGACCTATTTTTGCTTTTGCTTTATCTGAGACAAGGATTGCTACCTCTGCTTTTTTTTTTTTTCCTTTAGCTGGAGCATAATATATTCCACTCCAGCCTTTTACCTTTAGCCTGTGCATATCCTCTTGTTTCAAATGTTTTTCTTGTAGACAGCATATTGTAGGATTATGCTTTTTAATCCATTCTGCTATGCCTCCATCTTATGGGAGAGTTCATCCCTTTCACATTCACAGTTATAATTACTCTCTGTGTCTTTCCCTCCATCCTATTCCCTCCCCTGTTTATGTTTTTGCTTCTTCCTTCTCCCTTCCCCTCCTTAAGAGTTTTCCTTTTGACTGCCACCTCCCTCAGTATTATCTCCCCAGGATCTCCCCTCTTTACCTACCCTTTCCTCTTACTATTACTTCCCTCCCTTCTAACCACCTCCTTTTTATCTCTCCCTCATCCCTCCTACTGCCTGTAGGGCACAATGGATTTTATACTTATCTGAGTATGTTATTCCCTCTTTGACCCCAAACCAATGAGAGTAAATTTCATACAATGCTCCTCTCCCTCCCTTCTTTCCCTCTATTATGAAGAGTTTTTGTGTCTTTTCTTGTTAAAATCTTAAACTTAACTGATTATGTTGATTCCTCTTTGAACCAGAACCAATGAGAATAAAGATCGTATGATATTCATGTCCCTCCCTCCTTCCCCTCTACTATAGTGTGTTTTTGTGCCTCTTCATGTGGCATAATTTACCTTTTTCTGTCTCATCCTTTCCTTTTCTCCCATTACAGTCCCTTTGAACCTCTTAATAAGGTTTTTTGAAATCATCAGATTAGTTCATTTATATCCACACCCTCTATCTATGTATATCTCATTTAAATGTCATGATAATCATAAATTTCAATATTGATAGGTATCAGCTTCTTATATAGGGATGTAAACAGTCAGCTTTTATTGAATCCCAAGTTATGTGTATGTATCTCTGTGTGTGTGAGTGTGTATTTTCCTTGTTTACCTTTTTATGTCTTTCTTATGTCTTGTAATTGGAGATCACGTTTTCCATTGAGCTCTGGCTTTTTCGTCAGGAAATCTTAAAGTCCCTTATTTCTTTAAATAACCATCTCCTTGCCTGAAAGATTATGCTGAGTTTTTGTGGGGTAGTTGATACTTGGTTGCAGTCCAAGCTCTTTTGCCTTATAAAATATCAAATTCCAATCCCTCTGATCTTTTAATGTAGAAGCTGGTAGGTCCTGTGTAATCCTGACTGTAGTTTCATTATATTTGAATTGTTTCTTTTTTGCTGCTTGAAGTATTTTCTCCTTGACCTTGTAATTCTGGAATTTGGCTACTATATTTCTTGGAGTTTTCCATTTGGGATCTCTTTCAGGAAGAGTCTGGTGAATTCTTTTGATAACTATTTTACCCTCTGATTCTAGGACTTCAGGACAGCTTTCTTTGACAATCTCTTGTAGGATGTTGTCCAGACTGCTTTTCTTTTTATCATGGATTTTTAGTAGACCAATAATCCTTAGGTTATCTCTCCTGGGTCTGTTCTCCAGGTCAGTTGTTTTTCCAGTGAGATATTTTTCACTTTCTTCTAATTTTTCAATCTTCATGTTTTGTTTGACTGACTCTTGCTGCTTCATAGAGTCCTTAGCTTCAATTTGATTGATTCTAATTTTTACTGAATTGTTTTCCTTAGTTAGTTTTTGAAGCTACCTTTTTAGGGAGGTATTTTCTTCAGTTAGATTTTGAACCTCCTGTCCCAGTTCACAAATTTTACTTTTCAGGGATTTGTTTTCTTTAGTGAGATTTTTTCCCAATTTGGTCATTGTAGATTTAAATGTATCTTCTACCTCTTTAATTTGGCTTTTAAAATCTTTTTTGAGCTCTTCCAAGAATGCTTTTTGGGCTTGAAAGCAGTTCATATTTCCTTCTGTCGTCTCAGAGGTGGGTACAAAGTCCAAGTAGCTTGCAGCCCATTTTGATTGCCTATTTCCTGACCTTTAAACTGTATTTCTGCTTCTGGTGTACAGAGGGCTCTGACCCGCACTTCTCAAGGTGGGAGCTAGGTACCTGGTTGTTGACTTTGTGTGCTGTATCCTGTGGGTGTCTAGACTGAGGCCAAGGCTGGTGTTTCCCCTGAGTTAGGGAGGGGTGGTCTGGCTGCTTCATATTTCTGCCTCTATGCCCCTGGGCTTCTTCTCAGGCAACCTCAGCAGCTGGCAGCCAGCAGAGCTTATGTCTGCAGATTCCCCTGGTGGTGCTAAAGCCTACCTGGGCTTGTGTTGTTAGGGCTTGCTGGCTCCACTACCCTGGGCTTTGGGAGCTCCTACTGGTTAGCTGGGGTGGGGCTTTTTGGGGCCTCACCCTCCCTTTACTTCAGACTCCTTACTGCCTCAGTTACACCCTTTCTCTGTGACTCCTAAGCCTGAGGCTATTTCCACTATCTCAGGATTTTAGCCTGGGTGGGATGTTTATCTCTGGCTTTTCTGGGTCAGGGAGGGGGAATCAGAGCAGCTAGGGATCACTCTGCCATCTTGGCCTCTGGAAATTCAGGTAGGCAATTTCCAGACTTCCTGGCTGTGGGCTGATAGCCCCAGGAGAAGCTGCCATTTTTCCTATGGGCCCTGCACTGTCTCTTATCCAGCTCTGACCAACCGATCCTCCATCCTGTGGTGAGATGGCTGTGAATTACCCTTGGGATGGGTGAGTCTGCTGGCTGGGGCACCTTCTCACTCTGCTATAGTCTGCTCTCAGATCTGCACTGGGGCAGCCCCTGTGTGCTCCACTATTCCCCTGCCCAGACCTACATGGGCACTTTCCTGGGCTGGGAATCCATCACACTCCATCTCCCAGTGGATTCTGTCACTCTAAAATCCATTAAGATTCACCTTTTAAGGTTTAGTGACTGAATTCTTGGAGGAGCTTAGAAATGTTTCTGCTTCCATTCCACCATCTTGACTCATCTACCTGGAAAACCTTTTCTAATTTAATATAATCAAACTCATCCATTTTATATCATGTATTGCTCTCTAACTCTTTTTTGGTCATGAATTCTTCCTTTATCCATTCATCTATTAGGCAAAATTATCCATGCTTATTTTATTTGCCAGTTTGACCTTATCTTTGTATACAATGTGCAATGTTCATCCATACCTTTTTTTCTGCAGAATATGTAGTGAGATCTTATCCCCACAACTTGAATCTTTGTGCTTATCCAGGACCACATTACTATGGCCATTTATTATTATGTACCAAATCCACTTCCCCGATATAGGAATCTCTTTCTTAGCCAATACCAGATTGTTTGGATGATTACCACTTGGTATTATAGTTTATGATCTGGGAGTGCTAAACTACCATCTTTCTCAGTTTTTTTCATTGATTCCTTTGATTTTCCAAATGAATTTTGCTATGATTTTTCTCTATCTCTATAAAATATTTTTTGGTACATTGATTGATCTGACACTAAATAAGTAAAATAATTTGGGTAGAATTATGATTTTTGTTATATTGGTTCAACTTACCAATGAGCAATTAATATTTTTCCTATCATTATATTTCACTTTATTTGTGTGAAAAATGTTGTATGATTGCTTACATAATTACTGGGCTTTTCTTGGCTTATAGACTCCCAAGTATTTTATCTTGTCTGTAGTTATTTTACAAGGAATTTCACTTTCAATTACTTTAAACTATAATTTTTGTAAGATTTTGAGTTCTAAATTTTTCTCACTCTTTTCCTTCCCTCCTCAAGACAGCAAACAATCTGAAAGAGATTAAACATGTACAATCATGTTAAACAGATTGCCACATTAGTCATGTTGTGAAAGAAAACTCAGAACAAAATGGAAAGACCACGAGAAAGAACAAAAATCAAATGAAAGTGAAAATAATTTACTTTGTTCTGAATTCAGACCCTGCAGTTCTTTCTCAGGATGTCATTAGCATTTTCACAAAAAGAGATGCTATAAATATTTTTGTATATGTGGGTCCCTTTTCCTTTTTATGATCTCTTTGGGAAACAGACCTTGTAGTGGAGTTGCTCGACCAAAGGATATGTAGTTTCATACTCCTTTGGTTCTAGCTCCAGATTGCTCTCCAGAATGGTTCTATCAGTTAACAGCTCCACCAACAATGCATTAGTGTTCCACTTTTCCCATGTCTTCTACAACATTTATAATTTTCTTTTTTTTTTGTCACAATAGCCAATCTGATAGCTGTGATTGGTAGCTCAGAGTTCTTTTGATTTACATTTTTTTGCTCAGTAGTGATTTAGAGCATTTTGTCATATGACTAAAGAAAGCTTTGATTTCTTCATTTGAAAACTCTCTGTTCATCTTAGATCATTTATCAGTTGTGGAAAGACAATTATTCTTATAAATTTACTTCATTTCTCCATATATTTAGAAAGGAAGCCATTATCAGAAATGATTGCTATAAAAATTATCTTGGGGTGGTTAGGTAGTGCAGTGAATACAGCACTGGCCCTGGAGTTAGAAGGACCCGAGTTCAAATCTTGCATCATACACTTAACACCTACTAGTCATGTGACCTTGGACAAGTCACTTAACCCCAATTGCCCTGCCTTCTCTCCTCCAAAAAAGAAAAATAAATAAATGAAAATTAAAAAAATAAAACCTATCTCCTGGCTTTCTGCTTTCCTTTTAATTCTGATTGCATTGGTTTTGTTTGTGCAAAATGGTTTTTTTTTTTTGCGCTTTTTGGAGGGGGGAAGGTAGGGCAATTGGGATTAAATGCCTAAGGTCACACAGCTAGTTTTGTGTTAAGTGTCTGAGGCCGGATTTGAACTCAGGTCTTCCTGACTCCAGGGCTGGTGCTTTATTCACTGCATCACCTAGCTACCCCCCAAAACTTTTTAATGTAATATAATTGAAATCTTCCATTTTTCATTTAATAATGTTCTCAATTTCTTGCTTTATCATAGTTCTTCCCTTCTCTGTAGATATGTGTTATAGGAATCTGAAGATCTTCCCTCCCCCTAGGCCCTTTGATAGGCTTAAGTGACTCTGAGAACCTTCCTTGGTTTGAAAATATGCTCCGCCCCCTAATAGGCTGAATGTAGTCACATAGAACCTGTGGTGAGAGGCTTGTTTTTCAGGAATGCCCACACCTTATTGCTTTGTGATTGGGCACTTGGTCAAGAGGGTTGTGACATTCTCTGATCCAGGAGAAGGCTATATGTACCCTGATGTGAGGTTTTGCTTTGGGACTCACTTTGGAAAGAGTTGTGTGATTTGGCCAGATCAGACTTTGGGAAGCCGTTGAGCCCCCTCTCCCCCTTTGAAAACCCAGATGTTGGTGCTTCCCTCTCTGGTAACTAAGTAGGTATGGATGTAATAGTCAGATGGCTGGAAATCTGTCTGCTGATCTGTTTCTTTGTCCACTTGGAACTTATATTTGTATTCTGTTTGTATTCTCTGAAGTTCAGGGTGTTGACTTTTCCCCCTGAAATAAGTAAATGATATATGTTTGATTGATTAAAGTAAGATTGTTAACCCATTTTGAATTGCTTTCCTTTAGAAAAGCAGATCTAAGAACCTGTGCTGGCACACACTTTGGGTATACTAGGATGCTTGCTGATACAATATGGCATGTAAATTATTCCTTGCTTTCCCAATTTGATTATGGTATCACTAAGTATAACTCATGTACCTATTTCGACCTTATCTACAAATATGCTGTGACATGTTGGTCTATACCTAGATTTTTCCATACTATTTTCCATTTTTTCTCATCGGATTTCCTCAAATTGTGTAACTCACAACCCTTTGTACTAGAAGTCTGTATTGCCCCTGGTAGAGTGCTTCTATAGTTCTCACTGGAAGGTAGGATGCTCACAGAAACAAAGAAAAAACAACTGGAAAGACTTACATGAACTGTGGCAAAGTGAAATGAGCAGAACCAGGAAAATATTTTATATAGCTACTACAATATTTTATGATGATCAACTTTGAATGACATAGCTAATTTCAGAAATATCATGAAAAAAGACAATTCCTAGGACCTAATGATGAAAAATACTATCCATTTCAAGACATAGGAATGATGGCATCTGAATGCTGATTGAAGCATATCTTTTTATACTTACTTTATTTTCTTGATTTTTTTGGTCTGTGCTTTATTTTACAACATGACTAATATGGAAGTATGTTTGGAATGTCTGCGTATGTAAAACCTGTATCTAATTTGTTGCCTTTTCAATGAGTGGGGATGCAAGTGATGAAAGGAAAGAGTTTGCACCTCCAAATTTAAAAAAATGAACAATAAAATTGTTTTTATGTGTAGCTGGAGGAAAAATTACAAAACAAAAAAAAATGCTGCCTTTCAGGTTGAAAGAGCTTGCTTCCAGGTCTTGAGCTTCAGTCATCTGACCTGGAGTATGGTTTCTGCCTTTATTTGACTGCTTTTATCTTTTTAGCTCTTATGCCTAATTAGAAGCTGAGGGAAGGAAGTGATTTAGTCATTCACATCATTCTATTTTTCTTGATCTAATTGAAGAATTTCAAACCTCAAAAAGAGATTTAAGGTAATAGGCGATCTTCTTTACACATTCATTTATACACAGTCCATTGACTGATTTCATTGATATTTCTAGTCCATTAGTGATTGTATGAATTGGTGTGAGGCTAATCCCAACTGTATACTTCTATTGAGAAGTGTTCATGTTTATTGTTGTTTGACAAATTCATAAAAATAGAGAGGAAATATTAAATGAAAAACAAAAAAGTGAATCTATAGTTAAAGACCAGTTGAATATTGAAGGATTCAACTTAAGGGGCAATCTCAAAGCCAACACCAAATGTATGGACATAGGGGGTTATGAGAAAAGCCACCAATTCCTCCAGAGATGGAAAAGACCAAGAGAAATAAGCAGGGGATGGATAGAACAAGGAAGCCAGGAGGAAAGAAGGTGGGCCTCAGTGGAAATTGAGTGGATAAAGAAGAAAGACCAGTGGATGGACATGACAAGGTCATTGCCCACCCCATTAGGACAGGGGCACTTCTATACCAGAAAAATCATTAAATGTAGGCCACTGCACCAAGGCTTAGGGTAGGATTGGGGGAATGACGAATGGACAAAGAGATTGTAGAATTCTTCTTGGAAGAGAATAGAAAGAAGCCATTAAAAGAAGCCAAATTGGCTTTTTTCTCCAAATCGGGTGGTCAGGGAAGGCACAATGGCCTGGGCAGCCTATAATAATATTCATTTCTATTTCAGATCATTTGTGTCATGTGGAATCCTAGAGATGTGGTTGTTTCTTTTCACCATTTTGCACAAGCATCAAAAGCTTTCAAGCCTACAGAAAGTTTTTCTCAGACGTTTGAGATGTTCTGTCAAGGAACTGGTGAGCAGATCCAGAGCTAGAAGCTCTAAATTGACAGAATTAGAGCCACTTTGGTTTCTAGAGGATTTTCATTGCAACAACTCACGAAGGAGGCAACTCCAAGATTAGCCCCATTTTGCAGATGATTAAACAGACCCATAAGTTCCTTTCTCCCTCTTTAAGTTGTTAGAGGCTCCTTTGTATGGACCTCCTTTTTTTTCGTATCACACCCTACCTCAGGTTATGCTTTTTTGTACACCCCTGATGTAACCCCCAACCAGAGGTAGTCTGGCATATCTTCCTGTTCATAGACCTTAGGGATTTTTATGCCATGGACAACTAGGGCTATGGAGCCACCATTTTGGAAATGACTTGTCTAGAACATATACTTGCAACATCCTTGGCTGAAAGATCAGTCAATAGCAGTTAAAACTGAAAGGTTTCTGGGAGTTCCAGGAGTCAATTTGCTTAACTTTACCTAAAAGAAAAATATGGTCCAGAGAAGGAGAGGGACTTAGAACCATAGAACCTCAGTGTTGAGAGGGGACTTTCAGTCCAACTCACTTATTTTTCATATAGAGAAAACACGGTATCAAAATAGGAAGAGATATTGCCAACTTGACAAGCATTTATTAAGTGCTTCCTACATGTCAGATACTGTACTAAGTGCTGGAAATACTGAAAAAAGCAAAAGAAATTCTTCTTTTCAAGAATATTACAGTCTAATGAGGGTGATAACATGCAAACCCCTAGGTACAAACCTTAGTCCAGTCAAATGGGAGATAATCAACAGACATAAGGTACTGTCCTCTTAAAAAAGATCAGTAAAGGCTTCTTGTAGAAGGTAAAATTTTAGCTGGAACTTGATGGAAGCCAGAAAATCCAGGAGGCAAGAATAAGAAGGGACAGAATTTCAAGCCTTAAGGACAGACTTTAAAGATCCATGCAATAGGGAAAAGAAAGGTCTTGTCTAAGGAACAACAAGGAGGCCAGTGGCATTGGATATGTGAGTGGAAGTAAGCAGGAAAGAAACTGGAAAGGTAGGAAGGGGCTAGGTTATGAAGCTAAACAGAGGGTTTTATGTTTGATCACAGAGGAACTCAGATGGAGTCACTGGAGTTGAATGTGGTGGCATTGGGTAGGAAGATGGATTATGGAAAACTCAACCAGATCATACATTTGAAAGCTTTTCAGTGTTTGTTGTCATCCAAAGAAACTTAATTGTGGCAGAACTGGGGATTCAGTCCCATACCTCATGACTCTTACATCCAGAACTCTTTCTCCTAAAATATAGCAAACTTCAAGTTCTAACCCAGACATCAAAAGTCACTTTCTCCAGGAAACTTTCAGAGATGTCCTTTCCATTAAGTAGAAGAGATCACTTACTTAATGTGATTTCCCACATTACTAATTCTGGAGCTCTCTTGTAGAAATCTTGGTATTTTTTATGCTAGTTTATATCTCATTACTCAGTCCCATCCTCTTCTCCAACCCAGATCCTTGAGGGTAGTGTCTCCAGTCTTTTTCTGTGCATTTTCCCAAATTTAACATGACACTTAAAATGTCTACCATCGCCATGTATATGGCATTTATTACCTCTGAAACCCTGAAGAAATAATTTTACCTATCTATCTCTCAGCTTCCTAATCTATAAAATGAGTCTGGGCTGTATGGCTTTAGTGGTCCATTTTAGCCCTTGAGATAATGATCTCAGTTTTATATTTTGTCACAAAAACCTCATTAGTGTCACCTTCAGTGAAAACTTTTTGTCAGAGTAGTCCTTGAGTCAATATTTGGTGAATGAATGAAGTATTATTGAATGTGTAAATGAAGGAATATGTATGGTCAAAGGACCTCTCTTTTCTTTGTCCTCTGCAGTGCCATATGGATCCCGGTTTGACCACATCTGTGGCTGGCTATCCTTGAGAGAGAATGCAAACTTCCTGATCTTGACCTATGAGGATCTTCTGCAAGTAAGTGTTCAATCTTCCCTTCCTTTCCCCTCATCTTCTTCCATTGGCATCTTTTTTCTTCTACACCTTCCTTCAATTTGTCTGTCCACTCTCCTTACACCCTGCCCTCTCCTTTTAATATTTATCCTATCTTTTGTCTACATTACACTTCTGTGATGTACCTTTGACTTGTAGAACACAAGAGTAGAGAAATTTTTGGTACTGAAGGTACTGCTTGGGTTTCCCATAGGTCTAATGAATTGGAAGAAAGGTGGTAGAATGTTTTTTTCCTTTTGACTATTATTACATAAATGTAAAATACTTTTAAAAAACAATAACAGAGATGAGCAAGAAGCAGAAATATAATAATTTTTAAAGTTTCATTCTACAGTTAGATTTAAAGAAATGCAATCATGTAGGTATAATTTGATAACTTTCTCACTAATTATCAATTTTTATCAATTAAAGAAAAACCTAAGTTTTTTGTTTTCTGATTTAGTAGAACCAATTTATTCCTGAAGATAGACCCTCCTGGCGCTGACCAACATGCTTGAAAGATACATTTATTAGCTGTTGCTAGCTCTTCTCTTGAGGTCAAAAATTGCTCATTCCCTCTGCCTACATTTTAATCATTGTTGCAGATAAGTTTACTCAGTCTTCGCAACATTTCTGATTATTAAAATCTCTTTCTGCCTGTTTTGCAAACCTTTGGTCTTATACAGTCCTTTATTTATGGGCCTGCACATCTTTCACTTTCTCTGTTTTCTCCATTGTCTTTTTGCTTGCTTTTGTTCTGGAATTCTGTTTTCCCCTACTTTCTTTCTCCCTTCTTTCTTCTCCTCTGAAGTTTCTTTATTCAGCCATAATCCCTGCCTGTTCATGGCTTGTGAATATTTATCAATTGAAGAATGATGAGTATCCTTATTAATTTGACTCGGTTTTCTATATGTTTGAGAAATGATGTTTTTATCAGAGAAACTTGTCCCAGTTTCCTACTTCCATTCTAATCTTGGCTACATAAGTTATGTTTCTGTAAAAACTTAAAAAAAATTTAACGTAAAGAAATTTATCTATATTACATCCTGTAATGCTCTCCGTATCTAGTTTGATCATAAAATCTTCCTTTGTTCATAGATAAAAGGTAAAATTTCCCATCCTATTTTAATTGGTTTATATCACTCTTTGTGTCTAAGTCAAATACTAACTTTCATTTTATTTTGGTATTCAGTGTGAAATGTTGGTCTATATTTAGTTTCTACCAAACTGCTTTCTTGTTTTTTTCAGCAGTTATCTTTAAATAGTAAGTTCTTCTTACAAAACCATGGAACTTTGGGTCTATCAAACACTGGATTACTTTTTACTGCCATGTATGGTTGTACTTAATCTATTGCACTGATCAACCAATATATTTATTAACCAGAACTACCTTATGCTTGTGATTATTACTTGGCAATACAGTTTGAGATCTTCTCTGACTGAGTTGAATTTCTTCACTTTTTTTTCAGATTCCCTTCATATTCTTGATCAATTTTTCTTCCCGATAAATTTTATTATTTTTTTCAAACTCTATAATTTTTTTTAATAGTTTGATTCAACTGGTACAAACAAAATAAATTAGGAAAATTCTCACTTTTATTATATTGGTTCAGTCTACCCATGAACAATGAATGTTTCTTGCTTGTTATATTTGACTTTGTGTGAAAGGTATTTTGTTATTATGTTCAAATAGTTTCTCAGTTTGTCTTTGCAGCCAGACTACCCAGTTTTTTTATTTTGTCCCCATTTATATTAAATGGAATTTCTCTTGACATTTCTTCCCTCTCAATATGTAGAAATGCTGATGATTTATGTAGTTTTGTTTTATACCCTGGAACTTTACTGAAGTTGTTTATTATTTTAATTAGTTTTTTTGGTTGAGCCCCTAAATATACCATCATATCATCTGCAAGGGGGGATAGATTTGTTTTTCTATTCTCTGTTCTAATTCCTTCAGTTTTTCTTCTATTATTACTATAATCAGCATTTCTGGTATATATAGTGTACTGGTATGAATAATAATAGGGATAATGGGAATTATTCTTTTACCTCTGTTCTTATTGGGAAGTCTTCTAGTTTATCCCCATTACAGATAATACCCGCTGATGGTTTTTAATAGATGCTACCTAATATTTAAAGCTCCATCTATTCCTTGCTTTCTAGTGATTTTAATAGGAATGAGTGTTGTATTTTATTGAAAGATTTTTCTGCCTAAATTGAGATAATCATGTTTTCTGTCGGTTTTTGGTATTGATATGGTCAAATGTGTTGATAATTTTCCTGATATTGAACTAGCCCTAAATTTCTGTTATATATCCTAATTAGTCATGTTGTATGATTCTTGAGATATATTTCTGTAATCTCCTTGCTACTATTCTACTTTAAAATTTTACATCAATATCCATCAGTTAAATTGGACTTTAGTTTTTCTCTGTTTTTGTTCTTCCTGGTTTTGGTATCTGCACCATATTTTGTGTGAAAAAAGAACTTCACAGATTTTCTTTTCCTAATTTTGTTAATAGTTTATATAATATTGGAATTTTTGTACATTAAATGCTTGGAAGAATTCACTTGTGGCTCCATGAAGTCCTAGACATTTTTTTCTTAGAGAACACATTGAGGGCTTGTTAAATTGCTTTTTCTAAAATAGTTTTCTTTTTATATATCCATATTCCTAATGAATACAGATTAAAAAATTTTAAGTGAAATATTAAAAGACAGATTACAGCAAATTATCACATGACTAATACACTATGACCAGGTAGGACTTATATGAAAAATGCAGAGCTGGTTCAATATTAGGAAAACTATGAGCATAATTTATCATATCAACAATAAAACTAACATAAACCATATGATTATCTCAATAGATGTAGAAAAAGCTTTTGACAAAATACAATACCCTTTTCTATTGACAACACTGGAGAGCATAGAAATAAATGGAGCCTTCCTTAAAATGGTGAGTAGCATCTACCTAAAATCTTCAGCAAGCATTATCTGTAACGGAGCTAACTAGATGCATTTCCAGTATGATTGGGAGTAAAACAAGAATGTCTATTATCACCACTGTTATTTATTATGGTAATAGAAATGTTAGCTTTAACAATAAGAGAAGAAAAAGAAATTAAAGAAATTAGAATAGGCAAAGACAGTAAGTTATCACTCTTTGCAGACGATATGATAATATACTTAGAGAATCCTATAGAATCAAGTAAAAACTGCTTGAAATAATAAATAACTTTAGCAGAGCTGCAGGATATAAAATAAATCCACATGAATTATCTGCATTTTAATACATTACTAACAAAGCTCAACAGCAAGAAATAGAAAGAGAAATTTTATTTAAAGTTTCTGCAGGGGTGGAGCCAAGGTGGTGGCATAAAAGCAGCAACATATTGCAGCTCTCACATAGCCACCCCAAAATACCCATAAAATATGACTCTAAACTAATTCTAGAACTCCAAAACGCGCACAAATATACTTTCCACTAAAGTCAGCTCGGCTATGAAGAACCATATCAGCACTGTGAACTGAAACCAGCCTAGCCTGAAACCCCGGCTGTGCCCCGGAGGTGGCTGGATGAGAAGAGCCGAGCCCCCGGTGGAGCTTCGGGTGAGCGGATTGGCGGCAGCTATGGCAGTATCCAGAATTAGGTCAGTGGGGTTTGCGAAATCAGGGAAAAAAAGTGGTCCGGCTGAAACGCCTCCAGAGCAAGAAGGCAGCACACCTGGAGGTCTTGCACCTGCCTCCACACTGCCGCTTCAGAGCTCTCAGCCTGCAGACTGCAGGGGGACCAAGCAATCGTTCAGAGGCCAAGTGCTCTCATGTTGAGTGGCCTGGATCCGGATCAGGGTCTTGGGCTTTGGTCCTGTGGTTTTTTTTTTCAGTGAGCTGGAGTTAGGGAGGGACTCAGCAACCTCCTAAGAGCTCTGGCAGCTGGGAAAACCCCAGGGATTTGGGACAGAGCTTTCCCCTCTGGAAGCAGAACTCCACAAAGATTAAAAAAAAATTCACGGACTGAGCAACCATGAATAAGAATAAGCATAAGAAGTAAAGTAAGAACAGCAACCAAACCCTAGATTCCTTCTTTGGGGAAAAGAAGGACCAAGACAGAGAGCTGGAGGAGGACAGCACAGCCAGAGCTCCCCCACCAAAAGCTTCAAATAAACATGAAGATTGCCTTAAAACTAGAGATCAGCTGAAGAAGGATTTTGAAAACCATATGAGAGAAGTGGAAGAAAAATTGGCAAGAGAAATAAGAATATTGCAAGAAAATCATGAAAAGTGAGTCAGCAATCTGACAGAAGAAATTAACA
>CM053588.1:21094283-21109587 GCA_028646515.1 Pseudochirops corinnae
AGTTCATATTTTTCTTGGAAGCTTTTGATGCAGGAGTTTTGACTTCATTGACTTCTTCTGGTTCCATGTTTGATCCTTTTTGTCTCCAAAAAAGGATTGTATAGTCGGATTGCACTTCCTTTGCTTGCTCATCTTGCCAGCCAATTGCTTGACTTTTGAGCTCTTTGGCAAGGTAGAGCTCTGCTTCCAGAGTGTAGAGCTGTATCCCAAATTGTTGGGGTTTTCACAAATGTTGTCAGAGGTCTGAGGAAGGTGCCCTCTCTACAGACACCATGCTGGCACATTGTTATTTCTCACCCCAGGACCATCAATCAAGACAGCAACCCAGATCCAAGCAGGTCAAAGCAAGAGCAATTACCCCTCTGAATGGTCTCTTGGTCCCCCTATGATCTGCAGGCTAGGATTTTTGGAGGCAGCAATGTGCCAGCAACTGCAGCCCCTGCACATCCACCTCCTCTTACTCCAGGGTCAGGGGCTGGACCTTGCTCTTCTGGTTCCAACAGAGGGCCCCACTGACCTTTTACTTTCTCTTTGACTTTTGTGGGTTGAGAAGTCTTGAAACAAGCACAGCTGATGGTGATTCACTCTCCTTATGTCTGCTTTGGCTTGTCCGTGCACTGGTTTGGGCAGCCCTGGGGCTGGAACTGTGAGGCTCACTCATGCAGGACTGTACTCGGCTCCCAGCAAGCTGTGATAGACCCTTCCTGTCAGCCTACCAGGCTGCCTTCAGTGGGAGATTTGTTTATCTCTGTCACTTTGTGCATTCTGTCACCCTGAAATTTGTTTAGAGTCATATTTTATAGGTATTGGAGGTAGTTGTGGGGGGAGCCCACAGATTTCCTGCTTCAACTCCGCCATCTTCTATTCTATAATTTTTACCAAACTGTATGGGTTGTTTACCTAAATTTAGGAATGTCACAATAATTTCTCCTTGATAATTAGAATCTATTACTCCAGCCAATACATGTATTCCTTGAGTTGCTAATCCTGATTTAGGTAAAATCTGTCCAAAATTATTTTTATGGATTCTTATACATATTTGAGTGGAGATTGTTTTTATTTCTTTTCTATCCAACCAAAAGTCCTCTAAACAATGAAAATTATATCCTGCTGAACCAGGTGTTCCTGGATATGGTGCTGAGATGTCAGACCTCATAGTCCAATACTCAATATCTTGGATCTTATGTGTTTTTTGTTTTCTGATTTGCAGATTTGGGATCATCATTCTGGCTAGAGGTGTACTTCCTTCCAATGGTCTACTATTCAAATTATGTAAAGTCATTAAAAAATTATCCTTCCAATGTTGATACAAATCATTAGAACTTAACTTCCTTAACTGTTCTTTCAAGAATCCACTAATTCTCTCAATTAACCCAGATGCTTGTGATAACATGGAATATGTATCCATTCTATATTGTTTAGTTTACACTATGTCTTCATTTCATGACCTTTGAAATGTGACCCATTGTCAGTTTGAATCTGCATTGGTGTTTCATAATGTAGACTATGAGATGTAGAGTTTTATAGGTGTTTTTCTGGGTTTCATTCTTATAAGAACAAGACACTAGTACACCTGAATAGGTGTCAACGCAAGTACATATAAATTTGCATCCTTTATCTCGGGGTAGAGGAAAAATATCATCTATTTGTCATATTTGAGCTGGGACGTTTCCTCTTGCTATTTCTTCAGTTACTACCCAAGGAATAGTTCATTCCTCTTCCAATTGCTATATACAACATTCCTCTGGTGCCTGTTTTAACAATGAATGTGAGATACTAATGCCTCCATCTTGTGCCCACCAGTGTGTGGCCTGGATCCCTAAATGGCTGGCCATTTGATGGTGCAGTGCCATGTACAAGCAGCTTCCCAGGGGAATGCTATTGTGAACAGCTTTTAAGGTTCTGATTACACAGGAGAGTGAACAGTCTATTTATTCCATAACAAATCAGAGCAAAACATTCACAGTAAATCAAGGTACAGCATTTGCAATAGTACAATTTATCACAGAAAATCAAAATATAGCATTCAAATAACTTATCACTAAGATGGCCACACTGTTTTCACCACAGTGGGCACAAAGTTTTCAACAAAGAACAATCATTTAGTAAGTCAAGCATTCAATCATCTCATTCAGTCATCCTTAAGGTTTGCCTCCTTAAGGGACACAAAGTACAATAGTCAAAGTTCTCCACTCATGGGGCACACTAAATTACAAGTCAGTCATTCAGTCATCAATCACTAAGTACAATCATTTAGTCAATCAATCATTCAATCAAATCAATCATTCAACCATTCTTCACCATTCACTATTCAATCATCAGAAAATACACAGACCCTCCACCCCTAGGACACAAGCAAATCACAATATCTCAGTCAGTACACAGTATCCAAGTAAAATCTTCTTTCAGCTTGACTTGGGGTGGTCTCTCAGATTCCTTGGATCCCTTTCCATGGTTCCAGATCCTACCTGGATTCACCAAACTGTCACCTGGGTTCAAAGGCAGACAGCTCCCAGGTCTTTGTCCAGCTCTCTGTGCAGGTCCTGCTCCACACTGAAGTTCACAGTTTCCAGTCTACCTTAAATCCTTCACAATCTCTGCTCCTGGAAAATCAAGGCTTAACAAAGCCACAAACAGGTTCATAAAAAGTACCAGCATCACAGTCATGCTTCCTCAGTCTTTTGGCAGCTCTGGCTGGCCCTCAGAAATCCTCCACAGCCTTGGCAGCTCTGGCTGGCCCTCAGAAATCCTAAGCAGCTCTGGCTGGCCCTCAGACTCGGCAGAAGTTTCAGCTGGTTCCCAGAATCAAAATCACTCTACCCAGGTTATCAAAATCAAAATCATTGTCTTTGGCCTTGGGGGAGCTTTCCTCTTCACCCTCCCCAGATTCTCTTCAGCCTCCATGGTAGCAGCAGCTTCTGCCTCTGTGGAGCTTGCTCCAAGAAGATCTGTCTGACCCAGCAGGGGCTTCCCCTTATATAGACACAGCATTAGCTTCTTCCTGTTTCAGCCAACCCCTTCTTGTTAGCAACAGGGATTCATACCTTCTGCTTCTTTAACAGAGGCTTGATTAGTTATTAAGTGCTATGTACCTGTTACCTTTGCCAAAGGGATCTTCAAATTCAAATTACATTACCATTACAGATGAACCCATTTTGCCTGCACTAGATCATCAGTTGGTGTCAGGGAGGGGACAATGTGTTGAGTAGCAATCATTGCTAGTCATTCAGCATGTGTATTTTATTCATATTCTGGCGTGGTGAGGGCCACATGAGAATGAACATGGAAAACGGACAAATTAGTAGCCAAAGACATGCCCCATATATCTTCCCATAATTCTTTGCCCCAGACTTGTTTACCATGAATTTCCCAATTTTCATTTTTCCGCATAGGCATCCATGTAGGGAACCCATTAACTACTGCCCGTGAATCAGTAAGTATGTGACACTGTCCTCCTTGTTCTATTTTGATAACTTGATGAATTTCAGCGTGTTGACTACTTCCACCTGTCCCAGTACTTTCCAAAGTCTGCCTAGTACATGGATTGATTATAGGCTACCACTTTCTGATGTCTTTTGTGGCCCAAATATTTTGCTGTCCCATCAGTAAACCATGCATATCTTTTTTGTTCTTCAGTTAATCCATCATATCCCTCATTCCATTTTACAGAAGACTGTACCAACTGTTGCTTTGGCTCAGGGGGCATATCATTCTCCTCAGTGTCTATGTTTGCTATAGATTCATGTAGAGTAGAAACTCCACTTTTGTCTGTTTTAGCTCTATTTTGAATATACCACTTTCATTTGATTATGCTAGCCTCTTGGGCATGTCTAATTCAGTGAGAAGCTGGGGTACTCATTACTCAGGTCATAATTGGGATTCCAGAACTTAATATCACTTCATGGCCCAGAGTCAGTTGTTCAATCTCTACCAAAGCCCAATAATCAGGTAACAACTACTTTTCAAAAAGTGTATATTGAACTCAAGATGAAGGGAGTTTCCTACACCAAAATTCCAAGGGTACATTTTGGCATTGTTGTTTTTGCCATAAATTCTAGTTTGTGTATTTATCCTGTACAGTCATTTGTAATTCCACTGGGCCATTTTGCATAGACTATAAATCTAGGGCCAATTATATAGCAGCCTTGAGTTTTGCAAAAGCTTTACTCTGCCCAAATCTGCAAGTGAATTCATATTTCTTCCTAGTAACTTTATACAAAGGTTTCAAAATCTGTGCTAGATGTGGAGTGTGGTGTGCCTCCAATATCCAAATAATCCTATAAATTTTGTGGCCTCCTTCTTATTGGTAGCGGTAGAAAAATCCTGAATTTTTGTTGAACTTGTGGAAGAATTTCTCACAGCCCCTTATTCCATTGTATATCCCCCAAATTTTACATTTTTAGCTGGTCCTTGAATCTTTACAGAGTTAATTTCCCACACTTTCCTTTTCATATGCTCAATTTAAAAGGGTCAAACTCTTCTCCACTTCTTTTGCATCTTTTCCCTGTATCATAATATCGTTTATGTAGTGGGTAAGCTGTACACCAGGTAGCTCTAATTCTTCCAAATGTCAAGCCACAATTCTATGACACACAGTGGGGCCATGCAGATAGCCTCGTGATAAGTCAGTGAAAGTATGTTGTCTGCCCTGCCAAGTGAAAGCAAAATGGTCCCATTGTTGAGAGTCTGTTGGTATGGTGGAGAAAGCGTATGTCAAATCAATAATTGCATACCAAGTCCCACCATATTTCTGGATCCTTTCTATTAAGGTGACAGTCTGGAATAGCAGCATACAAGGGAGGAGTCACCTTATTCAATTATCTATAATCCACTGTCATTTATGTCCTATCTGATTTTTGTACTGGGCAGACAGGATTATTCCATTGTGTTGTTATAGGGACTAACACTTCTGCTTCAACATATTCCTTTATAGTAGTGATAATTTCATCTTGCCCACCTGGCACACAATACTGCTTTAAAGTAATTACTTCAGATGGTTCAGGTAAAGTGATTGGGTCCATTTTTATTTTTCCCCTAACAGTGTATAAATTTCTCTCTTCCTTACTGTGAATTGATATCTTCCTTCAGGTAAATTCAGAGTCATACCTCTCAATATATCTATTCCAATGATGTATTCAGGAATTGGTACAATAACCACAGTATATTCTTTCTTAGATAATTGTCCAATTTTCATTGTTATTTTAACTTGTCTGGATGATATTTCAGCCCCTCCCAGTCCTGTGATGGTAACTGGAGTTCCATGTTTAAACTTAGGGTTTCCACAGAAAAGGAAGATCTCCACCCCAGTACCTATCAATGTCCACTTTACGGTAGTTGATCCATTTTTCCAATATATGGTTAAACCAATAGGGGTCTGTAATCTTGTCTTTGTATTTCTTTAATCTGAGTTGGGACTTGGCCTGTTTTCTGTTCTCCATGAAGGTGTGGTAAACTTGCATACAGTGATTCAGGAGTATCTGTAGGGGTGGTTTCTCCTTCCCTATTCAGTCTAACATTAAATACCTTTTCATGGTACATATTATGTAACTCTTTAGTTGGAATGCCATCTATTGCTCTAAAATCTATTCCTGCTCTCAACAGAACAGTAAACAATTCTTTTATTTTCAATCTATTCTGACTTTGAATCTTTTGAGTATTTACCCTTCTTCCTCTCTCTCTCTCTCTCTCTCTCTCTCTCTCTCTCTCTCTCTCCCTCTTTCTCTCTAACTTATATTTTCCCCCATTCCCCTAAGGTCACTTAACTGTGAAATCTTATCCAGTAACTCCAAAAGAGGGTGCCCTATTTCCCCAATTACTAGTGTCAGAATTAGGTGATTATAAGCAGGAGGAATCATCTTCACTATGATATTTCTATGAGAAACTGCTAAGGGTTTATCATTATATGCATTTGCATCTCCAAAAATGATAGCAGTTTTCATTATCTCCTCCTTTAGCTTTCTCATACAGTCTCCAATTGAGTATCAGGGTCTGTCTCCACAAGGCCACATAGATATTACTTATTGCATCCCTCTGCAGCTAAACCTAACAGATTAGTTGTGTTGTTACTTCCTTGCATATGGTAATCTCTAAAAACTGGGTGTACAAAAGGATTCTGACAAATGCCTATGAATTTTAAGCAACCAACATTATCTAGTGATACTCCTCTGGCTCTTTCATCACTGATTCTTACTATCCAAGAACTAAAGACTCTTTCATTCTTTGAGTGAATTGACTTAATATATCAGTAATGTCTTGTTGAGGGAAATCTTCAATTATCTCCCTGAACTCTGTTGGGCCCTGGTGGTTCTCTTGCTTTCTTCTTAGTATGAGTGAACTTCTGCATTAGAGGACTCCTCATCTAACTTTGTTCCATTCTCCTCCCACACATTCTCCTGGCAGTCATTGGGGCAAATATGCCTAATCTGTACAAAAGCTGCATGCACATTGGTTCTGTTAATTTTTTGCTTCTTTTTAGCTAAATGAACCGTAGCTTGTTCTTCTACCACCTGAGACTCTACAGCTTGTTCCTCAAAAGGAGGACCTGAATTCTGTGGCACAGAAAAATTCTCAAACAAACTAGCTAACTCCCTTTCCATTTGAGCTTCCTCCTCCAGCAGCTTATCTCTATTCTTACACATAAGATAATAACTTGTTAGCAAGGCCCAGCCTCTCCTATACACCCCTGCCCATTCTTTGCCTGGTTCTATTGGTATTCCTTGCAAACAGCTTTCCAAATCTCTGGGTTCTCCCTTCTGTAGCTTTGGTTCCCGGTTTTCACAGAGTCCTGTGCTTTTAACCCGTTTTCTTGCTAGGGAGGAATAAGGAAAATCCTCCCATCCTGGGATATCCATTTCTCTCACTACAGCCCTTCTTTCTCTAAAGAGAATTCTGATATTTTGTGATCCCATCCTCATCGCCAAATATAATGCCAATGTGTTATTCACAGTACCCATTGTGGCTATAAATATGCTGGTGTAGTTGTGAATCACAAAATGTAACAGACTCTCCACAAGGAAAACAGAACCAAAACATTTATTCAAATACCAAAAGTGTTGAATCCCCAAACCAGAAAGCCAAATCTATCATAGCAACCAAGAAGTTGGTACACATAACCAATGCAGTGAACACCATCATTCTGAAGCCTTCCCACTCCAGGTCTTTAAAACAAAACAGACCTCATAAGCAAAAATGCCCCTCTCTCAATCATGCTAGCTGCTCTGCCTCCACACTGCTTGCTCCCAGCTGTTCTAACTCTCTCTACTGCTTTTCTATGCTCCACCCTTCCTGTTCCACCCTTCAGCAAGCTCCTCTCCTTGTGGGCTCCATGTGATTACTTTTGGTTTATTAAGGGGCAGGGAAGATCTTGAAATTACCATTACCATTACAACATGTAATTTGGAAAAAAAAATATATTATTAAAAAATGAATGTCTGTCAAAAAGAGATCTGCCAAAAGGAAAAAGAATTCAAAATTCAAAAATTTGTAGCAGCACTTCATATGGTGGCAAAATAATTGGAAATTGGGGAGATGCTGATCAATTCGGGAATAGCTCAGAAAGTTATGGTATAATATTTTGATGGAATACTGGTGCACTATGCGAAATGAGAGATGCTTTCAGAAAAACCTGGAAAAGTCAATGTGTAAGAAAGAGGTCACAAAATGGTAAGCAAGGCTCTGGGAGACACGAGCAACCCTTTAGTAGCAGAGAAGATCATAAGATTGCAGCCTTCCTATTTTCCCTTCTCATTTAAAAGTGACTCAACCTAAATAGATATCATGAATCAAGACTTTCCTGCAAGAAGTTTCTTGCTCCACTTTAGGACAATTACCATTATTTCAGGATATTTCCTTTAGTAAGTTAGTGAAAGTTTCATATCTGAACATATAAACTTGGTCATTTTAAAAAATCTCTATTTAAAGTTTTTAGTTTCAAATTATATTCAACCCCCTCTCTCCTCTCCTCTTCCTGAGTGTAATGGTAAGGGAATTTGAAGATCTTCCCTGCTCCTTGATAGGCCTAGAGAAATTGAAGATCATCCCTATCACTTAATGGATCTCAAGTGAAACCCAACAGGAGGGCCTGATTGGGGGGAAGCTTGTTTTTCAGGAAAGCCCACACCTTTTGTCACTTTGTAATTAAGCAGTGGGTCATGAAGGTTGTGATGTCCTCTGATTCTGAAGGAGGGTATATATAATCTGAGGTGAGGCTTTGCTTTGGGGCTCATTCATGGGTAGAGTTCTGTAATTTGGCCAGAAGAGACTCTGAGTAGCCATTGAGCACCCCAGTTTAGAAAACTCAGATGCTGCTGCTTCTCTCTCTGGTATCTAACTATGTTAACAGCTAGAATCCCTGTCTTTTTGACTGTTGAATTGTGTGACTTTATCTGTCTATATTTTTTGTCTGCTTGTGATTTCTGTTTGTATTTTCTGAAGTTCAGGGTGTGGACATTTTTTCCCTGAACTAAGTGAATGATATTTATACATCTATATATCTGCCTATCTGTCTATCTATCTTTCCATCTAGATATGCATATGTATACCTATATGTGTGTGGGTGTTTAATTAAAGATTGTTGACTCCTTTAAAGTTGCTTTCCTTTAATAAAGCAGATAAAAGAAGATGTGCTAGCAGCCATCCTGGGTATGCTAGGGTGCTTGCTGTTACACTGAGATGGTAAGCAACCAGAAACAGGTTATACATGTACATGAAGTTGGTCATTAAAATGGGCAGCAAAAGAACTGTTGTATAAAGAAACAAGATTAAATCAAATTATGTAGGATGGAAAACACTGCTACATTTTTGTGAATAGATTGTTCCACACACCTATTGAAGTAATTTTCCTAAATCTCAAATCTGTCACCCTGTGCTTATTAAACAGCAGTGCTTCTCTATTTGCTCCAGAGAGAAATATAAAATCTCTTGCTTAATATTCAAAGACCTTCATAACATAGCCTCCTCCTACCTTTCCACTCTTCTTATTTCACTCCACCACCAACAAATCTGGTCATGTACTTTTCGTTTCACTAACTCTGGCCTTCTTTCTGTTCCTCACAATAGATCCTCCATCTGTTGTCTCTGGGAATTATCCCTAACTGTCCTCCATCCTCACTTTTGCAGGAATCCCTTCCTCATCCATCTTAATTCTAGAGCTTATTTTTTATTGATTTCATTCAATTTATTCTGTATGTTTCTTGTTTATGCATAGTTGTTTACATGTTGTCTCCCCAATTAGTTTGTGAGCTCCTTGACAAGGATTTTCTTAAGCTTTACTTTGGATCTCTAGCACTTAAAGTTGGGCCTGATGCATGGTTTTTTGTTCAGTCATTTTTCAGTTGTGTCTGACTTTTTGTGACACCAATTTGGGGTTTTCTTGGCAAAGATGCTGAAATGGCTTCCCATTCCCCTCCCCCAGATCATTTTGCACATATGGAAAATGAAACAAACACTGTTAAATGACTTACCCAGGGTCACATAGCTCATAAGTGTCTTAGATCAGCTTTAAACTCAGAAAAATGAATCTTCCCAATTCCAGGCCCAGTACTCTATCCACTGCACCACTTAAGTTCCTGTTTTTCTTAACTCTCTATGCCCTTTGACAATGTAAAGGTTCTGAAGAGACACTTCTTTATTATCCCTACTTCTTCAAATATCTCCCTTCAGATGTTCAAATAAATGAACTTTTCCGTGTTTCCCTGTTCTCCTGTGTACTTATTTCAAAGGTCCCACCTACATCCGGTCTTTTCATCAGCAGTACGTGAAAGTTTTTTATTTTATTAAAGATCCTTTTTTTTTTAGAATTTTGCAGAGCAAATTATTTTTGGTTGAAAGCCCCTCTATCTTTTTGCCTTTGGAATATTGTATTCCATGATCCCCTCTAACTTTATGTAGAAACTGCCAAGTCTTTTGACCCACTATCAACAGAAGCTCTTTCAAAACTTTTCCTCCTTCCTCCAACTCCCTTGGCTTTCCCTACCCTCACTCTTTCATCTAAGAATCTTGCCTCATATTTCACTGAAATTAATTGAAGCCATTCACTGTGAACTTGCACTTTTCCCATCTTATTTATCTCCCATCCCTCAAGTGATTTTTGTCACTATCTCTTCCTTCATCTTTGTCTCACATGATGAAGTGCTTTTACCCCTTAACAAGGTTAACATATCTCCTTGTTAAAGGAATACCTTTTCATCACTTCTCCTCCAACATATTGCCCCCTTTGTTTTATTTTTAATCTCTTCTTTATTGGTTCATTTCCTACTACCTACAAATATGCCCACATCAGTGTTAATCCAAGTGGCATAATGTCAGAGTTGGAAGAAATCTTGGAAACTATATAATCTAATTGGTAAGTTTTCCCCTGAGTGGTCCATTTTAAGGTGGAAGCAAAAGAAACTAGAGAGAACTGAAGAGATATTAATTTAACAAGCATTCATTAGGCACCGGCCATTTTCCAGATACTGGACTAGGTAGTGAACCTCGGAAGACTTATGTGATCTGATACAGTGAAGTGAGAAGAACCAGGTGAATAGTTTATGCAATATTAAAATATTATAAAATTAAACAACTTTGAAAGACTTAAAAAACAATTTTGAATTCAGTCA
The DNA here is from genome assembly GCA_028646515.1 of Pseudochirops corinnae. Classification (NCBI taxonomy): domain Eukaryota; kingdom Metazoa; phylum Chordata; class Mammalia; order Diprotodontia; family Pseudocheiridae; genus Pseudochirops; species Pseudochirops corinnae. The sequence goes on from CM053588.1 coordinate 21,104,882, forward strand.
CCAACTATGAACCCAGAGAACCAATTATAAATTTGTCTACCCACCTCCTGTCAGAGATGATGGACTCAGGATGAAGAATGGGGCATGAAGTGTGTGGGAATTTGTTTCATGTGATTATGTATACATTTATAAGAGATTTGCTATTCTTTTATTCAGTGGGGGTTATGGAAGGCTTAAGGAATAAAAAGAATGAATGCTCATTAATTAAAAATATGAAAGATTTTATATAAGATTCAAATTCTTTTAAAAACTTTTTTAAAAATTTTAATTTATAGAATAAAAAAGCATTTCCATGGCATAGTACAATAAAAAAAGATGATTGTGTATGAAACTGTATCTCTACTATATACAACTTGCTATTCCATTCAAATATACTAAATTATCATGTAAATTGTTTTTTTCTTCAACCTACTCCCCTGCCCTAGAGAAGTCTAGCATTAGACATGAATGGGTATGGATGTGTGTGTGTGTGTGTGTGTGTGTGTGTGTATATACATACATATATATATATATATGAGTATGTATATACATACATATATATATATGAGTGTGTGTATACATACATACATATATATGCAAAATTATTTTTATGCATATTTCAACTTATCAGTTATTTCTCTGGACACAGACGTCTTTTTTTAATATGTCATTTATAGTTAATTTGAGTATTTAAAATAGTAAAAGTTAGTTGCTCAAAGTCATGCTTAAACAATATTGCTGTTAATGCATACAATGTTCCCTTGGTTCTGCTCATTTTGCTCTTCATTATTTCATGCAAGTCTTTCTATGTTTTTTCTAAAATCATTGAACTCATCGTTTCTCATAGCATAGTAGTTTTCCATCACAATCATATATCACAACTTGTTTAGCCACTCCCCAATTAATAGGCATTCCTGCAATTTCCAGTTCTTTGTCACCACAAAGAGAGCTGCTATAAACTTATTAGAACGTGTAGGTTCTTTTCCTTTTTGCCTTATTATTTTCAGAAATAGATGAAGTAGCGGTATTGCTGGGCCAAAGGATATGGGTAGTTTAATATCTCTTTGAGAATAATCCCAGATTTTTCTCCAAAATAGTTAGATCAGTTCACCTTTCCACAAACAATGCATTAATGTACCAATTTTCCCATACCATTGTCACTATCCCCTTCTATCATGTTAGTCAATCTGGTAGATATAAAATGATGTCTCAAGGTTGTTTTATTTTGTATTTCTCTAATGATTCAGAGTATTTGTTTCAGATGACTATAAATAGGTTTGATTTTTTCATTGGAAAATTGCCTGCTCGTATCTTTTGACCAGTTATAAATTGAAGAATGGCTCATATTCTTGTAGATTTGACAAAGTTCTCTATATATTTGAGATATGAGATCTTTATCTGATAAACTGTTTATGAAAATTTTTCCAAATTTACTGCTTTCCTTCTTTCTTTGGCACATTTGTTTTACTTGGACCAAACCTTTTTAATTCAAGATAATCAAACTTACCAATTTTACATCTAACTTTGCTCCCTATCCATAAGTCTAATAAGTAATAGGTTCTGTGTTCTCCTAATTTTCTTGTAAAATTTCTCTTTATAGGGGTGACTAGGTAGCACAGTTGAATAGAGCACTGGCCCTGGAGTCAGGAGGACCTGAGTTCTGATCCAGCCTCAGACACTTAACACTTACTAGCTGTGTGACCTTGGGCAAGTCACTTTAATCCCAATTTCCCAGCCTTCCCCCCTCCAAAAAGCAAAAAAAGAAAATTCTCTTCATATCTAGGTCATGCATCCACTTTGACCTTAGCTTCATAAATGGTGTAAGATATTGGCCAAGAAAACACAAGTATTCCATCAGCTACCACCATACCATCCACACATGGAACTATCAGTTATGACAAATGAAGTTTTGACTGTTGTGGATAAGTTCACTTGCTTCGGTAGTGTACTTTCTAGGGAAGTACACATTGATAATGAAGTTGATACTCCCATTGCCAGAGCTAGTTCAGTGTTTGGGAGACTCCAAAGGAAAGTATGGGAGAGAAGAGGTATTAGACTGACCACCAAACTGAAGATCAACAGATCCATGGTACTGACCTCATTGTTGTGTGCCTATGAAACCTGGAGAGTCTACCAGCACCATGCCAGGAAAATCAATCACATCCATATGAATTGTGATACGAAGATTCTAAAGATCACCTGGCAAGATAAGGTACCAGACACTGACGTCCTTACTGGAACTAAACTGCCAAGCATTCAAACTCTGCTTCAGAGAGTGCAACTCCAATGGTCTGGCCATGTTGTTCAAATGCCAAATGTATACAATATTTTATGGAGAACTCACATAGGAGAAGTACTCACATGGTGGTCAGAAAAACTGATACAAGGGCACTCTCAACATCTCTCTTAATACCTTTGTAATTGATTTATGACATGGGGCACACTGGCACAGGACTGCCCAGTATGGTGTGTGCTCATCAGAGAAGATGCTGTACTCCAGGAGTAAAGCAGAATTGAAACAGCTCATCAGGATGCACAAATTTATAGTATCCACCCAAATCACTCACATGGTTTATTTGTGCTTATCCTGTGGCAGAGCATTCCAAGCTCATATTATTCTGGTCAGGCACAGTTGGACACATTGAAACTTGCCTCTAGAATAGTGATGTCATTTTGTTCCTCTTCAAGAATGAAGGACAACAACCAACCAAGATATTGTCCTATGCCTGTTTTAGCCATACTGCTTTCCAGTTTTCCCCACGATTTTTCCAAATAATGAATTCATATCCCCAAATCTTAAGTCTTTGCAAGGTCAAATGCAAGGTTATTGAATTTATTTGGTGCTGTAAATTGTATGTCTCCCCTAGTTCATTCATCTACCTTTCTGTTTCTTAGCCAGTACCAGATAGTTTTTGATAATTACTGCCTTATAATCCAGTTTAAGATCTAGCACTCCTAATCCTCCTTCCTTTGAATTTTTTATTGTTTCACTTGACATTCTTGACTTTTTGTTTCTCCACATGAATTTTGTTACTATGTCTTCTAATTAAGTAAAAAATGTTTTTTTGGTACTTTAAGTGGGATAACTTTAAATGTATAAGTAAGTTCAGGTAAAAATTGTCATTTTTAATTATATTGGCTCTGTCTACCCATGAACAATTGGTATTTCTCCAATTATTTAAATCTGATTTTATTTGCACAAAAAGATTTTTTTTTTCATAATTGTATTACTATAGTTCCTGGGTTTGTCTTGGCAAAAACAAACCTGGATATTTTATAGTATTCAGAGTTATTTTAAATGGGGCATTTTTTACTATCTCTTCTTACAGTTACATTTCTGATATATAAAATGCTGATGGTTTATGTGGATTTATTTTATATTCTGCTACTTTGCTAAAATTGTTAATTGTTTCAACTAACTTTTTAGTTGAATCTGGGATTTTCCAAGTATATCATCTTCAAAAAGAGAGTTTTATTATGTCATTCCCTGTTCTCTTTCTTTCTACATTTTTCTTTTCTTGCAATTCTTAGGATTTCCAATAAAATACTGAATAATATTGATGACAATGGGTATTCTTGTTTCACATCTGATCTTTCTGGAAAGGTTTCTAGTTTATCCCCATTACAAATAATGATAGCTGCAGGTTTAACATTAATGCTTTTTATTGATTTAAGGAAAAATGTATTTTTACCAATATTTTGAGTGTTTTTTAATTTAAAAAATGAGTTTTGAACTTAATCAAAAACTTTTTCTGCTTCTCTTGATATATCATATTTTTGCTTTTATTATTGATGTAACTGATTATGTCAATAATTTTCCTTATGTTGGAGTGGAGCCAAGATGGCAGTGTAGGAACAGCAACATATCGCAGCTCTCACATAGCCACCCCAAAACATCCATAAAATATGACTGTAAACTAATCCTAGAACTCCAAAACGCACACAAATATACTTTCCACTAAAGTCAGCTTGGCTACGAGGAACCATATCAGCACTGTGAACCGAAACCAGCCTGGCCTGAAGCCCTGGCTGAGCCCCGGGGGCGGCTGGACGGGAGGAGCCTCGGATTAGCAGCAGCTGAGAGCAGTGTTGAGAACTAGGTCAGTGGAACTTGGGAAATTGGGGGAGAAAAGCAGTCCGGCTGAACAGCCTCCAGGGCTGGAAAGCTCAAGGCAGAGGTTTTGCACCCTCCTCCACATTGCAGCTTCCGCGCCTGTGGCCTGCAGACAGCAGGGGGATGAAGCGATTGTTCAGAGGCTGAGTGCTCTTGCGTTGAGTGGCCTGGATCCATATCGCAGTCTTGGGCCTTGGTCCTGGAGTCTTCATTATCCAGTAAGCCTGAAGTAAGTAGGAAAGGGATCCAGCACCTTCCTGAGAGCTACAGCAGCCATGAGGACCCCAGCGATTTGGGACAGAGTTTTCTATTCTGGAAGCAGAGTCCCATAGAGATTTAAAAAAAAAATCACAGACTGACCAACCATGAGTAAGAATAAGCATAAGAAGCAAAGTAAGAACAGCAACCAAACCCTAGATTCCTTCTTTGGGGAAAAGAAAGATCATGGCAAAGAGAGGAAGGAGGAGAGTTCAGCCACAGCTCCCCCACCAGGGGCCTCCAATAAACATGAAGAATGCCTTAAAGCTAGAGATGAGCTGAAGAAGGACTTTGAAAACCAAATCAGAGAAGTGGAAGAAAAATTGGAAAGAGAAATAAGAATGTTGCAAGAAAA
>CM053588.1:21110087-21136657 GCA_028646515.1 Pseudochirops corinnae
GGAAGACATAGGAGAGAATAGACTGGGGGAGGGGGGATACACTGGGATAGCTGTTTTGGGGTGGTGGGTAGGGGAAAGATGGGGAGAAAATATGTACTCAAAATCTTGTGTAAACGAATGATGCAAACTAAAATAAAATTAAAAAAAAATTTCCTTATGTTAAACCATTCCTGCATATCTGGTATATATCCCACTTGATCATAATGTATAATCTTTGTAAATGCATTGTTGTCATCTTTTAGCTAGTATTTTATTAAGGATTTTGCTGATCTAGGTAATTTGTATTTTTGCAAGTATTTTTCCATTTTACTTAAATTGTTAAATTTATCGGCATGTAATTGATCAGAATGACTCCTTATAATTGCTTTAATTTCATGTTCATTAGTGGTATATTCACCTTATCATTTTAGATAATATAGATTTTCTTCTCTCTTTTTAAAAATCAAATTAAACAATTCTTTCTCCATTTTATTGGGGGGTTTCCATAAAACAACTTCTGGTTTTATTTATTAACTCAGTGGCTTTTTTACTCTCAATTTTTTTTAATCTCAACTTTAATTTTCAGGATTTCCAGTTTAGTACTTGGTTGGGGATATTTAATTGGTACTTTTACTAGTTTTTTTTATTTGCATACCCAATCTATTAGTCTGCTCTTTTTCTATAATTACTGATGTAGCATTTAATGATATACATTTTCTGATTTTGTTGCATCCTATAGATTTTGATATGATGTCTCACTGTTGTCATTCTCTTTTTTGTTTTATATCCTCCCCCACTCCCCCTTTAACTTTCTAGTAGGGCAAGATGGATTTCCATACCTCAGTGCCTGTATCTTATTTCCTAGTTGCATATAAAAAACAATTTTTTAACATTTGTTTTTAAAACTCTGATTTCCATATTCTCTCCCTTCTTCCCTCCTCACCCCTCACCGCCACTGGGAAGATAAGCAATTCAATATAGGTTGTACATGTGTAGTTACACAAAATGTTTCCATGGTAGTTATATTGTGAAAGAACAACTTTATTTCCCTCCATCCTATCCTGCCCCCCACCTATTTTATTTTCTACTTTGGCCCTGTCTCTTTTCAAAAGTATGTGCTTATAACAACCCTCTCCCCCAATCTGCCCTCCATTCTATCATTCCCCCTCTTATCCCCTTACCCTCTACTTTCCTGTAGGATAAGATACCCAAATGAGTGTATATGTTATTCCCTCCTTAAGCAAATTCAATGAGAGAAAGGTTAACCCATTGCCTTTCACCTTCCTGCTCTTCCCCTCCATTGTAACAGTTTTCTCTTGCCTCTTTTTGAGGAGATAATTTACCCTATTCTATCTCTCCTCTCATTATATTCTTCTCTCCCCTCTTACTTTTAATTTTTAGATATCATCCCTTCAACAGACCCTGTGCTTTCTGTCTATGTATACATGTACACATATATACACACACTCACATATGTATTTTTACACCTATACATCCTCCTATACATATATGTATGTATACATACATATATTCATATACATATATACATACACACATATGTTCCCTTCAACTATCCTCATACTGAGAAAGGTCTCATGGGTTACCATTATCATTTTTCCATGTAGTAATATAAGTAGTTCAACTTTAATAAGTTCCTTATGATTTCTTTTCCTTGCTTACCTTCTCATACTTCTCTTGCTTCTTGTATTTGAAAGTCAAATTTTCTGTTCAACTCTGGTTTTTTCAAGAAGAATGCTTGAAAATCCTCTATTTCATTTAATGAGCATATTTTGCCCTGACAACCTTGGCTTTGCTGGGTAGGTGATTCCTGGTTTTAATCCTAGCTCCTTTGACCTCTGGAATGTCATATTCCAAACCCTTCAATCCCTTAGTGTAGAAGCTGCTATGTCTTCCGTTATCCTGATTATGTTTCCACAATACTCAAATTGTTTCTTCCTGATTGTATGCAGTATTTTCTCCTTCACTTGGTAACTCTGAAATTTGGCTGTAATATTCCTCAGAGTTTTCTTTTTGGGATCTTTTACAAGAGGCGATCAATGAATTCTTTCAGTCTCCTATTTTGTCCTTTGGTTCTAGAATATCAGGGCAATTTTCCTTGAGAATTTCTTGAAGGATGATTTCTAGGCTCTTTTTTTGATCATGGCTTTCAGGTGGTCCAATAATTTTTAAATTTTCTCTCCTGGATCTATTTTCCAGGTCAGTGGTTTTTCCAATGAAATATTTCACATTGCCTTCTGTTCTTTCATTTATTTCAATCTTTTTTATAGTATCTTGATTTCTCAATAAGTCATTACCTTTCATTTGCTCCAATCAGATTTTGAAGGAATTATTCTCTTCAGTGATTTTTTGAAATTCCTTTTCCATCTGGCAAAGTTGGTTCTTTAAGGCATTCTTCTCCTTATTGGCTTCTTGAGCCTCTTTTTTGCCATTTCAGTTAGTCTGTTTTTAAGGTGTTATTTTCTTCAGTCAGGCTGTTGACTCGCTTTTCTTGATTTTCTTGCGTCATTATCATTTCTCTTCCCAATTTTTCCTCCACTTCTCTTACTTGGTTTTCAAAAATCCTTCTTGAGCTCCTCCATGGTGTGTAACCAGTTCATATTTTTCTTTGGAGCTTTTGATGCAGGAGTACTGACTTCATTTTCTTCCTCCTGCTCCATGCTTTGAACCTTTTTGTCCCTGAAAAAGGAATCTATGGTAGGATTGTGTTTACTATACTTGCTCATATTCCCAGTCAATTACCTGACTTTTGAACTCTTTGCCATGGCAGAACTCTGCTTTCAGAATAGAGAGAGCTTTGTCCTAAATTGCTGGGGTTTTCAAAAATGTTGCCAGAGCTAGGAGCAGGGCACTCTCTCCATAGCCCCTATGGGCTCTCACACCTGGCCACACACCCCAAGATCTCAACTCAAGATGGTGATCCAGATCAAAGCAGGTTAAAGCAAGAGCAATTACCCTTTGAATGGTCACTTGGTCCCCCTACAATGTACAGGCCAGGAGCTCCTGAGGCAGCCACATGGTGCAGCTGCTGTGCCTCCTCCACTTCTCACTGCAGGGGCAGGTGCCAGACCATGCTTTTCCATCCACTCCTGATGCAACAGAGTTCCATACTGACCTTTTACTTTGTCTTTGGTGTTTATGGGTTGAGAAGTCTGGAATCTGCCACAGCTGCTGGTGCTCCACTCTCCTGAAGTATGCTCTGGCTGCTGCTGGTTGGGCCTGACCTGGGGCCAAAACCTCATGGCTCATGCAGGGCTGTGCTTGGCTACCAGCTTGATGCAATAGCCCCTTTCTGCTATCCTGCCAGGCTGCCTTCCATGGAAAATTTGTTTCTCTCTGTCACTTTGTGGGTTCTGTAGCTCTAAAATTTGTTTAGAGTCATTTTTTTACATATACTGGAGGAGGTAGAAGCTGGAGCCAGGGGACATCCTGTTTCTATTCCTGAGTCTTGGCTCCGCCTCCCTGGGATCTTTTTCAAGAGGTAATCAGTGAATTATCTCAATTTCTCTTTTGCACTCTGGTTCTAAAATATCAGGGCATTCCTGGAGAATTTCTTGAAGGATGATTTCTAGGTTGTTTTTTTGATCATGGCTTTCAAGTAGTCTAATAATTTTTAGATTATCTCTCCTAGATCTATTTTCTAGGTCAGGAGTTTTTACAATGAGATATTTCACATTGCCTTCTATTTTTTCATTTGTTTGGATCTGTTTTATAGTATCTTCAGAAAGTCGTTAGTTTCCATTTGCTCCAATCTAATTTTGAAGGAATAATTTTTTCTGTGAGTTTTTGAAATTCCTTTTCCATCTGCACAATTTGGTTTTTTAAGGCATTCTTCTCCTCATTGGCTTTTTGGGCCTCTTTTGCCATTTCAGTTAATCTATTTTTTAAGATGTTATGGTCATTGACCCTTAGAAATCTGCTAAGCTAACCATTTTAGCAGTTTACCAAAGGTCAACAAGTTACTGAAAGAGTTAGCTAGGACTCTAACCCACAACTTCTGACTCCAAATCTAGTGCTCTCCACTTACCCTGTCCCACTGGCAGGCTTGGAGCTTCCTTCTTCATATTCAGGGTCAGCCCTGGTCCATCCCTAGCATCCCCTTTACTAGCTGCAGAGTCCAACAACACCCTTGTCATGTCTATACTTTACTCAGACCAAATCTCGATCCCTTTAGTCTTCTTTGAGATCTTCTCAAGATGTCCTCTCAGAAGATCAACTGCTTTACCCCTTTTATTTTTGCTGATCTACATTCATTTGGTGGTAATATTTTGTCTTTTTGTGGAGGAAATCTGGAGAGCCTGGAAATTTCTGACCTACTCCACCATTTTCCCAGAATTCCCACCTCCACCAAAATTATTAAAGGAAAAGTTGACAGAAGATCCTTTAATGTTAAAAGAGTATAGTAAAACTATACTAGTAGGGTACCTCAAACTTCCCCACTCAGAACTAGATAAATATAACCAAAAAATAAGCACAAAAGAAGTTTAATAGATCAATAGAATTTTAGAAGAGTATTATGATAAACTTCTGAAGGAAATTCAGTGGGAACAGAAAGGAGTATGCCCTTTTCTCAGTGGCACCTACACAAAACTGACAATGTTTTAGACTATAAAAACTACCAGCTTTTAAGACAATAATTGTTTTCATTGCTGCATTTATCATAGTAACATTTGACATTTATTTGGATATAGCACCTCCTCTGGATTTATTGCCATTATTTGCACTGGGAGTGACAGATTCGTTCCCCAGAGGATTTGTTACTCAATGACTTTTAGGGGTAACCCTGTAAATGGCTGTCCTTGTGCTGTCAGGAGCCTCCAGTGATCTGATTCCCCTTCATAATCACCTGGGACACTCAATTCTTTAACAAAGGAAATCTCTCAAAGGACATAAAAATGACAATAATTTCAAAGGACTATGCTTCCAGTTTTAAAGTGTGTCTTCCCCAGAGAGTCTGCTGGAGTGTTTGCCAAAGTCCCTCTTTCCTGCCAAATGAATCATTTTGATTACAAAATCAAACATTCTTTTACATAGATGACTGACCTTGATGGATGTAGCTCTTCATGGCAATCCAAGGATCTAAGGCAACCCCAAACAATTCACAATGGAAAATGCTGTCCACATCCAGAGACAGAACTTTGGAGTCCGAGTACAGATGGAAGCAAACTATTCGCCCTCCTTTTCTTTTGTTGTTCTGTTTTGTTTCTTCTTTCTCGTGGTTCCTCCCATTAGTTCCAATTCTTCTTTACATCATGACTATGTTGCATCATCACTATCAACACTCTGTTTAATATGCATGTATAAGTAGAGCCTATATCAGATTGCATGCCATCTTGGGAAGGTGGTAGGATGGGGCAGGGAAGAAAATTCAAAACTCAGAATCTTAAGGAAATGAATGTTGAAAACTAAAAAATAAATAAGCTATTTTTTTCTTTTTGCACAAACAAAACCAAATGCAACCAAGATTAGAAGGAAAACAGAGTTTGGAAACAATTTTTACAGTCAATGTTTCTGATAAAGACCTCATTTCTCAAATATATAGAGAGGTGAGTCAAATTTATAAGAACAAAAATCATTCCTTAATTGATACATGATCAAAGGATATGCACAGGAAGTTTTCCAAAGAAGAAATTAAACCTATCTATATTATATAAAAATGCCCTAAATCACTGTTGATTAGGGAAATGCAAATTAAAACAATTCTGAGGTACAATGCCACACCTATCAGAACGGTTAATATGACAGAAAAGGAAAGTGATAAATGCATTGTTGGTGGAGTTGTGCTCTGATCCAACCATTCTGAAGAGCAATTTGGAACTATACCCAAATGGCTATGAAACTTCATACCCTTTGACCCAGCAATGCCATTACCAGGTCTGTTTCCGAAAGAGATCATAAAAAGGGGAAAGGACCTACCTGTACAAAAATATTCATAGTAGCTCTTTTTGTGGTAGACAAGAATTGGAAATTTAGAGGATGCCCATCAATTGGGGAATGGCTAAACAAGTTGTGGTATATGAATGCAATGGAATACTATTGTTCTAAGAGGAATTATGAGCAGGCAGATTTCAGAAAAACCTGGAAAGACTTGAACGAACTGATGCTGAGTGAAGTGAGCAGAACCAGGAGAATATTGTACACAGTAACAGCCACACTGTGCGATGACCAACTTTGATAGACTTAGTTCTTCTCAGCTAAATAATTGACTCAAGATAATTCTAGAAGACTCATGATGGAAAATGCTCTCCACATCCAGAGAAAGAAGTATGGAGACTGAATGCAGATTGAAGTATACGATTTTTCACCTTGTTGTTTTTTTTTTTTCTCATGGTTTTTCCCTGTTGTTCTGATTCTTCTCTCACAACACAACTACTGTGAAAATATTTTTTTTTCAAAAAGACACCTTTTCTTTCGTTTTGTATGTTTCTTGGGGTTTTTGTCCATGTTTTCTATTGTAGTATGACTAGCATAGGACTAACATAGGAATGTGTTTTTCATGACTACACAATATGACTCATGACAAATTGCTAGACTTTTCAGTTGGGAAGGGAGAGGAGTGAGGAAGAAAATTTACAACTCAAATTTTGAAAATAAGTATGCTATAATTGTTTTCACATATAATTGAAAAAAATTTAAAACCACATTCACAAAAGTCCCTATTTCCAAATCCTGGGTAGTTTTTTAGTGATTGGAAGAGGGTTACATCATCTGTTTCAAGTGCCTTACACCAAAGTGGGGAGGGAAGGGAACAAGTGATTATATACATATCCTCTTTGCCAGGCACTATGCTAACTGCTTTACTAATGGTATCTCCTTTGATCCTCACAATCCTGAGCAGCAAATGCCATTATGATTCCAACTTTATAATTGGGGAAATTGAAACAGATGGAGTAAATATGGCTCATGAAGTTAGTGTCAGAAGCCGAATTTGAACTCAGGTCTTTCTGACTCCAGGCGCAGCCTTCTACCCCTGCACAACCTAGCTGCCAAAGGTCTAGGGTAAAGTCTGCCCAGCAGGGTGTCTGATTGAGTTCATTAATTAGCATTCTTGCATACTTCCTTATCCATGGTGAAACAAGTTAACAATTCAATTTCATTTAATAGTTGTTGTGGGTTTTTTTTTTTAAAGCATGTCAGTCCTTCTCTCCAAAGCCAAAACAATAATAGAAAAAAGTGAAAAATGAAAGATGTGGAAAAGTCAGAACTGATACAGAGTGAAGTGAGGAAAACCAGGAGAATAATTTTCATAATAATCATAACAATTATGGAAAGGGGGAAAAACCAAAGACCTTCACCGTTCTCATGGATGCAGTGATTAATGGGGTGGGGGGACGCTGCCTGTCTCTTGGCACAAAGAAGATGGGCTAGAGGTGCAGGACACTTACATTGACCGTCACAGATCACATGTCGTTGGCTCATTTCTTTTGGTTGATTCTACTAACAGGTTGGGACTTCTGTTGGGATGGGAAAATCAGTGAGTGATGAGAAGGATTTATAGACAATAGAAGAAAAGAAAGAGCATTAATGAGACATTTTAACACAGAAGGAGAAGGAAGTTTAGTAAAGATCACAGCAAATATAGCAGTTTTGTCATTGTTATGTTATGTATTCACTTTGCAAAAAAACCGAACTATACATGATAGATGCTGTTTCTTTGATTTTTTTTATTCTGAAATTAAAAACAATAAAAATATGCATCACCATACATATTGTGGAACATAGAGGATTGATTGTGAAACCGTGAATCTCCATTTCACTCAGCTTGCTTTAAAAATATATAGGGCATGTTATTCCCAACTAGCTTTAGCTCTGAGCCAGGACACAAACCCTGAGCCTTAAGGCTCGATCCTCCATTGAAAGTAGATCCCATAACCACTGAGGTGGTCTTCCTCCAGGCTATGAATACTCAAGAAGCAGAGAGAATACTCTACTCACTTCCACCCTTGGAGTAAAGCCAGCACACCCTGTCTGAGACAGAGAGTTCTAGGCTAGAATGTTTTATTTTCTTTAGGGACTCAAAGTCCCAAGTGACCAGAGCATCCTAGTTCTAATCAGGTATCAGATACCTAGAGGTCTTTTTCCCACACCTAAGTTCCTCCTCCCCTCTGCTCCTTCTGAATCTCAAAAGGGCCTTCTGAACAGAAATAAAATCAAGAGGAGAGAGATGGAGTTAGGGACAGGAATGGGATTTGGGAGTAGTATTTTTTTGGTAATAAATAATGTTAAGGACAAAGAAAGGGCAAACATGCAACTGATGATCTTTTTCTCCCCAGTGTTAGTTTCCCCTGCCATGAAACCCAGGACAGAGATGTGGTAGCCTCTTAGAGTGGACCTTGTAGGTACAACCAAGTAATCTCTGAGTTTAGGCAGAACCAGATAAGAGGAAAAGAGAGCAGAAGAAAAGCTGCAGTAAAAATCAGGCAAGAGAAGAGCCAGAGAGATGACACCAGAGTGCAGGGTTCCTCTACTAGAGAAGTATTCACAGAACACATGGGTCAGAATTTCCCCCTTCCCCAGCTGGAGGGACTGGGAGCCTGTGCCACTCAAAGGGGACCTCCAGGGAGTGGCTGGGGGCTCCATGGACTCATCACTATGAGAGGAGGGGCCAAGATCTCCCAGGAAAGCAGGCTGTAGCAGAAGGTTCTCCTCTTCACAAATCTGTGAGGTAGAAGAGATTGTGAGTCACAGGCTTACTTTAGGCCCAGCTGTGTCACTCCAGCGAAGTCTGAGCCCAAAGCATGACTTCCCTCCCAGAGGATAGGGCTCTGGTCCTCCCTGTGCATCTTTGGGATGACAAGATCATGGGTCATAACATTGGGAGATGGACATGGAAAGGAACATTGAGATCTTATTATTCTACTCTGTTTTACAGGTGAGGAAACCAAGGGCCAGAGACATAGAACCAAAGAAACTCTGAGGCAGATAGGACATTCAAACCAAAGTATCCAACCTTCTCATTTTAGAGGATCGTGGATTTGGGGCTCAAAGAGACTTAGAAGGCAATTGAGTCTAACTCCCCCATTTTATAAATGCAGAAACCAAAGAAGGGGGAGATTAATTGACTTGCTCAGAGTGACACAAGTAGTAAGTGTCTGAGGTGGGATTTGAACTGGGTTCTTCCTGCCTCCAAGTTCAATACCTTCTACACCTAATCATGATGACTTTGAGAAAGTAGCTGAGTCTCAGAGGGGAAGACAAGTTCGCTAGGACAGTTTGTGACAAAGATGCCCCCCAAGCCCAGTTCTCCTGGCTCCTAGTCCCATGGGCCCTTCCACTCTGAAACACTGCTGCTTGATCCCCTCAGCCTCTCTTCTCTTAGGCTAACTACCTATGTTCATTGCTGGGGCTGGTTTAGCTGAGAGATGCCTCAAACTGCCTAGAATGTTCCCTTTGCTCTGCTCATTGCAAAAGCCCAATTAAAAGGTCTTCCCTCCGATGAGGAATGCCTCTTCTTAGAGCGTGAACTCCTTGAGAGAAGGGTCAGCTTCCCACTTATACTTCTATCACCAGCTCTCAGCATAGCACTTGGAACCCAAAAAGTGCCTAATAAGTTTCCTTCCTTACTTTCTTCTCTTTATCCTGATCCTTCTCCCTTTTCCTCTCTCCCACCTCTTCTTCCTTCTCCTTGTCTACTTTCTCCCCCCTCCTTCTATCCCTCCCTTCCTCCTTTTACTTCTCTCCCTCCCTCTTCTTTTTCTCTCTGTCTCTGTCTCTCTGTTTCTCTCTCTCCCTCTTTTCTCTCTGCAATTTGCTCTTCAGTTCAGAAGCCTCCAAACCCCTTTTCCCCCTTACCATTGGGTGAGCATGGTTTCCATAACCCATTCTTGTTATAGTTGTGTGTCAGCGCACACCAGGTCCTGCCCAGCACATACCCATCAGCGGTGCAGTCGTGGTATAGCTTCTTCCGGAAGAGGAATGGAAACTTACATTCTGGGGGGTCTGTGAAGGCCCAGAGGGTTGGCATGGAATGAGCATACCCTCAGGAGAGCTCTGTCTACCAAAGGCTCCTTGAGGCAGGGAATAATGAGGCCAGTATGTACCTTAGTGTACCTCCCCTCTCCAAGTGGTCAGATAGCCTGACCTCTAATGATATGGGTATCTGATCCCCTCAGTGATTCATTCAGTTTTCAATTTTTAGCATCTGCCTCTTTGCACCTCCACCCAAGCCCCTTTTCCAAGTTGTTCCTCATTGTGCACTCCAGGGCCAAGAGGAACAAATGTAATCCCTCTTCTACAGAAAGCCCTTCAGATACTTAAAGACAAATATCCTCCCCAAGTCTTCTCTTCTCTGGGTTAAACATTCCCAGTTCCTTATATGACATGAACTTAAGACCCTTTGCCATTTGTCAATGACCTTCCTAAAGCTTGAGGGAGGGATAAGAACTGAATGTAATACCAAAGACATAGTCTGATCAGAGCAAAGGACAAAGGGACTGTCACCTTCCTTGTTTCTGAACAACGCTTTTTTCCTGCAGCTAATTATGGAATTGGCTTTCTCTGGGTCATAAGCATGTCATGCTAGAAACATGTATTGAGCTTTCAGTATACTAAAATGTCCAGATTGTTTTCTCAGAGACTTCTCTGTAGGTATTTGTTCCCCTAATATACTTTTCAGTGTTTTTTTTTTAAACCCAAGTAAAGAATATTCAATTATAGAATCCTCTCAGCTCCAGATAAATGATGGCTCTGTCCTGGAAATACATGGTAGAGGGAATTGGGGAGGGGTGGCACAGGACCCTTGGATGATGTCAGGGTGACTCACCTGTACTAACACAGTAGCGCCATGTCCCATTGAAGGTGGATTCCACCGAGCACCAGGCATAGTCGCTATTCACTGTTGTGCAATAATTATACTTCACATCCTCGTAGATGAATGGAAAGGCACATGGCTTGAGGACCTTTTCTGGAGAAAGAATAAGTGCTGGTTGGAATGGGGAAGGTGAGAGGTACAGGTCAGGAGCCAAAGACATCTGATTCTCAAATATCCATTACCCCAAAGTTCCTCAGACACCTTTGTTTTCATTCCCCACCTTCAGACTGCCGTGTTAGCCCATCCTTGAATTTGCACACACTCAGAAAGAGTCCAGGTGTGACAGGATCTGAGAATTTACTGAAGTGGAGGGAGTATGTAAAATGTGGTGGGAATAAATTCTCTCCTCCTCCTCTTCTAGATGAAGAAAATGAGGCCCAGAGAGAAAGGAAGGATTGGGAGTTGCTTGATGGCTCTTGAGTCAGGAGACTGGAGTGTGAATCTCATATCTGATACTTACCAAGTATGACTGTGGGTAAATCATTTAACCTCTGTAGAAATGGGATTGTAACAAAAAGTCCTGTTTAAACTTTAGTCTGCTCCATAACGGGGCTATCAGAGCTGGAAGACGTCTTTGAGAATATGATCTATTCCAGGATTTCCTGCCTTTCAGTTCTGTACTTAATCATCTTGAAGATCTCTACCAGTTCAAAATGCTGTGAATTTTTCTTCTTTGTCCAAATAACTGATTCTACCCGGTTCTACTCATGCCCATTCAGGGAGGTTTGTAGTCTCTTTCACTCCCCAAGCATAAAGTTCATGGTTTTTTCCTTACCTGGCTTGGGTCGAATGTGTCTGTATCTGGTCAAGTCTGAAATTCAACAAGGAAGTGGGTAAATGTATTTCTCAGAGCATTTCTGTACTAATCCATCTACCCACTCACACCTCCCATCTGCCCCCAAAACTCCTCACCTGCATTGGCCCCATGGAGGCAGAAGAGTAGGCAAGTCCAGCCCACCAGCAATCCTCTCTCCAGAATCATCTCAGTCTGAAGCCTATGGAAGCCAGTCTTCGGTCCTAATCCAACTCTGAGCTTTATCCCCACAAGCCCTTCCCGTCCCTCCCCCATTCCTCCCACTCCTTATCTCCTCCCCATTAGCATGCATCGCTGTGCCTGTTCCCTGACACCCAGGAGAACCCGTGAAAAGAGCTTTGGAGTTAAGATCATTTGACCTGGACATAGCCCTGCAACTATGTGACATTGGGCAAATCCCAACCCTCAGTCTGTTTTCCCCTCCATAAAACAAAAGGGTAGCACTAGGTTGTCTTTTCCCAGCTCTGTCTATTCAGGTGAGTCTCTTCTCCTTTGAAAAATCTTATTTTCCTCAGCTGTCAAATGAAGGGATTAAACTGAAATCTTATGTCTACCTACAAAATATAAGGTCTCTGAAGGCAGAAAATATTTCATTTTTGCCTTTCTATCCTTAAGTGACTAGCATAGCACCTGACCCATTGCGGGTGCTTAAAAATGTGCTTCTTTTGGGATGGATTGGGTACCTCATCTCTGAGGTCCTTTCCAGCTGTAAATATCATGAAATGTAAAGCCCAAAGGATTCACCTGACCGCCAAAATTCACTCCATAAGGAGACATGTGCTAGTTCTGTTCTCACCTTTCTCATACCTCAAGGAAGTGGAAGGTAGAAAAATCAAGCAGAGAACAGCCAGGGAGGGACCTCTGGGAAGGGGAGAGAGAGGAAAAAGACAGACCCTCCTTA
This sequence comes from Pseudochirops corinnae, assembly GCA_028646515.1. Classification (NCBI taxonomy): domain Eukaryota; kingdom Metazoa; phylum Chordata; class Mammalia; order Diprotodontia; family Pseudocheiridae; genus Pseudochirops; species Pseudochirops corinnae. The sequence goes on from CM053588.1 coordinate 21,122,610, forward strand.
GTGGGGCTGGCCAGGCCTTCTGATGTTGCCTTTTCCACTGATGGGGAAGGTAGGAGAAGGGAAGGGTTTTGAGGGGAACAGTAATGAGATCCATTTTGGATGTGTTGTGCTTAAGATGTCCTTGGGACAACCAGTTCAAGATGTCTGAAAGGGAGTTGTAGATAAGAGAGTGAAGGCCAGGGGAGATGTTAAGACTGAATAAGTAAATTTGGGAATTGTCTACATAGAACTGATAATTAAATTCATTAAAACTGATGAGATCACTAAATGAAGTAATCTTGAAGAATAAGAGTAGAGGCCCCAGGATAGAACCCCAAAGGACACATCTGGTCTATAGAGTATGGCCTGGATAAGGATTTAGTAAAGGAGACTGAGAAGGAGTCGTCAGATAGATAGGAGAGTCAGGAGAGAATAGTATCACAAAGACCTAGAGGGAAGAGAGCATAATGGAAGAGAGAATGATCAGTGTCAAAGGCTGCAGAGAGGTCAAGGAGAATAAAGATCTTTGTATTTGGCAACTATGAAGTCATTGGCAACTTTGGATAAAACAGTTTGGGTGAAATAATAAGACCAATATGTCAGCTATCCTAGTCTCTACCTCTTCCCATGTCAGTGAAGCCCTTGCCTCCCTTAAAATTGGTAACAAGATTTAGAATTCCTTATTAGATCCTGTAGCTTCTAATTCAGTTTTGATAAGCAAACCAGCTTCTGGTTGTACTTTATTGGATCACTAAATGTTGTTGGGATTTTAAGGAAGCCTCAAAGCACCCCAAAATTGTCTCCCTATGTGGTTACTATTGGTCCTCTCTCTGTAGAGCACGTTTCTCCTCATGCTTAAGTCTTCTTAACTTGATAAGCCATGATATCTTTTGTAAACTTAGAGGTACTATTTCCTGCTCCCCTGATAGATATCTATTCTGGCAACTCCCTGAGGACTCTCTCTTTGTGCCTTGTATTGGTTCAGGATACCCAAGAGACCACTAATGGTAGTCCCTGTATCCCACCTGACATCTCTGATTCTTTTATGGGCAACTTCATCTTCAAATGTGGGATTGTTACAATCCACTATCCCCATCATCATCAAGATTAAGGGAGGCCCCCCATAACATCTATACCTAAAATTCTTTGTCCAGAGAGACCATTGAAGGGATTACACCCATTATCGACTGTCTGATGGACCATGGTATTATTATTCCGTGTAAACCCCTGTAACACACTATCCCTCCTGTTAAGGAACCCAAGCCAGGCCCTTACAGTAAATCTATTTATCACTTTATGCAAGTTTGTTGTTGTTCAGTCATAATCCCATGACCTCCATGACCCCATTTGGGGTTTTCATGGCAAAAGTATAAGAATGGTTTGCTGTTTCCTTCTCTATCTCATTTTACAGATGAGAAACTGAGGCAATAAGGTTAAGTGACTTGTCCAGGGCCACACATTTAGTAAGTATCTGAGACCATACTCAAACTCACAACGATGAGTCTTCCTGACTCCAGGCCCAGCACTCTATCCACAGCACCAAGATTTACTTGATGTTTATGTGTAGGTTAAACCCAGACACGCAGGAGTTCCCAGTTCTGAGACCATAATGTCCTCAGTTCCCTGTGAGGCTACCTGTTCTAGTGTGATAGATCTTTGCTCAACTTTTTTTTCTAACAATTTCATCCACCCAGACTATCAGTACCTATTTGTCTTCACCTGGAAGAGCACTCAATGGATGTGGACTCATCTGCCTCAAAGGTACATAGAAAAGCCTACCCCATTCTCAGATATTCCAACAGAATTTAGCTTCCATCCCTTTTAATGGCTCCTCTCTACTTCAGTATCTCCATGGTCTCCTATTAGCGTATGATTTGATTTAGAAGCCAAAGTTCTGGTACAGTGCCCCCATGAGATTGACGCTCTCTTATTGACACATCACACTCAAGCTTTCTCTGATCAAAGACTTGCTAAATATGAGGTTATTTACTGGGCAAAGAAATTGTAACTGTACAGTGCTGTTCAGTTCTCAATCTGGCTATGTTATTTCCTGATATACCTGTCTTAAGAGAGCTTTTTCATAACTGTTCCTTTATGGTAGATATGAAAAGAGACCCTTCAATGACCTTTCTGACACCCCCTTTCAGAACCCTGACTACATCCTCCGTACTGATGGTTTTTCTTTTATGAGAGATGGCATCAGGCACACAGGCACTGCCATGCTTTCTGACTGTGGCACTGTTCAGGCTGTCTCTCTGCCATTTCACCTCAATGCCCAAGCTGCCAAATTGATTGCACTTGCACAAGCTTACCATCTCACTGCTGGGCAAAATACATCTACACTGATTCCCATCACGTCATCAGAACATTGTAGTTACAGAATGTTTTTTTTTAAAACTTCTGGTAAGGTCATGGTGAATGCACAATATATCAGTGGACTTATCCACCTCATGGCTTCTTAGTGCTATGGCTGCTGTCCATTGTCCTGCCTACATTAACGATATCAACTGTGTTTCAAGAGGCAATGTTTGTGCTGACACTGCTGTTAAACTTGTTGCCCTTGAAGGCCCTACATTTGCATTTCATCTTTCTGTTTCTGCTAATGTTGACTTTTTATCTATCTTACAATGATACAGAAATTGCAAAGGGAAAATGCATTTTCATGCCAAACAGACTTCTGTGGTCTAGGTGATTGCAGAAGGCAAAGTGTTCCTCCCTTGTATTTTCTATCACCAGAAAGGTATGTAGGTTGTCCAAGGAAGATTGGTACCTCTGGCATGAGGACTTCCAAGCTCTTTTAGAACTGCTTTCCCCTTTGGTGTCCTCCTGATTCACCTAATTCTCACCTGTGACTCCAAGTAGCTGTAGCATGTGCAGTGGCCACATCTCAGTGAACTGTTTTGGCAGACAGGCTAAACAAGACTGAGAATAACAGGGGTCTCAAACCTATCAGTGAGTTAGAGGGGTGTTCCCCCTTAGCATGTGAAGACTTCCCCCATTGGAATGGGAGAATGAGAACAATTGTTCCAATGGTCATGAAGGTGTCGTGGAACTCCTAGAGCTTAGTTAGACATGAAAGACACTGTATTAGAAAGCATCCTAGCACACCCAGGATGACCTGCAAGCACAGGTTCTTTTGATGTGCTTTCTAAAGGAAAGACATCTTTAAAGGGGTTAACAGGCCTACTGTAATTACAGAGAAAGAACTTAGTATAGAAAATACAAGCAGAGAAATTAGCACAAAGACAAACAGGCAGGGCTCCAGCTGTCTGGACACAGCAATATTGCTATACACTTTACATACATCACTGGATCCATTTTGGGGCCATTAGGAGGTGTGTTACATAAATCATCACCAGTCACCTAAAGTCATGGATGCTCATTGCAGAGGTCAGCATTATTAAGCCTTTCAAAGTTGTTTCCTTTCCAATCCATCAATATGCACTTTTGAAAGACATACAAAAAATTACAGTAAGATCAGGTGACAGAAGAACACAAAATCATAGCATACTCATACATGAATACTGTCAGAAAAACTAAAGTGCAAAAAAAAAAGAGGAAAAATTGGAAAAAATGAACACTAAAGTTAAAAATGAGCTAAAGCTAGAAAGAAAAGTTGAGAACAAGAAGTGTTGTTGGGGGTGGGGATCAGAGATGTTTTTCAGCTAAATTAGGGGAAAGAACAGGATAGCAATGCTGCTTATAATGATTATAGCAATAGCAGATGATAGAAAGTTGGATGATACAAAACTATCCAATTTTATTTTGCTTTTGTTTTCTCTTTCAAGATGAACTTTTAACTTGAAAAAAAAGAGAAGAAAACTGACAAATAGAGAAGAGAACCCAAGATAAGTAGGGGGAGAATAAGAGAATGACTCATTGTTATTGGTGAGTTAAAGTTCTTGACCCATTATACTAAATCACTTTTGTTGTGTAGTTTTGTTTTTTTTTTCAGTCATGTCTAACTCTTCATGCCCCCATTTGGGATTTTCTTGGTAAAGATACTGGAGTGGTTTGTTCTTTCCTTCTCCAGCTCATATAGCCAATGAGGAAACTGAGATGAATAGGGTTAAGTGATTTGGCCAGGTATCTACAACTAGTTAAGTGTCTGAGGCCAAATTTGAATTCAGAAAGATGAGTCTTCCTAACTCTGGGCCTAGCCACTGTACCACCTAGCATGGGCCTACAGCTTTTTGCTATGTGACCTTAACCTGAAGATAAGGTCTATGTCAAAAATTTCCAGTGCAGAGGTGGAAGGGCAGGTCCAAGATGGTGGAGTAAAAGCAGAAACTTGCTTGAGTTCATCCCCCAATCACCTCCAATACCTGTAAAAAATTACTCTAAACAAATTTTAGAGCTACAGAACCCACCAAATGACAGAGTGGAATAGATCTCTAGGTGAAGACAGCCTGGCAAGCCAAAAGGAAGGGTCTATTGCACTGGGCTGGGAGGGGAGCACAGTCCCACAGACTGGTAGCACAGAACAGGCTAGAACAGACATCAGGAGACTGAATCACTGGCAGCTGTGGTGATTTCCAGACTTCTCAACTCACAAACACCAAAGAGAAAGTAGAAAGTCAGGGGGGAAACCCTGTTGAAGCTGGGTGAGAGAAGAACACAGTCCAGTCCCTGACTCCAGGGCAGCGGACATGGTGGCAGCTATGGCAGCAGCAACAGCAGCAGGAGCTGCTACAGGTTCCAGAGCTCCAGGCTCACAGATGGTGGAGGGACCAAGTGGCTAATCAGAGAGCAATTGTAGGAATCTCTTTGCTGGTGCTAAGGAAGGATTCATTTGCTTTGCCCTGCTTGGGTCTGGGTCACAGTCTTGGGTGGCAGTCCTAGGGTGAGGAGCAGCACTGGCATGGCAGAGCTTGTGGTGATTGTAGAGGAGTCCTCTTCAAAGTTCTGAGGCAGAGAAGTAGCTAGAAGTAGCTCTGACAACAGGTGCACAAAACCCCAGAAATTTGGGATACGGCACTCTCCACTCTGGAAGCAGAGTTCTACTGCTGTGACCAGCACAGTAATATGGCCCAGCAACCAGCTGAATAAAGGAGAGAGACGGGGATGTATTCGATGGTCTGTTTATTACAGAGCCATTTCATACAGAGCCAAAGTACAAGAAAATCACAAGGTTTATATACCTTATAGCAGAGACTCTGAGGTAATTGAAATGCCAGGACCCTTCTTTAGTCCTGACCACTCCCTACCCTAGCCCAAGGCTCAATCATTCATCAAGACTTCATCCTAGGACCACATCTGGAGTCACAAACAAACAGGGAGTCACAAACAAGACTTGCAAATTAACTACCCTGTACTTTCTTTTAGTCATTTATAGATCCAGTGAAAGCATCCACCCAACAAGATTATACTCTTTCTGCATATCTGCCTCATAGAAGAGGGGGAGCATGAAAGTCTGGTCTACTACATTCTACCATGGCAAAGTGTTCAAAAGTCAAGTAATTGGCTGGGAACATGAGCAAAAAGAAGAAAAGAAATCAGATATAGAATCTTTCTTTGGTGACAAAGATAAAAATATAGAATCAGAAGAAGACAACAAAGTAAAAACTCCTGCATCAAAAGCCTCCAAGAAAAATATTAATTGGTCACAGGCCATGGAGAAGCTCAAGAAGGATTTTGAAAATCAAGTAAGAGAAGTAGAGAGAAAATTCGGAAGAGAAATGAGAGTGAAGCAAGAAAGTAATGAAAAACAAGTCAACAGCTTGCTAAAGAAGATCCCAAAAATACTGAATAAAATAGAACCTTAAAAAATAGACTAACTCAAATGGCAAAAGAGGTCCAGAAGAATGACCAAATGGAAAAGGAGGTCCAAAAGCTCAATGAAGAAAACATTTCCTTCAAAATCAGAATGGAGCAAATGGAAGTTGAGTTTATGAGAAATCATGATATTGTAAAACATCCAAAAGAATGGAAAAATAGAAGACAATGTAAAATATTTCATTGGAAAAACAACTGACTGGAAAATAGATTGAGGAGAGAGAATTTTAACATTATTGGACTACCTGAAAGTTATGACCAAAAAAAAGAGCATAGACATCATTGTTCAAGAAATTGTCAAGGAAAATTGCCCTGATATTCTAGAACCAAAGGAGAAAATAGAAATTGCAAGAATCCACTGGTCCCCTCTTGAAAAAGATTCCCCACAAAGAACTCTTAGGAATATTATCATCAAATTCCAGAGTTCCCAGATCAAGGAGAAAATATTATAAGCAGTAAGGAAGAAACAATTCAAGTATTATATAAACACAATCATGATAACACAAGATCTAGCATCTTCTACATTAAGGGATCAAAGGGCTTGGAATATGATATTCTGGAGGAAAAAGGAGGTAGGATTAAAACAAACAGTTACCTACCCAGCAAAAGTGAGTATAATACTTCGGGAGGAAAACGTGGATATTCAATGAAATAGAGGGGTTTCAAGCATTTTTGATGAAAAGAGCAGAGTTGAACAGAAAATTTGACTTTCAAATACAAGAATCAAGAAAAGCATGAAAAGGTAAACAGGAAAGAGAAATCATAAGGAACTTATTAAAGTTGAATTGTTTATATTCCTATGTGGAAAGACGATATTTGTAACTCATGATACTTTTCTTAGTATTAGAATAGTTGAAGGGAATAAGTATGTGTGTGTATACATATGTGTGTGTACGTGTGTGTGTGTATGTGTATATATACATATATATGGATATGGATGTGTTGATGTGTGTATATGTATACAAAGACAGAGGGCATAGGGTGAATTGAATATGAAGGGATGATCTCTAAAAAATAAAATTAAGAGGTGAGAAAGGAATATATTGGGAGAAAGAGAAAAGAAGAGATAGGATAGGATAAATTATCTCACATAAAAGAGGCAAGAGAAAACTGATACAATGGAGAAGAGCAGAGAAGTGAAAGGGAATGGGTCAACCTTACTCTCATTGGATTTGGCTTAAAGAGGGGATAACACACACACTCAATTGGGTATCTTACCCTACAGAAAAGTAGGGGGGAAGGGGATAAGGAGGGAGGGATGATAGAAGGGAGGGCATATTGGGAGGGAGGGTAGTCAGAAGCAAACACTTTTGAAAAGGGATGAGGTCAAAGGAGAAAATAGAATAAATGGGGGGTGAGATAGGATGGAGGGAAATACAGTTAGTCTTTCACAGTATGATTACTATGGAAATGTTTTGCATAACTGTCGTGCCCAAACCCAAACCCCAGGTCACTACACACCACCTGATTTGTGGCCCACCATTAAGCCCCTGTATGTTTCTGTCTTTGTGTCTATCCTATACCCTGTAATAGCTTGAAATTGCTTAGGGCATGCCTGGGCATTGCGTAAGGCACAGTCCCCTCACCCCCTCTTTCCTCAAATCAGCATTACTGTATATTCTCCCTGAATTAGCATACTGTACAAGGTTCATTATAGTGCAGGACTATCTTATGTAGAGACCACCCTGTTCCACTGACCAAGCAGGGTCCCCACATCCTTTGCCCAGAACATGACCCCAACCTGTTCTGGGGAATGCCAGTCCCCCTTGCCCCATGACCCTCCACCCTGCTCTGGGAAGCTAACTACAACCCGCCACCCTGTGCCCTCCACCATGTTCTAGGAGGGACCCCCATGTCATAGGAAGGTTGCACCCTTGTACCCTTGCACCATATTCCCAAATTAGTCCTGAGCTATAGATCTAACCAATCACTGTTCTCGGCTTCTATATGTCATGGCTTCTGCTAGCTCCCCTCCCTGATTGTGGTTTTTGTGGTTTTAGCCTTTTTAAACAAGGCCTGTACCCTCAATGGATTACTACCAATTTGAATGAACACTCTGCTAGTCATGCACTTAATCAATAAATCCACACCTAAATTTACCTTGAACCTAGGTCTCAGCTCACTCTTATTCTCTGCATAACATAACTACACATGGATAACCTATATTGAATTGCTTGTCTTCCCAGTGGGTGTGGGTAAGGAGAGAAGAAGGGAAAGAATCTGGAACTCAAAGTTTTAAAAACAAATGCTAAAAAATAGTTTTTTGTGTGCAAGTAGGAAATAAGATATATAGGCACTGGAGTATAGAAATTCATCTTGCCCTACAAACAAGTAAGGGATAAGGGGGTAATGAGGGGGATGGGAGGGATGGAAGAGAGGGCAGACAGAGGCAAGGGGTAATTAGTATACTTGCCATCTTGGGGTGGGAGGTAGAGGAGAGATGGGGAGAAAATTTGGAACTCAAAATCTTGTGGAAATGAATCTTGAAAACTAAAAATAAATTAATAAATACAAAAAAAATTTCCATGGACCAGCGGAACTCACCTCACTTGGGAAGGTCCATTCCAAATACTGCTGACTACCCTGAATATGATCAATGTTGGAGAAAAGGATTCCTGGATACATTGTTTCCATGTGAAATCTGCCCCCACCATTTGTTTCGTAACGGTTTTGCTTAGTTTGATCTGCTATATGTAATGCTTATACATAGTGATCCTTGAGGGAGGAGGGAAAGACTGGCCCTCCCAAGCATCAAAGCAGGGAATTGTGATAACCAAGTTCACTCCATTTTGTGAACAACCTCCATTTCAAACTTCATTTTGTCTGTCCTATAAATCATCTGATTTCAGGCAATTCCACTTGTTTGCTCACCCCTTCCCAATTTGGAAAGTTCCAAGTCTATCTTCTAACAAGAAGATATTTTGTTTCTTCTAACAAGAATGTTTTGTTTCCTGTTTATTGTTTTCTTTAGTGTATAAAAATCTGTGCAAAAAAATCTGGATTCAAAGTATTTGTGCCTGTTGAGGGGCCATGGACCTGGTTTATTAAGTATCTTTTGATAATAAATCACATCCTTAGGACATTGTTTCCTCAGTTCTTAAATCCACTTGCAATAAAAGGAGGGAAGGTAAGAAGGAAGGAAGATGCCCAAATGTATGGATAAAATACATCACTAGGAACTCCCTGAATAGTGAAATCTAGGCCAGGCACTGTGCAAAAGATAGAAATATACATGGGAGATAGCCTCTCTTCTCAAGAAGAAAGAATTCTGTAACATGTTCTGTAACATAGATATGTAAATACAGCATGAGTGGGTGTGGGTGTACATGTACACACATCCCTCCAGGGATTAATTAATCCCTCTCAGGTACTTTGGGGGCAAATACATCAGGATCCTAACCCCTCAATCTGCTACTGGTTCATTCCTTAAGAGTTCTTTTTCACAAGGTTCAAAGGCAAACTAGTTGTCACGTTCCAAGTATTTTCAGAAATTGCCAAAACTGAAAAAAAAATTCTCTAGTTGGCTCTGCCCCAATCATATTATAGCCTTGGGGAAACCTATTGTCTCTGAACCTCTTCTCTCACTAAACCTTTCCTTCTCTCATTCTCAAACATCAAATTTATCAGCTTAGACAAAATTACTATTAATAGTGAAATAATTTATTTTTAGTATCTATTAATAAAAAAACATAGAAAAAACATTTAAACTAAGAATAGGCACAATGAGGGGCTAAATGGCATAGTGAATAAAGTGCTGGCCATGGAGTCAGGGTGACGAGTTCTAATCTGGTCTCGAACACTTACTAGCTGTGTGACCTTGTACAAGGTGCTTAACCTTGTTTGCCTCAGTTTCTCATCTGTAAAATGAACTAGAAAACTATTCCAGTCTCTTTGACATGAAAATCTCAAATGGAGTCACAAAGAGTCAGATGCAACTAATGAAGAAAGCAACAATATGACACAATGGGGCTTCAAGCCGTAATCTCACACAAGGGTAAGATAGAGACTCCTGATGAGAATTCCTTTCGCCAGCTATCACAGTCACTAAGGCTGTTCAGCTTCTTCTCTACCCCAGACCACTCTTGCTTTATACTTGTCTTTTTGCCATTTACCCTCAAGTTCAGGTTCATCTGTTTATGTCTTAATTTGGACTCCCTGCCTTCCTTGTCTGTTGCCCTAAAATTTGGGCAAATGTCTCTTTATCAAGGCCACAGGAACCTTAGAATAAAATTAACTCTCTTTATCTTCATAATATGTGAATGGTCTTTTCTCCTCATAAAGTCTATCTATGATCCTCTAAAACAGAGGTTCTTAACTTTTTTGTACCATGGGCTCCTTTGACAATCCAGTGAGAACCAGATACTCCTTCCTAAAAATATTTAATGCTTATTGAAGGAAATAACAATTCAGTTAGAATTTAATGAAAAATAAAGATGTAATGCTTTTCCCACTTAAGATAATAGACCTAAATCTATCCATAGACCTCTTAAAGGTCCATGGATGTCAGGTTAAGAGTCCTTCCCTAAAAAGGTACCACAATGATATTCAAAGTTTCTATGATTCAGCATCTTAGAAATATAATATATACATACATACACAATACATATATGCATACATACATGTACCATACACATACACATACATATACATATACATATACATACGTGGTTGTATAGAGGATATATGCATAAGTACAAAGTGATTTTTTCAGGGTGTAGGGAACACTAATTAGGAAAATCAAGAAAGACTTCCTGTAGGAGGTGGCATTCAGCCTAAAAAGAGGTCATTTTAAGAGATAGAGGGCACTATAAAGAGTATTCCAGTCACAAGAGACACCTGTGGAAAGGAACAGAGAAGGGAAATGGAATGCCATGTATAGGGAACATCAAACTGGTCAACTTGGCTAGAATATAGAACATGTGAAAGTGAGGAATATAGAGATAAAACATGGGATGGAATGAATTTATGAAGGGTTTTCAAAGTCAAAGAGAGGAGTTTTATTTTATTCTGAAGGCCACAGAGAGCCACTAAACCTTCTTGAAATGGTGAGACCTGCACTTTAGGACTATTAATTTCATGAAAATGCAGAAGGTGGTTGACAGAGGGAAAAGACTGAAGGCAGAAGACCAGTGAGAGATACTGAGAACTTGTGCTATGATAGTGGTTGTGTAAGGGAAGATATATAGAAATGAATATGAGAGATGTTCTATAGGTAAAAATGGCAAGCTTAGACACATGATTCAACATGTAACATGAGGGAGATGGAGGATGACTGTGGTTGTAAACCCAAGTGACCAGCAGGCTGGCAGTGGTTTGAAGAGAAACAGTACTAATAATCATAGTGAGCATTTATATAGCATTTCAAGGTTTGCAGAGCATTTGTTTGATCCCAATAGTAATAATGGTGACATTTACACAGAGCTTTGAAGTACGCAAAGTGATTTAAGATGTGAAATCATTTTATTCTCATCTTGGAAGTTAGGTGTGATCATTATCTCCATTTTCCAAATGAAGAAGTTGATATTGAGAAAAGTTAAGTAAGCCAGTAAATGTTTGAAGCAAGATGTGAACTCAGATGTTCTAGACTTCAAGCCCAGAGTTGTAGCCACTATACCTGGCTGTCTTTAAGAGGGGCTGACTGAGGGAGGTGGGGGTGAGACATTTCAGCTTTGAATGTGGTCAATTTGAGATGCTTATAAAGACATCCTTGTGGAAAGTGATAGCATGTACTTAGAAATGCAAGACTGAAGGTCAGAAGAAAGAAGAAAGTTGGATGCCTAGGTTTGGGAGTTGTCTACAGAGACCTCATAGTTTAATTCACAGGAGCTGATGAGGTTACCTAGAAAGAACATGTGGAGAGAGAAGTGGAGAAGGCCCAAGACAGAATTTGGGGGTATACCCACAGTTGGAGGGATATTGCATAGATGATGAGTCATTAAAGGAAACTAAGAGAGAGCAGTTAAATGGGCAGGAGTATCTAGGTGGTGCAGTGGGTAGAGAGCTGGACCTGGAGTCAGGAAGATCAAAGCTTAAATGTGGCCTCAAACACTTGCTAGCTGTGTGACTCTGGACAAGTCACTCAACCTTTCTTTATCTGAGTTTCCTTATCTGTAAAATAGGAATAATAGCAACTACCTGCCACGTTTTGTGTAAGAATCAAGTGAAATAATATTTGTAAAGTGCTTAACACAGTGCCTGGTACACAGTGTTATAGAAATGTTAGCTATTATTAGGAAGAGAAGAACCAGGAGAGACTAGTGACTCCAAAAGCCACAGAGAAGAGAATATCCAAGAGGAGAGGGTAGTGTACAGGGGGAAAGGCTGCACAGAGATCAAGAAAGATGGGGTTGGAAAAAAGATCATTGGATCTTATAGTTAAGAGATGACTGGGCCCATGTGGAATTGGGGAAGTGAGAATGCAAAGAGACATTTAGAATCCAAGGAAGGTTTCAATGAAAACAATCTTCTAAATCTTTTTTTTTTACAAGTTGGCTTAGACAACCTTTGAGATCCCTTCTAGATCAGAGAGTCTATGTTTCTGAGAAAAAAGTGAGCTCCCCAGTCCTTGACAGGTTGACTGACTATGTGTCAGGGATTTTGTAGTGGGAGGTCTTGGTCAGGTATGGATTGAATCAGGTGGCCTCAGAAGTCCCTTCTGGTTTAACTTCATTCAGAGGTCAGTAAAATGTTATGTCCTCTGTAATGGCTTCTAAGATTCCCCCCAGGGATCAGTATGACCTCCCTTCCCAGTCTGCTTTGGAATTATTTCCCTGGGTACATGTTATTATCCCCAGCAGAAAGAAAGCTTCTTTAAGACAAAGACTGGCTCACACTTATCTTTTCCTCTCAGTGCCTAGACTTAGGTGGCCCTATATAATATATGTCTATTGTATTGAACAAAATGAGCAAAGATGGAGGTGAGAGAAGAGGGGACCTGGAGGATGGGGCAGATAGTCACCTAATTTGGTCAGAGTACAGTGTGGTAAGCAAGAGTGGCTAGAATGTCCATAAAGGTTCAGATTATGCAGGGCCCCCAAAACCAATGAGAAGAGTGCTGAAATTTTCAGAATTCAAACTAGCATGGACAGAAACTTGAATATTACTAGTAAGACATTGATCCAGGGGGCAGAAAATAGGTGCCCTGCAGTCATCCCTCAAACCCCTGACCAAGCCCAGTACTCCATGCTTAGGACCAAGAACTTCCTGTCCTTTGATTGGGTTACATTGGTCTCTGCTGGGAAGTTGATGTCCTCCTCAATACTCAGCAAGAGTGGCCATAATCCCCACAGAACCCTGATTCCCCAGGAAGCCTGCATGCCTCTCAGTACCACACAGACTCTGCCACTCTTCCAGACTGAATCTCGTGGATAAATACAGAGTTCAGGATTAAAAGGCAGAGGTCTAGAATCAAATACTGCAACACATGTGACTTGGAAAATTTGTTTCCATTCTACTGGTCTTCGTTTTCTCCTCTGCAAAATGTGAAGTGTGGCTGGGTTGACCTTAGTGACTTTGGAGGTACCTTCCTGCTTGCAATCTATGACTCACTGATCAAGTCTCACCAGAGGAGAAACTGTGGGTTCTTCTCAGTCCCCTCAGCTGTCACTCAAGAAGTCCTCCTCTGCCTAAATCCAGTCAGTCAACAAGCATTAAGTATTTCAGCATTTGGACAATGTGACCAGTCTATCAAGTTTCACTCTCCAAAGTAGGGTTTGAATTGTCAGTTCAGCTTGAGAAAGGACTTCAGGGTCCAGTGCCTTATCCTGCCAGGTGATTTTCAGAATTTTCCTGCGGCAATTCAAATGGAAGCAATTCAGTTTCCTGTCATGGTGCTGGTAGACTGTCCAGATTTTACAGGCATACAACAAAGAGGACAACAAAATGACTTTATAAATCATCATTTTTGTAGGCATTCTAACACCTCTTTTCTCCTACACTTTCTTTAGGAGCCTCTCAAACACTGAGCTAGCTCTGGTAATATGTGCATCAACCTCATCATCTTTGTGCCCATCCCTGGAAAGTATGCTGCTGAGGTAAGTGAACTTATCCACAACATTTAAAAGTTCTCTATTTGCAAAACAATGGGCGGGAGGGATAGGAAGGAGGGACATATAATCGATCTCTCACAATATGTCCACTGTGGAGATGTTCTGCGTAATTACACATGCATAGCCTGTATTGAATTGCTTGTCCTTCCAGTGGGGATGGGTGATGAGGGAGGAAGGGAAAGAATCTAGAATTTAAAGTTCTATAATCAAATGTTTAAAATATATACATACATACATATATATATA